>CM057456.1:964557500-965757500 GCA_016271365.2 Neoceratodus forsteri
TTTGCCCACAGATGTGCCTTTTGCTAGTTTGGTGAAAAAAAATTACTTTGCTCTGGAGTTCTGTGGATTTAAATTTTGCTTTGTTTCTCACAAGACAACACTGTAATGTGAGGTGTACCCAGTCATTTATTTGTCATTCTGCTGTGAAGAAACGGTTTGCAACTTTTCTGTGAAATTTTCATGGTGAAAAGGGCTTGGCCCACCAATGTGCCTTTTGCTGGTTTCCTATAAATATATTAGTTTGCTGTTCAGTTATAAAGGTTTCAAATTTTACTGTCTTTTCTATAGGATAATATTGCAACATGAGATGTTTCTTTGGTGCTACACACTATGGGATGGGAGCGCCCTGCACTCCTACAGGAAAATAAGGATACCACTGCAGTCTCTAAAGAATTACTCACTGGGCCCTGCTATACTGTCTCAAAAAATAAGAAAATTCATTGCAAAACACTTTAATACATCCGCAAGGGTTCCACCGACACAAGCTGGGAAATGTGGTGTTAGGTTTTCCAACCCTAACACCCCAGCCCCATCCTGCACACACCAACAGGCGCTGAGGGTATGTCTTGGGGTTGCCACCCCTAATGCTCACCCCATTCTCCTATACTGTACCCATCTCAGTTTCTTTACTCATGGAATGGTGTAAGCATTAAGGCTGACAACCCAAGGCACACCCCCCCCGACTCCTGCTGATGCATACAGGGTGGGGCTGGGTGTTAAGGTTAGAAATATATATATTCTTTGTAAAAATAAACTGCGTTAATGCAACATTTCGGGTTCAAGCTAAAGCGACAAAAGTAGGGAAATGTGGCTTTAGGGTTTCTAGCACTAAAACCCCACCCCTAAAACAAACTGGGGTACAGTCTTCCTTTGGGTTGTCAACCCTAAAGCTCACCCCATTTGCTACTGTTATTATGCTAGCTATTTAGGGATTGTACACCTAGATAACTTTTGGGGTAATAATATTTGGTAGGGCTGTGTAGGGTCTAAATAGTGTTTCCTGAATACCATGAATTGTGGTGTTCTCAAATATTAGGGAACCCTTCCTAAATGGGGGACTATTCATATTTCAGAAAGAGTATTCAGCCAGCTGCAAAATAACAAAACTAAAAAAAATAAGCCCCTCTACCCTCCTCTAGTAGCCCCAAAAAATAAGTAAAATGTAGACCCCATTCCCCACCCTCTATCAACAGCCCAATTGCACCCTCCTTGTCCCAGCATCCACAATTTGTTATAGTATTTATACAGTAAAATAGTAATTAAATCCCCCCCAATAGGCGACAGGCTCAACATGCCCGCCTCCATGGTAGGTCACCGTCTTTAATGTAAAGTACTCGTTTGCACTTAAAAATATAATTTATGTCTTGCCCAGACAGCATCCTACCCCCTCCAATCCAGCAGCACACAATTCTTAATACGAGATCAAGAAGGTGACTGACTCAACCATCCCCCCATATGGCCAGCCGCCTTCTTATGAATGAAAGAGCTCACATGCTTGCTATGGCAAAACCAGCTAATCGCCTGAAAATAGGGATTTACTTACCTAGTGTACCTTACCCGGCAAACTAAATAAAGAACTAAAAACTGAGTTAACTGTGCAATCTGATAAGTCTTATCTACAGAAACATGGAAATGGCCACTGCCTAGCCCTAGAATCTGTGTCCTGTAAGGTGGTACTTTGGGATGCATACAAGTTTAAATGCGAAGCATGCATAATGGTCAATGCTCTAAACAGTGATCTCGCTAAACTGGTGGCCACAAGGACATACTGATCTTGTAAGCAAATCCCCATTAAACCTGGAAATACCAGAATGGCAAACCTAGACTGCATGAAAGAAGGGAGCTTCACATCATTAGATATATGTTGCAGTGTTTTAAAGAAAGAACCACAGAATATACAGTATGTAAGATAGTTTGGAGTTAAATAATAATAAGTGCTTAAGAACTGTAACCAACATATAATATATTCTGGCCAAGAAAAGGGTGAATATTGAGAGATTGTCCTTTTTCTATTCTGGCCCCAAAATCTGGAACTCCATTCCTCACTTGCTGAGGTTGTCAAATGGATGGATAATATTCTTTAGAATTAAAAAATGGCCAATGGATGCTTCAAACAACCCAGTGCAATGCTGTCCCACATATGGGAATTAATACTTAGGTACAGATAAACTTATACATAGTTTATTTTTAAGAGTTTTTTTTTTGTATTCTGTATATGTAAGTTTTTTTATTAAGTGAATGTCTAAATAATTTTTATGTTTGCTTGCACGTATGTGCAAGAAACATAGTGCCATCATCGGAGATTTCGGAGGTGTGTCACCTCCTCCTCCAATTCAGTCAGTATGCTGGCAGGCATGGCCCCTGTAAGCCAATGCATTTTGGAGCTGTCTATGACACGCTCCAAAATGCAGTGGCATACAGTTGAAAGGGGGAGCTACGCTTGAGTGAGCAGCGATAAGATAAGGCTGCTCACGCGCAGCCCCCACAGACGCCCGCAGGCATGCGCGCCCCCGCACGCACGCACTGTATAGCCGACGGGGTGCCCAATCCCCGTTGGCTGTGCTGCGTTCCCTCCGCCCCCAAACGCTTACAAAATGCCACGCTGGGTGCCCACCCCAGCGTGGCAACTAATCATATAGCCAATGGGGTGCCCAATCCCCGCGGCTGCACTGTCCTTCCCCTCCCCAGTAGGAGTGCCACGCTGGGAGCCCACCCAGCCAGTGGCAAAGGATTGCTGTAGGGCCGACGGGTGCCCAATCCCCGGCCGGCTGAACGGCCGCCCCAACGCCCTTGTGCCACGCCGGAGCCCACCCCAGCGTGGCAAACGTCCCACGCCGTCCGCTTTTATTTTTACCTGTGGAGAAAACGGTCCCACGGTGAGAGTCTCCCCGCCTCTTCCCACAACCCGCACCCACCCACCGCGCACTCCAGCCTCCCCCATTTCCTCACTCCTCACCCCATACTTACCTCCGACCTCGACGCCGACGATCTTCGTGGACCGGAACACATCTGCACTCTTCAAAGGCGATCGCGAACTGAGGAAATGCCGGTAAGCTGTATAATGGGCTAGATAGGAGGGTTCAACTTTATTGCATATCTCAGGCATTTTTGATTTGTACATGCAATTTTCATCAACATTTGAAAAGTCTTCATTGATAAACATGTCATGGAGATGCCTGGGCCTGAAGCAAGATTTGCAGTGACTGCGAATCACCCTTCTGACCTGAATAACGCCATGACAGTGACATCAATCATGAGAAGGGGTCTCAAAACCCCATGTTGAAAATTTGGTGCCAAAATTCCCAAAAATGACTGTTTTACGAGCGTGCGTTGCGCAGTTCCTACGCAGGCTCGTAAGTTCGCGAATTTTCAATATTTTCACTCCAGATTTTCAACATTGCCATTTTACCACACCTTCTTATGAGTAGTACAGCTTTCATTTTTCACATCTCACCCAAAATGTGTTTCCGCCCATGTAGCGCACAATGGCGCAGTCGGTGTGCGAAATCAATGTACGGGACAAATTAAGAAAATCACAGTGACACTGTTCATGAGTAGACATCTTCAAATGGCTATGTTGAAAATTTGGTGAAAAAAGTCCTAAAAATGACTGTTTTACGAGCGTGCATTGCGCAGTTCCTACGCACGCTCGTAAGGGCGTGAATTTTCAATATTTTCACTCCAGATTTTCAACATTGCCATTTTACCACACCTTCTTATGAGTAGTACAGCTGACATTTTTCACATCTCACCCAAAATGTGTTTCCCCCATGTAGCGCACAATGGCGCAGTCGGTGTGCAAGGTCAATGTACGGGACAAATTAAGAAAATCACAGTGACACTGTTCATGAGCAGAGGTCTTAAAATGGCTATGTTGAGAATTTGGTGAAAAAATTCCTAAAAATGACTTTTTACGAGCGTGCGTTGCACAGTTCCTATGCATGCTTGTAAGCTTGCAGATTTAATATTTTCACTCCAGATTTTCAACATGTCCATTTTATTAAACTTCCTTATGAACAGTACAGCTGCAATTTTTCATATGTCGCCCAAAATGTGTTTTCGCACATGTAGCGCACAATGGTGCTGTTGGTGAGCGAAAGCAATGTTTATGACAGATTAAGAAAATCATAGTTACACTGTTCATAAGCAGAGGTCTTAAAATGGCTATGGTGAAAATTTGGTGACAAAAGTCCATAAAATGACTGTGTTACGAGTGAGCATTGCACAGTTTCCACGCACCCTCGTTAGTTCATGACTTTGTAATATTTTCAGTCAGATTTTCACCAGTGGCATTTTCCACACTTCCTTATGAGCAGTACAGCTGCCATTTTTCACAACATGGCCGGCGGTGTTTTCACACTTTCAGTGCAGAGATGCGTGGTCACTGTGGAAATCATTGTTCGGCACAGATAAAGAAAATCACAGTGACACTTGTTCATGATCGGAGGCACCAAAATGCCTGAGTTGATAATCTGCTGTAAGAAATCCCCAACCTAATTATATTACGGGTGTGCGTTGCACAGTTTCTATGTACGCTCGTGACTTCACCATTTTTTTTAATATTTTTACTACACATTTGCAACACAGCCATTTTTTACACCTCCCCATGAAAGAGTACAGCTGTCATTTTTTACATCCTGTTCGGAATATTTTTGCACCTGTGGTGCTAAATGCCGTAGTCACTGTGCATAAGCAGCTTTTGGCTAACAAACTGATATTCCCCCTGTTCATGAGGTGGGGTCACAAAACAAACATGTTGAAAATTTGGAGTGAAAATACCAACGAATGCCTGAGGTATTAGGCTTTTCAACTATAATGCCCGACCCTAGAGAGAATGACAGGCATCAGGGGTGTGACTTGGGATTCTTGCCTGTGATGCTCATACCATTCCACACCCTGCAGTCACTGAGAGGCATCGAGGTATGCCTTGGACCTTCGCCCCAAAGTTCACCCCATTCTCCTATACTGCACCCATCTCACCGCATTTCCTAATGGAATGGGGTGCATAAGGGCCAAAGATCCCAAGGCACACCGTGACACTTGTCAGTGTCTGCAGGGTGGGGTGGTGAAATGGTGTGGCCATTATGCCTAATGACCCAAAGGCACACCCCAATGCCTGTCCATATCTGCAGGGTGGTGGCGGGGTTGGCTTCAGTTCAATACTTCACTGCCATTCCTATTATGCAGCTGTCTAACTCCTACACTACCAATCCCAATGCCAGCAAGCAAACATTCGGCATTGACAAAAGCTTGTTTTGTGTTAGATGTGTAACAATAATCTTTTGTCCCATTCATGCTTGGACCCCATTTAAGATGAGCTCTGGCGAGCTGGCCCAGTGGTGCAGAGGCTGAGATGCTTTTGAATGCACCTTACCTTCTGACATGCCAGTGACCAGAGTTTGGGTTGCAGGGGTTCAGTAAGGGAAGGTGGTGTCAGGCAGCTCTCCCCTCCTGGATCAGGGTGGCTTGCTGACTCAGTTCTTGGCTGCCACAAGGTGGAGGCTTGGAGGCAGTGACGATGTTCAAGCAGCTTTCGTCACAGGGTAGGGGGACAACCACAAGTTCAGGGGCATATTGCACCACTATGCACATGTGCAACTTGTGTTGCCTTGACTCGCAAGAGGAGAAAAGTGGCCAAAGGGACCCGAGGGTTAGCTGGAGCACCATGAACCGTGCACCTCTCTGGACCTGTACCACCACCTGGACTCCTCAACACTTCTTGATATTACCTCGGGTGCAGAATGGACTTCCCCTTTCTGGACCTGTACCACCACCTGGACTCCTCAACACTTCTTGATATTACCTCGGGTGCAGAATGGCCTTCCCCTCTCTGGACCTGTATCACCACCTGGACTCCTCAACACTTCTTGATATTACCTCAGGTGCAGAATGGCCTTCCCCTCTCTGGACCTGTACCACCACCTGGACTCCTTAACACTTCTTGATATTACCTCGGGTACAGAATGGCCTTCCCCTCTCTGGCCCTGTCACAAGGGTAATCCATGGGGGACTCGCACTGAGGTAGGTCATGGGGATGTGGCAGCCGGTCTGAGAGAGGTTGGGACAGAGTGGCCAGCTACCCGAGGCGTAAAAAGCTATACAGAAAATGAACTCTGGCTCAGTTGTGCACTCCATATTCATAATCTAAATTTTATGAATCAAAATACTTACTACTTCTACAAGGATGTTTGAAAAGCACTGGTAATACTGCCCAGAGGATGGATGGATGCTTTATTTGGAGTTCCATTGTTCATGTCTTGAAAGAGTTAGTTTGTTTATATTCTTCAGAGTGCAACTAACTTCAGGAGGATGCCACGGGCTAGTCTCTTATATATTTTATTTATTTATTTAGCTTTTGTTAACCAGGTAAGTGCACTAGCCATAAAATGACTATTTTCAGGCATGACCTGGAGAGTACAGACATCCAGAAACTTAACAGGATAACAATTTATAAGTGCTTTACATACAATGAGTTAAAGAGGATACAATATATCGGAATATACAAAGTAAAGCGCTTTACATACAATGAGCTAAAGTGGATACAATATATCAGAGACATACAGAGTAGACCATTCATAAGTTCATAGGTGCCCACCTATGCAATGAATAGAGAGGACCTTGGACAATAAATTATCAGGCGACATATCATATAAACAGAACAAAGTACACAAAAACAAAAGCAGGTAATTATAAATAATTTAGAATTACTCTTCTTAATGCAGGATGATGATGATGATGACTATCAGCAGACCGGGCAAGGTCAAAAGGAACAGCCTGGAGGTGTAACAGCACTGCAGGAGGCACCAGTATGATTGAAACCACAAGATAGCAAGCAGCATGCTGTGTGTTCAGTCAGTCAGTGACAGAAAATGTTACATTCTTGGATATACTGTAGAAAAGGTAAAGGTTGTGTTTGATTAATTTCACAGTTTTACCCCTTTAAGCATAAGCGTGCAAAGTTCACGCTCCCCATTCTGTCTTCACTCAGCTGATCACACTAACGTCAAGGTCTGCTCAACCTGTGATGTGGGTGACAGCTCAATTCTCACCTGGGACTGTACTAATCCTTCACTAATTCACTTGCTTGCTACTGCTCTTACATTATGAAGCAGTACCATGCTCACCTTTTTGTCAAGCAAGCAGTCAGTCACTGTTAACTGGCCGCTCATCTCTTGGTCAGTCCTTTTTTTTTTTTTTTTTATACATCATTTATTCCTGGCTACAAAGAGGCAAAGCAGTAAATAGACAGTGTGACACTGGTATTTCTCTTTTGGAAGTACTTTCCCCAAGCTAGTGGCTCATTGTGGCTTTCCAGCTCATCAGTGAGTGGCATAACGATTGCCTAAGTAGCTTTAGAAAAGCAGGTTTTACTGAAGCACATGAGCAGTGCTTAAACATAGTTAATACAAGACTGTTCTTACTTGTTTTTTTTTTTCCACAGGACTGAAAGTAGCAGACATTGTATTGCACTTGTCATTAGAGACATCAATAATGTGCTGTTATTGTTAATATATGTTTTGTATTACTTTGCTTTCCACAATGGCTAATTTTTGTAAATATACTGTAGTCACTTTAATTCTGTGTGCAACCCCTGTGTCCCCCCTGGGTTACTAGACAGATTTTCTAAAGATGTACTAGAAGTGTAACTTCAGTGTCTTTTACAGGTTTCTACAGCAGTCTCTTTAAAATGTTTAGCAGTGTATTAGAATCCCATGCACTGTAATGAGTTTCTTTTTGTTTAGCAACTCTGGGTTGCAAATGGTTAACACTTCCAGTCTTCTGGGAAGACGTGCCAGTGGGAGGAACTCCTGCAGCAGCATAAGCCACTGTAGAATGTTGCTGCAGGCAGGCAGTCGCTCACTCAGTTTTAAGTTAGTTTGACAGATGGAGTTACAGTGACAGGTCCAGTCCCTCTTCTGTCCTGTTTCAGTCCCAAAGTAGCTGAGCATCGAGTCATGGCAGTGGCCTTCTCCAGTAACATACCCATACGGGGTGAAGGACTTTCCACACCTGCTCATGGGAACTGTGAGTGACATATGGCAAGTATCCTTGAATTGTGAGAGATTTTTCTTTGATTGCAACCCAGTGCTGACTCAAGGTTGGTCCCAATTGGAATGCATGTGAGAGTTTGGAGGGATGAAACTCCAGTCTGACTGATAGGATGTCTGAAAAAGAACAATCCGTGTTGGATGGAGTGGATCACCTTGACTGTGAAAAGGGACCGTGTGCTCTCTGACCAGGAGATGGGGAAGGACCCATGTGCTACAAATCCAAGTTGTACATGTCACAGACTGTATTCTCAGTAACTAAAATGTGCAGTGTCTGACAAAGTGCATTCAATATGGGCAACAGCTGCCCTCAACAATGTTCTGCCTGTGTGGAGAAAATGTGTTTTTTTACCCAAGTGTTCAAATCCTGTGAGGACATCCTCTGTCCTGGCTCCAATCTCAGAAGACGGATGGACAAAGAGACTTGTGCTTGGTACCTGATTTAAGGAACTTCTTGAACTTTTGTGTATAGTGCAATGGACTGCACACCCTTTGTACCTTCTGCAACTGCTGGCACAATGTGTCTGCTTTTCCACCGTGTACACAATAATCCCATTATCCGACCCTAGGTGAACGTGAAGACATGCATTTGTCACGGTCGTGTTTTACTGGTGCTCACCATGATTGCTCAGGTCCCCAAGTGTCATGGCACACCCCAGTTCCTGGGTTACATAGAAATGTTTTGTGTAACTCCCTTTTGTAGAGTCAAATGCAAATTCACAGTACTCCCTAGCTGGGGGGGGGGGGTTCTACTGGCATGCTAGAAAAAAAAGGTTACATCCAGTTTGTTCCGACCCACGAACATAGTGAGATTTATTTGCTAGCAAACATTACCTGCTCTACAGTATCAGATAGTGTGTGAAATAACAGCATGATTAAACATAATCTCAACAAGTCACAACAGTAAGAACAGCACTGACCAGGCAGTAGTAATGAAAAAAATGAGTCAGTACAGGATAACATGAACAAGGTCTGTACATGTACGAGGGGTTCAATTATGTGAAATGAATGCCAGAATGGACTGATGGCTTCCTGATGTTAACAGAGATAGGCTTATAGTGCTCAAAATGCCCCTCTGCACTGTCCTCACCAGATTCATCATCAGTCAAAACACTCATCCTCCATCCCTCTCTGGGACTGCAGGTCTGTGTCCTCACCCTCCTTCTGGAACCCTTATTTGGCACTTATTCTGCAGTCTGGTCTGATGCGTTCTTCATTCTTTTTGATGAATGTTAACATCTCCATAGTGTTGTGTGACAGGCTAGTTCTCTAATCACTTATGATAGCCCCTGCCTTGCTAAAGGCTCTTTCTGAACTTACTCTGGCTACTAGGCAGGATATGTACTTGTCTGCAACTGAAACCAGTGCAGTCCACACATCAAACTTACTCTACCAATACAGCAGGGGTTCACCACCGGGTCCAAACAGTCATGGGTCATCCACGTATGCCTTCACAACAGAAGCTACAGACATATGACTGGATGTGAGGAAACCACCTTTTTGCTGAACACACTCACATGAGAAAGAACAGCTCATGAAATATAGTACCAGCAGATGAGGATCACTTTGTATTTAAGGCAGTGGATGATGCTGCAAAGTATTGCTTAGAGCTTGTTGCTGCTTTCTTTTCTTTCCTTGCTGGCATGTCACATTTGTGAACAAGTCCTGTCAATAGCTTATGTGCCTATCCACTTCTGACTTTCCCCATTAAGAAGTGACTCAGTCTCATGCTTATAACAAGGATTTAACATGGTCACCACACCATACAACATGTTCTCCACCACACTGCTCAACTGCTGGACTATAGACACGTGTTCAATCATCCCCTCTATCTGATCACTGGCTGTAATATAAACATTCCATTCAAACTGTTCCCAGATATTCAAAAGGGTGTGCCACAGCACACAAATCAGTAGTATTGCCTGGTTGATGCGGGCATTTGCTGCACTAACTGCTTGGGTAGCATGTTCAAAGGGCTGCAGGTTTAGGTTCAGACTGTCCATCATCCACCACTGATCCTTACTGAGGGACAGGGATGATTTTCCATGATTTTTGTGTAGCATGGTGAAGTCTGTGAGTATCTTGTTCTGTTCAAACAGCCACTCAGCATATACAAAGTAGAATTACAGTGTGGATACACCCTGTTTTAGCTGGTGCTGTGGAATTCCACTTTTAATCAGGAGATTTTTCAGCTGGTTTCTGGCCTTTGTTGAATGGCTAAAATGTCCACATAGGTGGTGGGTAGACACCAACACAGACTGCCGCTTTATTCGGGTAGTCATGTACATGCCCTCACTAACAAGTGTTATTACTGCTGCTGTCTGTAATTTTGACTTTACTGCTATTTAATAATTTAGCTGATCCCAACATGTTTTAATTTTTTGCCAGCTTGGTGTGGTGCTTTTAACCTAGATGTCTCTGTTAGTTTTGTAGACTCAATTTATGGCAGTGGGCAAAGCATGGAACATGGCAGAATGAACCATCCTCAATGGCCTTGACTAAGGTTCCTGACACTGCCATTGTCGCAGGCAAGGAAATATAGGTTACTCACCTGTAACTGTAGTTCTATGAGTGGTATACGATTCACATCCACACTCTGGCAGTTCCACTGGAACAGTCTGATTTGGTGAACGTCTTTAAGCTAAGCTCCTCCCACCACATGGGTGGTATATCCACCGACTCCGCCCTATGACATCAAATTATTCTTTGCACTTGAAGAATAGGTCATCTCTTTCACGGATCCCACTTAGGATTTAGATATAAGCAAACTTTGTTTTTCAAAGCTTTTTTGAGTTATTTTCCTTCCTAGGTTCCTTTGACTCACCTCTTAGATCTTCGATGGAGCAACTGAAGCCAGTCCCTTGATGCTTTTCTTCATTACTCATATTCCCTGACCCCACAATCTCCTTTATTGTGAACATTCTTGGGAATCCTCCTCCTACACTCTTTCTTGATATCACATTTTTTATTTTTTCATATACGTACAAAGATACAAAAAAACAGCAGGGCCAGAGCCCATTTGGCATAACAGTGTTGTACACTACATAATCAAAGCAAGAAGAAGGAAAGAAAAGGAAAAAGGGGGAGGGAGGAGGGGGAAAGGGGGAGAGACAAAGAAAGGGACAAATAGTAAGTAAGGATGGGGAACATGGGTTAGTATAGGTTGCGACAGTGCCAGGACTGTCCATATACAGGCAAATGAATTATCCTTACAAAGTTCACATCAGGCAGACTACTATAGGGGTTACATTAATCAATCAAAAGAAAGCAGTGGCAGTACACAACAATTATATTAGTGACTATATACATAACTAACTGTCGTACTCACCAAAAGGAGTAGCCTGTAAAGGGTAACACAAAGGTAGAAACAGTTTAGCAAGGTGTGATAGCCCGCATATCTCTCTTCAAGGCCTCAGGGAGATATCTGGGTATTTTAAACAGATCCTGCCACAGTCGATGACCAACCTGCAGTAAAACAGAAGCAAGAATATCCCAAAGAATCAAGTGTAGGTTAGGCCCACAAATACACCTCAAGTCTTATAGTAGAGACCAGTAGGACTGTAGGGAAGTATTTTTTCCTAGAGTGAAACAGGGTGAGCATAGACCATAGGAAGGGGGGGGGGTCGGTAACAATGAAGGAAAGGAAACCCAAGGCTGAGGCATAGCACTAGAAACATACATGGGTACCACGAGTTATATGAGCTAACAGGTAGTTCTTGTGAAGGGAGGAGGGGTCTGCCTATCTCCTACACTCTTTCAACTACAACGAAACATAGCATGTGATGACAGAAAAAGACTCAGTAGCCCACCAGGTCTGCCCAACTCTGCCTATTACTTGTGTGGTGGCCCTACTAACCCCCCCCTTCCCTCCCTTACTTTGCCACCCCCTGCTCTTATCAGGCTCCTGTGCCTGTCCCAGCCTCGTTTGAATCCACTAAATGTTTTGGCACATACAACCTCCTTTGGTAGTCTGTTCCACCTGTCCACAACTCTATCCATGAAGAAGTACTTTTGTACATCTCTCCTGAACTTCCCCAGCCAGCTTCAGTGGATTACCCCTTGTGCTTGTATTTGCACTTACGGTTAAACATTAATTATAGTTTACTGTTCATCTCCTGGAGATGTACATTTCTGTCATGCCACCTTTCACCCCCCCCAAGGGTATACACATTCAGTCTCACAACCTTTCCCCATGTGGGCTCCAGAACCTTACACAGTACTCCAGGTGGAGGTGAACCAGGGACCTATACAGGGGAAGAATCACCTCCCTACTTTTACTACTGATCCCCCTTCATATGCACCCCAGCATCCAGTTAATCCTACTCACTGCTCTAACATCCCCAGGGTTTTTGCTGTTTGGCACTGAATTTTAAGCCATATCCTTCACCATTTCCAAGTATTTCAGAGTCCTCAGTCCAATCCCTTCCTCCTTGTCCACCCTACTATAGATTTCAATTTTATATGTGAAGAGGCAGATCTTCCCCTGAACTCCTATCCCTGTATGGCAAAGTAATATCTTAAACGAGAACTGTACTGAACCTATAGGTCACTTTTCCTTATAGAAGCTGATTTTTAAATACTGGTTCACATTCTGGTAGTAGTAGTAGTAGACTTTATTTCTTAAAAGCCCAATCCCAGAGACTCTGCACACTGTACAGCAATCATAAAATAAATACACCATAAATAAAACGTTATATACATAAATTAAATTATAAATAATGTATACATAATAAAAACTGCAATGCAATATGCAAGTGAAGTAAAGTGTGTCAGTTCAGAGTTTGGAAATCAGAAATTGCCAAAGGCCTCCCGAAAGAGGGATGACTTCAGGCCCCTCCTAAAGGCCTCCACCGAGGGGACCTCTCTCTCACAGCCATGGGAAGCCTATTCCAAAGGGTGGGGCCAGCAAGTGAAAAAGCATGGTCTCCTGAGGATTTCAGCCTCACCCTACGAACAGCTAAGAGGTCCACCTCAGAGAACCAGAGGGGCAAGAAGTCTGACAGGGAGTCAGTGGGTCTCCCAGGTAGCCAGGGCACAGTCCATATAGGGCCTTGTAGGTCAGCAAGCAGATATTATTTATTTTATTTATTGAATTTTTTTGACCTGGTAGGCCCACTGAGACTAAAAGTCCCTTTTTCAGGGAGACCGGTGTGTGTGTGTGGGGGAGAGAGATACAGATGGCAATCAACTGAAATTGAACCAGATTAAGCTGTTGGTGGTATTTTGCTACTGAATGGGGGAAATTTGGCCAGGACACCAGGGAAATTCCCCATCTCTGCTAGTGGGGTTGGGGGGTTCTGTTTTCAATTGTTTTCCTTATGTTTGGGGTTACTGTATGGATTATTTATGTTCTTGTTTAACCTTTCCTTTTACCAATTTGTACGATGAAATACTGACTTGTATATAATTTGTTTCTGATTTCTGATTTAAATAAAAAATTCCCCTACTCACCTGTAGGGGAATTGCTGGCCATTTCCAAGATGGCCACTCATAGTGTGGTGGTGGAAGGAATGGATGTGATAGAGGCAGAGGAGCAGGCCTCTTCTTCTGCTCCTTTCTCTCAAGATGCTTTAAACAGTATTGAGGACTTTACAGTGCTGAATAAGGAAGATATTGGAAATTAAGTGTTTGTGTCTATAGAAGATTTGAGTGTGAACCAGGACCAATTCATACAGGAACAATGTACTGTCAAAAATGTTGACAAAAGGAAAGAAGAGCAAGAACAAAAGCTAAAAATAAAATGCTCAAACACTTATCTGAAGAAGAAAAGAGCAATGCACAGCATACTGCTTTTTTAAAAGCACAACTTGCACATTTGAATGGAGAACCCTCTCGACGGTGGGCGTGGTAGTTCTGACAACTGGAGCTCTGATGCATATTCATCGAAAGGAAAAGGTGGCCCAAAACTTGTCCCAGACACTGGCCAACAGGTAAAAACTTTTACTCAAGAAATGTCTGTGAGAAATGCAGTTGGCAGTGGAAACGCTAGACTTAGTGTGTGCCTACAGCCACTTGAGAAAAAGCCTGATGTTTACCTGACTGTAAAGTATTGATGGAGGGGGCAGAGTGTAAAAAGACAACGGATGAGCTGACAGGGCCACAACTGTCAGTATCCAGAGCTTTTGCTAAAAATGCTTCTCGTAATAGGGATGATCTAACCAAGTCAAACTACAGTGCTACAGGGAAATATCCTCAGGGAAAGAGCTCTAAAATAAATATTCCCCTGGGAGGGACTAAGATTGCGTATCAAACAGACCCACAAAATTAGGAGGGAGTTACAACCTTTATGTTTTCAGCCCAAAATCAAAAAGGAAGCAAAAAAGAAGACAATGGAACAAATGAACGGCTTTAGTGCTACCAAACAGGAACACTGCTACTAACCTAAACATTCTAAGTGAAGATTCAGCTGATAATTCAACCTCCACTTTAGGGGCCCAGGGCCAGCCTCAGATTACCTCAGTGGTCATGGCAATCACTTTTTCTTTACAACCTTTCAGCACAGACCCTTTTGCTACATGGTCCCCAAAGAAAGCTTTGGTAGAAGTAGGCTGGAAATAAATGCCGGATGGGAGGTGGATCCCTGAAACAGATTGACCATCTAAGGATTCTTGGTCTCAGAATTCTCCTGAATGGTGCCCACCAGTACAGAACACAGTACCAACCAATAACGCCCCCAGCATGGTACCTGCAGGGGGACCTTTACAAAACTCTAGAAATGTGGTTTCAGATGGAAATGGTTATAAACAGGTAGATTCTGACCAAGTTTCCGAAAAGGTGCACCCCCCCCCCCATATCAACAAGGCAAGCAATGTCTCGGGTGAGTCTGAGGATCCTCCTCCCCAGAGACCACTGCTATCTGAGCTGTTTGCAAGGTCAAAGAAAGAAGCAGCCTCAAGACAAAATGCAGTGAGAATAAGGTATAAAGGAGGCTTAGAGACTAAATCAGATAGACACTACGTAGGGAAAAAAATGCTAAAAGAATCTTTACACTTCTCCCCAAAAGAGGTATTTGCTTTTATCAACATTTCAGGGGAAGACAATTATGATGTCGGCTTCAGGTCACCATACGTTTTAGAATTATTCTGCAATGTTACAACCAGGTGAAATTCTCCCCTTTATGGTCACCCTTTCTTGAGATTTCCTTAACCAAATCCCTAATAAAATTTGTTACTGTGATGTTCCGTAACGAAGGGGTCCATGTTGATGACATCACATACTGGCTTTCGCAAAAGTGTGAAGTACTAAGTGCACCTGAAGCAACACTTGATGCAGAGTTATTTTGGATGGGAGAGTGGAAATACAAAGTAAAGTTACAGCAGAATGAGATCGAACACATTCCCAACTCCTTCATGTTAGAGAGAGAGATAGAGGGGTATGTTTTTCCACGGGGCAGCCCTGCGCATGTTATAAACGTGGAGCATGCACCCACCTCTCCAGTGTATGTGACACCCCACATTGTGATATATGTGGAGGAGGGGCCACATCAGCCTTCAGTGTATTAATCTCATGAAGTGTGACCTAAGTGAGGAATCTGGTCATTCCTTCCCAGAGAGCTCGTGGTCAGCCAAAAACAAGGCAACTGTCAGCCCTGAATTACTGATCCAAAAAGCTCAGGATGCTGCTTCAGACCCTTCTCCAACAGAGGCAGAAGAACCAGAGGTCCCCCCTCGCCCCACAGACTAAAACCCAGGGTTCCTTCACTACCCAGACAGTTTCCCCCAAGGAAGAAATAGGACCCATGCCCAAGACAGAAGACCCTATAGGAAACACAGCTCCTTTCCACCAGGAGCAGGAGGTATTCTCACCCATATGCTACATGGATACCCAAGGAAGGGCCGAGAAGGGTGAACCAACCCCCCCTGAAACCAGCACCCCTGCCCAGAAGAAGGGTGACAAGGAACTCTAACCCCCCCCCGAGCCTCCAGAGATAGAGACAGGAAATCCCCATGCAGCCCTAGCAACCTCATGGGGGGAATCTGATATGGATGTGGGTGACCAAGACATATCCTCACAGAACCCAGGAAATAGTCCTGACCACTGTAACTACAAAGGGAAGAAGAAAAAGAAATGGAAAAAAGGCCCCAGATTCTAAGCCATGACTAAGCTGCATCCAAGGACAATAAATTGTCATAGTCTAATAAATCAGAAGAAAAGACAGGCCTTTTTCCAGTCTATACATGAAACAGAACTGAACATATGTTTTCTACAGGAGACTTGGATGTACTCTATAGAACAGGCAAGGACTTTTCAAGCAGAGTGGGTATGGGGGCCTTCCTTCTGGGCATTATATTTATCTCCTTTTCATTTAAACTACAAAATCTAATTGACCTAATCCACTGAGGCTACTGATTATTGAAGGAAAATGACTGATTATTAAAGGAAAATGGAGCCAGGAGAATTTTAGACTAATAAATGTCCATGGATCACAAACCAAATCAGAAAGAGTTTTGCTAATAAATCAGTTTCAGCTGTACTTATACACTACAACACATGTAATATTAGGAGAGGATTTTAACTGCAATTTACCTAGCCATGGGAAAATATGAGGGGAAGAAGAACTACTGTGATTCTAATGCGCTAAAGAAACGTACAGACTTGGCAGGCTTGTCTAATAGTCAACAATTTTTATCTCATGGCCCCACCTATTCATACAGGAAAGGTAGGCTGACCTCAACTATTCACCATATTTTTTTTTTTCAAAAGATTTACCAGACCCCCAGGTAAAAATCTTCCCATGTGAATTTTCAGACCATCTATTCTTACAGATACTGTTTCATGATCTACCGACCACAAAACAAAAAAATAGGAGATGGAGACTAAACACGTCTATCCTGTCAGACCCTATAGTACAAAAGGGCATATCATACCTGCTTTAGGCAACAGCCTCTGTAAGCAATCTATATGAGGACTTAGGGGAGTGGTGGACTGAACAGACATCAAACAAGAAATAGGGACTTGGTTTCAGAAACATGGGAAGAAGGTAGGGAGACAGAACTTCTTTAAATATCTAAAACTATGGGGGCAGTTACAATATTTGTATATACTAGATGCCACATCCAGGCAGAACCACGACCTACAAATTAAAAAAAAACAGAAGTAGAGATGAGGAACCTTCAGCATGACAGAACTAGAACTTTGAAGGCAGAACTTCAACATGGAAAATAAAAATCGCCAGTAGCTGACCCTTTCGAGGCATGGGAAACCCAAAAGGAAACACTAGACTTTCAGTACCTAGTTAATGATCAAGGTGAAACCATAACCTCAGAAGAAGGGCTATGCCAGGAGGTAGAAAACTTAGTACAATCATACACAATGGCCCAGCCCCCTGAAGAGAAGATGATTCTCCAGTATTTGGAAGACATCCAAGTTCAGACTTCAGAGAAGGATTCTAAAACTTTAACTACCCCATTAAATCAGAAGAAACTGAATTAATAATAAAGAAATTGAAACAAAGTACCTCCGCCGGGCCTGACGTCCTACCCTATGAATTTTATAAAACTTTTATAAAAGAAATAAGCTTATGCCTGGAGATTGTTTTCACATGGTTTCTCCAGAGACAGATTCTTCCCCCGCAATTTACATCCGGCCTCCTGATCTTCTTATTTAAATCAGAGAACAAAACAAATATTTCTAACTGGCGACCAATAACCATATTAAACTCAGACTTTAAAATAGTAGCTCAAATACTAAGCACCATACTGAGAAACATAGCTAACAAACTCATACATCCAGCCCAACTATATGGTCTACAAAATAGGAAAATACAACATGGCCTAATCATAATCCGAGGCAGGGATAGAAATTAACTTTTTTCGGTACCTGCACCAAGGTGCATGTGGCGGCAAAAGTTACATGCACCATGGTCAGGTTACTTGCACTGGTGATCATAATGATAAAAACTAAAAAAAAAAAAAGATAACTGATTCAGGAATTGTTGCATATGAAAACGAATGTAATACTATTCTACAACATATCAGTGTCGTCATCACTTTCCCAGGCCTTTTCATCTTTTCTGGCACCATAAGGTGCTGTTTGAGGTCTCCTTGTTCTCATTCCTGCTGACCACCACCTAGCTATGGCATTATCTGGCGAGTATGTGGACACTGTGTCACTGCTCAAACTAATTGCCATTAAAAGCGGACACAGTTTCTGGTCTCAAGTTTGCCCTCCAGTCATGTTTTATCCGTGACATTAATGAGAAACCCCTTTCACATTCTGCAGTAGAAGATGGAATGAGAAGAAATATTTTCAGCAGTGAAAGAATGTCCTTAAAGTCCTCCCTTTCTTCAGAAAGAACTCTAGCCCACATAGTAGTGGAATCTAAAGGTGGATGGTAAGCTGCATTTAGGGTCTGGACATATGCTTTCAGTTCTGACCACTGCAAGACTGCTGAAACAGCCTTGGTTCCAGAATGTCACTGTAGTGAGAAAATTATGACTTAACTTCTGTGTTTCCATACTCTGCCAGGGAATCAGAGTTAGGCCAGTTAGACAGGTTGAAAATTCCCATTTCCATAATGAAATGGTCATTAACAAATTCAGAGAAACGATTCTCCATTTGATTTTAGGGTGGCGGCCAGCACTTTCTTCACAATAGCCACAATGCTGCTCTTCGCAGTGTTTGCATCCTCATCAGGATCTGATCTACTCACGCCTTGCTGAACCAGAAAGAACCAAGCTCAGACCTTTGTAATGAAGCTTACCATCCACGAGATTGATTCCTGTGTCAAGGCAATCAATAGTCTCTGAATCTCTGAGAGACTTCAGTTTTGTCATGAGAGAAAGAACTTTAGCTTGCACTGAGTCTACTGTTAAGTTATTTTGCTGGAATGTCAGCGTTAGTCTGGACATGACTGCTATATAGAATTCTAGGAAATTGAAGAACAACAATATCTTCGGCGATTTTATCTGCTTCAGGATTGCAGTGGCCTTTTCTCTTTTATCCCCTGTGCCATTTACTGACACATCATCCAGGTGTGTAACAATTGCTGGATAATTTGTCTGCAACACTTTCACAGCACGCTGGTGATGTGGCAGCCACCTTGTTCCTCCAGTATTTACAGGACGCAGTACCCGGATGCCCAGTGCCTCCCCCGCAGCCTGCAAGCCAGTCCAGTTTAAAGCAGAGTGCTTATAGAAGCCATGCAGTAAGGAAAGCAAATCTTCCACTGCAGAGTACAGGGGTGTCCCCTTAATCACATATTTAGTGACCAACTCAAGTCTGTGTGCACAGCAGTGCACAACTTTTAAAAGTTTAGCCTCCTCCTTCAGTCTTGTGGCTATCCAGTTTTACTGCCCATCATGACTGATGCCCCATCAAAGCAGCAAGCCACTAATTTATTTTTCCAGTCTTGTATTTGGAGATCATTTTCCATTGTATGTTTTAAAGTTAATGTTATACTTTCTGCATCTGCCTTGTCTAGAGGTTTTAGTGCCACAAATTTAGTGACAGGGATGCCCTTTCCAAGATGGACATACACTACCTCCTCTTCAGTAATACTTTTGTCTGTTGAGCCATCTGACAGAATGGAAAAGAAATCTTGAGACTTCACCAATGATATTAAATCTTCCATTTTATCTCTGTAAATATATTCTGTGAATACTCTTGCTTGTTTGTCGTTACAGTAGGTTTCACTGACTGACACCCGTTAACTAGTAATAAATTTATTTCATCTTTTAGATCAGTAAATGGTCGTGCTTTTTACCAAGAAAAAAAAAGTTGTTCTAAAAGAACTCTCATTTGCTCAAATTCTTTTTCTTCCATTTTTGGACAATCTTATTAATGGCTGCTCTGCAGGGTTATACTGTGGGCAAAAATGCTTTCTGGATGCTTCATGTAAATCTGATGACTCATGAAATTGACGTTTGCTTTTCTAAAGATGAACACCATCCCTGAATGAATTATTTTTCCCTGATTTATCAAATATTCACACCATTCACATTTCATGATGTTCAGTTCACTATCGTATTTAAGCCATTTACGGTTCTGTGTCCAAGAGTCCACAAATTTATAAGTTTTTTCTTTTTAGTGGCTCTCCACCATCATGTGGTGCAGTAGGAGGCAGAGAAGGTTGAGGAGGAGGCACTGAGCTTGAGCTGCTCTGCTGGACTTGGGCACAGTCAGATTGGGATCAGAAATGGGGCCAGGAGGAGGAATCTGACAGGAATGCAGGACTGATACGCATGCTGCATACTCATTATCAAGGGAGTTAGATTCCATTACTGACACATTCACATTGGAAGTACTAGTACTGGGAATGCCTGCTGTTGCACTACTGGCACCAAGAATCGGAGAGACTTCAAACTGGCCACTGCCACCACTGCCAGACTGAGATACACAAGACTCGGACTGTATCTGGTTCTGGGCATCAGCTACAGCAGGAACAGCTGCAGCAGCAGTAGCAACTGCAGGCATTTCACCGCTTGTTTTGCTGAACTTGTAGTGAAAAAGAGTATTAACTGCTTTGGGTAAAACTTTCTTGGGCGGCATGGTCGTTTAATGCAGTGAGCTTTCCTTTGTCTTCTTATGTAACACAAATGTCAATAAAAAGGTCTCTGCTATGAGACAAAAAAGTGTCTGTGTATTTTTTTAATATCACTTATTTGCTGAATAGATGGATCCCTTGGAGCAGGCAGGTGAGTGAGGGCGTTCAAATAAATTACATTCAGTATTAATCTGAGATTAACTCAGGAAATTAGGTTAAATTAATTAGGTCCAGGCCAAGCCAAGAATAAGCTTAGTCATTAAGTAAAGGCAGCTGCTGAAGCAGCGAACCACCAGTTAGATTTATTTATCCCACCAAATTGGTGGTGGTAACTGTCTGTACTACTCCACAACTAGAGACAGAGAAGAAGAAAGAGAGATTTCGGTTTAGTAACTTTTACTTGTCTGAGAGTCGACGTGTATTTACACACTCACAGCAGGACAGTAGGAGGGAGGACTGTCTGACTGCCTGACTGGGGCGGGCTACACACTCTATTTAGACTACTAGGCAGTAGAATGGGTGGTTAGTTCAAGGGGGAATTTTTTCCACTTAAATTTTATCAAATGACACACAGACAAAAGTATTACTGAAGAAGAGGCCTAGCCGCCTAGTGTACTAGCAACTAGCTGTTAATGTATACAAATCCAGATAAATGGGAAGCAAAGCTCGAGTCTCACACCCCCACAGTCACGCACACAAATGGGCAGACTAGGTAGGTGAACCAGGCAGCCAACCAGGTCAAACGTAGTCAGAGCACAGGCAGTGATTTTATTTGCTGTCAAAATTCAATTTTTTTTTTTTAATATATGGGCAATGGGCATCACATTCACAGGTGACAGGTCACTCACAGACAGGCATTATACTGCCACAGCAGTGAAGGCTGAGCTGACAGACATTTACTGTGTGACTGACTCTCTGAAAGGTAACTGGCTTCACACGCAGTGTACACACACAGAAAAGATATATAGCGTGTGTAGAGTAGACTAGGTAAATAAGCAGCCAGGTAGTCCTTATCTGCTGTCCAAATCTATGTTTCTATGTAGTATATATATTTGTAACTACTGTTACTCAGCATGCAGAGATTTATTTTACTCTCTGATTATGACAGAGTAGACACTGGACGGACGGATGATATCACTCACACAACATTGGTCACAGTCACACTGACACACTCACATACAAATATAGGTTAGCTGGCTCAGGGCAAGGCTGGCACATGCAAGTTCCCCCAGAAATAAAAAAAGAAAGCAGTTGTCTGAAAGACCAGACCAATTATTTTTTTCACACAAAAATAAATGAGCGAGGACTAGGGTAATTCAGAACATCAGACAAGCAAATTGCGAACGATGGGAAACCCACAGTACTAGCTTATTGCTAGCTGAACAGGCAGACGCAGACTGTTAAAGTCCTTTTACACTTTCTTTATATTAGATCAAAAAAAAAAACCACAGCAAGCAACTGCCCTTTGCTTGGGCAGGGGCTGCACGCTAGCCTAGCCTGCAGCAAATCTGTCACTGGCAGCCTTTGCTTAAAAGGTTTATTTAGAGCACAAGCTCACACTGGTATTTGATTTTTTTTAATGATTTCCAAGCCCCCCTTCCCACTTATTTAGATGCAGGGCAGCACAGGGATCAAAAAAATGTGGCACAGTTGTGGTAAAAAAAACACAAATTTCTCTACAAAGTTAACTTCTCCTTAGTTTCCTTACACTGAAAAAAAAATAAAGCAACAGCTCTTTTTTTTTTATAGAACTGGTTCCATGCTAAACACCAAACCAGAACTGAAGAAATCCACTCACTTGGATTGCTGGAGTTTCTTTTGCTATTACTTTTCAGATTTATATATATTTTATTTTTTTTTTTCAAATTGCTGCCTGGTGTTAACAACCTCTCTCCCTGCCTAGATACTGCAGTCTGCAGTGCTAAATATATGAAAACAAGACTGCAAAGGCCAAAATCCCCTTGCTTCGGGGTGGGGTGAACCCCCAATTTATTTCGGCTATTAACTTCCCGATTTATACCTTTTTTCCCTACTAATGCCACTTTAAACTGTTTTCCTACCTAGATAATGCTAATATACTAAAGTTCTGTATAGGAACAACAAAGATTCACGATGATCACAGAGCTTCCCGGCTTGCGACTGTTCTCACTGAAACACTCCACAAAACTGCGTAGTTAACTGATGCAGTGCATGCCTATGTGAATCTTATTGTACCACGAGGGTGACTGAAAGAGACTCACGTGGTACAATAAGGTTAACATTGCTGTATGCCAGTCAGTCAAGCCACTAGGAGGAGGACCCACCTCCTGTCTGAGCGCTGTCTCTGTGATGAGACCATCCCCCTACCCACCCCATGCCCAGAACTCCACCCCGATTGGCATAATTAAAAAATACCCCGTAGTCCCACCTCAGAGCCCCAAGTTCCACCCCTTCTGTTCTGCAATGCCACACCCCAACCAATCACTGCTGCAGCAAAGGGATTAATAATTCTGGTGCCAGCCTACTTTCACTGCAGCTCTTCTCACTCCAACTCCTCCCGATTGCCGCGGCCGCCACGTCCCGCCTCCTTGGACACTCCTCCTCACTCAGGTGTTCATGCTCCGATGCCGCCGCGCTTGTGCTGTAGCCTGTGCCCACTCCCGAGTCCCGATGCTGCTCTCCCCGCGAGTGCTTCCGAATGGCGTGCACAGGCCGCTGCCGCACGTGACCCAAAAAAAAAAAGTATTAGCTTGCTGTTTCAGTGCTGCGCCCCTTGTGGCACCTCGTGGTAATGCAGCCAAAGCCATTTGAATCTGCCACAAGCTACATGCACTATGGTGCAAGCCAGGAAAAAACCTACATGCACCAGCCTGTTTCTACTTGCACTGGGAACAGGCTGGGTATGCTAATTTCGACCCCTGATCCGAGGTATAATAGAATATTTTGCAACCCAGCTGAAACAAAGATACATCATTTCATTAGATCAAAGCAAAGCTTTCAACAGAGTATATCATCTCTTCCCTTTTTCCACAGTTCATCATTATGGTATCCCAATCGAGTTTATTAGGTGGATTAAATTACTATACACATCAGCAGCTGTTAAACCAGTTATAAAAGGACAACCTTGGAGAAGTATTACTATAAAGACAGGAATCAGGCAGGGGTGCCCCTGAGCCCCCTTTTATATATATGTGGTCCTTAGATCCCTTAATTAGGACACTCCATAACACCACTACCTGGCAAGGGTTGTCAGGGCCTCAAGGAGAAGACAAAATCACAGTTCAAAGCATATGCTAATGATATTTGTATATTTATAACTGAATATTCAAAAATCCCATGTCTTTTAAAAATTTTAGAGGAATACTCAACCATTGCTAACTCAAAATTGAACCCTGATAATTACAGGGGCCTAGCTATTGGGCTTCCATGTCAAATCCTAGAAAAAACTGACGACATTTAAATCTCCTCAGAACCTTTGAACCTTCTAGGAATCACCTTTGGAATGCAGATCCTTCCTATGGGGAATTGGGAGTAAG
This sequence comes from Neoceratodus forsteri, assembly GCA_016271365.2. Taxonomy (NCBI): domain Eukaryota; kingdom Metazoa; phylum Chordata; order Ceratodontiformes; family Ceratodontidae; genus Neoceratodus; species Neoceratodus forsteri. The sequence goes on from CM057456.1 coordinate 964,581,548, forward strand.
TTTTAAAAGGGGTAGAGTGCAAGGTCCAAAGATGGAAAAACTGGAAAGTATCAAAAATCAAAAGGGTACATGTTATAAAATGGTTCATTACACCCTGCCTATTATATGTAGCAATAGTATTCCCCCCACCTCGGAAACAAGATCATATGCTGCCTTCTTCCAAATGATATGGGGCAGTAGACTTAACTCAATTAAAAGGTGTTGCACATACTCAAAGCATAAGAGGGTCTAGGGATGACTGATCCCATAACCTTCCTTTACTCCCTTTTCTTTTCACAACCTATAAAAATAGCTCCACACCCAACAAATACACTACAGTATTACTGAAGTCACCTTAGTTTATCAGGCTATTTCCAAACCTGGAATGCAGAACAGGCATCCACCCCCCCCCCCCAAATGCAGGATTCCTAAAACCAGCAGTACAGAAACTCCATAAATGGAAAATAGCAAAAAACCAGATCACCCAATATTCAAGACCCTATCTACACAATCTCATAATGAACCAAATATATCCCAGGGAACCCAATTTCAAAAATTGCCCTACCACCCTGAAGGAGAAAGCTTTGTTTCAATTGAAACATGAGTGGATTTCCATGCATATATTATTAATGTATGGCAAACTGAACATTAGGGGGACTGCAAAACACAAAGTACAGGAAGAAAGATATTGTCCATACAGTAAATGCCAGGCACTAGAAGAAACAATGGAGCACTTGCTGTTTTCATGTTCATATATAAAACATCTATGGATTTTCTTGGTAGGGAAATGGAAACTACCGTGGTTAAAAACCTTATCTTATAAGAACCTCGTGATAGGGTATTGTCCGCGTTTGATAAGTAAATTTAATGGTTTTCTTTTGTTGTCTTAAATTCTACCTCAGGCAGGCTAGGTGCCAATGGGTTCTCCATCAGAAACAAATGTCCTATGAAACTTACAGTATTTTGGTAGCAAATGCAATGCTTTCTGTATATATATATATTAAAGATAAAGCTATACATCCTTCAGGGAAAGTAATGAGATGGTGGAGGGGATTGTTTGGTTTAATCAAATACAAGTAAATAAACTAGGTAAACAGATCAGCTTTGGAAGATAAACAAGCGGGGAAAATGAGATAAATATAGTTTCTGATATTAATAAACTATAGTATGTATGACTTATAGGATTACAGTAAGATACCATGATTGTACATAGTGTATATAATGCATGTAAAGTTGGATGTGTGATATTTTGATCTGACTTCAATAAAAAATTCCCCTACTCTTTTCCAGAAGTGACATGGGATGTTTAACGTCCACCTGAACAACCAACAGAACAGGCAGACGGGACCTCAGTTTAACATCTCATCCGAAAGGCAGCACCTCAAGAATGCGGCACCCCGCTCCTGCTGCACTATAGTGTCAGTATTAGGATTTAACCCAAGTACATAGTGGGATAGAACCCACAGACTTCTGATCTTCCAGCCTCAAAGGCGAGTGTGCAACCTGCTGAGCCACTGATGCTGAGCATCTGGAAGGTGACCTGCCACTTCACCGGAAGCCTGTGCAGTTCATGCAGGACCGGGGTTTATGACATGACCTAGAAAGGCCAGTCAACAACTGGGTTGCTGCGTTCTGCACCAGCTGCTAACATTGCAGGGCACCTTCACTGAAGGTATAAAGTGTTACAGTAATCAAGTATAGAAGCAATGAATGCACATACCAGTAAGGTCAGATCTTCAGGGGAAATTAAGGTTTTAATCCATGCAATGTTTCTGAGATGGTCAAGGCTACTCCGGACTGCAGCAGACACCTGAGCCTCAAGTGACAGCTTCTCATCCAGATTCTTAACCTTAGTAGAGGCCACCAACTCAGAGGAACCTAGCCGGAGGCCAGTCCCCTCATCAGTGACCCCTGCACCCCACCTCTGGCTGTGCTCGGTCACCAGTACCTCTGTCTTATCCAGACTGAGTCTCAACCAGCTTCATGACAGACAGGCACAAATTAAGTACCTCAACAGCACCAGGCACCCTGGGTGCAAAAGATTAGAAACAGCTGAGTATCATCAGCATAGCAATGAAAACCCAAACCATATATCTAATGGTCTATCTCATGGGCAGCATATACACCATGAGCAACATGGAAAAAATGATCGACCCCTGGAGCACACCATACAGCAGGGGCCTTGGGAGTGAGGATAAACTCCCTATCACTACCCTTTGCATCCTTGTCTCTAAGGAAGGACTCAAATCAGCAGATGACATCGTTGATGAGTCCGCAGTACTCCCTGAGGCGGTCCAACAACAACCCATGGTCCAGGGTGTCGAAAACTGATGAGGGATGAGTAAGAACCAGAACTGGCTGCTCTCCTCGGTCTCTAGCTCTAAAAAAGGTCATTATGTACCCTGACCAATGCAGTCTCTGTATTGTGCCTTGTCCTAAACCCAGACTGGACAGGCTCATAGATGTCAAAAGCCATGAGGTGCTACTCAAGCTGCAGAGCCACCAGCTTCTCAATAAACTTCCCCAAAGACAGTGAGGTTAGAGACTGGTCTATAATTCGCCAGGCAGTCTGGGTCCAAAGATGGTTTCTTCAGGAGGGGTCTCACCAGAGCAGCTTTTAATGCCCTTGGAAAGATCCCCTCAGAAAGGGAACACTAGATCAGCTCAGCGAACACTGGAACTAGGAACCCATAAGTGAGCCGGGGCCCACATCCAACTCACAAAAGGTGGGCTGCAGCTCCAAGACCACCTCATAAACCTCTTCAATCAAAACTGGTCTAAACTCAACTCCAGAAGGTGGAGGGCATCCACCCCTCACCAGCTTGGTACAACTGGGTTGAAGTGACCCAGCTGGAGAGATCCTGGACCAAATCGAGAAAACCCTGTCAGAGAAAAAATGAGCAAACTCCTTGCAATAAGCAATTGAATTTGCTCTTAACTGTTGCAGTCAGAACAGATTTAGAAGTCTGTCCACAATCCAGAACAGCTGAGCTGTTTGATTTCTACCTGCAGCAATCTCTCTGGACAGGAATACTGCCTTCTTGTGGGAGGCTGCCCTTGGATACTCATCATAGTGCCTCTTCAAAGTCAGTTTGTCCTTGTCAGACCTACATCTTCTCCAACAACGCTGCAACCTCTGACCCTTAGACTTCAGCACCCTAAGCTCCCCGTCAAATCACAGGGATTTCAAGTGCAAAGTCTGGAGTCATATGGGGACCAGCACAACTGCATCAAAGACTGAGGCAAGGGCGCTATTATAAGCCATCACCGCCTCCTCCAATGCTGCTGCACAAGCAGCCATCACACTCGAGAGATCCACTACCGCATGGAGTCCTTCTGGAGACAATCCCTTCAAAGGGCGAGAGTGAACCATCTCCACAGGGGGTGGACTCGATGGGGGGGGCCAAATAGAACTTCCTCATGCAATGATCCGACCAACTTACCAGACCAATCCTGATGTTACTAATCTCAAGCCCTAATGAGAATACCAAGTCCAAGGCGTGACTGTTGATGAGTCGCAGAGGTAACTACCTATACAATGCCCAATGAATCCATGAACTGGAGGAAATCCTTACCAAACTTCAAGAGTTCATCATCGATCCAGGTGTTAAAGTCACCCAGAATTAACCATTTGGGTGATTAACACCCTCTTGGTGACGAAGTCCACGATTTTCTGCAGGAAAACGGTCTGGTGTCCCGGAGGCCAGTAAACAAGAAGGATCCTGCAAACCGCACCTGGAACCCCCCACATGGGCATCCATTCAAATGACAAGGTAACCCCAACTGTGTGCACAGTGAAATTCAGTCTGGATCTAAAACAGATGGCCACTCCACTACCCCCATGGTCCCTCCACAAAAATTCCGTCTGGGACACCACATGAATTCTATTACTGTTCCATTTCTACTGGATGTTTTGTTATCCTACACACAGGTAGCAAGCACCATTTTAGAAATGTATGACGTAATTTATGTCCCTTGCTCAGCTACTTCATTTGTTTGCCACAATGCACCTGTGTTCTACATCGAACTCTGCGGCCAAGAGAAACATAATACACAGTGAGCCCATTTTCCTGGTGTTTTTCAAACCTTGTTCTTCATGTTTTGAAATACAGAACCTGCTGTTCTTAAGATTTCAGAACGTGAAGAAAAAGGCTTGCTCCATCTGCCAATAACATCAGCAATCAGCTGTTTGGCAACACAAGCATGAGCAGAGCTGTCACAGACAGCTGAAGGCATCTTGCGCCGTGAATCAGTTGCTTAAACCGCACTCATTACAGTTTTACCAACATCAGTGGCACTGGTTTATACTGAGCCCAACTGTGGATAATAAATAAAAAGGCACCAACCTCTCAAAATGAAAATTGTAACAGGAAATGTTGAACAACAGACTTACATTGTATTATACATAATAACATAACCCCCTTCGGTTGAGAGTCAAAAATTCAGACTGACCTTCAGGTGTAAAATGCACATGAAATACAAAGTGAACTGTGGGTTATGGGACGTGTAGAACTTTGCATGATTTCATTGACTGGATGCTCCTGGTTGTGAACAACATGGACAGGTGATCAGGGTGTGGCCCATGTTAGTTTGGGCTGAGGGAGGAGATGGAGTGTTACACAACATGCAGACACCATTTTGAAAGAGACTTTTTTGTGAAACAACCATGTTTGATCCCAAGCAGAAGAGACATCCATCCCGGTGGTTACTCACTGGTATCCATTATGGTCTCTCTGGAAGGTCAGACATGCACCCCAGCATGTTCACTGCACTCAATTCCCACCCATTGAAAACCTCCACTGCTTACCTCCCTTATAGTGTCCCTCCTACCTCGCTATTAGAGGACCCCAGAAATTCATTGGGGTGTGACAGGGAAAATGTAGTGGTTCAGTATCTTAGCTGGCCCAAATGGAGGCAGGCTTTATTGTAGTGACATAATCTGCTGGGATATCCCGCCCATTTTTCCTGCTCACCTCACTTCCCATCTCCAGACGGATTTTCAATCTCTGCTCACTCAACTTATCGAATGCCTTGCACATATGCCAGCACTTTTTTGAGACACAAAGGGACTGTGTTGTAATGGAGGTTTCTCCTGAATCCAACTGGAGGAGGACATCCAGCAGGATGATAGATCCTCCTCTGTGGCCCACACGGACACTATAAGCTCTGGGCACCAAACAAGATGGCCATCGGGACAATCTGCAGGAAGTGATGTCCTGACCCTAAAATTTTTGAAGGTAGTGACCTCAGTGACAGCTGAACCTATCAGTACAACACTCCTTCTCTCCCTTCGGAAAGTTCCTGATACCTGGAAACATGTTTATGTGACTCTCATGCTTAAGCATGGCACCTCCACCCAGGAAAACAACTACAAACCCACCTCTATAATCCACTCTCTAGTTAAGGTTCAGGAATGACTGATCTATCGCTATCTAGTGACTTATGTTGATGCACATGGCTCACTAAATATCTGCCAACATGGCTTCAGAAAAGTCACAGGACTCACACTGTCCTGATCACTTTTACAGTGAGGTTCACAGGTCCATGGAGGCTGATCTGCTAACCAGTGCCACTTTCATGGATCTGACCAAGGCTTCTGTGCTTCTTAACCATGTTCCACTCATCAACAAACTTTTGAGAGCTAGGCCTGGGGCAAGCTACTGTACAGCTGTTTAATGGATATTTTTCAAGTGGAAAAAAAGTCTTCCAAATTTTGTGGAATAACCTCACCACCTTGTGAGATAAAGTGTGGTGTCCCCAAGGGGCCCCTTCTGTTTTCCCTATTTCCTTATTTATAAGCAACTTGCCTAATATCAGTGACAACTCAAAAATGTTATTATATACTGTTGAAACAGGGATATGCTACCACTCAAACTGTGTGGACCACATCAGTGACACACTAAATACTAATTTTTCACAGCTGGAATCTTGGCTTATTGAAAACCGCCTTGTCTTGAATAAAAACAAGACCAAAACCTTGCCACATGGTTCTAAGCCTACATTCTACAATTTAAAATCTAAACTAATTGTCAGTTCAATTCACTGTTCTATCTTACAAAGCACAGACTCCTTTTGTTACCTGGGGTCCCACTGCATCCACACTTGGCCTCAGCACTAAAATCACAACTAAAATACACCAATGACATGGCTGCCTGTATCACTTACAAGAATGTTTACTGCCGGAGACAAGGTTCTAGATTACACAGCCAAACACGCTGTCAATTCTTGATTATGGGGCCTTAGAAATTGACACAGTTCCCTCTTCTGAACTTGATTGAGGGTCTTGTGCAACAGAATAAGTAAACTGGTCAGCATGCAACATCAGAAGTCCCACCACTGAACCATTCTATCTAATCTCCACTGGTTCGCCTTTAACCCAATAATAAAATATACTATGGTCTGCTTCACCAACAGACTCTCAGAAAGGAGGGTCACTCGGTGTCTAGGCAATATTTCGGCAGCTATCACTTTTGATTAAAACTCCTGCTAATCTAATGATAAAACTACTTAAAGTCCCATTCGTGAGAACTAAATTGGGACAACGTTCATTGTGATACTGAGCATCTGTTACCTGGAGTAAATTGCCCTAGTCATTCAGAACCATCACTTAACTCCTTTAGATTGGGAAAAACACCTTATCTAATCGTACTCTAAAGTGTACAAATAACCTCAGCCTTGACAAATGTCTTGGGAGTCTGCTGCAATTTAAGTCATGTTTGTTTTTTCTCTTTATTAATTATGTTTTCCAGTTGCAAAGCATCTGCTCTTTTGTAATCTCAGGGTCGTGTTTCTCTGTGGTTTTCTACAGCTACCTAATGCAGTCATTTGCTACAAGGGGAGTGTAGTCCAATGGGTAGAGCAATTAACTGTAAAATAAGAGGACCCTGGTTCAAATCCCACCACAGCAACTGACCTTGAGCAGGCCACTTGACCCCCTCCCCGCGGGCCAGTCCTTCCAGTTGTAAAATTTGGTAGAAGCAGAACCCCACTTACAACAAATGTTAGATTGTCCATGGTGCACACACTGTAATACTGAAAACATGTTGCCTGGATTAAGTTTCTACCTTCTTCCACTCATCTGTATAACCTTTTTTCTCTCAAACTGGCAAGAATCAGTCCTAAATTTTCACTGGAAGCGGGGGGAAGGGGTTATTTCCTCTCTGAGCTTTGGTTGCAAGTCAACCATGCAGTTGCAGTCAGGTCAGGGGTATCAGGAAATGTAGCAAGGACTGATCACTGTCACAAACACAGGTGCTGCCCCAAAGAAGGGAAACTGCTTGATTTTAAAAACTGCACTGTCCTTTTTACCTCCACTTTTTCACTTTTGTTCTGTCTAGTACACAAATAAGTTTCTTCTGAAACATTTATACTATAGTTTGTAACAAATGTACATGGAGGAGAGTACAGCAACAGGACCAGCGCTGCGGTGCTACATGGAGAGAACCAAATATCTAACAGCACACTACGTTAACACCCGCAGCAACAGCAAAACACCAGGACTCAAGCAGATATCAAAAAAATATTTTTTAATATGCTGGTAGCGCATAGAACACACACACATACACACACACAAGGTGAGCACATGATAACTGTGACAAAGCCGCTCTAACCACTAATGTTTCCACCGGCCACTGCCAGGCTTCATCAGAGTGATCTAACACTAGTATAAAAGTGCAAAATATTTATAGTGATGGCAAACAACATGTGATAAAAATTCAACCAATCAGCAACCTCACACTACAGGACTTGACAAAGGGGATGACACCTATACCATTGTTAGACATGTTAAAAGTGCACCAGAGAGGGTGCACCATAGAAGTTTCATTGGCATAGAAGCTGTCACAGTGGGTGCAAGGGGAGGAGATATTGAAAAGACGATAGGTAGGACAGAGCCTTTGGATTTTTCATTTGGGGTCCAGAAATGCTGAGGGAATTAATGAAAGTTTTGATTTTGCAGCATTCTTGAAAAAATTCAGATGCTAACATAACCATTCATTAACTGTGAGTGGTTAATAGGATTTCCATTTCAGTCCATGGATCTGATTACATATGAAGACTGTGCCTAGGTTTTAGCACACCAGTATTCTGGGAAAGATGACCACGTAATTAAGTACACACCTTCTACAATAATAAGGTGTTACCTGGTGACTATCCCCAATACTATACTATACTGGTTGTGCTAACACAAGTGGTGATTTCTTTATTTGCAACTGATGAATTTAAATGTTCTTAAAGACACAGCATCCTGTAGTGTGAGGTTGCTGATTGGTTGAATTTTTATCACATGTTGTTTGCCATCACTATAAATATTTTGCACTTTCATACTAGTGCTAGATCACTCTGATGAAGCCTGGCAGTGGGCAGGGGAAACGTCAGTGGTTAGAGCAGCTTTGTCGTGGTTACTGTGTGCTCACATTGTGTGTGTGTGTGTTCTTTGCACTACCAGCATATTAAAAGGTACTTTTTGATATCTGCTTGAGTCCTGGTGTTTTGCTGTTGCTGCGGGTGCCAATGTACTGTGCTGCTGGATATTTAGTTTGCAACATATGCTCAGATGTACTGTTCAGCTACAAAAATGAGTCCGTGCTGTACTGTTCAGTTAAAAAAAAGTTTCAGTGGCGAAAGCAGAATTACATCATGTGTAAGAACACCAAGTACCAGTTAGTCAATACATTATTTGAATTTTTCTTTTCCTATTTCACACTAAACCATCATTGTAAGGTTGTTTTTTCAAAAGCCTTACACATTTCAATACAGTGTAATCTCATTGTAAAAAAATTAAAATAAATAAAGCAAAAACTGGTGCCACAACCCAGTATCAGCAACAGTTTATTATAATACAAGAGTATACTGCAACACCTATTCCTTCTATTGTTTGAGTACGCTTGAAAGTTTTTGATGTTTCCTTCCAAGAATTTGCAAACCTTTTTCTCTCTTTTTCTGACTCTCTCTCATATATATGTAGACAGGGCTAACAATTTTCACTGCTGAAGTAAGAGTGCCACATGCTTCATCAACAACCGATGAACATCACATATATTTTGTAATCATGGACACGCCATCAAGTTTGTAAATGACTACCCCCAGTCCCCCTGATTATATGATAGAATTGTATTCACAAGTTGTTGGATGAGATATAGAGCTCTCTCAGTGACAGAAGACGTACAATAGAGTTGAGACAGATCCACTAGGATTGTGACTGCTTTCATCTCTTTATGTGATGATTCCCCAATGTGAGTTTTATCCCACCCTGGCTCTCCTTCACTGCAGACAGTGGCAAAGTCATGTTCCTCCTGCATATCTACATTTAATTAAGTTGTGAAAGTTAATAAGTTGTCAAGTCATCTCCTGTTCCACACAGTGAAGCCTTGTTTGTGTTTAAAATGGCAGCTGCAAGCAAGTCAACAGGCAGCTTTATCAGTATAGAATGGCTATTGGCCTCTCAAATTAGAGCCCTATCCCTGGTGGCTCTCCAGAGCTGTCACCAGTCTGCGACTGCCATCCCTGGTTGATCTGATCCGAGTTCTCATGAGCAACCAAGTTGCTGTTTCTGGTGATTTAGGGGACAATGCTTGTCGCTTTCCTTAGAGCCAGATATCCTGTTATAACATCTGTTGGGAGCATCCGAATGTATGAGAACTCCTCAGTAGTGCTGAACCTCAGCTTGTTTTGTGGGTCCGTGTAATTTGCCTGCAAAGTAACATGACAAATTAAAAAATGTCTTGCAAATTGTTTTACACAGCTACTATACAAGTATATGCAACCTCCCAGAAACTATGTACAACAGACATGCTTTTCGTGACAATACAAAAAAAAAAAAAACACATTTCAAAAGGAAAATTTGTCAGTTTTTTCCTTTACTGTGTTATTCCTTGGAGATAGGGTCCCCTGTTGATGTGGATATACAACAGTTAAAGATCAACTGCTACATTTTCTCTCTCAGATTATTTGTTGTAATATAGTTTAGTCCAGTACAATGTATTTGTGCTGTGTCATTTTGTATAAATAAATCAAGATCTTATTGTCATTGTATGAGTTTTCCCTGATTCTATCTCAAAACATGAAACTTTCATTGCTGGCTCCCAGTGGGCACAGAGTGCAGCTTACATCTTTCTGAGATGGGTCTGATTACAGCCAGTGTGCAAACTGACTCATCAGTGGTCTGTTGCATTGACAAAGCCTTGTACTCTGTTGTGAGGGCATTCTGTGGGCAGCCATATATAGTAGTTGTATACATAACCCACCCTCCAAGACAACAGTATGTACAGAATACGATTCTCTTAGTTTTGGGACCTGTTTTGGATATAGGTTCATTTTTGCTGTGTCTCTAAATATAATTTAAAAAATTCTAAGTAAATATTTATTTTAATGCTGTGTGCCCAAAATTCCCTGCTCAAGCAAGACAACAAACACATTAATATATGACTCATCATATACTATGCAAAATAAAAGTAGTTTGCTTTTTTGCACTGAATCTATAGCATACCTCGGTCACCAAGCAGCTTCAGTTTTACTTCACACAGATAATAAGCCCAATGGATTTCTGATTATACATTTGACATTAACACACAATCCTACAAATTTAAGTAAATGATCTCAACTAATGAGAAGTCATTGCTGCTCAGATTACCAATACCCTAAACATGGACCCGGAAGGTTTTCCCAAATTTCAGCACATTGCCTAAACTGAAAAATACATAAAGATCATTCCTGTAAGGATATATATCAGGCATCACATTATCTTGCTTAGTGAATTGAGAAACAGAGGTTCTTACCTATTACTAAGTTCTACAACCATTGGCACCGGCTTATATGGGTCTGTGGGATCTGAGCTCCAGCAATATTGTTTTTCAAAGCAGGCCCAGCCCCACCAATAATTATCATCACCATGTGTTTTTTTTTTTTTTTTGGCATTGTGTTTTTGGGCATGTGTCCCATATGACCTGCTGGGGTGCACACCCCCTTCCCTCAAACACTGTGAAGGGAGCAGTGTAATCCCCCCATACCTATTGGGTGGCATTTTTTTGAGATTGGCACTTAAAGACAGCAAGCCAATTCCACTGAGTTGCAACAAGTGGAGTTCAGTAATAAGTACGGTGTGGCGGGCATCGAGGCAATGATGGTGAGAGGAGCAGTTGGTCAGAGAGAGCCAAGATCAGGAGTTTGAGCAGCAGTTGCAGCTTGTGGACAGGTCTGCAGCTAGTGGCTGTGGGCTGTGCTAATCTGTGGGCCCCCCCCAACCGCCCGTCGAGCTTAACAAGTAAGTTCACATCATTGGTTAAGAAAAGGAGATGAACAGCAAGGGAGTACAAGGGGTCATTTTCATCTTTTTGCTTTGAATGGGGGCCAGTAGTTTGTCTAGGTGCAACTTAAGGACCTCGCTGGAAGTGAGCTTGCCTCAGTCGAGTCTCCTATTCTTTTGCTTGTCAACTGAATAAAAATTTTTACTACTACTTAAGCTGAATGTTTCCAGTCAGAGGTCACAGTGTCTGCTGCTGCTCGGGGTTAAGTAAAGCTGGGTCAAAAGAAACGGTTAAAAACTAAGATGAAAGTGGCCTTCAGTGAAAGCTCTCTAACTCTCAATTTGTGGATCTCCGGAATAAACCCTTTTCATTAACATTTCATTTTGATTGCCTTATTGCTTTAATGCGTGACGGGGCATTTACTTGCAGTAAAATGTATGCATCCAGTTCTTTAAATATTTAGCAGTCTAGTGCAGATGTTATTAACAAAAGCCTGGCACTGCTATTTGGAGTACTGTTGTTAAGTTTAGATTCACACTTGAGCAGTTGCTGGGCGTAGCTCATCTCACCAAAACTGTCTTCAAGCTTGGCTCCTCCCACCACCTAGTGTCATCCTCCAGCTCAGCTGCATCTGACATCAGACCTGCACACTGGGAGCAGGAATCTGAGCAAGTCTTGGCAGTGGAGATCGTGTAGGTCATGTGGATGTGAACTGAATACCAGCTGTAGAACTATGGATACATGTAAGTAACCTGTATTTCTAATGACCAGGAGTCAGTTCACTATCCATACTTGGGCAGACTCCTAGCAGTCCCCGGGAGGAGGGGATTAAGCAGCACACCCCAAAGTATTTGACGTTCCAAATGCAGCATCAGGTAGACTGAACATGTTGGTGATATAGTAGGATATGAATATGTGAGCACTGAACCAAGTAGCAGCCTTGCAGATCTTGATCGGGATGAATCTGGCAACAGCAACAAAGGCAGCAGTATGTCTGGTAGAATGAGCCTTCAATCCATTGAGCACCATTCACACCAGCCAACCTGTAACACTGACTGATACAGGAGGTTATCCAGTGGCTAAAGCATAGACAAAGAACAGCTGATGAGCCTTTCAGTCAGTACCTGGTGCACATTCAAAGTATGGAGTGTAAACTCCGCATCCAAGGCATGTGACTTTGGGAAGAAGGCAGGGAGATACATCAACTAGTTAAAATGAAACTCTGAAACCACCTTCGTCGGAAACTTTGAGTGGGGTGAAGGACAACCTTGCCTTTGTGGAAAACCAGATACGAAGACAACACAGAAAACACCTGTGGCTCATTTATCATCTGGTCGAGGTAATAGTGACCAAAAACGTGGTATTCCATGACAAGTGAGACATCCTACACTTGTCCATCAGCTCAAATGGTCTTTCCATCAACTTTGCTGAGACACAGAGAGAGAGAAAGCAGCCAGAGCTCCCTTAAATCAAGGAGGTTATTTTCTAGACTACACTGAACTGAATTATTACTTTTTGGACCTGTGTAAATAACTAGTATTGATTCTGTTTTTGAGGTTGACTTGTCTTAGTTTCAACCTTAATTTGCCAGGGAGGAACTGTAGCTGGGAGATATTTGCAGTCATTTGTTACTAGACCTGTTACTTAACCTCTGTGAAATAGGTGTCTGAAAGGAAGGAAGGCATGCCCCAGGGTGAAGGGTCAGAGTTGTAGTTGATTGTTTCTGGACGGCATAGATTTACTCCCTCCCCAAGCGCATAACTTCCTTTATAGCAGGGGTTCTGACATCACTTCCCCAAAACTGCTAACAACATACACCTGTTCATATCCTTAAAGGCACAGCACACTGAATAGGGGTAGAGACACTCACAAGCTTGCAAACACTAAAACAACAACAAAAGAAAAGCATCTGTAACAGAAAGGGACACAGACATGTGGGGAGTGGTGCAATGTACTGGCTGTGGAGCAGCAGTCTTCTGGGAGACATTCTGGAAACTGTGTTGCTGCCCTATTTGCAGGCACCTCTCTGGTCTGAGGGAGGAGGTTGCTCGTCTCCATGCTGACCTGGCAAAGATTCGGGAAACCTGCTCCCCAACCCAGGCCATGCCACTACCTCAGAGGTTGCCAAGAAAAAGAAGTGGCTGGACCACTGTGGGCTCAGGGAGGGTGAGGGTGGTGGAACAGAGGCACATCCCTACAGTTGTGCCTCTCCACAATTCATTCGCTACTCTGGCGGAGCAGGGTTCCTCTATGGAGGCACCCGCAGTGGAGACCAAGAAGGATGCTGGGAACCTCCACAATGGAGACCCACAGGAGGGTGGCACAAGACCCCACAGGGGAAGGAAACAACTCCTGGTGGGGGACTCAACAGTTAGGGGGGTAGAACTGAGGGAGGGAAGGGAAGGGAAAGGGAGGTAAGGTACCTGCCCAGCACCATGGCTTGGAGGTACAGGAAACGAATCCTCAGGATCACGGGAGCAGCTGCAAGGGGGAGTGAGCTGGATGTCATTATCCATGTAGGGACAAATGACCTGGCTGAGAATGGGATCAGAGCAGTGCAACAGGAGTTTGTGGAGTTGGGGAGGGGCCTTAGACAAGTAGCACACACAGTAACTTTCTCGGAATTGCTACCTGTCTATGGCATGGAAGAGGTTAGGGTACTCCACACCATGGAATTCAATGACTGGTTGAAAAACTGGTGCAGAGCTCAGGGATTTGGCTTCATTGGGGACTGGGGCTCCACCTGGAGGGATGCAGGCCTATACAGGTGCGATGGTCTGCATCTATCCTGAAGGGGAACCAGGATCCTAGGTGATAGGTTTAAATGCTTCATTGGCAAGCATTTAAACTAGCATAGGGGGGAGGCACTGAAAAGGAGAAGGGAAATCCTAGCCCCCACCAAAAAAATCAGGGTAGTTAGTGAGGTAAACACCAAGATAGAGCAGTCGATAGGGATAAGGGCAGGGGTAAATGGAGAAAAAGACAAAGGCAGTAAGGACAGGGATGGGGCAAAAAGAAATAAAGGCAGAAAAAAATGGTGGATAATGAGTACCAATGCCTGCATTCTATGTAAAAAGCTCCCCAAAATGGTGGCCTTGATGGAAGAGGGATGCCTGGATATCGCGGTAGTCACAGACACATGGTACACAGAGAACCATGACTGGGATGTCAACATACCAGGGTACACAATCTACAGGAGGGACAGGGAGGAAAGAGGAGGAGGAGGAGGAGGAGGAGCTCTCTATGTAAGGGAAGGGATCAAAGCAACAGAACTAAAGGGTAAACAGGGAGGAGAGGAGGCACTGTAGGTCACCCTGGAGACTGGAAATGGCTCCACAATCTGCACAGGGGTTGTATACAGACCCCCATCTCAGGGGAAGGAAATGGACAAAGAAATGATAGAAGGCATCCTTGGGATGGCAGAGAAAGGTGCAATATTGCTGATGGGGGACCTGAATATGCCAGATGTTAACTGGAGTAACTGGAGCACCTTTGATGCAGCCACATCCAAGAGCAGGGCCATTCTCGATGCCCTACAGGGGGCATGCCTCAGACAGCCAGTTTTGGAACCCACTCAGGAGGGAGCAATCTTAGACCTGGTACTCTCAAATGGGGACGGAGAGAGGATCTCGGATCTTGAAGTGGGTAGCCATCTGGGAACAAGCGACCAGTAAACAGTGTGGTTCACGATAAACTTAGCTGTAGAGTCAAGCCACACAAAAGTGAAGGTACTGGACTTCAGGAGGGCTGATTTTGTCAAAATGGAAGAATGTCTCAGAAAAGCACTAGCAAACAGGCAAGAAGGTGGGGTGGAGCAACAATGAGGAAACATCAAAACTGCCATCACAGAGGCAACATCCTTTGTGTGAAGCAAATAAACAAATCAAAACAAAAGAAAAAAAACTATGGTTCTCAAAAGAAGTGGCAGGGAAGGTAAGGGAAAAAAAGATAGCATTCAGGAAGTTTAAGGAAACACAGAAGGAGCGGGACACAGAACTGTACCAGTTAAAGCAGAAAGAAGCAGGGAAGGCAGTCAGAATAGCAAAGGCCTAAACTGAGGAAAAGATAGCCAACTCAGTTAAGAAGGGGGATAAAACCTTTTATAGGTACATTAGGGAGAAAAGAAAGATGAAGGCAGGGATACTGTGGCTGAATAATGAGGAAGGTGGTTGGGCAGAGAGCGACAGTGAAAAAGCAGGGATCCTGAATGAATATTTCTGCTCAGTATTCACAATGGAAAAGCAAGGGGAGAGACCTAATCCAGTCAGTAGAAGCACTCTGGATAGGGGGGTTGATATTAGTCCTTTCACAGAAGAAAGAGTTCTGAAAGAACTCTTAAAACTGAAGGTGGATAAAGCAATGGGGCCTGATGGGATTCACCCCAAAATTCTAAACGAAAAAGGGAAGAACTAGTAACACCACTGACTACCCTTTTTAATAAATCATGGGAGGATGGTGTGGTACCGGAGGACTGGAGAAGGGCAGATGTGATTCCTCTTCACAAAAGTGGGAGCAAGACAGAGGCTGGAAACTACAGACCTGTCAGTTTGACCTCAGTGGTAGGGAAAATGATGGAATCATAGATACATAGACAGTGTCGGCAGATAAGGGCCTATGGCCCACCCAGTCTGCCCATTTGAGCTTGTAAGTTCAGTTTATGTTTTCCAAGAAGTCTGTTGCCCCTTACCCCTGACCTCCAGAATTCCTTTATGTCTATCCCATGCATTCTTAAATCCCGTGATTGTTTCAGCCCCCATCACTTCCTCTGGCAGGGTGTTCCACTTGTCCACCACCCGCTCTGTGAAGAAATTCTTCCTCATGTTTCCTCTGAATCGCCCTCCCTCCAACTTCATCCCATGCCCTCTAGTCCTGGAACATCTTTTACGCTTAAAATAGTGTATTCCTGCACCCTGTTCCTCCCTGTAAGATACTTGTATGTCTCTATCATATCCCTCTCTCCCCTTTCTCCTCCAGGGAGTACATGTTAAGTTCCTTCAACCTGTCTTCATAGGACTTGTGATGTAATCCATGCACCATCTTTGTTGCCCTCCTCTGAACCTTCTCTACTCTGTCTATGTCCTCACGAGGTATGGTCTTCAGAACTGTACACTGTACTCCAGGTGGGGCCTCACTAGTGTCTTGTATAGTGGAATTATGACCTCCTTTTCCTGCTGGTGATGCCCTGCCTATACATCCCAGCATCCTATTTGCTTTACCTGCCGCTTGTCACACTGTTCTTTCACCTTGAGGTCATCAGAGATGATAACCCCAAGATCCCTTTCCTGCTTGGTGCATGCTATATCCTCACCCCCCAACTGATATATTGTGCCAGGGTTTTTGTGCCCCATATGCATTATCTTGCACTTCCTTGCATTGAATTTCAACTGCCAAACCCCTGACCATTCTTCAAGTTTCTGCAGGTCCCTTCTCATTCTGTCTACACCCTCTGGTGTGTCTACTCTGTTACAGAGCTTTGTGTCATCAGCGAACAGTGAAATTCTGCCTTCCAGATCCTGCACAATGTCACTGATGAAGATGTTGAATAGGACCGGTCCCAGCACTGATCCCTGTGGTACCCCACTGGTCACTCTTCCCTCTGTGGAGTGACAGCCATTTACCACCACCCTCTGTGTCCTGCCACCCAGCCAGTTACCTACTCACCACACTACTGTCCTGCCCACACCCATATTCCCCAGTTTGTGTAATAGTCTTCCATGTGGTACAGTGTCAAAGGTCTTGCTGAAGTCCAGATAGGCCATGTCCACTGCCCTCCCCGATCCACCTCCCTAGTCACCCAGTCAAAAAATTCAACGAGGTTGGTCTGGCATGACCTCCCCCTGGTGAAACCATGCTGCCTTGGGTCCTGTAGTCCATTGACAACCAGATGTTCCACCAATCTCTCTCCTTCAGTAGTGCTTCCATGATCTTCCCACTACCGAGGTGAGGCTGACTGGTCTGTAGTTCCCTGCTTCCTCTTTGTTCCCACTTTTGTATAAGGGGACTACATCTGCTGTCCTCCAGTCTTTGGGTACCTCCCGCTTCCAGTGATCGGCTAAACAGAATAGCCAGAGGTTCAGCCACCACCTCTCTTAGTTCTTTAAGGACCCTGGGGTGCACCCCATCTGGCCCCATTGCTTTATCAACTCTTATCACTTCCAGTTCCTTCAGGACCCTTTCTCGTGTAAAGGGACTTGTGTCCATTTCTGCACCATTCTCACCCCTTGTACCCCTTCAGACCCATTACTCCTCCTCTTCTTCAGTAAAGACTGAGCAGAAATACCTGTTCAATATGTCAGCTTTACTGTTGTCATCCTCCACGCGCCCTCATCCTCCCCCTTCAGTCTCACTAGCCCTCCCTTTGTCTTTCTTTTTTCACTTATGCACCTGTAAAAGGTTTTGTCCCCTGTACCCACTGATTTTGCAATGTGTTCTTCTGTCTGAGCTTTGGCTTCCCTTACTGACCTCCCTACCTCCCTTTGCTTCTCCTGGTACTTCTCCCTATCCCCTTCTGTCTATGTCTTTTTGTATTGCCTCAATGCAATCTTTTTGCCATTCACTTTCTTTGCTACCTCTTTGGAAAACCATAATGGTCTCCTCTTCCTTTTCCTCTTGCTAACCTGCTTAATGTATAATTCTGTTGTTCTTGTAATCCCCAATTTTTTTTTTAAATCTTCTTTATTGAAGTTTTGTCATTATTTCCAACACAATGACATACACACATACATCCCAGGATACACCCCCGGGCCCACCTCCCCAAACTGGAAACTATGTACACCCCCCCCAACTATATACACTCACAGTTACATTTGAATGTCCCAGAACTGAATACTCTATTTTTGATTCAGGTATCCTCATATCCATCATACAGGTTCGGAAGCTGCTTGGTTTTGGCCATAGTCCGGATTATGATATCTAAGTGGTACTATATTCCCAAAGTGCACCTCTTCCGGACATTGTGAGTAACTGTGTCCCTAGGAAAGAGAGAGAATCCCGTACGCCCAGCCAAAAGGAGCCTATCTTATTACTTAGACATCCAATCTTATATGAGAGTTGTACAAAAGCAGATATAGAAATTTTCTAATACTAGTCACAAAATTGCATTCAAAGATGAACCCCTAAGACTTTGTCCTATATAGATTCAGCCAGTTACTCCTCTTCAGACATTGTAATCCCCATTTTAAATACTGCCCACTGATCCTCAACCCCCGATTCCTGTCCCATTCCCCTTAATGCCTCTTTCAAGTATCTCCCCATTTTCCCAAAGTCTGCCCCCCTAAAATCCAGGATATGTGTTTTTGTGTGGTTTGGTTCTGCTCTTTCTGTGATTTCAGACCACAATGATTGGTGGTCACTGTTCCCCAGGTGCTCCCCACTGTTACCCCCATCACACTGTCCCTGTTTGTGAGCACAAGGTCCAGTATTGCCTTCTGCTGAGTTGGTTCCATGACCAGTTGCTTGAGGAAGGCACCCTGAAGGCAGTCCAGGACAAATCTGCTCCTAGTTGATGCTGCTGCTGGGATGCTCCAGTCCACATCTGGAATATTGAAGTCTCCAACCAGTACTACCTCACCCTTGTCTGCCATCCTTTGGATGGCTAGCATCAGCTCCCTATCTGTTTCTTGGGCTGGTGGTCTACAGACCACACCTGTGCGGATGGCTGTCCCCATTTTCCTTTCCAGCTTAACCCACAGTATCTCTCCCCCATTTTGTTCCTCCTGGATCTCTGTGGCCGTTATGTCATTTTTCATATACAGTGCCACTCCTCCTCCCTTCCTGCCTGCTCTGTCTCTTCTGAATATGTTGTAACCAGGCATGGCCATCTCCCCGTCGTGGTTATCATTACACCAGGTTTCAGTGATGGCCACAATGTCCAGGTCTGACTGCACCATGACAGCCTCCAGATCTTCCATCTTGTTGCTAAGGCTCCTGGCATTTGCATATATGGCTTTCCATGATTTGACCTCCCTAGACTGTTTCGCTGTTCTACTCCAGCCCCTTCCTTGGTTGTCCTTTATCCCTGGTTCTCCTTGCTGTCTGCCCTTCTGCTGAATTTTGCCCCTTTTCTGCCTATCCACCTCTTGGGCACTAATCTCCATCTTTTGCACACTGCTTTGCAGAGATAGCCACTCCTCTAGTTCACTGGTTCCACTGCTAGCTGTGGGGGGTGAGCAAGTAGGTACCCTCCTTGCTGGCCTGCCACCCCCTTGCTAGTTTAAATGCTTGTCAATGTAGCATTTAAACTTATCATTGAGTGCTTGGATTCCCCTCCAGAATGGATGCAGGCCGTCAGGCTTGAACAAACCTCCATCCCTCCAGGTGGGTCCCCAGTCACCAATGAGTCCAAACCCTTCCTCACAGCACCAGTTCTTCAACCATGAGTTAAATTTTCTGGTGCATGTACTCCTATGCTCTCCCTTGCCTCTCGCAGGAAGTACTTCTGAGAAAGTGACAGAAGTAGCTACTTGCTTGAGACCCCTCCCCAATTTCCTAAACTCTTCCTGAACTTCCTTTGGCTCCCCATTTGCCAGGTCATTAGTACCTAGGTGGATAATGACATCCAGCTCACCCACCGCCTTGCCTTCCCAGTGATCCCCAGGATCTTCCTTCCATCCCTCCATGCCGTGGCACCTGGTAGGCACCTCACCTCCCTGTCCTCCCCCTCCTGTGTTCTCTATCTGGATCCCTCTTATGATGGAGTCCCCCACCAGGATTCGCTTCCTCCTCCTCTGGGGTCCACTGCTTTCCCTGCTGAGGTCACCTCCTTGGCTAACCTCCACATCCTTTCCTTCCACTTCTCTGGGTACCTCTATTTGGTTGTCCTTGTTTGCCAGTGTGGCATACGAGTTCTTGAGTGGAACAGGATCTGGGATGTGCCTCTGCCTGACCGCTCTAACCCTCCCTGAGCCCACTGTCATCCAAGTGCTCCTCGTTCTCGGCATCCTTTGAGGCAGCTGCATTGGACTGGGTAGTCTCTGGATAGGGGTGATGGTACTCCTGACCCAGTTTACTTCCGCTCTGAGTCTGGCTACCTCATCCCGCAGTCCAGAGAGATGCATGCAGATAGGGCAGCACCTCAGTGTCCAGAAGGTCTGCCTGAATATGGCTGCCCCACAGCCACTGCATTGCACCACTCCCTACATTATACTGCAATTATATTGCTATTCCACTACTTGTCTGCTACTGAAGCTCTCCTAGTTCCCCTTTTATTAATTTACTGTCCTAAAAGTCCTGCCACTGATCCTCAGATAAAAAAAAAAAAAAAAAAAAGATACCAACAAATAAATAAATGAGTCAAAACACTTGTCGTGCTGAGGGTGGGCTTCTTCCCCCTTATGCCCCTCCTACTTCACACCCCTTACTATGCCCTGTGTTTAGCTCCTGTCAATCAGATTTAACAGGGCATATAATTAAGAGTTGGGGGAAGGGGGGGCAAAAATTTGCAGCAATTAAAGACAGCACAGAATTACACCACCACTACGTTTTAAATTTTCAACAGACACTTCTGAAGGAAAGAATTGTTGAGTAACTAGAGGCCAGTGGGGCACAAGACCCAAGGCAGCATGGATTCACAGCAGGAAGGTCATGTCAAACAAATCTAATTGATTTCTTTGACTGGGTGACCAAAGTAGTAGACCAGGGAGGGGCTGTGGACATGGCCTATCTAGACTTTAGCAAGGAATTTGACACAGTCCCGCACAAAAGATTAATAAACAAATTAGCCAGCCTGGGAGTGGGTCCCAGGGTGGTAGCCTGGGTAAAGCGCTGGCTGAACAACAGGACACAGAGGGTAATAGTAAAAGGAGCTCACAGTGAAGAAAGGAGGGTTACTAGTGGGGTATCGTGGGTTCAGTACTGGGGTCGTTCTTTTACGTTCTTCGCTATATATGTTAGCGAACGCTTTGGGACAGCAGCACACTTTGAGGTGTGCCTCCCATCCAATACACTGCTCCCTTGGCATGGGAGCTTATGTATGACAGCGGTGTTCCTCTGCTTCAAAGCAAAACACTGCTGCCATACTGAGCACCGCTGCCGTCCCCCTCGCCACACCGCCTCCCCCCACGCACATCACCCTTCTGAAAGCTTTTGGTGCCATGCTGGGAGCTCACCCCAGCTGGCAAATGTTGTTGGTCGATGGGGGTGCCAACTTCGGCGGCTCCATGGCCTCCAAGCCATCCTGCTGTCACGCTGGAGCCCACCCCAGCGGCAAACGTTCGCTTTTGTTGCCGACGGGGTGCTCAATCTCCGGCCAGCTCCTGCCCCCGTAGTTTGCTGGACAGGTGCCCAATCCCTCGCCGGCCTCGCCCCCCAGAGTCTTCTTCTGCCACGCTGGGAGCCCACCCCAGCGTGGCAAATGTCCCACATTGTCTTTTTTTTACCTGTAAAATAAAACGGTCCCGCGGCACGCCTCCCAGCCTCCCTCCCACAACCCGCACTCCACCCACTGCGCCCCAGCGCTCCACCCCCCTTCACCTCATACTATCTCCGGACTCGCGCGACGATCTTCGTGGACCGGGAACACGCCTGCACTTTCAAAGGCGACCGCGAACTGAGGAAATGCCGGTAAGCTGTATAATGGGCTAGATGGGGGTTTCAACTTTATTGCATATCTCGGTCTATTTTTTAATTTTTTCACCACCAATATGGAACAGTGACTTTTTCATGACGATGTCACTGTCATGGCGTTATGCAGGCCCGGCGGGTGATTTCGCAGTCACTGCGCAAAATCACCCTTTGGGCTCAAATAACACCATGACAGTGACATCATTCATGAGAAGGGGTCCCAAAAACCCCATGTTGAAAATCTGGTGCAAAAATTCCTAAAAATTATTGTTTTACGAGCGTGCATTGCGCAGTTCCTACGTAGGCTCGTAAGTTCGCGAATTTTCAATATTTTCACTCCAGATTTTCAACATTGCCATTTTATCACACCTTCTTATGAGCTGTACAGCTGTCATTTTTCACATCTCACCCAAAACGTGTTTCCGCTCATGTAGCGCACAATGGCGCAGTCGATGTGCAAAATCAATGTATGGAACACATTAAGAAAATCACAGTGACACTGTTCATGAGCAGAGGTCTTAAAATGGCTATGTTGAAAATTTGGTGAAAAAATTCCTTAAAATGACTTTACGGGAGTGCGTTGCGCAGTTCCTACACACGCTTGTACGTTTGCGAATTTTCAATATTTGCACTCCAGATTTTCAACATTGCCATTTTACCACACCTCCTCATAAGTAGTACAGCTGTCATTTTTCACATCCTGCCCAAAATGTGTTTCTGCCCATGTAGCGCACAATGGCGCAGTCGGTGTGCGAACTCAGTGCGACACATTAAGAAAATCACAGTGACACTGATCATGAGCAGAGGTCTTAAAATGGCTGTGCTGAAAATTTGGTGAAAAATTCCTTAAAATGACTGTTTTACGAGTCTGCGTTGTGCAGTTCCTACGCACGCTAGTAAGTTTGCGAATTTTCAATATTTTCACTCCAGATTTTCAACATTGCCATTTTACCACACCTCCTTATGAGCAGTGCAGCTGTCATTTTTCACATCTTGCCCAAAACGTGTTTCCGCCCATGTAGCGCACAATGGCACAGTCGGTGTGCGAACTCAGTGTATGGGACACATTAAGAAAATCACAGTGTCACTGTTCATGAGCAGAGATCTTAAAATGGCTATATTGAAAATTTGGTGAAAAAATTCCTACAAATAACTGTTTTACGGCGAGTGTTGTGCAGTTCCTACGCATGCTCGTAAGTTTGAGAATTTCCAATATTTTCACTCCAGATTTTCAACATTGCCATTTTACCACACCTCCTTATGAGCAGTACAGCTGTCATTTTTCACATCCTGCCCAAAACATCTTTCCGCCCAAGTAGTATACAATGGCGCAGTCGGTGTGCGAAATCAATGTATGGGACACAGTAAGAAAATCACAGTGACACTGTTCATTAGCAGAGGTTTTAAAATGGCAATGTTGAAAATTTGGTGAAAAAATTCCTAAAAATGACTGTTTTACGAGCGTGCGTTGCACAGTTCCCACGCACGCTCGTAGGCTAGCGAATTTTCAATATTTCCACTCCAGATTTTCAACATTGGCATTTTACTACACCTCCTCATGAGCAGTGTACAGCTATCATTTTTCACATCCTGCCCAAAACGGTATTTCCTACCATGTAGCTTAATAATGGCGCAGTCGGTGTGCTAAATCAATGTATAGGACACATTAAGAAAATCACAGTGACACTGATCATGAGCAGAGGTCTTAAAATGGCTGTGCTGAAAATTTGGTGACAAAATTCCTAGAAATGACTGTTTTACGA
Source organism: Neoceratodus forsteri (assembly GCA_016271365.2). Classification (NCBI taxonomy): domain Eukaryota; kingdom Metazoa; phylum Chordata; order Ceratodontiformes; family Ceratodontidae; genus Neoceratodus; species Neoceratodus forsteri. The sequence goes on from CM057456.1 coordinate 964,605,093, forward strand.
GTGTTCATTGAGCAGTTCCTATGCACACTCGTAAGTTTGCGAATTTTCAATATTTTCACTCCACATTTTCAACATTGCCATTTTACCACACCTCCTTATGAGCACTGCATCTGTCATTTTTCACATCTTGCCCAAAACGTGTTTCCACCCATGTAGCACACAATGGCACAGTCGCTGTGTGAACTCAGTGTATGGGACACATTAAGAAAATCACAGTGTCACTGTTCATGAGCAGAGATCTTAAAATGGCTATGTTGAAAATTTGGTGAACAAATTCCTAAAAATAACTGTTTTACGAGCGTGCGTTGTGCAGTTCCTACACACGCTCGTAAGTTTGAGAATTTTCAATATTTTCACCCAGATTTTCAACACTGCCATTTTACCACACCTCCTTATGAGCAGTACAGCTGTCATTTTCACATCCTGCCCAAAACGTAGCCTCCGCCTATGTAGTGCACAATGGCGCAGTCGGTGTGCAAAATCAATGTATGGCACACAGTAAGACAATCACAGTGACACTGTTCATTAGCAGAGGTTTTAAAATGCCAATGTTGACAATTTGTGAAAATATCCCTAATAATGACTGTTTTATTAGCCGCATTGCACAGTTCCCACGCACGCTCCTAGGTTTGCGAATTTTCAATATTTTCACTCCAGATTTTCAACATTGCCATTTTACCACACTTCCTTATGAGCAGTACAGCTGTCATTTTTCATATCCTGCCCAAAACGTGTTTCCGCCTATGTAGCGCACACTGGGGGTAACAAAAAGGTCATGCTGACAATTTATTTTCCAAATACCAGCAATCGCACAGGGCATTAGGGTAAAGCACCATACATGCCAAACACCACTGCAAATACCTGCAAGCGAACGTTCGGCATTGACAAATGCTTGTTAATGTCTTTATAAGTGACGTTGCAGAGGGACTGGAGGGGAAGGTATGTCTCTTTGCAGATGACAAAGATCTGCAACAGGGTTGATACACAAGGTGGGGTGGAAAAGATGAAAAGGGACTTGGCAAGGTTGGAGGAATGGTCAAATGTATGGCAGCTTAGATTCAATGCAAAGAAGTGCAAAGTAATGCACCTGGGAAACAAAAACCCAGGGGAAGAGTACAGAATGGGGGGTGAGATACCGACAACAACAAAAACAGAAAGGGACCTGGGGGTAGTCATATCAGACAACTTAAAGGTGTGCCAGCAATGTGAGAAGGCAGTAAGAAGGGCTGGGGGGATACTGGGATGCATAGTGAGAGGCATCACCAGTAGAAAACTGGAAGTTGTTGGCCCTCTGTACAGACAGCTGGTAAGACCACATCTGGAGTACTGTGTACAGTTCTGGAGACCCCATCTCTGCAAAGACATAGACAGGGTGGAGGCTGTCCAGAGGAGGGCGACCAAAATGGTGCAGGGTCTGCACCAGAAGACATATGAAGAAAGACTAAAGGAGCATAAGATGTATAGCCTCGAGGAAAGGGGGGGACATGATAGAAACTTTCAAATACCTCAGGGGAAATCAACAAAGTCCAAGAGGGTAGCATCTTTCAAAAAAAGAGATGTGCAATAACAAGGGGGCACAATTTGAAGATAGAGGGGGGGACTGCTCAGAGGTAATGTGAGGAAGTATTTCTTCACAGAGACGGTTGTAGATGCATGGAACAGCCTTCCTGAGGAGGTCATAGTGAGTCAAAAACAGTTGGGGAATTCAAGAATACATGGGACAGACATAAGGCAATTCTAGTGGGAGGTAGGAGGAAATAGGCTGTTGGTTAACTAGGACCTGCAGCTTACCCATTAGGTAGGGAAATGGGCAGACTAGGTGGGCCAAGCGGTCCTTACCTGCCGACAAATTCTGTTTCTTTGCAAGCACCAGCAGTAGGTCCCAGAGTGGTGGAGGCTCTCATACCAGAGGCAACAGATGATCTAGGCCTTTAAAAAGTGACTGACCATTTCCTCCTTATTTTTTTATTTTAGTCTTTAGTAACTGGGTCAGGCCCACTAGGCACAAGTGCCTGTTTTCAGGGGCGACCTGGGAGCACTGGGCAGTTAAGTGACTTGCTCAGAGTCACACAGTATGCAAGTGGAGGCTGTGAGAGTCAAACTCAGGTCTGGTCTGCTGGATGTATCAAGCTCGTTCACACCTCGTCCCTCTAACCTCTAGGCTATACTGCTTTAGCCACTGTCAGCATTCCAGTCCGTGCCTGCTATGTGGAGATGGTGGCCAGGTGCACTTTATGGGAAGAGGTTCATAACTCTGATTGAGAGAGGGACCAGAAGTAGTGAAGGATCTATGCTACAAGACAGGTGAGGAGATCTACCCCCTGCCCACCAGTGTAAAAATATTGTCCACATGAAAGGATATGTTTTATGAGTCAATTCCTTATGGGACGCCTCCAGAACTTGAAGAACGTCTTCCAAAAGGCCCAAAGGCTGGAACTTTTGCCACACAGGTACCAGGTGAAGAGGTGTGGAGAATGCAGGTGGACTGTCCACTCAGATCTTGTCAGCAGGTCTAGACACAACAGCAGTTACCACCCAGACCTGCTGCTCAGGTTGAGAAGATCCTGGTACTAGAATTATCATGGCCAGTGCAGAGTTATCAGAAGCAGTTTTGCCCTGTTCCTGTGCACCTTGAGAACCACCTTGTGGATCAAGGGGAATGAAGGAAAGGTATACAGAAGGCCCAGGGTCCAGGGCTGGGAGAAGACATCCCCCATCACATTCCTGTCTTTGGGGAACAGGCACAGAATGACCTCAGTACAGTTTACTGTTCTTCCACAAGGCAAGCGGGTCCACTGGAGATGTGTCCCACAGGGCGAACCGCTGAGTCACCACATCCTGGTGCAAGAAGACACTTCTCCCACTCTTGTGAGAGCCTCTACCAACTGACAGCTCTTCCCTGCCATGTGCACTACAAGATCCACCTGCAGGCTGCATGCCAGGGACTGGGGCAATGTACCTCCTGACACATGGGAAACAAGTATGTCCCACTATGCCTGTTCAGGTAGCACAGGGTGGTCATGTTCTCGGTGTTGCCTTGCACCACTTAACCCACAATCGGTGGTGCAAATTCCATCCATGCCAAACACATTGCCTGAAGCGCCATCAGACTGATATGCTGGCGGGTTTCACTGGGTGACCAGATCCAATGGGCTCTGTAGTCCAATGGGAGCACCCCACCCCATCAATGATGCATCTGTTCTTTAATTGAGGGACTGTTCGGCTCATACAAAGGGAATGCCTATGCCCTCCCATCTGTATTGGTTGTGTCACTAGCACTAGCTCATTCAGATGGCCTTGGTACTGTGACCACTGTCACCCCAGTTCCCATTCCTCAAAGGGCCTAATGGACCAAGTTTGTTGAAGTACCATGAGGCCCAACAGCTGGAGGAATTTCCGAGAAAGGCACGATTTCCCAACCCCAAATGATCAAGCAAAGGATGCAAGATCCTCCACCCACTCTAACAGTAAAAGAGCCCTGGCTTGGAGGGAGTCCAGATCCCCTAACAACGAACAGGATCACCTGCATGTGAACCAGCTATGACTCTGTCAGATTGACCAAAAGGCCCAGACCCCAAGAAGTTTGAACTGCCAGATCCCTGGACCACTTCATAACCTCCCAGGTGCTGCCGGTGATGAGCCAGTTGTCCATGTATGGGAAGACATTGGTGCCTCTATGCCTGAGGTAGGCTGCCATGACTGCAAGGAACTTGGTGAACATGCTGAATGCTGAGGACAGGCTGAACAGCACCATGAACTGATACAGCACATCTTTCACTTGGAAAGGAAGGAACTGCTTGCAAGACAGATGGACTGGGATATGAAAGAACATGTCCTGTAAGCACTGGGAACAAAACCAAGCCCCTGGTTCTAGAGACTGTATGATCTGGTTTATGGTGACCATACAGAATTTTCCCCTGAATATGAACTTGTTCATCACGTGCAGGTTGAAAATGAGAAGCCAGTCCCCTATCCATTTCGGTATCAAAGTGTAATGAGACACAAATCCATGTGAGGCTATGGCATCTGGGAAAATATCCATAGCACTGTGTTCCAACAGCCAAGTAATGTTGCTCTACATTGAGGCCAGAGTCTCTGTGGGCATGGCAGACTCAGAGCACAAAACTGACATGGAAGGAGCGTCTCGAACTCCAGAGACAAACCCAATCCCACCACCTCCAGAACCCACTTGTTTCAAGTGATGGTGGACCAGTGTGAAAGGAAGTGGGAGAGCCAACTCATGACCAGACTTTGTAGCAAGGACTGTGTGCCACCTGCCGGAGCACCTTCATCATTATGGGTGGCACTGGAGTCATAATCAGTGAAAGGATCACTACTGGAGGCTGCCCGGGGTGGATGTGACTGGAAGTATGGTCGGACCCGTCTTCTCGACCCGAGAAGGCCTTTACAGCACCAGGGTCTGAGAGAGCGACAAGACCTTGTCCTCTTTAGACTTCTGGTCAACTGGGTCAAGCATGATCTCAACTGCACTGTCAACTATGGTCAACAGCTCCACAGAGTGTACTGCTGGTGTGCACCCTCAACCCAGACCAACTTGATCAGGGTTGAGCAGTTAAGGGAGTCCAAGGACTGCGAAGAGCAGGAACGTTCCCCCTCCCACAATCGACAGCGATTGAAATTCTTATGCTTCTTTCGATAAGAAGGACTCTCACTTAACGTTTTCCTTAACAAAAAGAGCTCCTGAAAATCTGGGTGCTCCTGAAATGACATTTGTTCCATGGCCGGCCCTACTGAGACCAACCTATGGCTGAAGATGCCCTGCTTTTGTGGCCTCTTCCTCTGTAGCCTGGCTGTAGCTAAGCTGCTGAACCCATGGCTGCTGAGGCTTTCCTCTTTCTGAGGCCTACCCCAAAGGAAACATGCCCTGCGCTCATTGATGGATGTTTGATGCACTGCCAGACAACATGGACAGTCTCTCACATTGTGATCAGCCAGCAGGCAGCAGACACATGTATTACGCCCATCCATAGCCAGACATTTTCTGCCTGCAATGACTACACAATCTGTAACCTGGTTTCTTATGTTCCATTTTGCAGTCATCAATGAAGAGGTAACCAGATGAGGCAAAAACAATCAGTCAAAAACAGAAACTTTAAATCAAAGAAATTTCAAAATTTTGCACTTGAAAACTTTAGAATCCTCTCATGCAGCAGGAGCTAGGAAGGAGACCACCTGTCCCTTTCAGCAGAAAGTTAGACGTCAGACAGAGCAAAGCAGGAGGATGACATCAGGTGTTGGGAGGAGCCAAACTTGAAGACTGTTCCAGTGAGCTGAGCTATGCCCAGCAACTGTCTAAATGTGGATAGCAGTGGGTAGTGAGGAGAAGAAAGCAATTGGTCTACATCAGGGTTTCTCAAATGGTGATGCCAGCCTCCCTGGGGAGGTCCCAGCCCTTTCCATGGGAGGCTCAAGCAAGTCTGAAAAAAATACTGTATTTAAATTTAGAGTTTTAGATATTTTATGGGAAGGAATAAAACAAACTGAAAAAAAGATAAGCAGGTAAATTAATGTATTTATTTACAAACTGGTGACTAGAAAAGGCACACTGAGCCAAGGCTCATTTCAGGTGTACCCAGGAAAATGTAGGGAGTAAATACAATTCAAAAGGTAACTACAAAACAGTCAAGCAGTACAAAATGAGCAATACTGCAAACAAATAGGAACAATTAACAAAAGTAACTACTGATGAATCAGACTGGTAGCAGAACAGCTGAAATACAAAGGTTAAGCAGAGAAAGTACTACAAGCAACAGCAGGAGGGAGCAAAAGGATCCGAGAAATTGCTTAAGAGCAGAGACAGAGGGGGTGAGGCAGAGGTGGGTAGGAAGGTTATTTCTGATAGAGTGGAAACCAAGAAAGCAGCCTGACCCATCAAGGTACTGCAGCAAGCAATATAGTTTGAAAATCAAAATAGCAAAGCAAGTAGGTTGTCCTGGGAAAGAGGTTACACGTGGTCGTGGTGGGGGTTACAATAAGCTAAATATAATGACAGCCAACTATTCATTGGAGTTTCACTTTACTCCTCGTGTACTGTGCAAAGTATGCAATCTTTCTATGGGGAGGCCCATGATTATTTTAATATCTGTGGGAAGCTCACTATGACAAAGTCTGAGAACTAATGGTCTACATAAATAAAAAAAATGAGTGCAGCTGGTATAAAGGCTATTAAGAAGGCAAAGACGCAGATGAAATTCAATATTGCTATGACTGCAAACACACATAATGGGAAGCTAGTCTCTGAATACATAAAGTCCTTAAAACACACTGGCAGCAAACAGGACCAATTGTGGAAAACGGCACTATCACTCCAGACCCTATTAGAATGGCAAACTGTTTCAATAACTATTCTGGATCTGTATATGCACCCAAAACTGAGGAACCACTAATATCTGCAACTAGCACTTTTGTTACTCCCCAAATGGCACTGAAAATTGCTACATCGGGTCAGATACCATTTCTGTAAGTATGTTAAAAATCATGAATCAATATATTAGCAAGCCCCTCTGCCATATTTCCAAGACTCACGATATACAGGGGATACCCCTTCGGACTAGAAATGATCAGAAATCACCCCAATTCACAAAAAGGAGCAAATAAATGACTGGAAATGACAGACATATAAAGCATATGTCTGTACCAGGGAATATCCTGGAACGTATCATAAAAGAATTAATCAACAATCAAATACATGAACTTGACCCTGTACAGCATGGCTTAAAAAAAAAAAAATAGAAGATCATGTACTACCAACCTGCTTTTCTTTGATGAAAACATAAGTGTCTCACTAGATGTTAGAATACCATGTGACATCATATTCCTGGACTTCAGCGAGGTATTCAATCTCGTACCACACTGGGCAATTATTTAAAAAAATGGTTGAGGCTAATATCAAACTTTGCCTAGTTAGATGGATCAAGAATTGACTGCAGGATAGAACACAATCAGTAAAAATTAAAGAGTATACTGTAAGTCAAATATCAGCAATGTTACCAGCATAGTACCACAGAGCTCTGTTTGGGGCCCTTTAATTTCTCACACATTCATAGCCGATTTAAGTAGAAATTTAAATAGCTGGGCCTTCAAAATTGCCGATGAATCCAAAATAGGCAGCCCTTGCGCAGCATTAGCACAATTACACTGTATCCAAGCAGACCTAGATGATATATACAATTGGAGCAATAGGTGAGAAATTAAATTTAGCAGTCATAAGTGCAAAGTCATACATTTGGGCTATAACAACCCCAAGTGCACCTGCAGTACAGAGGATACTGGTAAGGTGGGGGTTGATGTCACAGAGGGGGCTGCTAGATGCCAGGGATTGTACAATGGGCAGGCGGTACCATGGATTGGTGCCGGGGAGGGAACCACTGGATGCTAGAGAGGGTTTTAATATGTAAAACAGGCTGGCGACTAGATGGGGAAGACTGCTAGCACCTGGGAGGGTTTTAATGTGCACAATGGGCTGGCGACTGGGGGGGGGGGGGAGACCACTAGCACCAGGGAGGGTTTTAATGTTTACAATGGGCTCACGATCAGAGGGAAGGGGGAACCATTAACACCAAGGAGGGTTATATTCTTCCAATGGACTGGTGATTGGTGGATGGGGGGAACGCTAGGTACCAGGGCTCTCTAAACATGTCTAGGACTGGGCAATTGGGAGGGCAGCGCCACGCTAACCTGCCTCATTACCCATGCAAATGAGCCCATAATGGGCATGCAAATGGACCCTTAGCGCCTTGCCTGCCCAACAGGCTCATTTGCATGGCTCCCTCTGAATATTGCAGATAGCACACCTCAGCGCTATCCACTCTGGTGATGTACTTTGGGATCCATGTCTGGGCGATGCTACTCGACTTAGTGCTGCGCTGACATGGCGCTATATTCAGTTTAATAGTGCCAGTGCACTATTTGACCGAACATAGCATCCTTGGGCTCCTGTGTAATCGCAAGGTGCAGCGCATAGGTTTGTGCTTGCGCTATTTTGAATATCAGGCCACTCTCTTTTTTTTTTTTAACACATTTATTGAAGTTTCACAAATAACATAACATGGTCAGATGCATTAAAAAAACATACATTTAAAATCTGAGCATTATAGTACAGGAGTTAATAGAGTTGTACAAAATACAAGAGAAAAATATCCTTGCATAGGTAATAGGTACATCCCATATAAGCTTATCTGGGGAAATGTGTTCATGGTTAATCTAAGCAAAATAGGAACCCTGTAAATCTGTGTGAAATGCTTCCGACAGTATGTAATGCCGTAATGTTTTATCACTGTGAGGATCAAAAGTTCAGTACAAATGTTAAAAAAAATAGAGTCACCAGTCATAATGGCTTACAAAACTAAGAGAATTTCTTATTTTATGCCTACTATTGTCTTTTCAGGACTGGGGGCTATGTATAAAAATATAAGGTTGACCACAGAATGAATATTAAAACACATACCGTGATGACGCAGTAGTGCAAAACTGGTCTGTTTTTTTTTGTAAGCGACCCGGTCTGTGAACGGTATGTATTTTAATATCCAATAAAGCTTTTGTAAATTACCAGCAGAGTGGTGCCAGTACTTGTCTTTTGATTCTGCTGTAATGCACCTAGCACATTCATGTTCTGTCAATACAACAGGCTACCTCAGATTCAGTTTTCATAATAGCTGTAATCAGACCCAGATAAAAACAAGCATTCATCAATGCCAAATGTTTGCTTGCATTTATGTGCTGTACAGGCGTTTGGTACTGATACTGCACAGATAGAAATGCCCCGCACCAAGGGAAGACTCTGTCCAAGGACCCTGCACTTCCATACAGTGACGGATGTGAAGAATTCATGGGACTGTCCGGTGGGCTGCAGAAGCGCAAGGCACTGTGGTTCCTGCGCTTCCATGTGACCACAGATATAGATACACAGGGCAAAGAGTGCATCTGTTAGCCAATGCACAAGGTATTCTGCCACCCACGGAAGGAGAGTTGCAGGGCTTTTGCCAAGAGAACAATTGTCTTCACTATATGGTGTCTGGGCTCATACAGACAACCCTGCACCTTTCGTTCCCTGGCTTTGGGGGGGGGGTCACATAACAGTTCCATCCCCCCATCCCATCCAGCTGGGTCACCGAACTCACCCCCGAACTCAGCTCACTGACATGGGATCACAAAGCATGGCCACTGGGATGAAGACTGGCACTATATACAAAAGTTATTAAACAATTATAATTCTCTTTTTTAATTTTGACCCCAACTTAAAGATACTCGTTTTATGATTCACCTTAAAAACATGACATGTACCATTTATAGTATATTGTCCGAAATGTCATTTCACACCAGAGGTGCAAAAACACGTCTTGTCCAGGATTTTAAAAATGACACGTTTCACATTTATGAGGTGGTGTGGAAAAATGGCTATGTTGAAAGTTAGGAGACAAAATATTGAAAAGTAACGAAGTTATGAGTGAACGTTGGAATACTGTAACGTTCAGTCACCGTATATGTACACTAAATTTTCAGCATAGCCTTCTTATAACCCCACCTCATGAACTCGGTAAGTGAAAATGTTCAAATCCCTGCCAAAATGTCATTCCGTGCCACAGGTGTGAAAACATATTTTGGCCAGGATCTGAAAAATGACAGCTATCACATTCGTGAGGTGGTGTACTAAAATGGCTATGTTAAAAATATGGGGTAAAAATATTTAAAAGTATCAAAGTTACAAGTGAGCATAGAAAAATTTCAACATATGCGCATAACTTTACTATTTTTACATATTTTGACCCCAAATTTTCAACATAGCCTTCTTATGATTCCGCCTCATGAACAGGGGCAGTGAAGACGTTCAAATCCCACCCAAAAAGTAATTTAGCAATGCAACCGCAAAATCATCTTTCGGAACTGAGCTGCATGATTTCACTGCCATTGGTCATGAGATGGGGGTCCCAAAAACGCCATGTTGAAAATTTACGGCCAAAATATACAAAAATGACAAAGTTATGCATTAAAGCTCAAAATCCCACTGATATACACTGAATGAACTGCACTTACCTTAGTTTCTCATATTGCAGTCGGCAGTTCCAGCAGCAAGACACGTCTTCGATCAGAGAGTGGATCTTCACCCAGGGACATGTGCAGGTGAGTGAGGGTGTGTGGGGTGGTGGATCTTGAGTGGGAAGTCGAGGTGGGGTGTATTTTGTGTGTGTATTTGGGGGGCAGATCAGTTTGGAACCATTTTCTATTTAAAAAAAAAACACTGATGGACAGTTTACTTTATTTCAGGGATATTCTGACACTGGGATTGGGCACCCCAGTATCCAGCTTGTGTTCAGTGGCACCGGGGGTGGGCACCCTGCTGCCACCACCTACATAAAGGGAACAGGTGTGGTTGACCTGGAAAGGGGGGGTCAAAAGAAGTGGCACCAAGGGTGGACAACCCGGTCCACTTGTATATTACAAATATATGTAAAAATTGGGAAAGGTGGTCGGGCAAGTGACCTGGAAGGGATGGGAAGAAAGAAGCGGTACTGGGGATGGGCACCCAAGTCCTCTTATTAGTCAGACAGACAGATAAATATCACGCAATCACTCTCAGGCTCCTAATGCTGAAAGCCGAACAGCTGCTTGTTGACTGGCTTCACTGCAAATGAAAGGACTGAAGCCTCCTCTGATAGGAGCATCTTCAGTCCTTTAAACCATATGAAGTTTCCACCCAGCAAGCAACGAGTAGTGTCAGGATCACACTACATGGTCACTGGTCTGGACTACTGAGTCCCTTCCAGTTTGAGCTGCAATGGGCTTGGCAGTGATTCACCTCTGAAATGCCACTTATTGTAACAAAATGCTTCTTGAGCATGTGCAAGCAAACATAATAATGTAGGCTGCAGTCCACACCCAGCAAGAGCAAGCAACAAATGTTTCAGGCTGAGAGGCAGACTCCAGCAAAATGTAGACCAAACAAAAACCCACAAAGGTACTAAATCTTGATTGAGTTATGCAAAATGGCAGCACATGCACACTGTACCAGGTTCAACTACATTGCAGGATATAAACCAAGAACCAAAACGCTGTATTGTTTTTTCAATAACCTAGAGCAGACAACTCACACCAGGGTGCTTCCTGCCTCAGGGTCTAAAAAAAAAAATGTAACACAGTAATTACTTAGATAAAAACCTTTGCAGTGCCTGCTTGGATTCAGAAAGCTTTGGAGCGTCAAACTGTAGTTCTGCCCCAAATAGCGTTCTTAGAACCTACATCAGAGACAAGGCATGTTCAACGTAAAGTGTTGCAGAATGGGAAGTTGGAGCTGTTTATAGTAACTTTCCCAACTTAGTAGGCCACCTTTCATTTTTGGAGTGGTATATTAAACATGATGCTACCCCCTTAAATAAAAGGTAGCCTGCTAAGTCGAGTAAATGTACTATAAACAGCCCCTCCACATCCTACTACACTTTTTAATGAACCAGCGGTAGCCCTGCCCCTCAATCTGTATAATCAAGTGATGTTTTGACTTGGAGTTACAGCTTGATTGTCCAAAGTCCACTGACTAAAAGGGGGGCCCCAAAGAACAGGTTACTCACCTGTAACAGTAGCTCTAAGAGTGGTATATGTTGTTCATCCACACTTCTTGGCATGTCCCCTTCCACTTTAAATCTTGCCGGAAGTCTTCAAGCTGGCTCCTCCCACCCACCCGGGTGGTACATACCTCGACTCCACCCCATGACACCAGATCTTAGCCCGTTGGAAGCAATGTTGTGCGCCAGAAGCCGGGGAGGTTGGATGGGTGTGTGTGGAAGAACAACATATACCACTTCTAGAACTACTGTTACAGATGAGTAACCTGTTCTTCTAGGAGCATGGATATGTTGTTCATCCACACCTCTTGGCAGACTTCAAGCAGTTCGGGAGAAGAGAGGAATGGCGCACACCCCCTACTTAGGAAATAAAGATTGGAGAACCAAGGCCCCAAAACCAGTATCCCGGCGTGACTCAAGGTCAATGTGGTAGTGGGTAATGAAGGTGTTTGCTGACTTCCAGGTAGCAGCCCGGAAGATTTCCTGGATAGGGATGTCTCTGGAAGCAGCCACCGATGCAGCAGTGTGGTGGGTAGAATAAGCTCTTATCCCTCTGGGAGGCTCCTTGCCCGCCAACTCATAGCACAGACCTATGCATGATGTAATCCATCTTGCTTTTGTCCGTTTGGCTGCAGGTCTGCCAGAAGAGGCTTCAGCATAGGCAACAAACAGCCGGCGAACCTCTCTGCGAATTTCTGCCATCCTCTCCTTGTAGTAGGAGAGAGCATGTCTCAGGTCCAAGGTATGGAGGCTGTACTCGGCATCCTAGGTGTAATTAGAGTAGTAAACCGGAAGAGTCAACTCCTGGTTATGGTGAAACTCTGACACCACCTTTGGAAGGAATTTTGGGTGAGGGTGCAGGACAACTTTGTCCCTGTGAAAGACCAGATAAGGGGAGTCCACCAAAAGCACCTGGAGCTCCCCTGTTCTTCTGGCAGACATGATAGGCACCAGGAAGGCCGTCTTCCATGACAAGTGTGAAAGCTCACATCTGTGCATGGGTTCGAATGGCTTGTTCACGAGCTTTGCCAAAACCAGCAACAGATCCCATGGAGGTGGAGGTTCACGCACCGGAGGGGATATGTGATCCAGGCCTTTGTCTCCTGCACCGGCCCACGCCCAGTAAGCAGAAATGGCTGCCAGGTGCACCCTAAGGGTCGATGACCGTAGACCCCCTTTGGAGAGAGACCAAAGGTAGTCGAGAATGCTGGCCACAGAACAGGATAAGGGGTCCAGACCCTTACCCTGACACCAAATGGAAAATCATTTCCATTTGAAGGTATGACATTTCCTGGTCGATTCCTTTCTAGATGCCTCCACCATAGTGTAGACATCTTTGGAAAGACCCAGAGCCTGGAACTCTAGCCACTCAGGTACCAGGCTGTGAGGTGCAGGTATTGAAGGTCCGGATGGAATACCTTCCCCTGTTTCAGAGATATCAGGTCTGGGTGTGTACAAAGCCGCTCCAGGGGCCTGCAGCTGAGGCTGAGGAGATCTGGGTACCAGAACTGGCACGCCCAATCTGGGGCTACCAGGATCACCTTCGCCTTGTCCCTCCTCACCGTGAGTAACACACTGTGGATCAAGGGAAATGGAGGGAAGGCATAGAGGAGGCCTGGGGTCCACGGCCTTGAGAAGGCATGATGCAACCTCAGCTTGGTGTTTTCCCTGGAGGCAAACAGGTTCACCATCGGTTTGCCCCAACAGGAGAACAGACTGTAAGCTACCTTTGGATGGAGAGACCACTCGTGGGATGTCTGACCTATATGGCTGAGAGCATCTGCCAGCCTGCCACATGGATGGCTAGGAGATCTGCCTCCATCCGGCTTACGAGGGTCCAGATGCGGAGTGCCTCCTTGCACAGCAGACGGGAGTGTGTGCCGCCCTGTTTGTTGAGTTAGTTCATGGTTGTGGTATTGTCCGTCTGGATTTGAACCACTTGACCATGAAGCTAAGGAGCGAAAGCTGACAAAGCCAGTCTGACTGCTCTGAGCTCCAACAGGCTGATGTGGCATTGGGACTCCTCGGGGGTCCAGAACCCGTGGGCCCTGTTGTCCCCCATGTGGGCTCCCTAGCCCACGAGAGAGGCATCGGTCGTAGGGACGACCATCGGCTTGAGGCGGACAAATGGGATCCCTTCCTGCTATTAGTCTGGGGCGGTCCACCACTGGAGAGCGTCCCACATCTTCTGGGTTACAGCAATCAGCTGGTCAAAGTCACCATACCGCTGAGTCCACTGGGTGGCCAGCTCCCACTGGAGTGGGCACATGTGCCATGGGCCCAATGGACCACTGAGGTACATGCCGCCATGTAACCCAGAAGGCGCAGAAAGTCCCGAGCAAGGCGCAAGTGCCCAACCAGAAATGATTGGGCAAAGGAGGAGAGAACCTCCATCCTGTCTGCCGGGAGCTGAGCTCTGACTTGACAACAGTCGAGCTCTGCCCCGATGAAGCTCATCACCTGAGAGGGTACGAGTTCTGACTTGGCCTCGTTGATCAGGAGGCCAAGTTGGGAGCAGGTTTGAAGGGCCAGATCCCTGGACCTCGCCACCTCCTGAAGGGAGGAACCTGTCAAGAGCCAATCGTCGAGATAAGGGTAGATTCTGACTCCTCGACGTTGAAGGTGGGCTGCCACCACTGCAATGCATTTGGTGAAGACCCGAGGGGCCAATGACAGGCCGAAAGGCATGGCTTGGAACTCGTACAGGGTCCCTTCGACCCTGAAGTGGAGGAACCGCTGATGGGACGGATGGATTGGGATGTGAAAGAACGCGTCCTGTAGATCCAATGAACAGAACCACATGTTTCACTCCAGGGATGGTATGATCTTTTCAGAGTGACCATCCGAAAGGTGTGGGACCTGAGATACTGATTCAGGTCATGGAGATCTAGGATGGGGCACAAACCCCACATCCGCTTGGGCACCAGGAAGTATCTGGAAACAAAGCCTGGGTCTGTCGGAGGATCTGGCACTGGGGCTACTGCCTCCTTGCAGAGGAGTTGAGCCACGTCATCTCGAAAAGCCGACTGGGTGCATACAGAGATCCTTTCCTCCCGAGCGGTGCGGGCTTAGCTGGGAGGGTACTGCTCGAATTCCAGAGGCAGTCCCTGACCGACCACTTCGAGGACCCACCTGTCCAAAGTGAAAGCGGACCAGGCGGAAAGGAAGTGGCAGAGCCAACCCCCCACGGGGAGGACCCACAGTTGGCATGATGGGTGTAGGGGTGGCAAACCCCAACCCGTCACTAAGCAGGCTTGGAGGAGGAGGAGGCTCCAGGACCTGCGCTTCAGCCTCCTTTATGGGGCTGTTGAGGACCCTACTTGGTCCGCTGGTGCCAAGCTTGAGCCTGCTGCTGCTGTTGTTGCTGACCTCCTTGATAGGAGGGTTGCCAGACAGCAGGGGAAGAGTGCTGAAATGGCTTCTTCTTTCTCTTCTGCTAGTTCTTGCCCAAAGAACCCTTGGCAGAAGTAGCATCCAAGGTGGCACTGGACTGCTCTATACGATGAAGGTGACCGGCCACTCCTGGACTGAACAAGTCGGTCCCCAGGAAGGTCATATCAGCAAGCTTATGCTGAGTATCCACCAGGAAGGAGGAAAGCCTCAGCCAAGCCCTGCGGCGAGAGGCCACTGCGGCTGCCAATGAGCGGGCACAAGAATCTCCTATATCCAAGGCTATCTGGAGCTGCTGTTTTGCGACAGTACAACCTTGGTCACGGACCTGCTTAACTGTAGTCTGCATGTCCGGTGGGAGATGAGGGAGGACCTCGTCCAATGACCCCAGGAGGGCATGGGAGAAGTGTGCCATAATAACAGCCGAGCTGGCCTGACGAAGGCCCAGAGAAGAGGCAAAATAGACCTTGCAGGTAGAGTGGTCCATATTTTTGGACTTCTTGTCCGGGGGTCGGTCAGTGTCGGCTGAACTACCCATATGCCCGAACACCGAGGTGGTCACTAGGCTCTCGGCCGAAGGGTGTTCAATGAACCCCGCAAGGGACCCCATGGGCACCGTGTACTTGCGGCCATGTGGGCAGATGGTGCTGGGCAGGAGGCAGAATGCTGCCAAAGTTCAAGGGCTGGGCCAACAATGGCCTCGGCCACTGGAAAGGCCTCTGTCGGGGTATCCCCGCTCTTGAGGATGTCAGTGAGAGGGTACTCTGCCTTCTTCTAGATGGGCTCCACAGGCATTCCGGTGGAGTCGGAGATGAGGTGGAGAATGCCCTGAAAGGAGGAAGGGCCTTCCTCCAATCCTGCGCTGACCGTCGACTCATCATCCCCGGGATGTGAGTGCAAGCCAGCGATGTCCGAGTCCGAGGATTCATGGTAGAGCGGTCTACCGCCTAAGTCACCCTCGAAGTGCCGAGGGCGGTCCGGGGTGACTGTTATCGACAGACGGGGAAGCCCTGTGTCTTGTCAGTCCTCTATTGAGGGCACCCCTCTCTCAGGCTGTTTAGGTGCTGGTTCCACCAGAATTGGTGGAGAGACCGGAGTATGCCGAACCTGGAGATGGGCCGGCCCCACGGGCGGAGGAACCGGTGGCTTCGGTTCTGGAGAAGTCGGCGTCGGCCTAGGAGGCGGGAGCCAAGTTATGGCCAGGGTGTGTGGCGGAGCCGGCTTCTGCCCAGTCAGAATCAGCTGTTGCCACATGAGGTCTTCATAGCGCCAACGGAGTTTCCGCCAGAGCCTCTCCTCGTCTGAGGAGGAGGATGAGGACCTGTGGAGACACCTCTTTTTAGAGCGCTTATGGCTCTTTCTTGGCCGTTCAGCCAAAGGGGTTCTGGACCTCAACTGAGATCAGGGAGGCCGACTCGATCGATCAGGAGACACCGGGGTCGGTGAAAACAGAGGGTCCGGAACTGGGTCCTTGATGGGGACACCAGCAGGCTGGGGCTCCTCATCAGGGAAGACAAGGACCAGAGTCCTTTCCAAAGAGTCAGCTACAGCCGGCGACAAAGGGTCTATCGGGTCAACGATAATTTCGACCTCGTCAGCCACTTCCTTGGCCCCCTGGCCAGATGAGAGATCCGTGATGCTGGCGGCCAAGGTTGCGATCTTGACCAAAATCGAGACTGCGTGTTCCTGGGACTCAGACCTCTTTCGGTCCCAGAAACGTCTTTGCCGATACAAAGACACGGGGTTCTTATCTCTCTTCTCAGAGCAGGAGGAGTGCGAGCCCGAGGGCGCCTCACCCCGGGTGGGGAGAGACTGGCACAACTCTTTGAAGGAGCCCGAGAAGGTGGAGCCAAGGTTCAGAGAACAAAAAAGCTTTGACTGGCCAAAGCACGAGCTGCTTCCTCCTCGAACGCCTTCATCTGTTCCAGCTGTTCGGCGGATCCGGCAGCTGCAGAAACTGCCCACCTCGCCTCCTTCGATTTCACCAGTGAGTTCCTTTTCTCCAGTCTCCCCAGCTTCAAGCATGCCTTGCGGTCATCCAGGATGTTGGGATGGAAAGCCAGGCAAAAACTGCACAACAAGGTGTCATGGCCGACACCTAGGCAGTAGACGCAGGTGAGGATCGGATCGGTGCGCGACATCTTCTGCCTGCAGGGGCACCGGTGAAATCCAAGGGAAGATTTTTCCTCCATGGTAGATGCGACGAAAGTGCAATCGCTAACTCGAACGAGTTTAAATTTCGATAAAACCGACGGTTAGAATCCAGGCCCTACAATATGCTGAGAGCACAAGGGAACCTGTATCTTCCAGCGGAAAGAAAGATCTGGCATCATGGTGCACAGCCCAGGTATATACCACCCGGGTGGGTGGAAGGAGCCAGCTTGAAAACTTCCGGCAAGATTTAAAGTGGAAGAGGACATGCCAAGAAGTGTGGATGAACAACATATCCACGCTCCTAGAAAAGGTTTTCATCTAAATAATTCCTGTATGAAAAAGCTCAAATACTGTTTATTAGGCCCTGAGGCAGGTAGCACTCTGGCATGACTTGCCTATACAAATTGTGTAATGTGCAAATTAAGGCCATGTATGTGGAAAATGACACATGCCAGGGAGTGTGCCCACTGGGAGATATGGGGCTTCACACGTGAACATCAATCACAGTGCTGACACCATTTTACATTTGTTTCCTAACACAATTCAGCAAAGTGTCATTCTATAATACAGAAGATTACAGAATTACATTAGGGAAGCAGTATAGCGCAGTGGTTTAAGGCTCTGAGCTGCAAATCTGGTGACATCCAGCAGACTAGACCTGGGTTTGAATCCCACAGCTTCCACTTGCATACTGTGTGACTCTGAGCAAGTCACTTAACTTCCCTGTGCTCCCAGGACGCTCCTGTAAAAAACTTGCAGCTTAGTATGCTACTCCTGGTTAAACAACTAAAAAAAAACATTAGTAAACCAACATAAGATGGCATGAATTCTGGTGTTAATGTTTATGTATAAAGCCCATAGGCACTCCCCAGGTGTGTGTGTTGATACACGAAAACACAGGCCAAGTGCTCCTCAGGCCACACTGGAGAAGTGCCAATATGTAAGCAATAACGCAGGGCATGGGTTCAGCTATTTCAATGCACACCCTTAGTACTATGAAGTTTAAGGATGAAAGTCAAATGTCTTACAGCACCTGACAGTGTGTTGAAATAGCTCAAATCATGCCCTGGCATGTTACTGCACTACTAAAATGAATTTTTCATAACATGTATGTAAGAAAATGAAAATAAAGAGTTTTGTATGTTTTAAAAATAGTAATGTTTATATGATTTGGTGAAAGTCGTTCTGCCTGTGCCCCAATTACTTGACTGGATCTTGCTGTTGTTTTGTGTTGCTTGAAGTAAACTGTTCCAGCTGAAGTTTTTGGGGACTACTAAATGGGTTTTAGAAATATGACTGTTTTGTCTAGTAGTAAGAGGGCAAGTGTACAGGCAGTAGTGAGGGACCAGTTTAGTGCTTTAAAAAACATTTAGGCCCAGATATTCAAAAGGGTTGCGCCATGCGCAACAGGGTTCTAGTCTAACTCAAAAATCGCCATTCTGCAATATTCAGAAGGGGCCAGTTGCGCCACGAAAACATGCTGAGCAACAGCGCAATGGAAATGAAGGCATCGCCGCGAAGAGGCAGGTCCATGCATAAAGTGCGCAATGCAATATCCGAACACTTGCGCAATGCGCAAAGTGGCTGTAGGAGATTGCGCAGTACGGTTGAGCCAAAATAAAAGGCTCAAGGAAGGGCGCAAGAACTCTAGCAGGCCGCAAACTGGGGAGAGAGACAGAGAGAGAGAGAGAGAGAGAGAGAGGACAGGAGCTGGAAGGGCAGAGAGGACAGTGGGTCCAGGAGGACAGAGAGGCCAGTGGGGGTGCCGGTGCAGTGGAAGCAGCAGTGGGGGCAGCGGGGTAACACAGGAACAGCAGCCAGGGGCAGAAGCCAGGGAGATGGACAGTGTCAGCTTCCACATGGAAGCTGTAATGAGGGGGGTGAGACACCATGCTGCAGGGGGACGTGGCCGCGGAGGGGCCCGTCGGCGGTATGCCCCCGACAGGCAGTATCGTGCCCGCATCAGCTCCGAGCTGTACACAGATGTCGAGATTGTGGCCCAGTACCGCATGAACAGGGCAATACTGAGAGCTGGCTCTGCGAGCTGTGCAGTGATGTGATGCAGGCACCCTCACGGCAGTCATGCTCTGTCCGTGGAGACCAAGGTGACAGCCTGCATGTGCCTGCTCGCCACGGGCACCTTCAGAGGCCGACAGGGACACCACAGGCATTACACAGTCGGCATGTCACGCATCCTCACCCAATTCCTCAGCGCACTGCTGCCTCATGCTGCGAGTACATCCATTTCCCCAGCACCGCTGCAAGCGTACAACAAACATGCAGGAGTTCACAGGGTAGCACATATGCCTGGCGTGCTAGGGCCACAGACTGCACCCATGTGGCCATTCGCACGCCACCTGGCCCGACGGCCAGCGTGCCGAACCGAAAGGGCTTTTCCAGTGTCAACTGCCAGGTGGTGTGTGATGCCACTGGGCGCATTATCAATGTCTGTGCCACACACCCTGGCGGAGCACATGATGCCTTCATATGGCACCAGTCTGCACTGTGCCATCGATTCGAGAGGGAACATCCCACGGGTCATCTAGTGGGTGAGTACACATGTATGGAATGCAAACTCTGTGCAAGGGTGGGAATGACACAGGTGCCATGGTAGTGGCACACAAGGATATGGGCAATATGGACCTGACATGACACTGATCTCCACTATCTCCACACAGGTGACTGCGGATACCCACTCTGTCCCTGGCTGCTCACACCATACAGCGCCCCGACCCCAGTGCAGCTAGGTTTCAATGAGGCACATGCCGCAACACGTAACATCATAGAGCGGTGTTTGGGATGCTCAAGGCACGCTTCCGATGCCTGGACACCTCGGCGGAGCCTACAGTACAACCCCAAAAGGCCTGTGGGATATTCCTGGCCTGTTGCATCCTGCACAACATGGCCAAAGACCATGGGATAGCCGTACAGGTCCAAGAGGACAGCGATGGGGGCGCCAGTGGCGCCCGGTGATGTGGGTGATGAGCAGCCCCCCCTAGGACGGAGGGACCCCCGACTGACCCGGCAGGCCCAGCTGCACCGGGACACCATTGCAGAAGAGCACTACGCCCAACACAGGTAAGTCAAGGGGACATGTGCAGGCAACACTGTCCATGCGCAAACCACAGGCACACAGGGGAACACACCGTGCATGAAGGTCAGGGGAGTTGAAGGTTCCAGGCATACCAACACACCATCAGAGAGGGGTGAGCACTCATATGGACACACACACACACCAGGCAGCATACATGGGCAGCAGCACAGCACTGCGGAAATGACATTGCCAACACACAGCACCACCAACCACCCCACCACCTGGACTGTCCACGTACGTGTGTCAGGACCTGGGCACCCTTGCACCTTGGTGTACAGTGCAATGCAGGCATCATCATGCACATGCACCTGTGGACAGCAGTCCGGAGAGTGTGCAGGTGGTCCGTGTGTCAGCTTGGTGAGCAGAGCACCCAGCAGTGCACTGCCCACCATGACACACATTGCACACAGGGCAAGACCAGACAGGGCCTGCACTGGGAGACAGTTCAGTCAGGTAGCACTGTCCCACGCCACCACGGATGCGTGGGCGCCCGCCGGGTCCCAGCAGCACTGGCAGGTTGAGCAGGGCCACATCGGGTGGCCTGGTGCACCACCAGGGTCCCACTGCGTAAGCGACCTTGCCTGCACAGGGGTCTGCATCCTGCCAAACAAACTTGCACCAGGGTGCTCGGGATGCCCACAGCAGAACCCGGCGTCGACAGGCCTGGTGTCACGCACGACGCCGAGGCAGGGAGTGGAGGCGCACTGTCTGGGGTGTGGTACAGGGGCACCTGACAGTGTGGCCAATGCGTTCGCGACAGAGACCACTGCCTGGGTCAGCCTGTCAATGGCAGCGGTCACATCCGTCCGCATAAGGACCAGCTCGGCTTGGTCCCGAGCACACTCCCTGCTATGCCGCTCCACGGACACAGACAGTGCCTCCACGGACCTTGCAACCCGCCCCTGCAGCTGTACCGAGTCCTGCAGCAGGCGGGTGTGTGCGTCCAATGGGTACTGTGCCCCAATGGCATCGTGACCCCCAGGGTGTGGACGGTCCTGGTGCACAGCACCCCTTGAGGGTGGGCGCTGTTCGCCAGGACCAGGTATAGGCGGATCTAAGAGGCGGTGGACATGTGCCACTGCTTGACACTGTACCCCAGACCTGGTGTGCAACTGCTGCTGCCGCCCTCCAACTGCTGAGCCCCAGGTCCACCTGTTCCACCTCCGTGCTGACAACAGTGCCAGACACCTGCACAGCCACGGTGCTGCCCACCGGTGCTGACAGGCACAAGCCTGGGACTGTGCCAGCATGCTGAGTACAGGTGTGAACCAGGAAGGCCCAGGGCACGTGCTGGCCTGCCATGTGTCCGTCATGGGACACACACTATCACTGCCCATTGCAGGCCTGCTATCATCAATGGTGCAGGTGCGTGCCACTGCCATAGGCACAGCATGCTGGCATACCTGCATGCCAGACTGCTTGACACAGGCTGTGCACCCCTGCACCCGTATCACTGACGCGGAGTTGTTGGCCAGCGTGCATGCTGCTGCAGTGCCTGCAGGCTGGTGCGGAGTGGATGGTCCCTCCTCCCGTCCAGCAGGTCTGCCTCACTGTCTGGACCCACCACCACCACCATCTCCTGCAGGCGAACAGGATCTGTAACAGAAAGAGAGTACATGTGAGTGCATGTGAACAACAGCCCCCAACAACATCACCGTGTCATACCGTGCAGTGATGGGCTTCCACCTGTCTGGAATCCTCCGCCAAATGCGCCCGCAATGGCACTTTCGGCTGCATGGCGCGACCAGTGTCTCCTCTGTAGGGGTCAGCTGCAACACCACTGGTGGGCCCCACCACTGCCAACGTGCCACCCTGAAGGCTGCCACCTTCTCCTTCAGCCTCCTGCGGTCAGTCCCCATCTTCTTCCTGCATTCCTGCACGGAGCTGGTGGCTTCCGTGCAGGTTGACAGCCCGAGCTACCCCTCCCATGCAGCTGCGCCCTGACGGGTGCCCTCCGTCCACTCAATACTGGCTCATCCTCCAGGTAGGCCTGGAAGAGGGCCTCTGTCTCTGCCGTGGTGAGAGTTCGGCCTCCTCCTCGCCCGCCGTCCACACCTCAGCTTGGCTCTGGTCAGTCATGGTGATCTGTATGGGTGGAAGTGGACACCTGTCACTGTGCAGTCTACAGCATTTCCCCATGAGCATAGCTGCCGGCCGAGGGCAGAGCCCCGTTTCCTCTCCGCATGGCAGATACTGATAGAAAGGGTGCCCTTTGTCCCTTTCTAAGTGCCCTTTCCATGCTCAGCCCCTCAGCCTTTATCATCCTCCGGCACCCTGCCCATGAGCATTGTCCTGCGCATCACACAGCATGTAACTCACCTCTCACCTGCAGTAACCAAATCTGGCCAGCACAACCCACTGTCGCATTTTTATAGCGCAACACATGCAAATGAGGTGTGGCGCTACTTTAATGTTTACATGCTAATCGCCACTGCGCCTTTGAATAGCTGATCGAATGATCTGCATATGACTGAATATCGATATTTGCGCTTAGCGCCATCTGGAAGAATCGGCTGAGCCAATGGCGCATGTTTGTGGCTGCGTGCTACACTGCAGTGCGCATGCCCAGACAGCTTACGCATGCGTCTATCGCGCTGCAGACCTGCTGAGCGCGATAGGCGATTCAGGCCATGGCCACCATTGTGCCAGTGGCGCTACAGCACTGGGCACTATATGGCGCTGTGGCACTACTGTGCGATAGTCCACTGTGGCACTGGTGCTCAGCTTGGCAGTCGCACAGGATGCCTATACGTCCTATGGCGCTGTGTAGCCTTGCGTCATTGCCGTGACCTTGTGTATGCCCTCTGACCCCTGGCGCTGTTGGCATGCCATGTGTACGTCCCTATTGCGCTGTCTGGTGACAGCGCCATGTAAAGTGACGGCGCTGTTCGAACAGCACGATTGGAGCCTGTGGTGGTCTATTGCGCAACAACTCCACGTGGGGTTACGGCGCAGCGGGGCGCCATATTGCCTGCTTAAAGTTGGTGCCATGGCTGGAGGAGGGCGGTGTCCTGGAGCCAGCTTAAGTGGCCAACCTGGTGGCCCTGGTGGAGCCCACTGTGAGGCACTGTATGGTGAGGCCCCTCCCATGCCTGAGACACGTGTGGCAGCAAGTGGCCACTGACCTGGTGGAGGTCACTGGCCGGGGCGGTCTGCTGAGCAGTGCGGCACCGGTGCAAGTGACCTCCCCGAAGAACGGAACTCTTGGCGGCTGCGTTCACGTGCCAGCGGGCGTGGTGCCTGAGCCAGGTGAGTGTACCATCTATGCACCTATATTTCTCTGTGGGTGTATGTGTGCTTGGGTGGCTGTGCATAGGTGTGTCAGTGTGTGCAGCTGTGCGATGGATGGTTATGGCTGTGTGGGCAGGCACTCTCACTGGGGCAGGGGGCACTCTGCTTTTGAGTCACACTGATGTTTGTCTCAACATATGTCTCCCACAGGCCGGATTGTGAGGACACAGGACCAGGGTGACGTGGGCCATGCCAGGGCCCCGGTGCCGGGGGGTGTTGTGCCCCAGCAGCAGCAGCAGCAGCAGCAGCAGTCGAGACCCAGCTGCTGGAGGAGTGTGAGTATCATTACTTCATGGATGCTATTGCATGCTGGGGGCAAGACCACCAGCCATGCGGGACACAACCAAAGGGAGGTCATAATTCCACTATACAAAACACTAGTGAGTCCCCACACTGGAGTACAGTGTACAGTTCGGAGACCATACCTACGTATGGACATGGACTGGGTGGAGAGGGTTCAGAGGAGGCGACATGGATGGTGCATGGATTGCATCACAAGTCCTATGCAGACAGGTTGACGGAACTGAACATGTACTCCCTGGAGGGAGGAGGGTGTGGGGATATGATGGGGACATACAAGTATCTTACAGGGGAACAGAGTGCAGGGAAAACAATATTTTAAGCGTAAGGATGTTCCAGGACTAGAGGGCATGGGATGAAGTTGGAGGGGACGATTCAGAGGAAACATGAGAAAGTATTTCTTCACAGAATGGGTGGTGGACAAGTGGAACACCCTGCCAGAGGAAGTGGTGGGAGCTGACTTGGTCCCAGGATTCTGTGAATGCATGGGTTAGCCATAATGGAATTCTGGAGGTCAGGGTAAGGGGAGCGGACTTATAGGACAACAGAGTGAGACGTGACAAGGTCAGATGGACAGACTGGGTGTCCCATAGGCCCTTATCTGCCGACACTGTCTATGTATCCATGTATGTAGGCATGACACAGGTGACCTGCATCACAGTGCAGTATCACGGCACGTCTGTGTATGCATCACTGGTGGTCAGGCATGCACTGGGCACATAGCTGTGTAACTGGCATCGCTGCGTTGCCACATCACTTGCCAGCCTAGTTTGTACTGTGATTGACGTGGGCAGTGTGTGTGGGCGGTGGTGCGCATAGCTGGTGCCGCCTGTTTGTGATGGCCATGTGCATGTTCACTGTGGGTGGGTGCATGCCATCACAGGTGCGGGACATTGGGCTATATGGCTAGCAGGTTGGGTGGTGTTCAGGGTTGTGGTCAGTCTCAGCCATTGACTGTGTTCCCATTTTCCTAGGCCTCGAGGTACTCAGAAGGATGTCCCAGTATCTTGGCACCTCAGCCAGGTTGCAGATCAGAACCAGGAGATCCTGCAGGCCATACAAGCGCCATGGTGATCGGCGAAGGAGCCACAGGAGGGCGCCAGCAGGAGGACCAGCAGCCAGCTGGGCATAGCCACATTCCCTTCCACTTCTCCCATCCCTATCACCCTGCCTTCCCTCTCCAAGTTGTTATTCCCTCCCCCTTGAACACCCCTGCCTTTTACCTGTCCCCCCCACTTGTACATAGTTTCACTTGGTTTTGTGATTAGTCCTTTAAATATACATTTCTATTTTGATATGAATACCGTGTTGGTCTCTGATTTGCAGCTGGCTATGGGTGCTCAGTTGCAGGGGTGTACATGCCATCTGGGCTGGTATGGTCCTGGGTATGTGTGTGTGTGTGTGTGTGCATGTGTGTGCATGGGGAGGTATCTCCAGCATGGCAGTGCCTTCGGTTGGTCTTGCCGTCTGCTGCCACCCACTGCTGGGTGCACAGGGTGTGTCTGGCTTGTAGGCTTCTGTGTTGCACGGGGCTGATGAGTGCTGGGGGGACTGCATGGTTTCTGGAAGTGCCAGTCACTGCACATGGGTGGTGTCTTGGGGTCACAGTGCAGGGTGCGCTGTGCATACGAGGGGCTGATGTGCACTGTGGTTGTCAACCCCCTGTGTGTGGCACTCTCTGCCTGCCAGTGGTTGTGCTGGGGTGTCAGGGCTCTGCTATGCTTTGTTGGCTTGTCCCCATGGGCACGTGGATCATCCGTCCCACCCCAGTGATGCTGTGCTTGGGTGTGCGGTGTGGTGTGGGTTCTGCAGTGTGTTCCTGTGCCCATGTGTGGCATGGCTGGCGGTGGGCCCCAGCCTGCCTCCTGGATGTGCAGTTCCATTGCTCTGGGGGGCTGTGCTTGCGCTATGGCAGCTCTGGAATGCTCAGCTGAGCTTCCATGGTTAGCCATAGCGCAACATTTTGGCTCAGCTTCTCCTTCCTGGTTGTGCGATGGCGCAGTATGTGCGATATTCAGACGTTGGTTGCTTGTGCTATTTGCTCTGCTCCATGTTTGAATATCGCACCTGTTGCGCATTTGCGCAACTGGTTTGTGCTTGCTCCTGCTGTTGCGCTACTTTTGAGCGCAGTTTGAATATCTGGGCCTTAGTGTATATATATATCTAGCTCACAGCAGAAGATTCCACCACAGTCAAATGTTTGTTTTTTTTGTGAAAAAGTCACTCAGGCAAGATTCTGTCATGTCAAAAATGTGACCATTTATTTAAGAAATGGATACAGTGACGTGTCAATTTAAAAATCAAGAGATGTCAAGAATACTAAAGACGGTAAATGCATGACTAATTTTTCCAGCTCTCTTACTGATGTTTCTGTATGGTTATGTTTTCAGTTGCCATGGTGATGGTGACACCTCTGAAATGAAACTCACTACAGACCAGGACAGCAGGAAATGAGGTCATATTGGCCTATTTTGAAAATACAAAGAGATATAAAGACTTAAGGACTTCTCAGTGCTTGAAGTCTGTTCTTTTTAACTTTTACTATAGTATTGTAAAAATATTAAGTTTTCAGGTATGAATTCTTTCACTGTCTGTAATGAGTTCCAGTCACTCATGTTTCTTAAAGGCATATTATTCACATGGGGAATGTTAAATTAACAATTACCCCTATATAATAGATTGGGACTATCTAGAGATTTATTCTCTTGAAAAAGCGCTATGCAGAAAATGTTGAGGTCTCTTGTCGCTGTCCGTCTCTGCCTTTAAATGGACACATCACTCTACAGTATGTATTTATTAAATAAACGGTCACATTTTTGATACAGCAGTCTTGCCTGAGTAACTTTTTTTCTTGTTACACCCCCCCCCCCAAAAAAAAAAATAAAACCTGCTTGTGTTGTACCAGGAATCTTCTGCTCTGACTTACATTTTTTTTTCTGTGTCAAGGCACACACAGCACTTATTCTTCTACACCTGTTATTGTGGTTTCGGTATACACCTAGCCCTAACCTACTCTGAGACCTACTCTCTGAATCTCTGTAAATCTTCTTTGGCTCAGGAATTCTGCTCCACCAGTAACAATCTTTTCACCACCCCTAAAACTAGACACCCCACTTATGATGACTAGGCTTTTTCAGTCTGTAGCCCTTGACTTTGGAACTGCTTCCACCGGATTTTTGCATCTCTCCAGACATTCAGACTTTTAAAAGAAGACTAGAAACAGATCTGTACAGTTCAGTCTTTGCCTCTACCTGATTAGATTACAGTTTTAGAGTTTCATCTTGGTTTTTCAGTACTTGCTTGCAGAGTAGGGTCTACAGTGTCACATTAGGATAAAGGAGAATATAGGGCAGACTGGGTGGGCCTTAAGGCCCTTATCTGCCGACATCTTCTATGTTTTGATGATTCTATGCATGTGTACAGTGCCGTGAAATTTAGGTAAGTCGTCAAAAGAAAAAAATACTGTAGTAATGTTGTTTCTTCTTAGGGATCCATCATTGAGATGTACATTATAATATGCATTATCCCACCACAGTGTGATGCCCCAGAGGTAGAACTTTATGCTAATGAGTGGAACTTAGAATACAAGTTAAAATGCTGCACTGTGGTCATGCTTCCCCCTGCTGTTCTAAAGTCAGATTTGTTTCTATAGCTGGGAAAGCAGTGACCACTAACTGCAGCTAACTGGCTACCAAAAAAGTTTTAAAAATGTTCTTTGCAATTTTGAAAAATCTAAATCAGACATCAGGTAAAAGTAAATGACCCAATTTTAACAACTGCTGAAAATTGCAGTAAGTAATGCTCAAGCAACCTTACGATAAGAACTGATTCTCACGTGAACCTATTTTCAAGTTCTGGAAGGGGAGCCAGAGTCAGAGTTTGTAATCCTCATTGATGGATCCCTGACAAGAAACAACATTACTATGGTGAGAAATGTTTTCTTCAAACAGGAATCCATCAATGACATGCGTTACAAAATGCAGACTCACTAGCAGTACCTTGGAAGGATGGGTAAGGGGAACATTGTTTAACCAGAAGTAGCACACTAAGCCGAAGCTTGTTTCTAGATGCAACCTGGGAGCATAAGGAAGTTTAGTGACTTGCTCAGGATCACACAGTATGCACCTAGGTGGTTGTGGGATTCAAACCCAGGTCTCCAGATCTGCAGCTCAGAGCATTAACCCACTGTGTTATACTGCCTTCTGCAAGACATCAGTTCCAAAGCTGCCATCCCTCATGGGCTTACAGTAAAGACTGTAGTGCTTTGTGAAGGTGTGCACTGTTTTTCAGGTAACTGCCTTACAAATGTATAAAGGGGGGATGCCCTTATGGCTGCCATACAGGCACAGTTGCCCCTTTGTGGAATATGCCTGTAGGCCTCTGGGAGGTATTTTACCAGCCTTTTCATAACAGAACTGTATGCAGTAGAGCACCCGACGGGAGATACTTTTCCTTGTTGCGGGTTTATCTTTGCCCACCTCTCCACAGGCAACAAAAAGCTGTGTGCTCCAGGACCTGACATCCCTTGTCTGGGTCATGTAGTAACATAGTGCCCTTTTAACATCCAGACAGTACAATTTCTGTTCACCTTACTGGAATGTTCAGGACAGAGCATGAGAAGGGTAACTGACTGGTTCAAGTGGAATTCTGACGCCACCATAGGCAGGAACTTCCTACTGGTATAAAGGACTACCTTATCCACGTGGAAAATTATGTAGTTTGGATCTGTATAGAGGGCTTGCAATTCCCTTACCCTCCTGGCAGATGCCATGGCTATCAGAAAAAACATTTTCCATGTGACATTTTAAAGAATAATAATAATAACTTTATTTGTTTAAAGCACAATTCAAAAAATATCAAAGCACTTTTACAGAACAGCTAAAACAATAAATTATTAAAAAATCACCTTGAAATAACAAAATCCTTAAATTAGAAATCAAGATAGGGAAGAGAGACTAGAAAGGTTTTCAGAGCAGATTTAAAGCTCTCCACAGTCAGATGCACCATTATCCGAAGAGGTAGAGAATTCCACAGAGTAGGAGTTGCAAAAGCAAATGCACAGGCTATAACCATAGACTTGAATGGAGCCTCCATCAGCTGAGCACAACAGATATTTAAATCCCATGGAGGGACTGGGTCCCTTACAGCGGAATACAGATAAATAAGGCCCTTAAAGAACCTTATGCAAACATTTTTGAGACCATGGACTTGTCTTTGCCTGCTGATGTGTAGGCTGACACAGCTGCCAGGTGTACCTTCAGGGTTGAAGGTCTCAGAATTAAGGACTGTAAGTAGCCCTGCCTAAATTGGGATCATCTTTCTGGGGGCACACCAGTATGAGAATCTCTTCCACTTAGAGGAGTATGCTTTTCTTGTTGCTGGTTTCCTGGAAAGCTTACGCACCCTCAGTATCTCCTCTGATAGATTAAAACAAAACAATTCTAGCTCTTCAAGAACCATGCACTCAGATGTAGTGTTCTGAGGTCTGGTTGTGTTATTCTGCCCTAAGACAGGGTCAGTAGGCTGTATGTCAGTGGCAAGTTGATTGGGATCCTGCTGGACAGGGTCAAGAGCACTGAGTACCAACCCTGCCTGGCCCAGTCTGGGACTATTAGGATCATTGATGCTGGCTCTCTTCTGAGCTTTATGAGAACACACTGTATGAGTGGGAATGATAGGAAGGCATACAGGGACCTCCTTGTCCAATCCAGAGCGAGGGCATCCTCTGGGACGGTGTCCCTTGCTTGAGTCCCACAGCAAAATGTTAAGAAGAGATTATCCTCCCAAGAGGCAAACCAATCTACTTCCAGAATGTCCCATCTTCTGAAGCCTGAGGCCAGCACTTGCTGGTTCAGGTTCCACTTGTGGTTTCCCTTGCTGATTCTGCTTAGGGAGTCTGCCAGCACATTGCCCTTGCCAGGCAGGTGTACTGCAGAAATCTTCATTCCCAAGGAATAAGCCCAATCCCAAATCCTCATAGCTTCTGTGCACTGTTTTGAGGATCTTGTTCCTCTTTGATTGTTTATGTAGTACATTGTCATGGTACTTGCCTTCGTAATTTCAACACAGACGCTGTAGCTAGGAGGAAAAAGGACTGGATTGCCAGCAATTCTGCCCTGAGCTCACAAAGATTTATGTTATCCAGAGCCTTGTTTGGGCTCCAGATGCCACTTACTATGAGATCCTCCAGATGAGTACTCCACCCTAGGAGTGAAGCATCTGCTGTAAGAATACTTGCTGGGGATTGCTGGAGGAAGGAAATGCCCTCTCTTACATTGCTTTCCTCCTTCCACCACTCAAGTGCTTGCACAAATGCCTTTGTGACTGGCACTATAGCTTGGACAGTGAATCTGACCTTTGGGATCAGTGATCCCTTAGGTGGTATGGCATGTCCCTCATCTGAAATTTGGCCCATGACACCACTGCTGTGGATGAGGCCATGCGGCCCAGTAACTGCAGAAAATCCCTTACAGGCCTTGTGTGGCCCAGTGTGAAGGATTCTGCAATGGCAATCAGATTTGATACCCTTTCCTGTGGAAGGAAAGCCTTCCTCAGCAGGATATCCAGCTATGTGCCTGTTAAGTCCAGCACCTGAACTGGTTCTGTCTGAGACTTCTGTAAGTTTAATAGGAATCCCAGGTTCTCTAGGGTGTCTCTTCCCTGTTCTATGGAGCACCGTGCCTCATGCTCCACTTTCCCTGAAACTAGCCGGTCATCTAGGCAAGGAAAACCCACAACACCTATTCTGATGTGAGCTGCAACCACAGCTAGGCATTTTGTGAATACCCTTGGTGTTGAGGTGAGGCCGAAGGGGAAGAGCTACAAACTGGTAGGTACTGGCAGATTTCTAGCCTGAACTGGAGATATTTTATGCAGCTGGGTCTGACTGAAATGTGGAAGTAGGTATCTTTCAGATCCAGTGACCCCAACCAGTCTCCTGACTGTAGGGATGGAATCACTGTATCCAGTGTGATCATCTTTTCCTGTTTGATATGTTTGTTCAGATATCTTAGATCTGAAATGGGTCGCAACTCCCCATTTTTCTTGTGGGTCAGGAAGTATCATGAAAACAGGTTCTTGCACCACTGTGAGGTAGGGACATTTTCTGCTGTCTTTGCCTGCAGCAGTTTTTTTTACTTCCAGTTCCAGAAGAATCCATTCTGTTGGTGAATGGGCTGGAAGTTGTTTGGTCGCTGCAGTTTCAGAAACCTTTTGAATTGCAGGGAAAATCCCTGACCCACTTGTCTGTGGTGTTTTTTACCCATTCCCGAATGCAGTGGGTAAGCCTTCCCCAACTGGCAATGGTTGACTGGCGACCTGGGAAGAATTTTCAAGGGTGTTTTGGCTGTGGCTTGGGGGCTGATGCTATAGTACACCTGGAGCCCCTCCTGCCTCTGCCTCTGTAGTAACCTCTTTGGGATTGGTATCCATAGAGAGCTTATGGTCTTGGATAATAACCCTTGCCCCTGCCTCCACTTCCATAAGGTCTGTAGGAATTGGAGACCTTTTCATTCTCAGTGTTATTTTTAAAAGTGGATTGCATCTGTCCTTTTTTTTCATGCACACCTCTGTTTCGTCACAAAAAAGGGAATTTCCCCGAAAGGGGAAATTAATGACTTTATCCTGACTGTCCTGGATCAGATTGGTAGCCCTTAGCCTAGCAAACCTCCTCAATGTCACTGCAGGAACTAAGACTCATGAAGCAGAGTCAGTGGAGTTGACAGTCATGTGGAACTGGTATTTAGTGGTATCCAGTGCTGACTTTGCTGTTGCAGCCAGGTCCTGTGCCACTTCATCATCTACCTTATCAGTAAGTGCCAGCACTGCATTCCACAATGCTTTCTAGTACTGGGCTGTATATGCCAAATAAGATGCCTGCCTCAGGAGCAGGGAAGCTGTTGTGTACACTTTTTGGCCACAGTATCTATTTTCCTGCAATCCTTCTCAGGAGGTTGTGTGGAGAGGAACACCATGGCCTTCTCACAAGCAGCTGCCTGCACCGCTCCTTCATGATCAGGGTGGGCATAAAGGTATGCCACTCCATCTGTCTACCTAATACTTCTTTTTAACTTTTTTTTAATCAGTTACAGCAGCTGAGTTAGGTGCTGATACGATTTTTGAAGTACCCTTTTGGAGTGAATTGTACATTGGGACTGGCAGTCTTCTTGTGAGGGTCAGTCCCATCATATCCATTTTTTTTAATTTATCGAGGATTCGGAAAATACCTTTGAGTCAAAGACTCTTTTTCAAAGGTTCCACGTCATTACAGGCATACGGAGAGAGAACAGTACAGATCAATACAGAAATGGGACACAAGCAAACAGGCATGATACAAGAGTTACAGTAACAGGCTAACATTTAGATACTAGTAGAGTCACTGCATTAGTCTCAATGTATAGATACATTTATAAGCTCCCTTAGGAGCTATTATAGAGAGTTTCAGATTGGGGGGTTAGTCGGCCATAGGCCTTGGTCAGGGGAAAGAGGGGTCAGGGCTGGGTTTAGTGGCAATCGCAGGGATTAGAGGACTGTAGGAGGTTCCTAAGGTAGGCTTTGTAGGGGCCTATTCTATTCATGTTCATGAGACCGTTAGGCAGGTTATTTATCCAGGAAGGGACTCGGTAGCTAAAGGACCTTTGGAATTGAGAGGTGCGGCTTCTGGGAACCTTAAGGAGTTGCTTGCTTGATCTACGTGTGTGTTGGTGTGACGGGGTCTGTTGTATTAGAGGTGAGAGACTGGGGGGGGCGAGACCGAGTGTAATCTTTTTGGCCATGAGGCAGGTATGAAACCTAATTCTGTTATCCAGATTAAGCCAGTTTGCTGAATTGTAGAGGAAGCATGTCTGGGTTAGACGATCACAGCCCAGGATGAGGCGACAGGCTTTGTTGAGAGAGAGAGTCAGAGTCTTGATAAGGCCGTGGAACTAGCAGCGCTATAGATAAGTATGCCATAGTCAAGGATGGAAAGGACCGAGGAAGAGACCGCGAGGCGAAAGGCATCAGGTGTAAGGCAATGCTTAAACAGGTAGAGGATGCCAAACTGGATATTGAGGGCTGTAGCTAGTTGATGAATGTGCTGGTGGAAGTTAAGGGCTGGGTCTAGTGTGACACGCCCAGGTATTTCAAGGAGTCCACTTGTTCTAGTGGGATCTGATTGACGGTCAGGACTTGTGGGCAGTGGTCTTTCATGGAATTACACAGGTGTGAAAAGTACATAACTTTGGTCTTCTTATAGTTTAGAATAAGGCGTTGTGCAGTGAACCACTTTTCTGCATCAGGGAAGGAGGACTGAAGGGCGAGGTGGAGCTGGGTGGGGTCAGGATTGGAGGAGTACAGGACGGCATCGTCCGCATAGAGTAGGATATTTCCCAAACAGGACTGGGGGAGGGAATTGAGGAAAAGACTAAATAATAATGGTCCGAGGATGGCCTCTGTGGCACACCGGATCGTAGTAGCAGCCTGCTGGATAAGGTGGTACCAATTTTGACCTGCTGGAAATGATCTGCTAAGTAGTCAGTGAACCAGCAGAGGGCATCTTGAGAGATGCCAAGCTTGGATAGAGTAGTTAGTAGGAGGGAGTGGTTGACAGTGTCAAACGCCTTAGTGAGGTCGATGAAGACTGCACCAGAGAGATGACCACTGTCCAGGGTGGTATGAACTCCATTTCCTCCTCTTCCTCTGTTTCATGAGAGGGGATATTGAGGGTGCTCACCATCTGTTTGATGAATGTGAAATCAGAGGTATGATCCTCTGTGGGCCCAGGAAGAGACCCAAACTCTTGGTCAGGTTAACTGTCAGGTTCTACAGGTTCAACTTCCTCCTCCTCCTCCTCCACAGGCAAATGGTCTGGGACAGGAGCTTGGGGGCATATTAAGGAAGTTTCCCATAGCCTAGAAGGCTTGGAAAAAGTACCACACCCTGTTCATGTCCTCTGTTACAGACATTTGTTTCTGATCCACTGCCTTATCCTTTCCCTTTACAGAAGGAGTGGCATGGGCATGTTTTTCTTTCTGTTTTTCCTTGGCAGGCACTGGTTCCAGTACCTGCACAAAGGCTGTTTTATTTGTATTTTTGCTATCTCTGGAAACAGGGTTGTCCCTTTCGGACACCATGGTATCTTTGCCATCTTTACTATGGCTGAGCAGCGTTATCTTTTTGTCTGTCCCCACTGACAGGGACTGCTGCTGCTTGTGAGGAGAACAACCCTCTAATTTGTGCTTTACACCATCATTAGGAACTCCCTCTGAGCCTTTATAGTGCTTTGGTGACACAGAAGCAGACTGAGAATCTGTAAATTATTTTCTGTTAAAAGCCTTTTTCTTTTAGGTTTTAGGGCTCAGTGCTTTACAGAGTTCACAGTAGATAAAATTATGATCTGGACCCAGGCACTTTAAACAAAGCTTGTGGCAGTCTGCCTTTGCCAGGAGCTAAAAAAGTATCTGTGCATTTTGTTAAACATTTTATTGAAACAAATAAGAACATATAAAACAGCAAAAACAATAGTACAACAATAAAACAGTAAACAAAACTGTTGAAGGTAAAGTAAACATACTTTGCCAGACCAACATGCCATCTAATCTTCTGATATCTTGAATCAGAAAATGCATTACAGAATTAACATTTATGGCAGTAGTAATCATAACTAACAGAAAGCAGACATCTGCATTAGAACAAGATACAAAGGAAAACAACTAGTTGTTTGGGCCTAGCCCATTATGAATTATTATTAACTTCTAGGAAAGTTAGAAAGGGACCCAAGATAGTGACAAAACAGGTTATGTTGTCAGCCACTAAATGAGAGTCTCTCGCATTCAGCGAATGTAGTGAAGGCAGCAACCCAATCAGCAAACAGAGGCAGACTGCTTGTATGCCATCTGAGCAGGATTTGCCTTTTTGCTTCCAGAGCAGCTGGCTGCAGTCGTTTAATCAGAGCACCCGCTGACTGTTGAAAGTAACAACATTCCTCAAAAATCTAAAACAGCGGATCTTGAGAGATTTGTTAGGCCATTTTTACAAAAATCTAAAATCTGACCTCAGTATTGTTTTAATGAGGGGCAGGACCAGAGAATGTGTGTAAGCATGCCTATTCCAACATGCCATCACCAGCACTCTTCTGAGGGTATAAGTCCCGTCCATTTCAAAACAACCACAGTCCTGTGCCATCTATGAATAATCTTCTTTTATATGACTTGATAAGGAAGATCTCTGAAGATACTGTGAGCCCCTCTAACTTCTCCTACCCACTGTTCATCTGAGATTGCAGTCTGCAATTTCAACTCCAGTACCTTTTTTGTTTAATGAAGGGGCATGGGGTTCTATAAGTATATAATATTCATCCCCTAAAACGGAGATTTTTTTTCATCCAAACATGTAATAAATGTCTCACGGGGCGTATCTCTCATACGAGCTAAAGATGTCCCACTTCCCCCTAGGATCTGTCTGAGTTGGAGGTGCTGCCAAAAATCTGTTTGCAGGAGGTCCTAACGGTTCATTAACTGTTGGAACGTGTCGAAGTGGTTGGCACCAGGACACCATAAGTGTTCTACCCACCAAATACCTTTCTCCTTCCAAGTGGGCCGGAATATAGCCCCCAACACACACACACACTCTCAATGTGTGGTTGTGCCACAAAGACTCCCAATGACCTAGGGATCTCATATCCTTACCAAATTGTCTTAACAAAGTATTCCATGTTGTGATGGCAAATCTGCATATCGGAGATTCGGGCAAGGTGGGACGGAAGATTGAAGTCTTAAGCACCCATGGTGGACCAATTTCAGGGCCTGTTTCTAGGGGAAGACAGACTGGTGTTTGGTTTGTGGGAGGGGTTAGCCAATGCAGGGTTTGCTTTATTCCTGTAGCCTGGTGGTATGCCCACAGCCAAGGTACTGCCCACCCCTCTCTTCTACCAGGGGATATCGGTTTGTGGATGTTGAATCTCAGTCTTACACCGTTCCAGAGAAATGCCCCCAAAAGGCTCTCAAACCTCTGAAATTGTACTTGAGGGATGGGAATTGAGAGACTACTGAGGAGGAATAATATTTTGGGGAAGGCCACCATCCTGCATGCAGCAATTTTAACCCCAAATGATAATTTAAGTTTCTTCCATCTGCTTAAATCACCAACTAGCGCAGTATATAAACACACACAGCAACCGTACGCTACCTGAACAAAGTGTATGCAACTGAAATATGGCAAATAAGGCTTAGGATCCTTAAAACAACACACCACACAAGGCTTCAAAAAGTCAATACATTTTATTACCGCATTCACAAACATATGCTTGTGGGCAGTAATAGGGTTATTCACTGAAGCCTTATGTGACTGTTTAAATTCTAAACACTCTATATCAAGGCTGAAGATTTAACTCTACAATTGTCTTGAGGACTGCCGGTAAAATCACTCCCAGATAAGTCAGATGTGAGGGGTTTAATTTAAGACCAAGATGCTCCACAGAGCTCTGGTGCACATCGCTATTCAGTGCAAAACTTCCATATTATCCCAACTGACTCTTAAACTGGATATTGTTGTGAATTTGTGAAGAATGGACAATAAGATGGGCAGTGAATCCTTTGGATTTTACAAAGCTACTATCGGGTCAGCAGTGTAAGCTAGGGTAACGAGATGAGAAGAGCCACACTGAATTCCAGTAATATTAGAGGAGTCCCTGATCTTCTGCAGCAGTGGTTCCAGGGCAAATCAGAAATAACAAGGGTGACAAAATAAAACCTTGTCTTGTGCCCTGTTTTTATCGGTGGGGGTACTGTGATGACTGTTAAAATGGATACAGACGGGTCAGTGTAAAGGAGTTTCACCCACTTCAAAAAGAGGGTCTCACTCCGAAAAGCTATATCACCAGATACAGATACAGCCATTCCACAGAATTGAAGACTTTTTCTGTGTCTACACGTACCGGAATGGAAGGGATGGTTGAGTGGGATGCTGCCCACATTATATCCGTAACTTCTATGAGATTGTCCCTAGCTAGTCTGCCCTTCATGAAACCTGTCTGAAAGTTTCGAATAATGTGGAAGATGACACACTGCAACCTCAATGCCAGGACCCTGCCTAAGATTTTGGCATCTGCGTTCAGCAGGAATATAGGGCAATAGCTAGACACCTATTGGGGGACCTTGCTCTGTTTAGGAATTAGGGTAACCAGAGCTTCCATCATAGACTGTGGCAGTCATCCTTTCTGGGATGTTTTCTGCAGTGTCTTGTCTCTGCAAGGATCTTTCTGACCTGGGGGGGGGGGCTGATAAAAGTCTACTGGGAGCCCATCTGTGCCAAGGGATTTACCCTTAGGGGAAGCCTTCACTGCTGCCTCAGTTTCAGAGTGTAATCAGGGCTTCTAGATGCTTACTCTGATCAGTGGTTAAAGAAGGTGGAAATGTATTTTGTAAAAAGGTACCCAAGTCTGGGGTTGAGGAGTCCCTCTTGGAGGTGTAGAGGCCTTTGTAAAAACTTTGTAAAGCTCATTTATTCTTGTTTGAATCTGCTGTGATTAATCCTGTGGGCAACTGGATTGTCCCAATATGCTTAGAAGTTTGCTTTATCCTAGTATGGTAAGCCAGCAGTCTCCCTGCTTTTTCTCCGGATTCCCAATTATCTGTGAGAAGTCTGTTTTATAGCCCGGGCTGCAGTGGTGGAAGTGATACTGCTAATTTGGTATTTTAATTGAAGAATTTCCCAGTGAAGCTGGGTGCATATTCCTCTAGCCTATTATAATTTTCTTCCTTCTTTTTTAATTCTTTTTCAAGTTTCTGTAACTGCACTAATCTTTGTTTTTTCCTACAGGACACAAATCATATTCTCTCGCCCAGTAAGTAAGCTTTGAGTACACCCCAGACTATTGCTTTAGAGACATCAGGAGTGTCATTAAACTGGAGGTAGGTATTCATTTCCTGGGCTAACCATGGCTTGAAGTCCGGTAATGACATTAGCAATGGTGCATTACCCCACCTAGGGGCCGATGAAGTATTAGGATCAATGGCTAAGGTCAAATGGACACACACATGGTCTGAAATAATGACAGGGCCTATTGTGGCACAGTAAACACTGTGCATGTGCCTCGGTGGTAGTAGTAAAAAATCAGTTCTATTAGCACTCTGATGAGGAGCCGAATGGAAATAAAGTCCCTCCCAGTGGGGAAAAGCTCTCTCTAGGGGTCCTGTAGATCAAATTCCACCCACTATAACCTCTCTCCATTGGAAAGAAGAACAATATAGTCACTGAAATTGAACCACAACATTGTCATAAAAAAAGCTGATAAAGGTTCTGCAGTGGTGATCTTAAACCGCGAGAACTATGTTAATGAAGCTAACAGACAGTCAACAGATCATACTTACTTCAGGGAATTGCCTAGTGACCCCACTACACAATACACCAAGGAACTATGGGACATACTTGGATCTTTTCCTAAGCATGTCCAAGACAGAGTAACTGACCTCGTCGCTGTTGAACCTAAGCTAGGGACATTCTACATGCTGCCTAAAATCCATAAACCGTGCAATCCGGGGAGACCCATAGTATCTAGCAATGGTACCCTGACAGAGGAGATCTCAGGTCTTACAGAAATCATTTTAAAAACACTGGTTATAGAAAGGGACAGCTACATTCAGGACACTACACATTTCCTGCATAAACTTAGTGGTTATAAGGACTTACCACCTAATACCATATTAGCCATGATGGATGTAACCTCACTCTTTACTAATATTCCACACAAGGATGCCATTTCAGCCTTTCTTAAATACCTACATGAGAAAGGACAGCACCAAAACATCAACCCAGAAGTGGTGGGGAAACGTATTGAATTTATTCTGACACATAATTTCAGCTTCAGTGGTAAACATTATGTTCAAACTATGGGAACAGCAATGGGTACAAAGATGGCCACACAATATGCCAACCTCTTTATGGCCAATTTGGAGGAAGACTTTTTAAGGCAGTGCACACACAAACCACTTGTTTATTGCCATTTTGTTGATAATTTAGTTATAATTTGGACAAAGGGCACTGACACACTCAAAGAGTTCCATCAGGAACTCAACAACCTCCACCCATTCAATAAATCTTTCCCTGGAATATTCTGGCACCAGTGTTAACTTTCTGGACACCACTGTCACCATCAAGGATGGAACCCTGCAGACATGCATTTACAGGAAACCCACAGACAGACAGAGATACTTGCATAGGAATAGCAATCACCCAAGTAACACTAAAAAATCTGTAATGTACAGTCAAGCGCTTAGATACCACCATATCTGTTCTAGTGAGGAGGACAGGTATAAACATTTGGCCACATTGAAAAAGACCTTTATTGGGCAGGGGCATTCTTCCAGAGAATTTGACAGAGCGACAGAATGTGCAATGCAGATACTAAGGAAACAACCACATCACTATAAAGAAAGGACTACCCCCAACAGAATAACCTTAGTAGTCACATATCATCCTGATCTGGAGCATCTACGTAAAGTTATTATAAGGACCTCCGACCAACATTCAGTGAGGATGAGACCCTGAAATGTATTTTTCATGAACTACCACTAATCTTTTAAG
Source organism: Neoceratodus forsteri (assembly GCA_016271365.2). NCBI lineage: Eukaryota > Metazoa > Chordata > Ceratodontiformes > Ceratodontidae > Neoceratodus > Neoceratodus forsteri. The sequence continues at coordinate 964,644,459 of CM057456.1, forward strand.
CAACCACTGAATTTAACCAACCTGATCGTTAGGAGTAAACTTGCACCAGAACAAAATAACAGAACACTAGATGGCACACGACCCTGCAGTTATGCTAGATGTAAGACTTATGAGCACATTTCAACTTACAATTGTATCAATACTCCACAAAACAGACAATTCAGGATACAGGGGTACTATACATATGCATCTCGAAATTTTATTTTATTTAATGCAAGAGATGTCCACAAACAGGGTATGTGGGAGAGATGAAACAACCTCTCCGCACTCGAATGAACTCACACAGACATGCTACTAAAATGAAGATGACTGAAAAACCAGTGGGACAACACTTCTCTCAGTCTGATCACTCCATCCTAGATTTATCGGTACTGGTTTTAAGAGGACATTTCAAAAATACACAACAGAGGCGGGCTTTCAAGGTCAAGCTCATTTTACTTCTTAATATGATGGGAGACAGGATGAACATTAATTTGGATTTTATGTCACAATACACTACTTAAACTTTCAATGGCTTCAGGAACAAAGCATGGACATACATTATGGTACTGCTATATGTTCACCTACATAACTGATATATATTCCTTCTAATTAGTTATCTATACATTGGTTTTACCGCAGGGTGGGGGTGAGGCATGGTGGCAGGTGGTAGATTCCTCAGTTTTGTTTCAGATTTCTAGAACTGTTATAGTATATACAGAAAATATGATATATACTGACACATTTTGATACAGGGACATATTAGGATATAGTATCTCACTTACTAGGGAGTCCTTGTTAAGTTTGATTTTTAATTATGCACAAACACTTGCCGTTTGTTACAAAGCTCCAGCTGGATCATGGTTGAGTAGTATAGGCTTTAATATTCATGAATAATATTGACTTGTTGACCACATTCAGGACATGCATCTCCCGACAGGGCTAACACTGTATGAAAGTGTGAAACAGCTTGTGAATATTTATTGTTCACACTAGGACAGCTTATCTTTAAACCTACTAATTGCCATGCACAAGGGTACATTCTTATTTAGAAGATTTTTTAGCATCATATACTATGATTTCTTAGCCTATTCTAACTTGGAGTTTGAAATCAGAGTTATTTTCAAAAGTATGCACAAACACACGCAGGCAAGATCTTAACTGAGTTAGGTGTGTTCTGGGGTTTCTCTCAGATAAAGAGTTATTCATTCTGCAACTTTGACCATGAAATGCTTTCCTTTTGGATGGGACTCTGCCTGTTTTATGAGTTCTTTCAAAAGGGGGGTTATCTAGTCTGTGACACTTTACCTTGGAATACCTTTCTTTGACAGTAGTCAGCCTGTGTTCTCTATATGGTTTTAAGTTGACTTTTAAATGTACATCTTTGGCCAGTGGGATTCTTTGCTTCTTGTTTGTTTTTATGTATGAGCTTGGCTTTAATAGAATGTATTCTTCCAAAACAACTAGCATTAGCTTCTGATGAAGGTAGGCAACTGTTTTCTTTTGTAACATCTATGTTGGTCCAATGAAAGGTATCATCTTGTTTTCTGGATCTTTTGTCACAAGGACCAATACAGCAACAACAATATTTTTCTGAGGTAATACAATGGAAAGGCTTGAGGTCAGAAGCCATTTTTAAAGTTGAAAACAGGGACGTGTGTACAGCACAACCTCAGGGGGTACATTTTCTAGCTTAGTGTGCTCCTTCTCCACCTGTGATGATTGGAAATAGGAAACTTAGGTACACTCCATGATCTTGTAGGGGAGGATGTATAGCACACCATGAACGGTAGGTAACTCCTGGTATTAGAGTAAACATACATTACTAGGATGCATAAGGACATACCTTATGATCAGAATGTGTTCTATAGTACATATCAAAACAGTATTAACACAACCGTTTACAAATGTTGAATACAAGATGCCTATAGACATCAGAACTAACCACAAAGAGTTTACTTGCAAGAAATACCCATGACAAGCAACAGTATCATAAACCAGGTAACACAGATAATTTGGAAATGCAGTGATACAAAATTATAAATTAAAGAGCAAAAGCAAACCACTGTAAGAACATTTGAGTTGGAGTAGTAACACCAAACCCCAAGAGAGATAAAGCATGGAGAAGAAATGCGAACATTTCTTCCTACCCCAAATGCAAGCTGCCAGCCCCAGAGCATGCAGAGGTTATATAATGTGGGCAAACTAGCTCCCCTTGGGTTCAAACACAAGGTAGCTAGAGCTTACTGCTCATCTTGGTTTGCAGCTTTTGCGACAACATTGATTGGCACTTGTGTATCAGCCATATATCAGGATTCAGAAAACTGCCTGGGATTTGTGACTGGCATTTTGGGGTGGGGTTGGGGTGGGGGTAATGAACATATAAATGTGCTTAGTGGAGACTATATTGCAAACCTTATCCCAGCAACGCCGCTGCTAACATAATACTTACAGGAATTGTGAGGAAAAGATCTCAAACTGCCTTGAATCCAACAGTTAAGCGGAGTAAAACACACAAAAGAATAGAAAAGAAGGGATATTTGTACAAATAGTGCAGGTAGTAAAAGGGTACAGTAAAGACAGAAACTTACCTGCGGTAACTGTGTGGAGAGGTACCATTCCTTGTGCTGCCACCCTTCCATATTTTCTTTCACGGGTCGCTGAACCAATATGTGGCCTCTTATGAGCACAGAGGGAGACAGCTCCAATGTAGGGTTTTAAATAATTGATTAGCAGTTTTTTTCTTGGGATGATGCTAACTGTACAGAAAGTATTTATATAGATTTTCTAGAAGTGCTGTGTTTGTTAAACACAGTGAGGCAAGAGCTATGCATTTTCACGAAGATTTAGCCCTTTTATGAGCAAAACGCTAAGCAATTTTTAGAGTTAAATAAAACCCTGCAATGTCACCGATTTTCAGGGTCTGGTGTACACTAAATGATTCCCTTTTCAGCAGAGGTCGAAGAGTACAGAATGGGCAATGGGAACAAGCTGCAGGACCCCAAAGGCCACCTACAGACACTGATGCTGCAGGAACTCTGGGCGCCACATCCCACTTGGGGGGGGCTCCCACGCAGTCGCATTTCAGTCTGATCACTAAAAGTACTGCAGCAGGTTGTGCAACACTATTTTTAAAACTCCCTGCTCCTTCCTGTCGTTGGCACCTTGAGGAATGACGGCATGAACTGCAAGTTTCCTGTCAACCGCAGTAGTTATAGCTAGAAAATTAGAGGGTAAAGGAAGTAATAAAGATTATGGGGAGAAGGAACTGTTCACAGAATATTAGAAGGAACTGCATGACATAAAAAGTACAGGAGGTAAATTTGACAGAGAAAGAGCCTCTTCTAGTATAAACCCCCTTCGAGTAGCTGCCATCAGAGGGGAAATAGTAAGGAAAGAAAATCAGCATGGTTCTTGGAAGCTAAAGAACCTTTCCTCTGAGCCCCATAACTATATGGGAAGACCCACAGACCAATAGCTCTGGGGAAATTATTGCTGGTGTGAAGGTATCTAGATAACTGCCACCCCCAGACTCTCTAACCAAGACAACACAACTGTGAAGCTACCCTGCTGATTATGGAAGAGCGGGGGGGGGGGATGTGACACAAATCTTAACCAAAAATTCACATCAGCTCAGACACCGACTATAGTAGTGCCGAAATAGGGCATCTTGGTCTGCAGAGAAGTTTGAAGGGAACTACTGAAGTGCCTGAGTGTGAGAGCAGCTATTCAGGCTGACAGAGCAAAATGACATGTGAATTCTACTTTATATAGTGTGGTGGGGGGGCTAACCAGAGCTTGCATAGTGTTAGTACCCTAATTATAAGAGCAAAGGTATATGTACCAACACTAAGCAGAGCTTCGTACATATAACGGGTTATTTGCGGGGTCATCCTCCTCAATCCCATCCCCCTGGAAAAATACAATGTACTTGACATACCTTATATGAACTAAACAACAGGAAGTAAGCCATAACGTTAATGCATGCCAGTATCTGCATCCGAAACTTAGCCTCTTAAAATTGCAAATCTAAAGGATACGGTCACATTGTTCCCAGTCAAAATGTATTTCCAGTCCCGATACAGAGCATGGCTGTGAAATGAATGAAGCGATTCTGAGGTATCCCAAGCATTTAGGAGAAACAGGACTCCAGTAATTTAGCCTGGGCTGCCAGCCCAAGATTGCATCAGCAGTAGACGAGGGTTCAAGTCTCACTGTTGCTTAGATTGCTTGTTGGCAGAGTCTGTTGATGGCAGTTGAGCGGTAAAACCAGTGTCAGTATAAAGCAGCATTAAGGGATTGCTTGTCCTGCAGTGACACAGACGAGGAGATCTCATGGTGGGAACCTCGGGACCACCCAACTCCTACTGTGGTACTGATTTTCAGGTGTCTTACTGCTCACTGATGCACTGAGATCTCTCTTTTTCCAACTGCTTCTGTGTCTTTGCCACTGCTCAGGTGGAGCTGCACTGGACAAGGGAGCAGGGTACACCTCCATGGTTTGGCAGCTTGTTTCAGGATCGGGATTGCTTTTGTGATTCTGTGCCACCCCCCCCCGTCTCATTACTGTGTAGTGATGTCCCCCCATGAATGGTCCACAAAATCAGCTGCTTCCTGTGGATCTAGGAACTCGTGAGAAGGACGATTTCTCTCAATTTCAAAGTTAACTGGGTATGACGTGCTGTATTTAACATCCAGCTGCTGGAGGGAGCACCAAACAGTACTGAAAGCTGCCCTTTTTCGGTTAAGTCTTACAGAATGGTCACTGTAAAGTGAGATGCAGTTCCCATGCCATAACAGGGTGCTTTTCTCCCTTTTTTTTTTTATATTTATTTTTTATTCAAGAGGATGCTTCAGTTTACACAGTATACAGCGTTACAGATAAGCAAAATGTATGTCAGGGAACAGCGTTCAGTATCACAGATTCCATACATCTTCCCATTATTTATCGAAACGAATCACAAGTATCTAGATGAAAGTGTCCTATACTTTCTCTTCCTTTCTAGGACTGAGCTCTAGGATTACAAGGCTTTCCCGTTAATCCAATATCCCACCCTTCATTCACATGCCCCAGATAAATGGCCCCATGACATCTACTTTAACCCCCCCCCCCACTCACTAGGGGTAGATCTATCAAAACCTATAATGCAACAACAAGTGAAAGTCCCCAATAAAAAGGAAGCTGTAAGGTTGACAAAGAGGAGATAGTTTAGCTATCCAACTATGAGCGAGTCAATTATCCTATTTTATGCAGCTGGAATGACACCTTGTATATCCTTTGTGGCCCCTACACCTTGTTTAAAGGTTTTATTAAGAGGTCAACTAAGTGTGGGAAATGGAGTTGGGGGGGAAACACAGCCAACCGGGAGACATGGGGGGGTGAGGGGGCAAATCCACATATAGTCACATCAAATATAATAGATAAACTGTCCCAGTACAGTATCCCTATGCCATTGCCTGAACTTCCTACAATTCGGGGGGGCACAAAAGGGGCCTAAATAGGGTCCAGTTGATCCTGAAGTATCAACCACCTTCTCCATCTGTTATCCCACCTTTTCTGACTCGTTATATTTTGCTGCGACTCTTTCGTCGTCAGAAAATTCTTGAACCGTTTTTCGCCACTCCTGTAGCGTAGGAACCTTGGCCTGTCCCCATCTTCTGGTAATAGTTTTCAATGTAGGCAGAAGAAATATTAATACCGTCTGGAGTTCAGTCTTGGAGGGAGGCGGGTTGGCCGATGGGCAGAGGGTGGTGAAGATATGTGGTTGAATCCAATCCCCTTCACCACAAATTTTAATAATGTCCCGTAGTACCCCATCCCAGAAATCTGCTAATTTCGGACATAAGGTAAGTATGTGAGCTAGTTAGGGCTCGTAGCTTCCACCCTCCAACAGGGAGTTGGTTGAAGGTGTCGCCATGCAGTCTTCTCTGGGGTCAGAAAGTAATGAGCTATGACTTCCCAGGCAAAAAGGCGCCACCACGGGGATTTACATACCATCGGGATAATGTCTAGGCTTGACACCCATTGTTGCAATGGAAGGGGGAAACCATATTCCCTCTCCCATTTAGTCAGCCACGGGGGTTTATCCAGATAATCTATACCATGAAGAAAGCGGTACAACTCACTCAGCATATGGTTAGACTTCTGAGCAGACAGTTTCTCCCACAGCCAAAGAACTGCCTTTGGGATCTCCTCTGCATGAGAGATTTGGGGATGGGTCTCTCTACCGATGATTCAGCTTATGGAGATATATTCTCGATATGTATTCCCAGGGATTCTATAAAGTCCTTGGAGGTAAGAAAATTCTCCAGGTACTTTGTCCCTGCAGAACTGAAAAACCCATTTAAGCCCTGTCCTTTCCCACAACTTAACAGCCTGTGTCAATTGTCCATCCCCTTGGGGACCCAAACTCCTGAGAGTACGAAACTGAAAGATGTACCGAGGGGGTATCAGGGAAGGGAGAAGCCTACGCCATGCTTTCCGGATTATTTGAGTAGATTCAGGGAGATGCCGGGGCAGGGGAGTACTAGCCATTAAGACTGGATCAGTGACGTCCCCTAAGAGTGTAGATTCAATCCCGAGCCAGATAGTATATGTTTGAGCTGTAAACCATAGGAGGGCTATACCAAGAATTACAGCATTAACATATGTCTCGAAATTGGGGAGATTAAGACTTCCTCTATTTTTAAGGGCTTGCAAATGTTTTTAGTGATAGCCTAGGGGGACTGTTGAGCCAGATAAGTCTTCTGGTAAGCCTATTCCATGTCTGAATACAACAGCTAGGTGGAGGTACAGCTAAAGTTTGGATTGGGTAAAGCACCCGGGATAATAATTGTTGGTGGACCAGCACCACTGTCTCTTGCTAGGGGGCCACCTTCAGCTTCCATTCGCCAATCAGTTTTTCTAACTGAAGTGTGAGTTTCTCAAAGTTGTCCAGTTCCATGTGTGAGGGAAATCTGGTAAGATGTATGCCCAAATATTTTAATTTAAGTTGAAACCAATGGGTATCTGGATTTTAGGTCCCTGGGAGGAGAATAATTGCACAGGAGTGTTTCTGTTTTATTGGGGTTCTAGGTATACCCCGAGATTTCCCCAAACCTGGAAAGGAGGGTCCAGACTTCAGGGAGTAAGACATACGGATCAGACAAGGTAAGCAATATATCATCTGCATATAGAGATATCTTCTGTGGGGTGCCATGGATGGTAATTCCCTTAACACCCGGGTGGATCCGGATAGCTTGTGCTAATGGCTCAATGTAGATGGCAAAAAGATAAGGTGGGAAAGGGCACCCTTGCTTCATCCCTCAGCAGATTGGAATGGCCTCCGATATTCCCCCCATCACTTTACAGTATTCTTTGAGGAGTCATACATCAACCCGAGTTGATGTATGAATTGATGCGGAAACCCCATGATATCCATGACATCCCACAGAAAAGTCCACTCTACCACATCAAATGCCTAATGAGCATCCAGGCTAAGAAACAGGGTGCGCTCCAGGGAGTTGGCAGCCATTTGTTGTACCAGTAATGCCCGGTGAATAGCATCCGCCGCCTGATGCTGCTTAATAAATCCTACCTGATCAGGGTGTATGATAAGGGGAATTATTTCATCTAACCTATGTGCCAGTATTGCCATAAACAACTTATAATTCACGCTGGCTAACGTGATTGGGCGGTATGAGTCTGGACTAGTATGGTCCTTTCCAGGTTTGGGAATAGGGTTCAACAATGAGGTCTTCCAAGAGGGCGGTGGGTTCCCCCCTTCTGGACCGAGATCATAGCCTGTAAAAGATGGGTTGCAAGCTCCTCCTGAAAAATTTGATAGAACTCTATAGGATAGCCATCAAAACCAGGTGCTTTCTGGGTCTCTCCTCTCCTCTCTTAATGGCATGGGTTAACTCCTCCTAGGTGACTGGGGAGAGTAGACTTGCTTGGCTTTCTCTAGTTAAAGTTGGGAGGCTTAACCACCGCAGAAAAATCTGCCTCACCTCTTGATTGGCAATGTTAGAGGCCTGATAGAGGTGAAAGTAATACTCGTGAAAGACCACACGTATCTGGGAGGAGAGGCTCACCAAGTGACCCTGGGTAACAGACCGTATTTTAGAGATTCTGGTAAGAATTCTCTGCCCTCGAACTTTTTTAGCAATATGCCTCGAAGAGGCGGGGCCCCCCTGGTGATTTAAACTGCAGAGATAGTAAAGTTGGGCTAGGAGTTTCTGGTCCTGTATCCCCTGAAGCTGACTTTTGACATGGAGAAGCCACTGGTGGAACATTGGTTGCATGTGCTTAGGGAGCTTCTGAAGGTGATCCAGTTCCTATACCAGTTCCTTCTCTCTACGTTCCCTATCCTTCTTTGTCCTGGACCCCCATTCAATTAGTGCCCCTCTCAGCGTGGTTTTAATGGTGTCCCATAATATTGCTGGGGTGTGTCCCTGGTCATTATGGACAAGGATATTTTGAATCTGCTGTTGTATAAAGTTACAAGCTTCAGGGGATACAAGGTGCATGACATTTAGTCTCCACGGGGAGCGGTGTAGACCGACACCCAAATCTAAACTAGCCTGCAGCGGTCTATGGTCAGAGACCAGAGAAGGAGAAGTTATTACCATAGACACAGATCCTATTAGGTCCCTAGAGACATAAACATAATCTAACCGGGCAGCAGACTGGGTATTTTGGGGGTACCTCGTATATTCCCTAGCACTGGGATATAAAGTTCTAAATGAGTCATACAAATCTCTTTTGCGGGTCTCAGTTTTCCAGAGTCTCCTAAGGGGAGGTATATCGGCTTCTATTCGGATGTTCCATATCTAAAGAGGGGTTAACCGTCAGGTTGAGGTCCCCGGCAATAATGAGAGAGCCCTAGGTGTTCTGATCTAGTATCTTAAAAAATCTCTTCAACTCCACCGCCAGGGTCCCCGGGGGTAAGTACAAAAATACTAGGGTATAGGTTCATCCAGCACATGTTCCCACCACAAGAATAAAGCATCCCTTTGGGTCCTGGACCACCTTCAAAGTCGACCAAGTAATCCTGGAATGTATTAGGATCACCACCCTACGTCTTCTACCCGTTATACGAGGAAGCCCCAACCAACTGGTAACCTCTTATGCCCCCTAACTTGGCATGCTCTGCCTGACTAAGATGTGTCTCTTGGACAAACAAAAACATAAGATTAGCTCTGCCCATATCCCTAAAGAGCCTCTGTCTCTTAATGGGAGTGGCAATACCGTTTACATTCCTGGACCATAATGTCGTGTCCCCTCTCTCCCATCCCCGGTCACTCCAAATGGAGCCAAATCCCTGGCCTCCCCACCCCCAGCAAGGCTACATTTCAGTTGTGAACACAAAGCTGTGCAGTTACAATCTACAGGAAAGAACTGGCACAACTGGCAATGGCCCAACATTAAACTAGTAGATAAACTAAATTCTAGGAAGAGTAAAATCCAACAAGTATGACTTCCATATAGGAAGCAGTCTATATCAGTGCTCCAGTTAGGAGTCCAGAACCGGGGAGGCTCCCCTCTCCGGTTAACTGGGTGCTCCCTGGGCTCTCGCTCAAGAGCTCTAGTAGGGGGTAAGAACAAATCGAGCCACCAGACGGTGTCACATACTCCCAGAGTATTAAAGTGGGGTAAAAGAGAAGGGTGCCCACATCTCGGGGGTAATTTTGTTTAACCCTTAGAGAGGGGTCCTAGATATATGTAAAATAGGAAGGAAGATACCAATACTACAATGAGAGCTAGGGGAAGGGGGAATATTAATATTGAAGGGTGGAGGAGATAAGGAAGCGGATATATAATCCCTACTCTGCCTTGTATTGCAATAAGGTTATTACCACTTCTATCCCTTCCTCATCATATCAACATGTCAGCTCTCCTCCCAAAGAAACACCTCCTAAGAGGGTATAAGCCAAACATACAGTTAGGTTCCCCTTCTGAGGGGAAGCATCATAACATAAAAATACATATTATTATTGGGTAGAGTTGTCCCCTCCGAGTCCAATCAGCTTTGTTAGGTTAAAAAAAAAAAAAAAAAAAAAGGTACAATCCCCTGATCTCCTGACCATTAATAAATATGTCAACTTCAATGGCGATCAGACAGAAGTAATATACATCTAATCAATCCAGGCAGTGGGTCTCTTCCAAGGGCACCGGAGAAAACACTCTGTCCATGGGATGGCCTCAAAAAGAGATGCATGGGGAGTCATTCTCCAAAAGAAGAGATTCACCAGCCAGCACAGTCAAATGATGAAATAATAAGGGCTGCAAACAGCAGAGCATGTCCGGTGTCAAGAGAACAAAACACTGACACAAAGGTGTCATAGATTGCACTGGCAGTCTTCGCTAGGAGGCCTGGGTAATATATGTGAAAATCTTTCAGCCTCCACTGGAGCACTCAGCAAACACAAAGATAGAGAGAGAGAGAGAGAAAGAATGATCCCTTTCCAGAACAGGTCACCATAAGTATTGGGGGAATCCAAAAATGCCACTGAGAAGCCATGATAGTGCTGTTGTGCTACAACACCCTTCGTCATAGAGGTGATGTCTCCTCATTCCTAGGAGACCTGAGCTGCTGGTTTGGGTGGGCTATCATGGTAGTATGCATATTCCTGGAGTATCACCCTTATGTCCCTCAGAGCCTCAGCTTGCTTACTTCATTTGTGGGCAGGAGACATAGAAGATTTGCTCGCGACTGGTGAGTACGTTTTTCCCCTCGCAGTTTCCAGTTCCACTTATTTTGTTGTAGATAAAGTCTAGCCTCGTCCGATGTATCAAAGACTTTTTGTAGTGCCTCCAAGCCAAATTTTAAGTTTAGCTGGAAAGATTATTGTAGCCTTCAAATTATGTGCCTGTAGTTCTTTTTTGGTTGCATACATTGCTCTCCGTTGCTGCACTACAGCCGGGGAAAAGTCATGATCAAAAGTAATTCTGTGGACCCCATCCAGCAAAATCTTCTTGAGCTCCCAAGCTTTTCTGATGACTTCTTCCTTTTTTACAAAGCGCTGCATGCACAGGACCATGGAGCGTGGCCTTGCCTGTGGGTCCTTGGGGGGTAAGAGCCCGATGTACTCGCTTTATATCATAGGGGTGCAGGTGTTGTAGGGCCAATACCTCATCAAATAGGTGTTCAACGTAGGCTCTAAGGTCTTCTGCCTCCATCTGCTCAGGCACCCCGAAGATTCTGATATTAGACCGCCTTGAGCGGTTTTCCAAGTCCTCAAGTTTTTCTTGTAGGTCTATGTTGTCCCTGAGTAGCTTAACAGAGACATGGTGCAGTTTTTGGAATTTCTGGTCATGTTCCCCCAATTTACTTTCAAGATTAGATGCCCTCTGTTCCAGGGCCGATAAGGTCTTTTTCAGAGCTTGTTGATCGGCCCTGTACTCGGTGCAGTAGGTTTGGAATTCAGAGAAGTGCACCGTCAGTGAGGCCTGTAGTTCACCGAGTGCAATCTGAGACGGCTCCATTTTCTTATCGGGAATACTGATAGAGAGATGTAAAATCCCCGAGTCTTTCACGGCCTTTCAGCCAAGAGAGGTAGGAGAAGTCGTAAGGTGTCCAGTCGGGTAGAAGAGAGAGATTTTAAGGACCCCTCGTTGTGTAGTCTGCTAGATTTTACCCCTGGGATTCTGTGGAAAGGAATTACTCAGCCGCCATATGTCGCCTCGCCAAACCGGAAGTCAGTGCTTTTCTCCCTTACCTTGGTCAGTATTTATTCTTCTATGGAATAACAAAGAAAGAGCGCCAGAATGGGATGAGGTTTTTCACCTGCCTTTGTTCTAGATGCCAAAGTTCTGTGGGCGTGCTGTATGTCTAAAGGCTGCTTTTTCAGAGCAAGAGTTGAGGAAATTAAATGGACAAACTCTCAAGCATTTTTCCCTTCTGCTCCTTCTGGCACACCAACAATGCAAATATTATTTCTGCATCTCCTACACTCTAGATCATCAATTTTGTCCAATATTAGTGACAGCTCATGTTTAATGTGATGTATCTCAGTGTCACAGCAATCAGCTCTTACATCCAAGTGCCTTAATGTCTCTCCTGCATCGGAAACTCTGATGTTAAGTTGTTCCATCTTCTCCTCCATATGCTGGCTGGATTCTTTGATCCCCAATACTTCTGCCAATATTTACTCAAACATACTTTGGATTTCAGGATTGACGGAGGATTTTGGTGTTGTGCCACCTGCAGCCATAGCACTTTAGCCAGGCGAAACTTTCTTGAATGAAAATGACAGAAAAATGTGGTTCAACAAAGCAGAAAATGGTTTTATTCATTTCAGGGGATCAAATTCTAATGAAATCCCTGTTATTACACCAAGAAATGCGGTAATCATTTTTCTTTCGGGATATCTGTGGAGCCTGAGATACTGAACAATTTTCTTAAGTAGCCATCTTGCACACAACAAAACCAGAATTTCCAATTTGTGAAATTTTTAAAACATGTTGGTCATGTTTACTTTTTAGGGCTATCAGTCATGTCAACCACTGAAAAGACCTGGTAACAATTTGTTTAGTTTCCCAGTCACAAGTGCTATGACTTAAAATAACTTTTCCACACAGATTACTGAAAAAAACACAGCAGTTTCCTAAAAATGGGAACTGCATGCTAGTTACGGCAAAAACTGTTGAAAGTGAGGGAAGCCCTACCAGTTTAAATAATTTTTAGCAAAATATGATCTGTTCCCTTCGTGCAGGAACCGTGTTGCAGTGCAGCCTGCTCTGCTTCCTGGAACTGATTGGGAACAAGAGAAAACCGCAAAACACAGAATAAATGTAAAATACATACCATAACTAATGCTGAGTATCAGACTAAAGCTGTTTAGTAAAATAATAAAATGGCTTCAAGTATTTATTACAAGTTTGTTCACAAGAAGACTTGTGCTGACCTTGGGGAGGCTGCTTTCTTCAGTGGAGAAACAAATCTGATGTTAGGACAGGAGGGGGAGTGCGACCACAGTGCAGAGTTTGAAGTTGTGTTATAAGCTGTACTAATTAGCAAAACGTTCTACATTTTGCAATGCATCTCACTGATGGATTCCTGTTGTTTGAAATAATGGTTATTATTAATACAACAGCTGTGTAATGACCAGTGCTCTAGACAAGCTTTTTGGGATGAGTACATGTACTCTTCATTTTGAAAGTGAAGTGATTAAAACGAAATTTAGATGTGTACAAATGTCTTGCTAGAGTGGACTGAGGAGTACATTTATTAAAAAACTGTAGGTTTTTTTTCTAGATAAGAATTTCAGGTGCCAACAATGCTCCAAATAATGTTGGCTGGTAGGAATTTACTCACCTGTTTTAAAACACAGTGAGTAAAACAAAAGTGAGATGCATATGAGTGCTGTAAATCTGGCTAAAAAACTGTTCCTTTTGAATCACCAGTTATGTTATGAAGCACTGTTCTTTGGCATCTGGAGTATTTACAAATGTTGGGTGAGTACTGGTACTCATTAAAAAAAAAAAATATGAAGAGTATTTCCTAAAATGAGGTGAGTAAAATAGGCCGGTACACACCTTATCTGAAGCCCTGATTAGTAATGGTTATTACTATTACACAGCTGGTGTGGGAGCATCCAGCAAGTCTATCTGAAAGGCAGAAGGGAAGTGATGTGTGCATCCAGTAGTCAAGCAGTGAGTGTGTAGGCAGCAGTGAGGGACTGGTACTGTAGTTTAAAAATGATGCTTTACAGTGCAGGTCTGGGAGTATGTAGTCCCAAAACCTGACGGGAACTGGAGATGAAAATTATCTGTTGGAAAACCTGTTGAGTACTGCTATTTTGTTACTTACTGTGCTTAATTTCATTGATATGGGGAATACGCTGTGGGCTAAAAAAGGCCACTGATTGTTTACTACAGATAACAGGATGTGCATACTGTTATGCATTGAGGTTTAGAACCAGAATGACTGTGCGTTGGTCTATTTTAATAAACAGTAATGACAGTTATTTTAACCAATCGTACTTTTGAATTTTTATTACTCATTTTATAACTCCCAAATAACACACCCTCTGATGTGTGTTATGTAAGCATAGTAAGCAAAGTATTATGATTACAGAACGGATTTAGGATCCACAGCGTCCACCCCTCCTGCTGCACAGCAGTGACTATGCTAAATTTAAGTATGGATACACATCCAGTACAGTATTAGCCAGCAAAAAAAGTCATACTACAGTTTGTTTTGTTTGTATTTTTGCAGTAAGGTATCTCTGTCAAAAACATCTACACCCATTTTTCCTTTCATTTTATTTCAGCCCTGAACTGAGATACACAGTTTTTAAATTTTCAAAAGTTCCTGTTCTCTTGCCACGCCCACAAAGAAAAAAATAAATATATTGGTATGAAGCTGTTTGGCTTACATTAGAAATATATTATAACTCCATGCTACTGCATCCACAAGTATATACCTATACTGTTCCTTCTAATTCTTTGTACACTCTAAAAGGTCTGCCTTGTTACACTTTCAGATTCCCTAATTGTAGACAAATTATGGAAAGAATTGCTTTTAGGCACAGTGCTCCTGGTTTCTGGAATAAATTACAGCCCAATCTATGACTGAAGGAAATGGTACCTTTGACAACTTTAAAAAAAAAGTGTGTATACTGTAGCTTTTGTTAACCAGGTAGATACACTAGACACATAAATGCCTATTTCCAGGTACAACACAGGGGGTTGAGTTCAGATTTTAATGTACCTTATAATTGTGCATGAAGTTGTATATTTGAATATATGTACAGTTTCCTATTGTTTATAACTGAATTTTAAGGTGTATATATGTATTTATATTGAAAATGAAATTTTACTGTAGTTATTTTGATAATTCCAGGATGTCCTTAAAACAAGAGTGCAAACTCACTGGTACTCTCCTGGTAAAATCAATCAATCCATCACTCCGTCCCTCCACCAATCAAATTATCAATCTTCCTGGCCTTAAAACTCAGTAAATGTGATGCTGTATCTCAGCTTGGTAGTCCAGGACAAATATATTATAAAACAAATTATAAGGAGAGAATGTTTGTAGATATCTCAGTACTTGGAAAATGGGATGCATTGATTCTGTCCCCTTTCACTGTATCAACATAGATAATGTTACCTAGGTGGTACAGTCCACTTCCTTTCAGGGCTGCACAGATCCCCATGTCAAGTGTTTCCTGTAAACACCTGCGAAAGAACAAAACCCCCCAAAGCACATGTACTGCACTGTCGGTGTACAATATTTATGTTAGTTCAATACAAGAAATGACAATCTTCAACAAAACCCAAATACATTTAAGCAATAAGGCACGACAAGGTGTGTGTTATCGTGCAATAACGTCACTCCTGGGATGGGTTGAAGCACTCAGCTTCACCTCGTGCTTCCACCACCCCAGGAGTGACGTTATTACATGATAACACACACCTTGGAGTACCTTTTTGCAATTATACAATGGCCCGATGTTATACAAATAAAAAAATTAAAAAATGTTTTTAGTAGATTTTTTGGGTTTCTGACGTGACAACAGCGATAGAAAGCTCCAATAAAACAATACAGTGATGCTATTGTGTAATAACATCACTGTCTCAGGCACTCACTGACCAATCAGAATACAGGAAATGTCCTTGCCATTAAATAATATAAAATGTCCACTTTGAACTTCACATGAACTGCTGAACTGTGGAAGAGTAACCTTTTCGCATTTTTTTGGTTTTAAAGACAAAAAGGAAAACATTTTAGCAAGTAAATACTTACAGGAAGTCCGGAAATATCAGAGTATTTTTTGGCTGGCTTAAATGAAGGAGGAGCATCGATGCTGAAGTCTGGAGGTTTACAAGAGAATAAAAACAAATGAGCCCACTAGAATTTCTAAATGACTTTTACCATAATGTGCCCATCAATAAATATTTTAACATTAACCTAATTTGCCGTATATATGGGTTCTGAATGTTAAATGTGAATATAAGCAGTGCACACAGATGTCAATTTTTCTGAATTATTTAATATGATGCACATTACAAATGGAGACAATGAGGAAGCCAGAAAGGTGAAATGTTCACGTGTCTGATCCTATAAGCCCCCACTGGCTCATCAGATGTTTACACTTCCTTTGCAAATTAACAGACCTGTGTGACCACCTGAACTGTCCCCGACTGATGTACTTGCTGTTCACATTCACCTGCTTTGTTGTAGAAATTCAAGTGCGTCTCAGTACTGCTACCCCTGCATGGCTTAGTATATAAAATGTACATTTTTCATCCTCTGTATTGTGTTTATAATGCACTGCACACTGTTCCTCCTCGGGACGTCAATGTATGCAGGTCACAAGACCCAGCCTACTTTCCTGGGTAAGCAACACACAAACAAGTAAATGAATAAATACATGTCTGTATCTACTAGTATTTCACAAGCTTTAGTATAGTAACTATTTAGCTGTCCACATCACCATGCCAGTAAGTAGCTGTTTATTCCTAATAAGGGCCACTGAACCTCTACCTTCGGTTCAACTCCTGCTCTATCACCATCAGCACCTCTTCAGTCATTTAGTCCAGCTGCTGATTTGATGTTGACCCTGTGACTCTCCACTGCAGTAAGATGAACCTCTACCTTCCCACCCAGGACCCAGCACTCAAGACAGCAGGCCACTTGGGAGTGGTAGACCTTGGATATCAGCCCTCCATGCCCCACTGCTTTTAATCCTTTATATTTCATACATAAGAACATAAAGGCATCAGATGGAAGCTGGCAAATGTCCCATATCAAGACCAATTCACCATTCTGAAGTGCATCTACCTACAATGGAGTCAGTCAGGATGCAGTGCAGCACCTTGCAGTATTTCTACAGAGTGCTGCAGTATGCTGCAGGGAACAATGCCATTCAATTGCAGTCAAGCCCTTTTCTCATGCAGGAATATAAAGATCTTTTACTGCACTGCATCCTGGCTGACTCGGCTGTACATGTGATATACCTTGGACAGGAAGGGTAGGATGTTACATTGTCACCAATCTCCTATGCTGCTCCATGTGCCCCTGAAAGAGGGAAGGTAACAGGAGGACAGGCTAAGGCTTCCTCCTGGAGTGTGGTCAGGCTGCCTTCACAGTGCGCCCCAGATGTACCTAGCTCAATAAAGTCAGGAGCACAATGACAGTCATGGTCTCGTGTAACCAGTGCCACCGGGCTAGGCTGGCACCAGATATCTTAATGATATAACAAGACACATCAGAGCACTGACTTTTAATGTAAATATTATTAAACAGGCTTGTACAAATGAAAGATGTAACCACAGCCATGCATCGGAATATTGCATTCACCCAGTAACCTGACAGACAAAACTCCAATGCAGGCAAGGGGATCCCTCTCAATGAAAGGAGGGAAAGCTAACTTGGACACGAGGGAGCATTAGTGTTAATTATAGCTAAAACATATCGACTTTGGTGGACCTGAAGAAGAGTGCTCTAATAGCTAGGCTATAAAGAACAATTGTTTTGCTTAGTTATGGATACAGACCATAGACACATTTCATGTACAAGTCCTGATCTTAAATCTAAGCCCACAGTACACTGTTCTTGGATTAGTGGGCAGACGCACTATCTGTCTACACAAAGTTAAGAGAAGGAAATTCCTTTCTGGTACCATACATTTGTATACATCGATATGGAACTCTCCGAGATGCTACCACATGCTCATTAAATCTCCTCTTATTTCACTCCAGTCCTTATTGTGAAATTATTCTCCCGGCAAGGCAGTTTTATTTAATACAGTAGCCAATACACTGGGCTCTGACTGCTGCACAAAACTCATGACACAAACACACAGCAAACAGTAGGATAAAATATCTATTATTAAAATCCTACAAAGCCCAGACTAAGAACTTTTTTTAAAGTAAAAATGCTCCAGCGACATACTGAATCATAGAAATGCTGGAAGCATGTACCACAGCAACAGGACGCCATGTCAAATGCTCAGTTCCACACAGATTTTAATCGAGATCTGGAGACAGTAAGGAGGTCTGCCTCCATGGAATTCACTGACAGTTCAGGGCATGTGGGACGAGGAAGTCAGAGGTAGTTGGGTCCCAGCCTGTTCAGGGTTTTTGAAGTCTAAACTGAAAACTTAATGTAATACACCACTGTACCAGCAGCTACCAGTGCAAGGTACATAGCACATGAGCTGATGAACTCCAATGTGATGGTCTTTTAGTGCTAATGCTTTTTTTTTTTGTACACTGAATCCACACCAAGCCAATGGGGGACACATAAGCAACAGTTTTATATTTTCCAGTATTAACTGGGTGCTCTGCTTTTGATGGCTTGAACTACTGTGGTGATAATATGCATCGTAACTAATATGATACTGTAAAATTTGAAAATACCCACTAGATACACAATTAAAAAAAACAGGATACAGTACATTATCACTAATGTAAAGCAGGGCCCTTGCTTTTAAAACAGACACAATAAAAAACAAAACGTGAAAACTTTTGCGATGCAGGCAGGGACAACGGGCAGACTAGGTGGGCCTAGCAGTCCTCATTTGCCGTCAGTTACTGTGTTGCTATGTATAAAACATTTACAATTCTAAATTTAAAACACTTATTAGTTAAAGAACTGCTAACATCTCAAGGAACACATTGAAAAACATAATCCTTATATATTTGTGTTTATTTTTTCATATATTTTCTGTATTTAGCAAACCTATAGTGGTACTCTATAGATAGGCAAGGCATGTTTATTTTAGTAGCAGCCTTTCCTATTAGAGCTCAGGGCGCTTCACAAAATTAACACAAAAAAATAAATACACAAATAAAAAAGTTCCTAACCCTACTACTACAAAATACTGTATACTGTATCATAAAGTATTAAAAAAAAACTTTCTCCCAACAAATAATTAAGCAATAAGGCATGACAGGGTGTGTGTTATTGTGTAATAACATCATGCCTTGGGTGGCTGAAGCATGAGGCCACAGGCTGAGAGCATTCAACACCCAAGAAGTGATGTTATTACACAATATCACACACCTGGAAGTGTCTTATTGCTATTATACGAGGGCACGTTTTGTTTTAAAAAAAAAAATGGGAAAAATAGGTTTAAAATACTTTTTTTTTTTTTTTTTTTTTTTTTTTTAACTTTTGTTAGGGCAGCCATACATATTCAAAAAAAAGCCCATACATTCTGTGTTGTCCAACAGGTGGCACTGTCCCTACATGGTTGCCCTATATCAACTAGGTCTGTGTTTGTGACTGTGTGTGTGTGTCTCTTTCTCTGACCCCCTGCACCCCATGTTCTGCTGCTGTTTCTCCCTTCTTTCACACACAGTGGGCTGGATTCACAAAGCTTTCTGAAGGTGCAAAACCTTCCCTAAGTCCCCAAAACTGCCATAGCTATGGAAACAAAGGGGACCTTGCACTGAGTGCTATCCACAAAACCCTCCGCAGCTGCAGAAAAAAACACTAAGGACTGTGGAAAAAAGTGCAGCTGTGGAAGTCCCTGAGGAAAAAAAGGTGGGAGATAAGTAAGGCACAGCCCCTGGAAGGCTATTCACAACCAGTTTTTTTCCACAGTTGCAGAAAAAAAGTTACACACAGTGGAATGAGGTGTAACTCTCCCTCAGCAAACTGCAGTAGTGCCCCAGCAATTGGAATCAATTAAGGTGGAGGTGAGGCACAGGTAATAGCATCCCATATAGTATAACAGTGGCTGCTGTAACAGCAACAAAAGCACACATTGCCATGATATGGCAACAGGCAACAACCACCAGACACAGTGCAGCCCATGACGGATGCCCCACAGGCAGTAGAGCCTGGCCAGCCTGCAGTGAGTGCTACCCCTGCAGGCAACAGGAACACCCCAGGGAGGGAGGAGCAGCAGTGATAGTTGGCCACCGTGGTGCCATGATATTGCTGGTACCTGTGGTGCTGCAGTGGTCCCAGTTGAGGGACTGGTTGCTGGTCTCTTTGTGGGTGCTTTCAGCTTCATTCTATAGCAGCCCTGTTAAAGTCTGCTGTTCCAGCTAATTCAGTTCGCTGTTGCTGTGCCTCCTAAGCCATTTCTGCAGCTGCGGAACCGCAGTTGCGGAATTTCAGCACGTGCGCAATTACCGTAGCTGCTGAAATTCTGCAGCTGCTCAAAATTTCTAAATGAATATCACGCAACTGCATTTCCGCAGTGCTGCAGGCCTTTTTCCCACAGCTGCGGGATTTTTGGCTTTCTTTGTGAATCTTGCCCAGTGTGTTTTGCTCTCCCCCCCTGCCTAAGAAGTTAGGATCCAAGAGAGTTCTTATCGACAGTATAGTCGATCGGGTGAAAGTGGAATCGGTACTTGAAGCAGACCGGGAGACGAAGGGGCTGTCTGTATTTTAGCCTTATTTCTATAAAATATTCAGATCAGACTGCAGAAAAAGGTGAGAGCTGTAACAGGAATCTTGGTCAGGACTCAGAGGTTTGCTGATGAGCGATTCTACAGCACAGCGCTGAAGTGTGCATGTGCTGTCACAGTTGTGATGTCGAGCGGGGGACAGAAAAGCAGTGTGGAGCTATGGCTTTCTTGTGCTTTAGCATACTTTCTGTGTTTTATTTTAGTTCCCTGGCTGAGCACGGGAGAAGCAGAATGATGTGCGGCAGTGTTTGGGGTTTGCGCTCTCTAGTTGCGTGACAGGCAGTTAGATTCTATGTAGTTCACTGCACTTTAGTGAAGCCACTCGTTCTTGAAAGAAAAAAAAAAGATCAGCACATAAGATGCAGCGATCTGGGACTTTTACAGAAATAAATGTGACCGAATGTGGGAGAAAAAGAAAGACTTTGTATGTTTAGGGGGACACTGCGACTTGCTGGAATGGAAAGCCAGGTTCAGTATTGATTGAAGGGGGAGGAATTTCTTTTAATGTTATGTGGCTGTCCTAGATATAGTGATGTTATTGTCAGATAATATCACCGTCTCTAGGGCAGTCTGACCAATCAAGTCAATGTATTTATTTATTTCACCAGGAAAAGGCCCCATTGAGTAAGCTCATTCACAAGAAGGTCCTGGGTAGGACAGGCATCGAGGCAGAACAAAATACAACAAAGGACAGTGAACAGGAATAGCAATAAAATATAGTGAAATAATACATGTTTAAAATCCACAATATAAATAGCACAGCAGAGATTAACTGCATTAGATATAGAGCAAAGTACTTTGCAATCAGACACCAGGATTATTTCTTGCCATTCTATAAATGGTATTTTAAAAGTGTGTTATGCCTGCAGGAACATATACGATTTTGCCTTCACCATGGCAGACACTTGCACGGGGCCAGTAAAGGAGTTCCAAATTTCCATGAACATAAAATCTTGATCAATGTTCCCTAGATATCCTCTGCTCTGGCTGCTTGTCCATACCAGACATCACAATCTTCTGCTTATGACATTACAATCAGTGAGCAATTGTGGAAATGATTATGATGTCATAAGCTGACGATTACCTCTGGCATAACCACGAGCCAGAGCAAGTAAATGCTAAGGCGCAGTAAATATTCTCTTCATTTTAATGTGCATTCTGTTAAAGAAACTTAAGCTACATACAGAAAATAAGTCAAATTTAAAGCAGCAGTATTTGATAGTCTGCAAAATATTTCATCATGTAGTTTTCAGGCAACAATAATATACAGTATATATGTTTTTCATCTTGGGTTTAAGCCCCCTTTTCCTCTGGTCCACTTCAGTTTCTTGCCTGCCCAGCCCCATAACCCACCATCTCTGGGACCTACCTGGCCTCCCACAATCCCCCACATATTGCCCCCCCCCCACCATGAATGAGCTAAAAGAGGCAGGTCCATCCTCTGCACACCCAGTGACGATATGCAGATGGGAAAACAGGGCCAATACATCTGTGTGGGGCCTGTGGCAGGCAGAAGCATCATCCTGCTGGCTGGATGCTAGGTTTCTCTTTTTCTAGCCCCGCTCCCCCGGCATTGGGCCTGTTCCTTCAAACCTTGTGCATGCTAGAGTACCCCTGTATAAGAAGCAAGCTCCCTGTCCCACCACAGGGGTCGCTAGCATGGCAGAACCCGATGCAATCCCTTCCCAGCTGGGAGCACTGCCACTCAGCAGTGTCTCCGCAGCTCTCAGAGTCACCCACCAGCTTCCCAGGCTTGTTTCCGAACCTGGGTCGCCGATGTGGGAGTGCACAGTGCTACCCACTGGGCCATGGGGTGGCCTGCAATAATATATTTCAGACATTGTTATAGATTCATAATCAGCATATTTTTATTTTGTTGGTATTTTCAAAACTGTTTTTTAATAATTTTATAATTAATGACTCAAGTCGTTAAAGATGGACGCTGGTAGCATTTTATTATAAAATCCTTTCCTTCAAGGTTCTTTGGCTTTGCATGCTGAATTCACACTGTGGATGTATAAGTAGGGTGCTAATACACACTTCTGATGGTAAACAGCACAACACCACATGATGATAATTAATTTATTCATAGTGGGTGTGGCCCGAGAGCAATAGCTTTCAAAAACATCAAAACCCCACCTCTCATTTCAGGAATGAAATGTAATAAAGATAATGGATATGTTGACGTTTTTGCTGGAAATAGAGTTACAAAAAAAAAAGAAAAGCATATGATGACATTTTGTTTCTGTTAAATACTGCTGCTTTAAGATAAATTATTATTATTAACTCTTTCAGTCTCCCCCACCCTGCCCAAGAAGCCATGGGCTCTTTTGATTGTCTTAGAATAATTACTTCTTTGGTAGCGGAAAAAACAGTGATCTTTAAAAAGGAAAAAACATGTTCTGCATTTCTTTGAGAGGCAACTAATTTCATTTGGATTTGGTCTTTCATGAATGCATGCAAAGCATCTAAGCAGCTTACAATTAGGGTCACTTAGTTGCCATGGCAATGCCCTCTCAGCAGCGAGAATCTGCTTGAGGTTCTTCCAGGTCCTGTTCTTTTTGCCAGCCGCTGCTCCACCGATGCCAGAATGCTGAAAGTAGAATGAGGCGGTATAAAATCAATTCAGAATGCTGTTTTAGAAGGTGACAGCTTCCATTTGAAAGCCAGTCTGCAACACTACTAATCGTGTCATAAACCATTTGTTAGTCTCCATTTTTTTTCCAGTCAGAAGGCTAATGCAGCATACACTTCAGTCTTCTACAAAAGCATAAAAAAAAGCACTTTAGTCTGTGTCTAAACTACTACACCAGGGATCAACCAAGATATTTATGCAACCTTTTTTTTTTTTTATTACATAGAAAGAGAAAATCAATGCTGACAGATCGCATTCAAGAGACAGGTTATGGGATGCAATATTCATACATCGTTTGTTGGTTTAACACTTATAATGATCACATTCAAACTGTCTCAACTTGACAATAACATTATTAATATATTACAAAAAAGGAAGCAACAGGGACTCTGACTAGCTTCGGCTGCCTTCACAAACAGGGACCAAGATTAACCCAAAGCTGGTTTCTCGAAAGTATCAATCTAGGACTAAAAGTTATTTTTATTTCTCAGTATAGCAGTGTTAAGGGCAGAATTTAAATTACTTTTATCCAGTCACATTTTAAAAATAAACTTTATATTGTGATAACATTGGGTTTCTTATTTATTTCATTTTACAATTTATTCTTTTTTGGCCAGGAAAGGCACACAGAACTGAAGCTCGTTTGCAGATGCATCTCCTGGGAGCATAGGGAGGTCAAGTGACTTGGCTCAGGGTCACTCAGTAAACAAGTGGAGGTTGTGGGAATCAAACCCAGGTCTGCTGAACATACCAAGCTTGTGCACAGCTCATTGCTCTTACCTATAGGCTATACAGCCAGCCACCAAACACACTGCAGAAGAAAAAAGTCTATGTAGTTATTTTTAAACTGAAATAGTTTTTTTGGCCCGTTTCCTTATTATTATTTTATAATTTATGTAAGCAGGATGACCCAGCTGAGATGTAGTGGGGTCCTACTTTTACATCTGGGAGGACCGAAGCTCAGAGAGGTTAAGTGAGTTGCTTAGGGTCACACACAGTAAGCCACTCAGGTGAAATTTGAACCTGGATCACTTGTTCCCGAGCCTGCTCTCTGGCCACCGCACTACACTGCTTCATGTTTTTTTCTTCAGTATTCTCAAGCTGATCATATCCAGCTTCCCGATCTGTTTTTTGCCTTTCTACACATGTCAAATACATGTGCCATTTTGATTTTGTCTTTTGCTATTTTACACAGATCCCCCCCCCCCATCACCACCACCAATTAAAGAGAAGCAAGCAGCTTGCCCAGTGGAGTTGTAGCAGCATACTGCTATGCCAGCTGGGAGACAGTATTAGTTTATTAACACACTGCAGCCAACACCCAAGGAATGAGAGCAGATGAAGAAGTATACAAAAAAAAATCATCAAAATGTACAAAAATATGCAACTACACAGTGGATGAGGAATGGACTTGGACTCTCAGGAGATGGCCTGGGGGCAGGTAAGAGACATGAGGTCCTCTGTCTCACGGGAAAATACATGGGCCATCCCAGTACATGAGCACCCACTGACAGGCCACACTGATGGCAGAAGCAGCTGCTGGCCCTCTTCTTGGCTGCTGTAAAGGTGCAATACAATACCGTACAACTAGACTGGTCTATAACACCTTGGGGGCAGGTAACAGACATGGGGCCCTCCATCTCCAGGGGAGAATACATGGGCTATCCCAGTGCACGAGCACCCACTGCAGGCAGGCCACACTTGTGGCAGAAGTAGTTGCTGCCCCCCCCCCCATGACTGTTGTAAAGGTACAATACAATGCTGTACAACTAGACTAGTCTGTAACACCTCTATACAGCTCCATGTACTACACAGTACAAATGGGGCACGCAATGGACTTATGGGTGGCAGTGTGAGCAGCTGTGAAGATAATACAGTGCTAAATGAAATAATGTATGGTGATGGTGTCAGCATCTGGGAAGGGGGCTTATTAGATTTGTTGGAAGAGATGGGGCTGTATGGACTCAAAGACACTGGTGTAAGCTATCTTTTTCCCCTTCAGCAGTGGAAGACAAACAAGGAGAGGCTGAAGAGTCTTGCTGTATACATACTAGAGGCCAGGAGGGAGAAGCGGGGCATGATAGAGACCTTTCAGTACCTAAGAAACATTACTGAAGTGGACAGGAGTGCCCTGTTCACAAGGACTGAGGGCAAGGTAATAAGAGGCTGTAGATGGGAACATAGTGAGAAAAGTTTCAGGAGGGATGTATGAAAGTTCTTCTTTATAGAGAGGAGGATGATGAAGTGGAATGGGTTACCAGAAGTGGTTGGCACTGTTTCTGTAGCAAGCTTCAAACACAGGTGGGATAGGTACAGTGAAATGGACCAAACTAGAGGAGACAGGGAGGGTGAGCATTCCCCAGAAGGAGATCAGCTGATTAGGCGGAAGGAGCCCTTAATGAAGAAATGGTGGTTCCAAAATGTTTCTGTCCTCCGTATGTGCCTTTGCTATTTAGAGCTGAACCAATTCAACTTACAACCATGGCTCATGCCATTGTTTTCTTTTCCTTTTTTTCTACCTCAAGAACGGCAAACAGTTAACCAAGTAATGGAGTTCCATCTATCTCTCAATACATATTTAAAAAAATCCAACTTATGTATCTGTTTTGAAAGTGAGAAATTGACTGTGCTCCAGATTACTGTATCAAAGAACTGCAAATAACAGACGGGCTTAAGACCGGGAACTTTCGCTACATAAGTGAGAAGAGGGACAAGGAGGAGGGGATAGTTAAGCTGAGGAAGGGGGACAGATGGGAGGAGAAAGAAGTGAGCAAGGTGGGGGTACTGAACAAGTACTTCCGCTCTGTCTTCACTAGAGAAAAATATAGGCCAGTTCCACTGGGAGTGAGGAAGAGGAGGGGCTACAGATGTGGTTACAGAGGTAGATAAAGTAAGGGAAGGACTACTGGCACTGAAGGTAGACAAGTCCCCAGGACTGGATGGCATACACCCAAGGGTACTGAAAGAGCTGGCAGAAGAGCTCGAGGGGCCACTGTGGACCTTTTTCAATGCATCCCTGGTGTCAGGAGAGGTGCCGCAGGACTGGAGAATGGCACATATGGTGCATCTCCACAAGAGCAGACCCCGGGATGATCTGGGGAACTATAGGCCGATAAGTCTGACAGGCAGGCAGGCAAGTCTGACATCGATCGTGTGCAAACTCAGACAGACCAAACTCAAAGAGACGCTGGTAAGGCAGATAGAGGAGAATGGTCTCCAGGATGTGAGGCAGCAAAGGTTTGTGGAGGGAAGATCCTGTCAGAAGAACCTGACTGATTTTTTTTCAACTGACTCACCAGGGCAGTGGATGGGGGGAAAGCAGTACATGTAATTTACCTGAACTTTAGCAAGGCCCTTGATTCGGTGTTGCATAAGAGGTTAATCAGCAAACTGAAGGTTCTGGGGCTTGGGCAGAAAATGACATGGTGGGTAGCCAACAGGCTAAGTGGCAAAACCAAGAGGGCAGTGGTGGGGGGAGAGTTATCCAGTACCAAGGAGGAAACCAGCCGAGTCCTGCAGGTAACAGTGCTGGGACCGGTGTTGTTCAATGTCTTATTAAACAATATTGGGGAAGGCATAAAGGGAAAGGGGAAATTGTTTAGCCAGGAGATGCACACTAAGCCAAACCTTGTTTCCAGGTGTGACCTGGCAGCACAAGGAAGTTAAGTGACTTGCTCAGGGTCATGCAGTATGCAAGTAGGGGCTGCGGGATTCAAACCCAGATCTCCAGGCCTTTATAAAGGGCTAGATGTACCTGTCTGCGAATAACACCAAGCTCTGCGGGAGTGTGGATACAGTTGAGGAGATACAAAACCTATGGGAAGACCTCAAGAAACCTGAGAGATGCTTGGGGATCTGGCAACTTGACTTCAATGCCAAGAAATGCAAAGTGATACACAATTCAGCCAGAAATCCTAGGACCCAGTATTACCGGGGGGGGGGGGGGGTGGTGGAGATTAGCAGCATCACAGGAAGGAAAAGATCTGGGGGAGGTGGTCACTCACCAATGACCTGAAACACTCAAGCAATGCAAGAAGACATAGATACATAGACAGTGTCGGCAGATAAGGACCTATGGCCCACCCAGTCTGCCCATTTGAGCTTGTAAGTTCAGTTTGTTTTCCTAGAAGTCTGTTGCCCTTTACCCCTGACCTTCAGAATTCCTTTATGTTTATCCCATGCATTCTTAAATCCTGTGATTGTTTCAGCCACCACCACTTCCTCTGGCAGGGTGTTCCACTTGTCCACCACCTGTTCTGTGAAGAAATTCTTTCTCATGTTTCCTCTGAATCGTCCTCCCTCCAACTTCATCCCATGCCCTCTAGTCCTGGAACATCTTTTTGGCTTAAAAATAGTGTTTTCCTGCACCCTGTTCCTCCCTGTAAGATACTTGTATGTCTCTATTATATCCCCTCTCTCCCTCCTCTCCTCCAGGGAGTACATGTTCAGTTCCTTCAACCTGTCTTCATAGGACTTGTGATGCAATCCATGCACCATCTTTGTCGCCCTCCTCTGAACCTTCTCTACCCTGTCTATGTCCTTAATGAGGTATGGTCTCCAGAACTGTACACTGTACTCCAGGTGGGGCCTCACTAGTGTCTTGTATAGCGGAATTATGACCTCCTTTTTCCTGTTGGTGATGCCCCTGCCTATACATCCCAGCATCCTATTTGCTTTACCTGCTGCCTTGTCACACTGTTTCCCTACCGTGAGGTCATCAGAGATGACAACCCCAAGATCCCTTTCCTGCTTGGTGCATGCTATATCCTCGCCCCCAACTGATATATTGTGCCAGGGTTTTTGTGCCCCATATGCATTATCTTGCACTTCTTTGCATTGAATTTCAACTGCCAAACCCCTGACCATTCTTCAAGTTTCTGCAGGTCGCTTCTCATTCTGTCTACACCCTCTGGTGTGTCTACTCTGTTACAGAGCTTTGTGCCATCAGTGAACAGTGAAATTCTGCCTTCTAGGTCCTGCGAAATGTCACTGATGAAGATGTTGAATAGGACCGGTCCCAGCACTGATCCCTGTGGTACCCCACTGGTCACTCTTCCCTCTGTGGAGTGACAGCCATTTACCACCACCCTCTGTGTCCTGACACCCAGCCAGTTACCTACCCACCACACTACTGTCCTGCCCACACCCATATTCCCCAGTTTGTGTAATAGTCTTCTATGTGGCACAGTGTCAAAGGCCTTGCTGAAGTCCAGATAGGCCATGTCCACTGCCTCCCTGATCCACCTCCCTAGTCACCCAGTCAAAAATTCAACGAGGTTGGTCTGACATGACCTCCCCTGGTGAAACCATGCTGCCTTGGGTCCTGTAGTCCATTGACAACCAGATGTTCCACCAATCTCTCCTTCAGTAGTGCTTCCATGATCTTCCCATTACCGAGGTGAGGCTGACTGGTCTGTAGTTCCCTGCTTCCTCTTTGTTCCCACTTTTGTATAAGGGGACTACATCTGCTGTCCTCCAGTCTTTGGGTACCTCCCCTGTTTCCAGTGATCGGCTAAACAGGATAGCCAGAGGTTCAGCCACCACCTCTCTTAGTTCTTTAAGGACCCTGGGGTGCACCCCATCTGGCCCCATTGCTTTATCAACTCTTATTACTTCCAGTTCCTTCAGGACCCTTTCTCATGTAAAGGGACTTGTGTCCATTTCGGCACCATTCTCACCCCTTGTACTCCCTTCAGACCCATTACCCTCCTCTTCCTCAGTAAAGACTGAGCAGAAATACCTGTTCAATATGTCAGCTTTACTGTTGTCATCCTCCACGCGCCCCATCCTCCCCTTCAGTCTCACTATCCCTCCCTTTGTCTTTCTTTTTCACTTATGTACCTGTAAAGGTTTGTCCCCTCTACCCACTGATTTTGCAATGTGTTCTTCTGTCTGAGCTTTGGCTTCCCTTACTGACCTCCTTGCCTCCCTTTGCTTCTCCTGGTACTTCTCCCTATCCCCTTCTGCCTGTGTCTTTTTGTATTGCCTGAATGCAATCTTTTTGGCTTTCACTTTCTTTGCTACCTCTTTGGAAAACCATAATGGTCTCCTCTTCCTTTTCCTCTAGCTAACCTGCTTAATGCATAATTCTGTTGTTCTTGTAATCCCCATTTTAAATACTGCCCACTGTTCCTCAACCCCTGATTCCTGTCCCATTCCCCTTAATGCCTCTTTCAAGTATCTCCCCATTTTCCCAAAGTCTGCCCCCCTAAAATCCAGGATATGTGTTTTTGTGTGGTTTGGTTCTGCTCTTTCTGTGATTTCAAACCACAATGACTGGTGGTCACTGTTTCCCAGGTGCTCCCCCACTGTTACCCCCATCACACTGTCCCTGTTTGTGAGCACAAGGTCCAGTATTGCCTTCTGCCGAGTTGGTTCCATGACCAGTTGCTTGAGGAAGGCACCCTGAAGGAGTCAGGATAAATCTGCTCCTAGTTGATGCTGCTGCTGGGATGCTCCAGTCCCGTCTGGAATATTGAAGTCTCCAACCAGTACTACCTCACCTTGTCTGCCATCCTTTGGATGGCTAGCATCAACTCCTATCTGTTTCTTCCTCCTGGGCTGGTGGTCTATAGACCACACCTGTGCAGATAGCTGTCCCCATTTTCCTTTCCAGCAACCCACGTATCTCTCCCCATTTTGTTCCTCCTGGATCTCTGTGGCCCTTATGTCATTTTTCACATACAGTGCCCTCCTCCTCCCTTCCTGCCTGCTCTGTCTCTTCTGAATATGTTGTAGCCAGGTATGGCCATCTCCCAGTCATGGTTATCATTACACCAGGTTTCAGTGAATGGCCACAATGTCCAGGTCTGACTGTACCATGACAGCCTCCAGATCTTCCATCTTGTTG
Organism: Neoceratodus forsteri; assembly: GCA_016271365.2. Classification (NCBI taxonomy): domain Eukaryota; kingdom Metazoa; phylum Chordata; order Ceratodontiformes; family Ceratodontidae; genus Neoceratodus; species Neoceratodus forsteri. The sequence continues at coordinate 964,674,276 of CM057456.1, forward strand.
CTAAGGCTCCTGGCATTTGCACACATGGCTTTCCATGATTTGACCTCCCTAGACTGTTTCACTGTTCTACTCCAACCCCTTCCATGGTTGTCATTTATCCCTGGTTCTCCTTGCTGTCTGCCCTTCGACTGAATTTTGCCCCTTTCCTGCTTATCCACCTCTTGGGCACTAAACTCCATCTTCTGCACACTGCTTTTGCAGAGATAGCCCTCCTCTGGTTCACTGGTTCCACTGCTAGCTGTGGGGGTGAGCAAGTAGGTACCCTCCTTGCTGGCCTGCCACCCCCTTTGCTAGTTTAAATGCTTGTCAATGTAGCATTTAAACTTATCATTAGTCTTGGATTCCCTCCAGGATGGATGCAGGCCGTCAAGCTTGAACAAACCTCCATCCCTCAGGTGGGTCCCCAGTCACCAATGAATCAAACCCTTCCTCACAGCACCAGTTCTTCAACCATGAGTTAAAGTTCCTGGTGTATGCACTCCTATGCTCTCCCTTGCCTCTCACAGGTAGTACTTCTGAGAAAGTGACAAGTAGCTACTTGCTTGAGACCCTCCCAGTTTCCTAAACTCTTCCTGAACTTCCTTTTGCTCCCCATTTGCCAGGTCATTAGTACCTAGGGTGGAGAATGACATCCAGCTCACCCTCCCGTTTGCCTTCCCAGTGATCCCCAGGATCTTTCTTCCATCTCTCCATGCCGTGGCACCTGGTGAGGCACCTCACCTCCCGTCCTCCCCTCCTGTGTTCCTAGCTGGATCCCTCTTATGATGGAGTCCCCCACCAGGATCTGCTTCCTCCTCCTCTGGGGTCCCTGCTTTCCCGCTGAGGTCACCTCCTTGGCTAACCTCCACATCCTTTCCTTCCACTTCTCTGGGTACCTCTATTTGGTTGTCCTCATTTGCCAGTGTGGCATATGAGTTCTTGAGTGGAATAGGATCTGGGATGTGCCTCTGCCTGACTGCTCTAACCCTCCCTGAGCCCACTGTCATCCAAGTGCTCCTCGTTCTCGGCATCCTTTGAGGCGGTTGCATTGGACTGGGTGGTCCCTGGATAGGGGTGATGGTACTCCTGACCCAGTTTACTTCCGCTCTGAGTCTGGCTACCTCATCCCACAGTCCAGAGAGATGCATGCAGATAGGGCAGCACCTCAGTGTCCAGAAGGTCTGCCTGAATATGGCTGCCCCACAGCCACTGCATTGCACCACTCCCCATATTATACTGCAATTCCACTACTTGTCTGCTACTGAAGCTCTCCTAGTTCCCTTTTTATTAATTTACTGTACTAAAAATCCTGCCACTGATCCTCAGATAATTTTTTTTTTTTTTAAAGAAAAAGAAAACAATAAATAAATAAATGAGTCAAAACACTTGTCGTGCGGAGGGTGGGCTTCTTCCTCCTTATGCCCCTCCTACTTCACACCCCTTACTATACCCTGTGTTTAGCTCCTGTCAATCAGATTTAACAGGGCATATAATTAAGAGTTGGGGGAAGGGGAGGGAGGGCGAAAATTTGCAGCAATTAAAGACAGCACAGAATTACACCACCACTATGTTTTAAATTTTCAACAGCCCAAAAACAATTATAAGTAAAGACAACAAAGAAAGTATAGTGTCACTAAAAGCCCACCATCTAAGTTTAAAAGAAAAATAGCAACTACCAGTTAATCTAAAGCACTGAATTGAATATGTTTCCTTCCTTCCCCTTCTGGCTTCTTCTGAGAAAATAAAACTCTGCTTGCTACTTTAACTCTGACTAAGCCCCACCTCCAGTTATCACGTAGCTGAGGTCAGAGGCCAGACAATTAACACCCTTCACCCAACTACAGACATCGGTGAAGGCGAACAGGATGCTGGGGTGTATGCCAGAGTACAGGGCTACAAGTCTCAATGGCTGAGAGGGACCTGGGGGTGGTGGTGGATGTCAAGATGAACAACTCTGAGACTTGTAGGAGGGTAGCGGCCAAAGCCAACAGAATGCTGGGATGCATCACTAGGGGGATCACCTCCAGAAGGAGGGAAGTGATACTCCCTCTGTATAACTGCTTGGTGAGGCCGCATCTAGAGTACTGCATGCAGTTTTGGAGGCCACACTTAAAGAGGGACATTGAACTCCTGGAGAGGGTCCAGAGAAGGGCAGCCAAAATTATCTGGGGCCTGGGGAACAGGCCCTATGGGGAGAAGCTCAAAGAGCTAAATATGTACACATTGGAAGACAGAAGGGACCGGGGGGACATTATAGAGGTCTTCAGGTACATGAAGGAGTTAAAAAGGGGAGGAGCAGTAAAGGTGCTCTGAAAGAAGGGGGGAGGGCAACTAGAGGGCATGGGTGGAAGCTGGGGAGATTCAGGGAAGAAAGGAGGAGGTGCTACTTCACTGAGAGGGTGGTGGAGCCATGGAATGCGCTGCCCAGGGGGCTGGTGGAGGCAGAGACGGTGGAGGGGTTCAAGAGGGGGTGGGACAGGTACAGGGGAAGGGTTCTGGAAGCAAAGTCCTGTATAGTAGGAATATCCGGGACAGGGAAGTGGAAGCCAGAGAGGGCGAGGGGGGAGGTCAGCTCCCAGGGTTGGTGCTGACCGAACGAGCAGACACGAAAGACTGTTAGGCCTATTCTGCTGGCATTTTAGTATGTTAGTATTTAGCAGTAGGCGGAGTGAGGTAATAATACCCCTGTACAGGTCTGTGGAGAGACTGCATTTAAAATATAGGGTAAGTAAGCAATAAGACATAACAGGGTGTGCATGGAACAGATTTTACCACACGCCCAGGGGCGCAGTGAAGTGGCTGAGTGCCTTCAGCCCTTGGAAGTACAGTAAAATTTGTTCCATGCACACTCCTGGAGTGTCTTATTGCACTTATAAAATGGGCTCCTTTTTTTTTTTTTATCTTTTTACAGTTGGAAAACGCATGTTTATACGTAGAAACAATAAATTTACTTGTGTGCATTTATTTTAAAATAGTCCTTCTGCCCACTGCAAATAATGTCACTAATGTCACTGTATTACTGCTGGACAAACTTTGTCCTTTGTTGGCATCAAGATTCAAGATACGGAATGTTTATCATGGAACATTTACCATGGAACACATGGATTCAAAATTCTGTTCCGTTCCACTGGCAGAATGTTCCTCTCCTAACATACTGTACACACACACACACACACAACAAAGGCCTCTTCTTTTCTTTGAAACTTGGCTGCCCGGCCAATGCCCTTTGGGGTAACCCCTGCCTTAGTGCTTGCGCACTAAGGTTCTGTGTCTTTTAGCCTGTTTTTTGGTTTTATTGGGCTCACCACAACCTAAACCAGATGACCAACTTAGGGTAGCTGGTTCAATCTACTGGGGTGTCATATAGACGAGGCACACTGATGAGTCCTAGTAGGACGAAACAGGTGTCTGTGTCTTCTGTTGGCACAATTTGCAGACTGTGCGAGAGGCCTTTCAGCACCATGCATTTCTGCTTAAAGTTGAACCAGCATATTATTTTGTGGTGATTTGCATATACAGCCCATGATGCTTTGCATTATGGGGGTATGTGTGATTTAGTATTTCTTTGAAACTTGGCTTACGGGCCAATGCCCTTTGGGGTAACCCTTGCCTCAGTGCTTGCACACTAAGGTTCTGTGTCATTTAACTAATTTGTTTTATTTTTTATTTATGGTAGTTTTTATTGTTAGGGCCCAGTTGAAGGTTTTTTTACAGTGTAAAGGTAGCAGCCATGTTTGTGATGGAAGATCAATTCTGGTTGTAGGGGGACTGATGGAAGATAGTTCTGATTGTAGGAGGACTGATTTGCTCATTGTGTGATGTGGTTTAGGACCAGGATGACTGTGCATGAAACAGATTTCATGCACGGTCACATGATATATTTTGACCAGTGAGACTTCTTTATTTTGGATGCCCATTTTATAAAGTACTGGAATCCAATTCATAATAGGGGTATCAGCTTGTTAGAGAGGGTCCAAAGGAGGGCAACCAAGATGATAGGGGGACTACAGGGGAAGTCTTACAAGGAAATGCTGGAGCCCTGAGGATGTACTCCCTGGGGGGTGGGAGATATGATAGAGACCTAAAGTACCTGAAAGGAATAAATAGAGTGGATAAGGAAGGTCTCTTCAAACTGAGTGCCAACAGATCCACAAGGGGGCAATGTTTGAAGTTGGTGGGGAAGGTTTAGGAGGGATGTTAGAAAACGTTTTTTCACAGAGAGGGTGGTGGAAAAATGGAATGCGCAGCCAAAAGAGGAGGTCTCAGCGAAGATGGTGGGCAGCTTTAAAAGGGCCTGGGATATTCATAAAGGGAACCCATGGTACCGTGGGGAGAGCGTTATGAAGGAAGGATGCACAAGGAAGGGGGGGGCAGGGTCAACGGCATAAGCCAGGGTCACTGCATTACTAATGAGCAAACTCGACAGACCATTTTGGCCTTCTGCTGGCTCTTTCGTATGTTCATATCATATGTATAATAAAGGACTGCTTGGAGGAATCCTAATGCTCACCAGTGTATCTCGCTGGACACCTAACTATGATACGAATACACCCTGCAAGAGATGGTCTCCTCTGAAACTGATGAAAAGGATAAATAGGTGGTTTTCAAGAGCACTGATTACTACAATCCAAAGATTAGGCAGATAACTGCAGAAGCAACAGAGCCAGCGTTAACAGTTTAACAGATAAAGTTCATCTAGTATATGGACATCAGAATATGTGTCTAGAAGATAACCGACAAAGGATCCCAAACTGCCACTCCAGTAGATACCTGCTCAGAAAGAGAATGGGGAAAAAACCTGTCTACTTCAAACTGTAAGGAGTGTTGACACTTATCTTTTGTTTGGAGAGGTAAAAAGCAGACCCGATTCTGTTGTACATCGAACTGATCACCCAAAAGCAGAAGTAGGTTGGGTAGCACACAGCTTCCTTTAGGTCACTGATGGGGGACAAAACAGGAAGAAGGATACTGAACACACGTCACAAAGGACGCTCAATGCCTTGTAGATAACCTTTATCTCAAGCACACTCTGAGTAGTCTGTCGTGGAAGTATCCTCTCAGACAAAGCTAGAACTGTGACCAGCTAAGACTGGGCTATGCTAGTTGCCTGGCTAGTGCCACAGATGTATGGTTCTGACCAGGGACAGTGCTAACATGCACCAAAAGGGTAAAAATTGCACCCTTTCCAAAACTGACCCCTCTTTTCTCTGCCAGTGGATCCAAATGGATGCACCTTCTCTATAACAATATTTAAAGGACGGGAACGTGAACTGTTCAAAATCTGCCACTGATTATGTTTTGACCCAGTAGGTTCCTCTTTAGATGCACATTTTTTATACCAGTGGGTCCAGTTCGACCCATGTTTTAAACCCCCCAGTGCTGTCACTGGTTCTGACATCTACGGGAAAGAACATTATAGTTACTGCTTCTGATGCCCCACAGTGAGCTCTGCACAGAACAGAGCTCAAGCTAGTAGGTTAGGTCTTGCTGCAAGAGTCAAACTGGAAGAGGGGATCTTTAGAACTGGCCCCTAATCTCAGCCTCTTTGACAAAAGAAGTAGGGAAACTGAAAACAGCAGAAGTTTAGGAGACATTATAGTGAGGAAAACATAGTAATCCCTAGAGGTTTTCATTAGGCTCCAGAATCGGAATTTGCTAGGTCCAGAAATCCGCAGAGGATCAGAGAATGTTCATGTGCCATAGCATACTCTGTCCCACAAGGGGGCGAGAGGCAGAATACACCTCCATCCATATAGAATTTAAGTCAGGTTCCAGAGAAGTTAATCCCTTAAATGGGGAGAAGAATCCTTCTTAAGAAAAAAACATGCTCCCAGGATGTGCCAGGTATGAGAAATGAAAAAAACCAAGACCTCATAATGTTCTAAGATTGCACTAAGCATACTGCTCAGACTAGGGACTAGTCCCTAAGGTGACCAGCATGTTAATTAAATCTGAATCCAGTGTACGGATGTGCTACAAACAAATACCAACACGAACCTGGTTCTGAGTCTACAAAGTAAAACCTATCACCTTCCTAGAAGTTAATTATTCTGCCACCTTAGTGATAGTCAGTAGTTCAATGCATAGTAAAAAAAACAAGGAGGAGGGCGAGGCAAGTCTTCTCCCTACTAGGAGACCTGGTGAGACTAGGAAAATATTGTCCCAGGCTTCTCAGAAAAAGGGTTATCTGCTAGAAGTCCTAACACTTGCTGTAAAGGGGTGTTTACAGTAACATTTATTTAAATTCCAGGATTTAAAATGGAGATCAAATCTGCCTCAACAATTGTTATACCCAACATTCCAATTTTCACTTTTCTGAAGGGGGACAGGGAAAAGAACTCTCATCTGCTAAGGAGAAAACAGGAATAAACCCTGTTCAAAAATTGTCAAAGGGCACAGACAGTACCCTCCAGATCCTCCTTCCCCCATTCCAGAGCATGGAAGGTTATTCCTTCCACCTTCTGAAAAAGGCAACAGATCCTGTCAGACTCTGGTAATTTCCTGCTTCTCTCTATGTGGAAGAACATCATAACCAAAGATTTTGGATGTCTGGCCTGGTGCCAAAGCTGTTACACAGCTCCTGGACAATCACAAGGTTAAATAATAGCAACAAAAGTTGGCAACTGTAGATGCAACCAAGCAAAAATATTTCAGTCGTTTCACAGCCTTTATCATGCTCAAGATTATTTTTTTTATATACTCTTAACACTAAAAAAAACATGGGGGGTGTGGGGTGTGGAGTTAGAAGCAGAGCCCGCAGCTGCACTTTTCTGGAGCTCCTGATCAAGGCCCTTATTATTGATTAAAATCACTGACTCTCACTACAGAATTGGTTGGAGGTGTACATTATTTAATAGAGAATTCTCAGCTGCATCTCTAGATATCAAAAGTTTATGGAGATAAGACGCACAAAGTTGAATAAGCAAGGCTTTTCTCAACCACACGCTCCAGTCGTCAGGCAACCCGACCATCTGGAGGGCTCCTCTCCTTCGATGAGCGCTAAGACCAATGCTGCCTCATTAACAACTCTCCAGCTATCAGTCAATGCGCTTACAAAAACTGTACAACAAATCAACCAGAAGCTGGTTGGGTTTTCTCAAAGATTTCTTACAATTGAGAGTCGTCTAGATGCCATTGGAGAGACCACATAAAGGGCAGAGGCCACTGCAGGGAAGACCTTTGCAGCAACTGCTACCTCGATTAAAGAACTGGCTGCTCTACAGAGTTGGGTGGAACAACTAGAGAATACAGTACAGGCTGCTAATGTTCGTATTATAGGTCTCTGAGAAGAGAAAGAGGGAGCGAACCTAATTTAAAACATAAAGTTACCCAGCATCCTAGTGACCTCACAAACTACCGCATGCTTCAAAACACTTGCACCAGGGCTACAAGATTAGCCAAGTTTGAATATTTCAAATCTGCCTTCATCACCAACATTAAATTCCCCATCTCAGTTCTGGAAGGTGGTCAATGCAATATTTACCCCATCATCTTGCGCCCCCAATACTTAAAGTAAATAGCTCACTAGTGTCTGACCCACCAGCCGCAGCAGCGCAATTTAACTCCTACTGTACCTCCTGCACAATGACTGAAATCCTCTCCTCCTACCCATTACCCTTCCCCACCCTCTACTGTGTGCCCCTCCACCACCCTCCCATCCCCCTTCCCTTTTACTACTGTAAGCCCAAATGATGCCTTAAGTGCCCTCCTCACCATCAACCCCTCTAAAGGTACCTCCCCTGATGGCACTGACCCAAAACTCCTCTCCCTCTCCGCTCCAGCCATTGCCTACCCCTAAATCTCTCATTCTCTACTGCCTCAGTCCCCTCTTCATGGAAACATACAGTGGTCCTCCCTCTACCCAAAGAGGGTGACCCCTTATCCCCTAGCAACTACCACTCCATTTCTCTCCTCCCTACCCTTGCCAAGCATCAAGAACACATTGTCCTCTCCCAACTCACCTCTTTTCTATCTGACACCTCATTTTTCACCCCCTTTCCAGTCTGATTTCAGGAAAAACCACTCAACCACCACCTCTCTCCTACGGCTCACGGACTCCATCCTAACCAGGATGGACAATGGACAAATTACCTCTGCCATTTTTGTCGACCTGGCCAAGGCCTTCGACACCATCTCTCACTCCCTTCTCCTCAACTCACTCCCAGCAGCTGGCCCATCTCCCTCCACCACAAACTGGTTCAAAGCCTACCTTATTGGCAGAACCCAATCAATTAAGATCTTGGATGCCACGTCACCTCCCCTCCCAATTAGCACTAGCGTCCCCCCAGGGCTCTGTATTAGGGCCCCTCCAATTCTCCATCTTCTTAAACAACCTTCCCTCTGTTTGCTCCCCCTCCACTACTATACATGTGTATGCCGATGATACAGTCCTGTATGCATCTGGCTCCTGTCCTGCTGAGGTTACAACCAGCTTACAGCAAGACTTCGACTAGGTTCGCTCTGGTTTGCTAACCATCAACTTTTCCTCAATGCCAAGAAGACTGTCTCCATGACCTCTGGCACAAGGCAGAGACTCTCTAGGCTTCCCTCCCTACTCACTTTCCACACCCTTGTTGGGACTTTACTTGACGACACATCCTCCTACAGGTACTTAGGTGTTTGGTTGGACCAACACCTAAATTTCTCTGGACATATTGATGCCATCCAGAAAAAAACTGCGCCCCAAGCTTGATGCCCTGTTCAGGAACAGTAGTTGCATCCCTTCTATGGCTAGGCGTGAACTTGTTCAGAAAATGATACTGCCCATTTTAGAATACTGTGACATAGTCTATGGTGCTGCCCCTAAGTCCTCCCTGGCCAGACTGGACACCCTCTTCAATTCCTTCTGCTGCTTTGCCCTGGATGCCCCCGTATCCACCACTGCAATCTTTATCATGCCCTGTCCTTCCCTCTCTTACAAACAGGTGACTCTCCCACTGTGCTAAATTCACCTCCAAGCACTGGTTGGGTGAGCTTCCTTCCTAACTAACCTCCTCCTTTATAACAGCCCCCCATCCTCCCATTCCCTTAGATCAACCGACTCCTGCACCCTGGTAGTCCCCCCGTAGATCCACCCTAATTGGCCAACCTGCTTACTCTCACTGCCTCCCAAAAATCTGGAATTCACTCCACCTTCAAATCCGGTAGTTATCCTCTGCCTACTCCATCAGCTCTGCCCTCAAAAATTACCTTGCATCTAGTTGCTCCTGCCATGTCTCTCCCTAATTCCCTCCTATAAGCCCTGGATAAACCCTACCCCTCTACCATTACCTTCATTTTACCCTATGCACCCCCCAAATTTCTAGCTCTCCTCCCCTTCTCCAAAATTGCTCCCCCTTACTGGCCTCCCTTGATCTCTCACAGAATGTAAGAGATGCCAAATGCTCTCCATGGTCTCTCTCCAACCCCCCAGGGGCTTGTATCCCTCATCTACTCCCTTCCCCCTACATTCCTCCACCTCACCCCTCCCTCTCTTTTCCCCATTTTCTTTCACATAAGCACTTGTTTACTTACTAACCTGGCACTTATTATTGTTCACTTTTTCTACACATTATTCACAACTCTGCTTTAACACTGTTTGTAACACCTGCCGTCTAACTGTATGTTAATGTTGATCTTGTAACTTGAACACGACTCTTCTCCCTTCCCCTATCTCACCCCTCCCTCTCCTTTCCCCCTTTCACCACACCCCTTTTCTTTTCTTTCATGTAAGCACTTGCTTACTTATTAACTCGGCACTTATTATTGTCCACTCTTTCTACCTATGATGCGCAACACTGTTGAACCACTGACTGTAACACCTGCCTTAGAACTGTATGTGAATCTATTTTATTTTTTTTATTTAGTTTTTGTTGACCGGGTAAGTGCACTAGACAAATTCTGCCTATTTTCAGGCACGACCCGGGGGAGGAGGATACAGATGAATGCCAACTGACCTTGAACCAGATTAAGCTGTTGGTGGTATTTTTAGTGAATGGGGGGAAATTTTGTCAGGGCACTGGGGAAATTCCCCTACTCACCTGTAGGGGAACCCATGTCCTAGATGGCATCAATAAACTCTGAAGTGGAGATGGAGGAGAGCTACCACCTTGCGTTGGCTACTGAGAGTGCTTCAGTCAGCAATATGGTTGCATCTGAAGGGATTGTAGCTGCAATGGCTGCACTTAAGGAAGGCTAAGCGACTTCAGTCATGAGTGAGGTCAGCAGTTCTTCAGAGAAGGAAAGTGATATCTAGTACGTTCCTGAAGTAGCTACCTCACGTCAGCAGGTAGCAGAAGGTGCTGCAGTGGCAGAACACCCCGTAGATATGGAGGTTACTGGTGACGATGGTATGGAAGATGATGGGGTTGTTCGTGTGAATGGACAGGAACCGGGAGGAGGGCAGACTGCTCTGGCTGGTGAGCGAGGAGTACTTCAGCCGAATGTTGAAGGTTCACGACTACTGGATGAGGGGGTTGGTGGCCCCATTGATTTTGAGAACTGGTCCCCGGAAGGAGCGCTGAGCAACGTGGGGTGGAAACAGGAGCCGGATGGTCACTGGCTCCCTGTTTCCCAATGGCTTACATTTGATGATCCGGAAGATGTGGAGCAGTCCATGGAGGAGGGCGTAGGCATACAGGAGAGACAGCCTCCAGTATTGGCAGCAACTAAGGCCGTGGGATCAGTAGGTTCTCCCAAGCATACTAGGCCATCGGTGTCGGAGATTCCAGGGGCTTCTCTATCACAGACTGAAGATCCAGTCCAGGTAGGACAAACAGTCCTTTTGTCCGACTCTCCCCTCATGTACAATCATCTTTTTTGAGAGTTACTGCTCATGGGTCTGCAGCCTCTCCCAGGCAGCACACATCCAGGGATATAACTGATGCTATCCCCTCTACGTCAGGGGCTCCCTTACCAATTTCTGATGCACAGGTTACTTCAGATGAGGATCCCCCCCGGACACGGAACATACTGCCTGAAGACCGAGACCTAGACTCACTTTCTCTGAATTATTTCAGAACAAACTTACACAACAATATAATAATTCAATTCAATAAGTCAAATTCTATGTTTATAATAATAATAAGTTTTATTTCATTGAGCGCCTTTCAAAATACCAAGGCACTTCACAATAAAATCAAACAGCAATAGTAAAATCAACACAGATAGTGATAAAATAATAAATACAGTCTGACAGGTCCCACTATACAATACCAGAAAAGGCCTGGCACCACAAAAAAGTCTTCAACGCCCACATTTGCGCACTCCTGAAGCTGATGGGGTAGAGGATTCCAGCGGAAAGGGGCCACATAGCTAAATGCACGGACCCCAGAAGATTTTAAAGACACCCTCGGAGTCTCCAGCAACCCCGTGTCAGCCGAACGGAGCTGTCGCGCAGGGCAGTAAGGTACGAGAAACTCTTTCTAGTAGCCAGGGCCAAGTCCGTGTAAGGCTTTGTAAGTGAACAAACCGACTTTAAAGTTGATCCACCACTGAATCAGCAGCCGGTGCAGCTCGCACAGTACAGGCGTAATATGAGAGGAACCAGACGTCCCCATCGGCAAACGCACTGCAGCGTTCTACACTAGCTGCAGGCGGCCGATATCAACCCCAGGCAGCCCAAGAAAGAATGTGGTACGCCTTCGTCATCAAGGAGGCATGCAGGATCATCCTGACCGGCTCTTCGTAGCCCAAAAACTGCTTCTGGATTCTATGTTATTCCATCCCTCTGAGATTTATGCATTAATACATGTCTCAGGGGAAGATCATTTCAACATTAGTTTTCACCATCATTTTGGCCTATATCATTTCTGGACTAAATTCAATCTGTTAAAGGCCACTCCTTTGTGGGTGCCCTTTATGGAAATACCCTTAATGAAACCTCTCCTGAAAACCATCACAGTGATGTTTCGTAACAAGGGGGTGAATGTGAACGATATCCTTTTCTGTTTACAGAAAAGATGTACAGTGCTGGGAAAGCCTGAGCCAGTTTTGGATTCTACTGGACTCTGGACTGGGGGTGACAATTTTGAATAAAGTTGTTTCAGTCAAATTCCATTATCCATCTTATCCCTAATAGTTTTGTTTTTTTTAGGAAGGGATAGAGGGGTCTGTTTTTGCAGGTTAACCAAGAGCCTGCTTTAAGTGAGGCTCTCCAACTCACCTCGGCAGCCCATGTGACAAGATGAGATGTGCATTATGCAGGGAGTTTGGCCATGTTAGCATGGCCTGCTCTAATGTGTAATCTGTATGAAGAGTCTGGGCATGCTTATCATCAGTGTCCGTGGGTAGGGCAGAACAGGTCAGATGGATAAGACCAAGAATCTTTGGTCCACACAGCTCAGGGTCCAATTCCAGAGCAGCCTGCTGATAAACCTTCTGTGACCCAGCAGGGCTCCCCTCCATCCCTTGTGGTTCCTCAGGTGGCATAGCCTCATTTAGAACTTTGCCATGAGGCATTGGATTTGGTTCCTGATACAATGCAGGCAGTCTTGGTGCCTGCACTGTCACCTCCTCCCATAGTTTCTGAACCCAGCAGGGCTCCCCTCCATCCCTTGTGATACCTCAGGTGGCAGAGCCTCATTTAGAACTTTGCCATGAGGCATTGGATTTGGTTCCTGATACAATGCAGGCAGTCTTGGTGCCTGCACTGTCACCTCCTTCCATAGTTTCTGAACCCAGCAGGGCTCCCCTCCATCCCTTGTGATACCTCAGGTGGCAGAGCCTCATTTAGAACTTTGCCATGAGGCATTGGATTTGGTTCCTGATACAATGCAGGCAGTCTTGGTGCCTGCACTGTCACCTCCTCCCATAGTTTCTGAACCCACAGGGATGCCCCCCATCCCGACTTTCAACTACCAAAAACTTGACGAGTTACAAGATCTTCTATGATGGCAATGACTGCAGGGTCCCCCCCCCCCATTGCTACCTCCCATCCCCTTCAAGCTCTGCAAACTGAGGGGGGACTCCGATTTAGATTCTGATGTTTCCTCATGGTTGGGGATGGTATCAGATATGGAGCGGGAATGCTCGTTGGCCACTCCTGAGCCTGGCAAAAAGAAAGGGAAGAAACAAAAATCCATTGCAAAAAATGGAGATCCAGGATAAATTAGTCTCACTTTTCTTATTCCATGTCTACACTGTGTATTGCATCCCTCAATGTCTGCAGTATGCTTAGCTACAGGAAAAGGTTGACTGCCTTGTCCTATTTTCAACATTCCTCTTATGATTATATTTTTCTACAAGAAACAAGACTTAAATCTCTTTTTCACTGATCAGGCCAAGAGAGGGTGGGTATGGGGCCCTTCCTTTTGGTCCTTTGGCACTGATGCAGTGGATGGGGTAGGGTTCTTGGTACGAGGTTCTGATTTTACCTTACAGAGATCGGTGGATATCATCCCTGGGAGGGCCTTTCTTTTGGATTGCTCTTTTCAACACTTTTCTCATCGACTCAAACACTTATGCACCACTGACTAACGCTAAACGGGTGGATTTGTCTAAAGCCATTAGACCTTATTTATTCACTTCATGACATATCATTTGGTCTTGGGATATGAACTGTGGCATGGACTTTAAATCTAGAAATGACCTTCACAAAAAGGTATATTGTGACTCTCATGCTTTGTCTACCATAGTTTACAAGGCTAATCTCACAGACACTTACAAATATTTATCGACTAATCCTGGGTTTACCTATTATAGGAATAGATATGTCACCAGAATAGATTTTATTTTTTGTTCAAGATTATTGGTGCCCCAGTCTTTTGAACTCTTGGCATGTGAGTTTTCGGATCATCCTCTGCTTTCATGTCATCTGTATTTAGGTAGGATCCCCCCACACTTGCTGTCAAGTGCTAAAAGCCTTACCTTGTTGATTATTAAATAATAGGCTGAGTCTGTTCTCATTTTCCTGTAAAGGGTCATTTCATAAGATCCCACCCCCTCTAATATGACCCTTTGAATTTCAGGTTTTAATCAAATATTCACCATGGCATACATTGTACAATGCCACATGTACTGGAACTTCTCTAGTTATACACTCTTGTAATGTCTTGTATAATTCCTTGTTTTGTTTGTTCTCAGTCTCATACTTTCCCAATATGTATTGTTTATCTGATGTGGAGCCTATGAAATGAGCTTGTTCTCAAAGGTGTTATCTGAAATTTCAATAAATAAGTAAATAAAAAATAAAAAGGTGGAGGACGAATGTTTCTGTGTTGCTTCAGGAAAACATTATTCAGGAGTTGGAGACCCTGTTTCAGATCCGTGATTCAATTAAATGTTTGTATAGTGATAAGTGGGGCTGGTGGTCTGACACAAAATCTGATATTAAGGCTTTGCTCACTTAACTTGGGCACTGTAAATCAAATCAGGAATGTTTACAATAGCTGGATGATAGAAATAAATTGTATAAATATTTGTCCCTTACACATAATCAGAGAACTCACTGCGTGTCTCATATTGCTCAGCTCAAGAGTCAGATGTTTCACTTTCAATGTAGCAGGGCGGTGTTTCCTGAGGCAGAGCTGAGATATGGCACTGAATCCCAGCCATCCGCTGACCCTTTTGCAGCATGCAAACAGCATCTGGATGCGACTCTTATGACACAGCAGCAGGATGTGGATGGCAAGTTGCAAACACTTGATATGGATGGTTTGCAAACTGTATGTAGGCATTTACAGGTTACTTCTGGAACCCCTTTTATTCCAGATATACCATTGCTGGACTATGTAAGCCATTTGCCTCCATTATTGACAGGGTCTCAAATTGCTGAACTTAATTAAGCCCCTATAAAATTAGGGGAGATGGAAATGGCCATTAAGGCATTGAAGGAATGGACATCTCCTGGACCTGATGGGCTGTCTAGTAGAAAGTTATTAATATATTGGCTAATTTATTGCAGGACTTGTTTAATGACATTCTACAGCATTCTTGGTCTTCTTCTAGTCTGGATGCGGCTATTATGGTGTTTCTATATAAGAAAGGTCCAAGACAACTATTAAGAAATTGGAGATCTATCAGTTTACTTAATTCCGATTACAAGATTCTGTCTAAAATTTTGTGCTTTAGGTTACAGAAAGTGAGTGCTCACCTAATACACTTTGCCCGATCCTGTTCTATCCCAAGGAGGAACGTATCAGCTAATTTGGCCCCGGATACATGATATTTTTGAATATGGTAAACAAAATAAGTTTACAGGGTTTTTTATTGGCAATCGACCAGGTAAAAGCCTTTGATAAGGTGTTGCATGGGTATATGTTTCAAATCCTTACTTCGTATGAGATTCCTAATAATATGTGGGTGTGGTTAAGGGCTATGTATTCAGAAGCCACTATCTCACTTTATGTCAATGGGCTATTAGGGGATTTTTGGAAATGCATATAGGGATGAAGCAGGGGTACCCGGTGAGCCCTCTGCTTTATAGCTATGCTTTAGATCTGCTCATTAGACATGTGATTAATAATCAGAAAATACTGGGGTTATCCCCCCATATAGATCTAGAAAGACAAAAGGTGGATGCATATGCAGATGACCTGTGTTTCTTTGTTCCATCAGTGGAGGTGGGGTATGAGGTTTTCGAAGAATTTACTCAATTTTCTCGGGTTTCTGGGGCTGTTATTAATATGGAGAAAAGTCAGGCGATTAGGATTGGACCCCCAAGGAACAGCCTGTTGTTAGTGTTGTGGGTATTCCACCGATTTCTTCAACAATTTCTAGCCGACAGTAGGTTTACTGTTTGGAGACGGGAATCTTCAATTTAAGAACTGGTAATCCAAAAATCAAGGTTTGTGAACATAAAGTTCAAATTTGGAAAACATGGAAATTTTAAAAATGGAAAAGAGTATTAATTATTAAACAATTTTTGTTGCCCCTCTTACATATTTAAGTTTTGTCTATCCCCCTCTTATTTGTTTAGAGACATGCTTATTTAGCTGTTTTTTTCAGATATTCTGGGGAAGTAGACTTGACACGGTTAAGTGGGAATATACCTATCTCCCTGTTAAACTGGGGGGTTTGGGTATGATGAACCCAGCGTTTTTTTTCATTCCTTTTTTTTTTAATTCCACGTTGAAGCTCAGGTGGAGCCGAACGGTGGCTCCGTGGCAACAGTGGACTTGGTTTCTTTTTCATAAATTTTATGAGAAATGGTATTCTTTTCCCCCTAAAATATTGCAACAGTATTCTGTTCCAGAATATGCAGAATCTTCACTTCGACAGGTTAAACAATGGAAACTTGATAAAACAGTTCTTTTGTCGTCCACTAGGAAGTCATTGTTTTGGTAGATTACGTCCTCACAGTTTGTTGGCCAGGCTGTTTTTTTCACTTTGTTTTCAGTCTCGACACTCTCTAGTACTGACATTGTTAAATGACAAGAGGGTTCTTGTCAAAGCTTGGGATGTGTTGTGGCTTTGTTGTCATGGGAGGTTGGGGGTCAGAGGGAATATGACGCACAAAGCCGTGGAGGAGAGAGTTTGTCCACGAGCAGAGTGTTTTCAAATTGAGGAAACTCAATCTCACTTCTTTTTGAGCTGTCCATCTACCAAACTATTGAGCTCTTATTTGGCAACTAGATGGCAGTGGTCATATCTTAATTCTCTTACTTACGAGAGTCTCATTTTGGGAGATTATTCTGGTTATTTGAAGTTATTTCACCCTAGTACATTGAACGTGATTTCTGCATGTCTTACATTCTATTTAAGCAGGCACAATGTCAATATTTATCCCAACAACTGAACATGTCTCCAATTTCTTTGCAGTGATAGTGTCAGTATTGGGATTTAACCCAATTGCCTGGTGTCGGGATAGAACCCACAGCCTTCTGATCTCCCGGCCTTAGAGGTGAGTGTGCTACCTGATGAGCCACTGACACTGCTAAATCAATGTTGATCTTGTAACTTGAATGTTTAATGTTTCACTCCTATTGTACCCCTTCCCCCCCAGGTCGCACTGGGAGACAAGCGACTTGTCGCTCAATGTGCCTTCCTGGTGAAACATTTCAATAAATTAATATCTACATTCCTGGTTATTGGAACTGACAGGGCTTACAGCGTTTAAAATAATTTGAACTTACCAGATTACTCCAAGGAGGCCCAACATCAGCCAGGATACTTCCCGAAACATTCTAATGACTCCCACCTGGTCAACGGAGTGGGATTTACGTTTAGAAGCCTTAAGAAGTAAAGGGCCAATACTCAATGATGATCGCATTCTGTTTTTCCCAGATTTATCTATGGATGACTTTATTGTTGGTTTTTAATATGTGATGTTGCTATGTGTTTATTGTATTTATATGTTTTATGTGATATTTTATATTGTGCATTTTGACATGTAAAGCGCTTTGATATTTTGAAAAGCGCTTTAAAAATAAAGTTATTATTATTATTATCTTATGCCACACACGAGGCACAAAGTCTTTGAAGGTGTAAAACACTGCCTCAGAGAACTGGGCATTTTTCATACTTTTGCCTTCCCAGCCCATCTGTTTCTCCGATGGTCACAGACAGCACCATTTTACAGATCCCAGGAAAGCCAGCATTTGTGTAGAGAAGATCACGGCACAATGGAATATGGATAACTGGCTGGATGAGGAGGAGGAGGAGTCAGATGGGGACTAATTCACCTCAGAATTTTGTTGCTTACTGTGGAGACTTTTCTGTATGACTGGTTTGCCATTTTTTTTTTTATATATACACAATTGTTGGGACTGTAAACCGTGTCTTTTTTCTGGCGGCTGGGACTGTCACTTTAACTCCGTTGCTGTAGCATCATACTTTATAGCCACGGAACCGGGGGAATTTCTTTGCTTAATTACCATCGGCTAACAGACTAATATTATAGAGCTGGTTTGTTCCTCCATATTCTAGAATTATCGATTGTTCCCAGGGCTATGATATAATAATGTATATGTGTTAATTAATGTGCGTAACATGCATTTATTTGTGCTTTGAGATGGCACCGGTTCAGGGTCTCTACCTTAGCTGCTTCACATGTTGATGAAAGATGTGTTATCTTATTTAAGTTACTGTGACAGTAAGTGCTCATTCATGTGCTGTGTGGCAGGCTTCTCTGTTTGGTTTTGCTACACTTCCAAGTTAATCTGCACCAAGGGTTTGCTACTCCATACTTGGATCTTCCCTCTGTGACATGGAGACTTGTGCTGAAGGCATGAGCTGGTCTCTATGCCTATGCTGACTTTCTGCACACACTGAGCTGTGTAGAGGGATCTTTTCAGTCTAAGAAATATGGGTGGCTGTTGTTCTGGTGGTTTCATGTCGCATCAGGCAGCACTATATATTGCTATTTTATGTGGGCTGTTTAACATGCTGATCATTTACATAGGACCTATAATGGGTCAGTATTTAGAATTATTATGGTTCTGGTTCAGTGATAACTTAGGAGCACTGGCTGCATAACAGCTCTTGATATCTTTAGCTATGTAGTGATTTTTAGTTCAATAAGCTTGTAAAAACCCCTCAATGCTCTACCAATGGAACATGTAGTCACCAGCCTTGGTAATGTACTTCTATGTGTATCTGCTCAGAATACATGCTCGGGAATTGTGCTTTTATGCTTCTGTATAAAATACTATAAATAAAAAATACAAAAAAACACATGCCACCTCGACAAACAAGCTCTGAAAATAAATGCTGTCATCTTTCTGATGTTACCTTAAATTTAGACCTATCAACCATTTACCCTCATTTAATGACAGCATACATTTGACCCTTATCAAACATAAATGTGGCCACAACAAACCATGGAAAGGGGAACTGAAAGGTTCCCAAACCATCATTTCCTACCACAGCAAAAGACAAAATTACTCAACAAGTCCAGCGGCTCATAGGAACAGCTGAGATGGAACCATTACCTTCCAAACGTATTCATATACTGTACTCTTTCCCTTCGCATATATATCTCCAAGGACTTGAAAGAAAATACAGGAATACCAACCCATATGTGCAGAGCTTCCTGGCATACACTGGCACATCTGGACGTGCTTGTTACAGGATCCCTTGGCCACAGAGACCCACTTCAAGTTTTTTTTTCCAATTTAACCTTCAGGAGGTACTGAAATTCTGCCATCTCTGACACTGACTGCAAGGGGCTCTGTAACTCCATCTCTGCCACTCCTGCCTTCACCTTGCTAGATGTACCATACCCCATGACCCAGAAGCCTGATCAAAAGGGAAACTGGGAATGCTACATTACTCAACATTGTAAGTAACAAACAAGGACAGACTGGGGCCATGAAGGAAACTATTCAAATGTCCTGCTGCAGGTTTTTTTGTTGTTATAAAAACAATAAAAGACTAAGTTCTGCACAAGCACCTGCCACCTGAGGTCGACTTGTATACAAAGTAGGCCCACGTCATCATGAGTTAAGTGCCTCAATGTCCTAAGGGCAACCTGACAGTATTCTTTGACTGGGTATCGAGGGTAATGGATAAGGGCCATGATGTGGAGTCACAGTACTTCAATTTCAGAAAAGCTTTCATTCAACTCAGTGCCTCACAAAAGCTGTTGGTGAAGATAGTGGATTTGGATGCAGTGAAGGACACAGTTAGATGGGTGAGAAACTGGTTGGAAGGGATATTGCAGAGGGCTGTGGTCAATGGAATCAAATCAGAAGATGGGGAGGTCACCACTGGGGTGCCACAATGATCGGTCCTGCATCATCCTTTTCAACATTTTCATTAGCGACATGGAAGAAGGAATCCAGGGCAAGATGCGTCTCTTCGCAGATGACACCAAGATCTGTGGCAGGGTAGACAGTGAGGAGGGGGTTCGGGAGATACCAAGACTTGCAAAGGCTAGACAAGTGGTCAAAGGTTTGGCAGTTGAAATTCAATGCCAAGACATGCAAGGTATGCACATAGAGAACAAGAATCCCAGGACAGCATGTTGGATGGGGAGGGGTAAAGGCTGGACGTGACCTTTGAGGAAAGAGACCTGGGGTCATCATCAGCAACTTCCTAAAACAATCAAGCCAGTGTAACAAGATGAACAGTATGGCAAGCAGGATGCTGGGGTGTACAGGAAAAGGTATTGACAGCAGAAAGAAGGAGGTATTACTACCTCTCTATAGATCACTGCTGAGGCCCAACCTGGAGTACTGTACCCAGTTCTGGAGTCCTCACCCAAGGAAAGATAAGGACAGGCTGGAGACTATGCAATGCAGGGTGACAAAAATGATTCAGGGCCAGAAGGTCAGATGTTAGATCCACTCAGGGTACTGAACACGTACTCGCTGGAGGCCAGATGACAGAGGAGAGATATGATGGAGACCTTCAAGTTCCCAAAAGAAATGAACAGGGTAAACTGTAAGGATGTATTAAGCATAAGTAGTGGATCAAAAACAATGGGAGTAGAAGTGGAAGCTGATGGGAGGGAGGTTCAAGGGAAAGAGAAAAAGTTTTATTTTACAGAAAAGGGTGGTAGAGCTGTTGAATAGCTAGCTGATGTGGTAGGCGCCAAAACTACCAAAGGTTTTAAACACAGCTGGGCTCATAAAATATCATCTGGAATTTGTTCCTCTCAGGCTGGATAAAGGATATGCCAGATGAGGACAACAGGGCTTGACTCGTTTCTCACAGTTGCTCAAACAGGGGTGTTGTGTGACATTTCTGGCCCTGCGTGATAAGTCCCATCTGAGGAACCGGATTTCCATAGGTTTCTTCAGGTCAGACATTTTATTAACAGTGGTAATAATAAAACACAGTTGCCTAGGCCTTTGATCCCATGGGAAAATTTCCTACATTGGGTGGTGTCCCTAAAGGGGAAATAAAAATTTCTGACACATATAAAAGACTGCGGAACACTGAGAGGGAACCTCAGCTCAAATCAAACCGACCTGGGAAGCAGAGACCTCCCACATTATCTTGGAGGATGACTGAATAGATGTCTTCAGAGAGGCTGGAGGGTAACATCTTCCCCAATATGGAGGTAGGAAACTGAGCATATCTATACAATCGGACTGGGAATCCCAGCCCCCCCCAGGACCTGGTAAAGGAAGGATCAAGAAACCCAGTCAAATGCTTTCTTCCCATCAAGGCGGATTACCGTGGCTGGGATTCTTCTTTGGTTCACATGGAGGAGGATGTGGAGGGTCCATCTTGTGTTATCTGTGGTTTGCTGCAACTGGATATATATACCCAGTCTGATCTAGGTCCATGAGGTTAGAGTTGGTCCAGCCGTTTATCTAGGATGAATAAATCATTTATAATCTATGTTAGCCAAAGAAATCCGGCAATACCAGTCACAAAAATTGAGATTTTTTTTCCCCAAACTTCCAGATAACTGATATTGTGGCAATGTCCCACGAGGGTGCAGCTGCCGCTCCCGACAGTATAACATTGTACACCCAGAATAAATGGGTGAAGTATTCCTCCTAGAGGGTCTTATAGACTTCCAGAGTGTAGCCGTCAGGCCCCAGTGCCCATTGCGTTCTCCCCTTCCTAATCATCTGATACTGCTCATCTTCTGAGATGGAGCGTATTAACTTCTCAGCTCTCTGGGGGGCTAATATAAGAAGGTGCAAGTGGCTAAGAAAAGCTGCCATCTCTGCTGGGTCTGTCTCTTTCTCTGTAGAAAGTTTTGTAGTAATCCCTAAAGGCATTTGCAATGTCCATAAAGTACAGTTATGTAAGAACTTACTGTAACAGTAGATCTTTGAGAGAGGTTCCTGCAGTAGGTCATCACATATAGGACTGCACCCCCTGGTGTCAGGACCACACAGCAAACTTTTCCAGCAATGCCTGGCGGGGGACCGGCCACCCGACATCACGTGACTGACGTCAGCGTGACCCTATATAGTGAGCGGTCCCCATGCCCGCTTTCCAGTTCTCCTGCCGGAGATCCAAGGAGGATGAGACAGGAGAGAGGATGAAATCCTGGAGCCCAGTTCAGAATAGGCTAAAAGAAATGCAAAAACTGGGGGAAAAAAGGAGGGAAAAGATGCCCTACTGCAGGAACCTCTCTCAAAGATCTACTGTTATGGTAAGTTCTTACGTAACTGTACTATCTTACAGTGAGAAGGTTCCTGCAGTAGGTCATCACATATAGGACTGAATCCCAAGCAGTCACTCTCAGAGAGACTGAGAGAGTCACAAGAGGAGTAGCAACTAAAAGAACAGAACAGGATCGGCCTAGGACAGTAGGCCCTGCAGAACGGTGATGCCAAACCCGGCCCCTTGCCTAGAGGCAATGTCCAGACTGTAATGCTTCGTGAAGGTATGGACTGAACTCCAGGTTGCTGCCGCACAAATTTCTGCTGCAGAAACATTTCTTTGGAATGCTGTAGAGGTAGCCATGCCTCTGGTACAGTGACATCTGACTTCCCCCAGAAGAGGTCTGTCGTACTTATGATAACATAAGTGGATGCAGTTAGCGAGCCACTTGGATAGACTCTGCTTAGATACTGCCGACCCCAAGGATTTGGGGGCAAAGGAGACAAAAAGCTGATCAGACTTCCTGGATTCTTTGGTTCAGTGGACGTAACACCTCAAAATCCTATGCACATCCAGTGTGTGAAGCACAGCTTCACCCCTATTCGAGTGAATAGGATAGTAAACTGGGAGTTTGACCATCTGATTCAGGGTGAACTCAGAAACCACCTTGGGAAGAAATTTAGGATTTGTACGCAGGACCGCCCAGTCCCTATGAAAAATCAAATAAGGCTCTTTATGCATCAGGGCCTGAAGCTCAGAAATTCTACGAGCAGAAGTAATAGCAACCAAAAATAATGCCTTCCAAAAGAGGAAGCACATATCACAGCTTACTGCTGGTTCAAAGGGAGGAAGCGAAAGCTTCTCTAACACAAAGTTCACATCCCAAGGTGGGGTGGGATTGCGGATGGGGGGTTTTAGATGGAGGATCCCTTTTAAAAAGGTCTCAGAGATCTCCAACGGTGCCACGGGTTTCCCCTTCACTAACACATGGTAGACTGAATTAGCCAACAGGTGGACCTTAAGGGATGAATAAGACAGACCAGAATCAGACAAGTGTAACAGATACTCCATAATCTGAGGAGCTGAGAAAGAAAAAGGGTCCCATCCCTTAGATGTTGCCCAAATGGAAAAACTCTTCCATTTCATTGCATACATGGAACTGTTGGAGGGTTTCCTAGCCTCCACCAGGACCTGAGCGACCTTCTGGGAGACCCCGAAGTGAGACCTGATCATGTTTGAAGGAGCTACGCATGAAGATGCCGGGTCCTGAGTCCTGGATGTACCAGCCTGTCTTGATCCTGAGTCAACAGATCGTGCCGGAGAGGGAGAGGAACTGGGGGTTCCACTATGAGCTGCTGCATTAGCGGAAACCAGATTTGCCTCAACCAGAGAGAAGCTATCAGGATCATCCATGCTCCCTCTGACTGGAGTTTGAGAAGTACTCTCTGCAGAATGGGAAAGGGAGGGAAGGTGTACAAGAACTTCCCTGCCCAACATAGCGACAACACGTCGTGCCAGAAAGCACCAGGCTCTGGAAAAAGCGAGCAGAAGCTGGGAAGCTTTGTGCTGAATGGGGAGGCAAACAGATCTATGTCTGGGCGACCCCACCTCAGAAAGAGAGAGTCTGCTGCTTAATGACTTAGTTCCCATTCGTGAGCGAGGGACAACATCTGACTGAGGCTGTCCACCAGGATGTTGTGAATGCCTGGGATGTGCACGGCTGTGAGAAGCAGGTCATGCTGGACTGTCCAGTTCCACACCTGCATCACCTCCCTGCGCAGGGGGTACGATCGAGTGTCTCCCTGCTTGCTGATGCACCAGACCACCGACATACTGTCCATCTGGACCAACAGTGTTCCTCTAGATAGGATGGACTGAAAGGCCTGAAGGGCATAAAGGACTGCCCTCATCTCCAAGATGTTGATGTTGAGAGACATGTCCAACTGGGACCATGAACCCTGAGTCCAGTGGTCCCCCAAGTGAGCCCTCCCAGTCCAGACAGGAGGCATCTGTGGTGAGGGTCCAGAGAGGAGGGCAACTTCTGAAAGGAAGACCCCAAGACAGATTCAGGGGGGGCTAACCACCAATGGAGATCCCTCTTGAGCGCACTGGAGACTAGAATGGGGTGGTTCAAGTCATCCAAGCGTTGATCCCATTGGACGCACAATGTCCACTGGGTGATCCTCATATGCAATCTGGCAAAGGGGACCGTACAGATGGAGGCTGCCATCAGGTCTAAGAGACGTAACAATGCCCTGGCAGGAAGAAATCTGGAAGAAGTCACTAGGTTGACTTGCTCTTGAAGAGCCTCCACCCTGTCCAGGGGAGGGAAGGCTCTGTACTGGACTGTGTCTAAGACCGCTCCAATGAACTGAAGGTTCTGGGAGGGGTAAGAGTCGACTTGGGGAGACTGACTAAGATCCTCAGTTGCGAAAAGAGGTCCAAAGTGCAAGAGAGGGAATCCAGAAGACTGTCCTTGCATGGGGCTGTCAAGAGCCAATCGTCCAGGTAAGGGATACAAGGCCACTGTCACCACCGCTAGGCACTTGATAAACACCCGGGGTGCTGAGGAAAGACCAAAGGGGAGGGCTATAAACTGGAAGTGCTCCACCTGGAAGCAGAAATGCAGGTAATGACGGTGGCCTGGGAACACTGAAATATGCAGGTAAGCATCCTGCATATCCAGTGTGCAAAGCCAGTAGTCCTTCTGCAGAAGAGGCAGGAGGCCCTGCAATGTCAGCATGCAGGACCTTTTGTACTAACAAACAGGTTCAGTCTGCCGAGGTCCAATATAGGTCTGAGGTCACCCGTCTTTTTTGGAACCAGGAAAAAATGGGAGTAAAACCCTTTTCCCCGCTGAGGCAGAGGGACTGACTCTATGGCCGCCTTCTGTCTTACAGCCCTAATTTCCTCTTCAACTAGAGGAACTTGGTGCGGGGAATAACTCGAGCGACCTGGAGGAGATTCTGGAGGGAACTCCAGAAACTACAAAGTGTGCCCTTTTGAAATGAGCTGCAGGACCCATGCATCTGAGGTTACGTCCCTCCACTCCTGCATGTGGAGTGTGAACCTTCCTCCCACCGGCTCTTCACACGATGGCAGATGAGGGGGAAGGAGCTGCCTGTCAGGAAGCGGAGGGGCGAGGGGGAGGGGGAGGAGGAGGAGGTCCCCTGGCCGCTCTCTGGGATTTAAAGGCAGGAGGAGAGGTGAAGGGGAACCCGTGGCCTTTCTTTTGTCCTGTCACCTGGTAAAGGGCTGTTTACCCTGCCTTTTGGTCAGTCGCCGAAAGGGCTGCTTCTTCTGAAAGCCTGATTGGTACACGGACCTCAGGGCCTGGCTACTGTCCTGGAGACCCGTGATAATATCTTTGGTGTCCTCTCCAAAAAGGACCAAACCCCTAAAGGGGGCATTTGAATAGCTGCCAGAACATCATTAGAGAGACCAGAAATGCATAGCCAAGCATGCTGTCTGAGAGAGAGAGCTGTGGCAGAGAAGTGGGCTACTGCATCTACCGAATCATAAGTAGCCCTAAGTGCGTGTCTGTAGGGGATCCTAGATAGGTGCAGGTCATTGATAAGCTCCTCCTTGAGGTCTGAAGATTCCATGGCCTTAATATGGGCCTCAAGCTTGGCCATGGTCACGTTTTGAAAGGAGACCATGTGTGCCACATAGATGAGGGAGCGGAGAGCACACGTAGTGGAGGAACAGACCTTTTTTCCAAACTGGTCGAGTTGCCGGGATTCCTTGTCTGGGGGGAGTACTCATGTGCTTCGGGGTAGCTGAGTGATCATGAGCTGCTGCTATGACAATGGAATTAGCTTTAGGGTGAGCATCCAAACACAAAACACCTTATGGAGCACGATATATCCGGTCTGTCTGCTTAGGGATGGCCGGGATACAGTAGGGCAGCTGCCAGATGGTACTGGTGAGGTCTTCATGAGGGGCTGTCCCTAGGGGAACAGGGATAGGAGAAACAGTCTCTAAATCAAAGTGTTCCGTGAGATATTTTCTCTTTGGGTCTTGTTCCTCTGTATTCCAGCCGTTGGTCTGCCGAATAATTCGTAACAACTCCGTGAAAGAGGGGTCCTCTGGGGGAGATTTGTTCGATTCCTTGCCCTTAGCCACATAGGAGTGCTCATCAGAAGAGTCATCCGAGGAATCCTCCTCGGAGTCCAGAGTGTCATGATCCTCAGGGGTTCCGAAGTCTGTAAGAGTAACATCCTGAGGCGTGATGCAGGAAATATGCACTGTCGAGCGGACAGAGCTGTCAGAGGACAGGGAATGAGGGGACGGGGTTACTGGTCAGACCAGGGTCGGTAGATGCCTCTCCAAATCCAAGATCAGCTCCGACCTAACCTCCTTCCACCAGGATTGAATCAGAGAGTGGAAATCATGTTGTGGGGTTGGAGGAGGGGGTGGAGGTGCATGGGCAAGTGGGTAATGATGAAAAAGGTGCGCCCGACCCTTGATAATGAGGGTAGTTCTAGTAATAAGGATAACCCGAAGGATGATACCTCAAAAAAACTGAATGGTGTACAAAATCCAACATTGGGCCAGATGGAGGATAGGCTGACGTTTGCCTAGGGTGTGGAAGATAACCTTGATGGGTAATGTGTGGCCGAGATGGGCCAGGGACAATATCCTGCATCAGGATATCTGATGTCAGAGGAGCAGACATCAGAGGGGCAGGAGTCAGACATGCGGTCATCTGAGTATGTGGCGCTGGTCCTGGCATCACTACAACTTGCGTTGGGGTCTGACGCAATGGCCCAGATGGAAGGGGGTTGGACCATATACCTGTCAGCGCCCCTGGCGGCAGTAGGGGCGGAGCCAATGGAGGAGGGCCTTTTGGCGGCACTGTCGGCGGGTCCAGCAAGGATGAATAGGGGCAGGGACCCTCTGAACACTGGGATCTGGCGTCGGAGCCCCGGGCCTGGTGTACCTTGGGGGGACCTGGGACACTGTAACTGGGGTGGGAGAAGAAAGTACCACCTCCAGGGGTCCTGCTTCCTCCTCCGTCCCTGACGTGACCACTGGGTCAGAGATTTCACTGGGGCGGTGGAGAGGAAGGCTCCCATCCAGGAGAAGCCTGAGGGAAAGGTTGGCCAACAGCCATCAGCGTGCTCGACCAGACATCAGGTAAGGTGGCATCAGCCCCCGACAGGTGAGCAATGTCTGGGTGGTCGTCAGAGACAGAGACAACCGACTTAACAGATGGTAGAGGGACAGGGAGGAAGAGGTAGGACCCTTGACCGGCTTATCGATCAGAGTCGTGCAGGTCCCCATCTGATCCTGGGGACCAGACTTAGCGACAGCCGGACGGGCCCCGGGGAGCTGGGGGCCGACTTCAGCAGATACCAAGCGTTCGCCGGAGGATGACTTACTGGTGGAAATTGGAAGAAAAGCAGAAGTGGGGCCTGGAGAAGTCCTGTGCATAGCCTGGACTACCACAAGGACAGGCGGCGGGGGAACGGCCTTACTGGTTGAGGGCTCACTGGAACCCACTCGATCCCGATCCTCCAGACGTTCCCGCTCCCGGTGGTTTTCTTTGTATTTCCTTTTTTTCTTAGACTCAGGAGAAGGGTAAGAGGCGGTGTCTCTCAATTTTTGCATCTCTTTCTCTAGAGGCCATTCTGGTCTTCAAAAGATGGGCCTCCAAAGCCTGCTGTCTCCATTTGCGGGTGGCCTGACTGAAAGGCTTGCAGTCAGGGCAGGCCGCAGTGCCATGATTCGGGCCCAGGCAGAAGAGACATCGACAGTGACCGTTCTTATAAGGGATCTCTGTGACGCACTTCTTCTTTGTCTTCGCTGTCGGAGGTGGAGAAGACATAAACAAACCGTAGATCGAGAAGAAAACTGAAAAATGAAGGCGAAAATGGCGATCAACTGAGCAATGTTTACCACAAGAAGCTATGTGCAGGTTGACAGCTGGAAAGAACTGGAAGACGGGCGAGGGGACCACCCACTATATAGGGTCATGCTGACGGCCGTCACGTGACATCAGGTGGGCAGTCCACCACCAGACATTGCTGGAAAAGTTTGCCATACGGTCCTGACAATGGGGTACAGTCCTATATGTGATGACCTACTGCAGGAACCCTCTCGAAGTAAGATCATTTGTTACCCTGAGCTTGGAAACTGGGTGAAATATGGAGGTTACAGTTGCCTTTATCCTTCTGCTTCTGGAGGTGATGTGCAAGTACCCAAGACTCTCTGGGGCTCATCTATAGTATCTCTGATGTAGAAAAGTTAAAGCAGTTTCCGTTTACTTGGTATGCCTACTGTCAATGGCATGTTTCACCTGTTCCATGTAGGTTAGCACAGAGATGCTCTCCTTGATGGGCAGCTACTAAGAAATGATGCATCTCTTCCAGTCCTTGCAATTTTTGAAGGAGTTACCATTTCTTAGTTGCAGTATACTACACTACATGTCCTCTCCTTATGGTTTTTACCATGTCCCATAATGTATGGGCAGCAATTTCTGGGGTATCATTACCAGTGAGAATGTCCTCTAATTTCCCAGATATGAATTCCCAGAACTCTGATGAGTGCAGATTGACTGGATTGATCCACCAGAATGTATTTCATTTTTCTATCCCTAGCTCAATATATGTAAAAATCAGGGCATGCTCTGATACAGATAGGACCACAGCTCCAATGATACAATCACAGATTCTACGTAGAGTCTTCATTTGAGTGAAGGCCATATCTATTCTGATGTATACAAGATGTACTGCTGAGCAGTATGTAGAGCACCTCTCAGCTGTGTGTAAGAACCACCAGATATCTCCACACCCAAGGTCTCTTAACTGACTTGATACAAAATTTATGGGCAGGGTGTCGCTTTGGTGGTCAGCTATTAGAAGTGTCCAGTTTTTGGGACATAATCATATTAAAGTTCCTAGCTAAAAGTAACATTCCCTAAGTATAGAAAGCAAGTACATCTAATACACGTCGACTGCACATGGTATTTGTTGCGGGCGGTAAGTGTATGCTGGCCAAAGTGATCTCTAGGTCAGTCAGCATCAGCTTTACTAAAATCAGGCAACCTACCTGATTCTGTATCACTTCAGACTCTTGAAATCTAATTGCCCATGGAATTAAAATCTTCACTCCTCTCAGTTTCCCCCGGGAATAGAATATGCATACAACTGAGCCTAGCAAGCGCAGGGAGATCCAGGTAAGTCGCCTGATAAACAAATGGTGTCTGACTTCTGTCTCTTTATCTGATGACATCATTTTGCACCTCTTTACATAAGTATTCAAGTAATTAACATTCAGAGGAAAAGAAAAAACAGAAATTAATGGCTGTGCCAGTTATATTTTACTCCTGGATTTGGTTATGTGGTTTCCTTCCTCCCCACCCCTCTCAAGCCCCCAGACACACCATTGGCAGTACTGCCTGTTAGGTTCATATGTTGTGCACTGGTTTCAGCAAAGAAAGATAAAACATAACCAGATGCCAATAAGCTGTTCCAACTGGTGGGAAAAGATCAACCAGAAACCATGCAAAGAGGGGAAAAAAATCTGGTGGTTGTACATAGGTCTCAAAGGTAGAGACTTGTGGTCTGAGTCTTGGGGTAGCATCCAGGATCAGCACTAGTCATAAGGATATTCTTGTCTATGCAAGGGCCTCAACAGCTGGAGTGTTGCAGGGGTAGAGAAAGTCTGCAAGGACATCTGGCTCTGCCCCAGCCTCTTGTAAACCAAAACTGCAATTAGTGAAAAGAGGGCAAGGCGACCACTGCTGCATCACCCCACAGATATATACTGTCATCATTTAGCCATACTCACAGGCAGGAGTTGCAGGACAGATCGATTCAAAACTGCACTCACCCGCAGATGGCTGCACTAGTTCACAATTATAATGGATAATTTTGTTTATTTATACAGTAAAAAATGCAAACCAAGAAATATTCTGATACTGCACATTTGTCCTACCTACAATACTTCCCCACCAGTCCCCCCCTCCCCAAAAAAAATGTTTTGTAATGGCACACAGTCTGCACTCCCATTGTTTTGTACCATGGCCCTCTCTCCTCCTTGTTCTGCTCCCTTTCCCTGAAACCACATGATTCCACAGCAGCAGATATTCCATTAAGCAGATATTGCCCTGCACACACAATTGCTGACATCATCGTGCACCTCACCACACTCTAACTCCCACCACAGGGCAATGAACGGAGTCAGACAGAGCAACACATGATCAGCCCCCATGCTGTGACCAACCAGAGACCTGCTCTTACTGAAGTGTTTAAGCTGCATCAAGGGAGACGGGCAGATCTAGTACTTTTTTGGGTGGGGTGGGTTAGATAACCTTAAGGGGCCTAGGGAACAGAACATTTTGCAACATTTCCATTTATATATAACAGCCACAAAAGCATTGATTTTTTTACATGCTCTGCCCCAATAATAACAGCACGACAGAAGGCCTATGGACCCTTATTTTATGTTACTTCCTCAGATCAATTACTGTTTATTCACTCCATCTTTGCTGGATAGGAGGAGCTATAGGAAGAATCCCCACCCCCCAACCCGATGTCAATGTAGCGTACCCGGAGTTCCGCCATCCCCCTTCCCTGAAATCAGGCCAGTGCCTTCCAAACCAGAAAGCAAACCTCCCCAACAGTGTTTTCATCTAAGAGTTGTGATGACATCAAAGAGCATGAAAGCAAAGCTCCAGAGGTCTCTGATGTCATCAGAACCCCAAGATGAAAACTCGGCTTTGTTGTGCATGGTTGCCTATTTAGCTAGGGTTGAGTAGCCTTTTAATGTTAAACCTCAGATTTTGCACTTTAATAACTTTGCGACGGTTTAATGGATTTGCACAAAATTTGGTATGCTCTGTCTGTGGGGTAGATCTCTTGACATGGCAAGTTTCGTTCTGATTGGATGTGCGGATTCTGAGATCCGGATAGTGTCAAAAAGTTAAAAGTCACCACTTTTTGCAGTTTTTTCCTCATTGCCTTATGCCCAGATGGTGTGGAATTTTGGTGACTGTTTTATGGTAGAAAGAACTTGGGTGACAGAACTGGCAGTGTTTGTTTGGTGCAAAAATATTAACCTGTTACAAAGTTATTCAGTTTTTAAGTTCCCATTATTTCCTATGGGAAGTTCATTTTTATGTTGTCTTGCATGCAGCGCAGACAACATATTGTGGTTGCTTCAGTGGACAAGCAGGTTTCGGAGGTGCGGTCCTGCTGCAGCCAATGGTGCCACTGCTTTTTGAGGCCGGGCTCTGCGGCGCCAATGGCAGAGCACACTGTCTATGACAGCAGTTGAAAAAACGTTTCACCACCTTGAAAGAAATTAGCCACTGCAATCAGGGAGTGCCATGAGGTAGTCCCTGATTGCAGCAGCCAATTACTGCTGGTGTCCCCTGTCATGGTGGCGGTGATGGGGAAGCCGAGGGACAGCCACCGCCTCACACAGTCCCTTAGAAAGCTGACAGAGGTGCCCAAGCCCCATCAGCATGTTTCCTCCCCCCATTTCTTATGTGCCGAGGGGTGCCCAATCCTCCTCGGCTCACCCCCAGTATGTGCCGACAGGTGCCCAGTCCCTGTCGGCTCCAGTCCCCGCCCCAAAACACACAGGTAGCACGCTGGGAGCCCACCCCAACGTGCCAAAAGTACCTGTTGAAAGGAAAAACTGTCCCGTGATGTCTGTAATGTTGTTTTTTTTAAACCCTGAAAAGAAGAAAACGGTCCCTCGCTGTCTGCGCCCCCTCCCCAACCAGTGCCCACCCTCTGCGTACCCCACCTCCACACAACTCCCTCACCCCACTTACTTCCGGAGTCTGACACGACGATCTTCAGTGGACTGGGAACACGTCTGCACTCTTCAAAGCCGACCGCAAACTGAAGAAATGCCGGTAAGCTGTATAATGGCATATAAAGGGTTTTTTCAACTTTGGTGCATATCTCGGGCATTTTTTCACCAAATTTTTAACATGGGATTATTGGGACCCCCACCTCATGAATTCAGTCACTGTCATGGCGTTATTCGGTCCCGAAAGGTGATTTTGCGGTCACTGCGTGAAATCACCTTTCGGGACCGATTAACGAAACGACAGTGCCACTGTTCATGAGGTGGGCTCTCAAAAAGCCTATGTTGCAAATTTGGTGAAAAAAAATCAGAAAAATTACTGTTTTACAAGCATGCGTTGCGTAATTTCCACGCACGCTCATAACCTCGCAAATCTGTAACATTTTCAGTCCAGATTTTCAAAATTGGCATTTTTCCACACCTCCTTATGAACAGTACAGCTGTCATTCTACACATCCTGTCCGAAAGTGTTTTCGCTACTACTACGCAGAATAGCGCGGTCGCTGTGAGAAATCAGTGTCCGGGACAGATTAAGAAAATCACAGTGATAGTGTTCAAGAGTAGAGGTCCTAAAATGCCTATGTTGAAAATCTGGTGACAAAAATTCACAAAATGAGTATGTTACAAGCGTGCGTTGCACAGTTTCCACGTGCACTCATAACTTCAAGATTTTGTAATATTTTCACTCAACATTTTCAACATTGTCAGTTTTGCACACCTCCTTATGAACAGTACAGCTGTCATTTTTCACATCCTGCCCGAAATGTGTTTTCGCACAACTGGTGCACAGTGGCACGGTCGCTGTGGGAAATCAATGACCAGGACAGATGAAGAAAATCATAGTGACAGTGTTCATGAGCAGAGGTCCCAAAATGCCTATGCTGAAAATTTGGTGAAATAATTCCACTAAATGACTGTGTTACGAGTGTGCATTGCGCAGTTTGTACGTATGCTCGTAAATTCGAGCATTTTTAATATTTTTACTCAAGATTTTCAGCACTGCTATCTCTTCACACTTACCTATGCGTGGTATAGCTGTCTTTTTTCACATCCTGCCTGAATGGTGTTTTCCCACATCTGGCGCAGAATATCGCAGTCGCTGTGAGAAATCAACGTTCGGGACAGATTAACAAAATCACAGTGCCACTATTCATGAGTAGAGGTCCCAAACACTTTCAAGAGGTGGGGGGTCATAAAAATGCTGTGTTGCAAATTTTTAGTACAAATACCAGCAAACGGGTGGGGCACTAGGGTTTCTAACCATAACGTCCCACCCTGTACAGACTGACAGGTGTCAGGGGTGTGCTTTTGCATTGCCGGATGTCATGCTCACGCCATACCATCCCCCCCCCCACCCTCAAGCCACAGACAGGCATCGAGGTGTGCCTTGGACTCTTCAGCCCCACAGTTCACCCCATTCTCCTGTGCTGCATCCATTTAGCATATGTCCTTGTGAAATGGGGTGACTGTAAAGCCGGAACACCCTGAGGCACACCTCAGCACTTGTCAGTGTCTGCAGGATAGGGTGAGGTAAAATGCCATGAGTGTTATGGCCGAATGGGGTGAGCGTAAGGCCAGAGGACCCCAAGGCACAACGCGATATTTGTTGCACTTTAGGGTAGGATGAGCTGAAATGCCACGAACGTTATGCCTGATGCCCAACGGCACACCTCAGTGCCTGTCAGTCTCTGTAGGGTGATGTGGGGTTGATGTCACTTTCATACTTCACTGCCATTCCTATTGTGCATCTGTTCAACTCCTGCGCTACCGATGCCAATGTCAGCAAGACAACATTCGGCACTGACAAATGCTTGTTCAGGATAGAGGTACAAAGTTCAATAAAGGAAGTGATCTCGCAAAAAAGGATTCAGTCTCCTTTTTCGTGAGAGAAAATTATTTTTTGTGAGTGGCCATCTTGTTTCTGTTTTTTCTTAATTTTTTTGTTTTCAAAGTTACAAAAATGAAATCCTGGAGAAAAACCACCACACCTAGCTGACTCATCGGGACCCTATCAGGTGCAATCTGCACATCACAGTTAAAAATATGCACTTGAAATTGACTTTAAATCCTTTGTCATGACCACATGATACAAAAAAAAAAGTCCTTTTTCGTATCACAAGTCACGAAAAAGGATCCCTTTCATCACTCAAGCATCATTGCTTGTCCCTTCCATGGCCCTCCCCAGTATGCTACTATTTTCCCTGGTGTCTACTGATCCCCCACCCTCCAATACCCCTGCCCCTTCATTTTCCTGGTGTTTAGTGGCATCCCCCACCCTCTGATTGCTGTCTCTGTAATAAAAATAATTTCCCTGGTGTCTAGTTGCACCCCCACCCTCAGACTGCCATGCCCTTAATAAAACTAATTTCCCTGGTGTCTAGTGGCACCCCTCACCCTCCGATCATTGTCCCCAATGTTTCCCTGGTGTCTAGTGGCACCACCCACCCTCCAATCGTTGACCACGATGTTTCCCTGGTGTCTAGTGGCACCTCCCACCCTCTGATCGCCATCCCCTAGTCCCTTGTTTATTCTGAATCGGACACTGGGATGCCCACCACTAGTGCCGGATGCCCCCCCAACCAGCTGTTTAATTTATTGGCGATATCAGGTGTCCAATCCCTGTGTCAGCATTTAGAGCCCCCTCAGTGTGGGACACTAGGAGCCAATCCCAGTGTCCCAAAATATTTTAATACTGAAATGCTGTAAAAGAAAACAGTCCCCTGACGACTTTTTTTTTTAAACCTGAAAAGAAAACGGTCTCTCATCGTCCTCGCTGTCACCCTCCCCATCCCAACCCTCCCACTGAGCATCCACCACCCCATACCCCCCCTTACCCTATAATTACCACCAGAGGTCATAGACTGTCATCTTCTGTGGACTGAGACACGTCTGCACTCTTCAAAGCCGAACCGTGAACTGAGGAATCAAGGTAAGTATCGAATAATGTCTCAATGGTGTTTTGAACTTATGTTGGTAATGTTGCCATTTTTTGGAATTTTTTCACCAAATTTTCAAAATAACCTGTTTGGGACCACACCTCATGAACACTGGCACTGTCATTTCGTTAATTAGGCCTGGAAGGTGATTTTGCAGTCTCTACTCCGATCAATAAAAAAAAAAACAAGTTCATGTTAGCCCCCATTCCTGATGCATCTAAAAAACTATCATAGCTGAGCGTTCCTTTCCTGGTCAAAATTATAATAAATGAAAAAAAAAAAAGTCCTACACCCTTTGTTACATACCAGCTACTTATGGGCAGTCTCTGGTACACCGCGTCACATTTCCCTTGCAAGAGGCAGGGTGTAATCTCTATTCAGCAGCAATCAAGATATCTTCCCCACCCCAATTGTGACTTCTCTGTGCTGCATGTAGGTACTTGGCACAATGTCTTAAAGAATGACCAAACAAAGTCAGAAAACTCTTCAGGAAGTGCAGAGAATAGTTGGGAGCTTATATTATGCATAAAATGGCTTATTGGTCAGCGTTTATGACCGTGCATGTGAGGAATGCTCCAAGGGTTCCTGAGATAAAGCAACCAACATTTACTAATGAAAGAGTCCTGAAAGGGCCGGCAGCCCTAAAGACTGATAAGGGTCCAGGACCAGATGGGTTGCATCTGATGATACTCAGGGAACTGGCAGTGGAACTGGCTGATACCCTGCAAGGTGGGTTCAACAGCTCTCTAAGGACAGAGGTGGTTCCAAAGGATTGGAGGGTGGCGGATGTAGTTCTGCTCCATAAGGAGGGGATGTGGAACAAGCAGGGAACTACAGACCTGTCAGTCTTACCTCTACTGTAGGAAAACTGATGGAGTCACTGGTCAAAGAGGATCCTGTGGACTACTTGGATAGCAACAGTCTCCAGGATAGCAGAAGCATGGATTTATGAAAAGGATGTCTTGTCAGACTAACCTGATAGTTTTCTTTGACTGGGTGACAAGGGAATTGGATGGGGCCATGCTGTGGAGTTGCTCTACTTTGACTTCAGCAAGTGTCTGTGGGGTGCTGAGTCGAAAGCCTTGCTGAAGAAGATGGAGGATCTTAGTGTGGCTAACATCATAGTAAACTGGGTAGGCACTGGCTAAAGAGGAGGCAGCAGAGGGTAGTGGTCATAAGAAAGGAAGGTCACAAGAGGGGTTCCACAGGGATCTGTCTTGGGTCTGGTCCTCTTCAACAGGTTCATCAGCAGCATTGGTGAGGGGATCCAGGAGAGGCTGTGTCTCTTCACAGATGACAATAAGCTCTGTGGGAGGGTGGATAGTGATGAGGGAATAAAGGAAATGCAGAGACTTGCAAAAGCTGGAGGGGTGGTTAAGGGCTTGGCAGTCGAAATTCAACACCAAAAAGTACAAGGTAATGCACCTAAGGAACAAGAACCCTAGGACAGATTGCTAGATGGTAGGGGTGAGACAGTGCCACAGCTGAGGAAAAAGACTTTGGTGCTATCGTCAGTGGCTCCCTGAAGCATTTGAGGGTAACTATGTAGAATATCGGACCACCATCGGATCTACGCTATTAGTGTAGCAATTCCGTTATGCTACTTGCCCACTGGTATGCTCCATGTCAGGCTGGCCTGTCAGTTATTTTTTATTAGTTTATTTGAGTTGGGGGAATTTGCCCCACACCCCCTCGATGTTAAAAAAAACAAAAGGGGGTGTGGAGGCAAGGGGAAAAGGGAAAATTGTTTAACCAGGAAAGGCACACTAAGCTGGAGCTTTTTTCCAGGTGCAACCTGGGAGCACAAGGAAGTTAAGTAACTTGCTCAGAGTCCCACAGTATGCAAGTGTTGGCTGATGGCATTCAAACCCAGGTCTCCAGGTTTGCAGCTCAGTGCCCTTAACCACTACACTATACTGCCCCCCAGCTCAGATAAGCTGACAAAACCTCACTTACGGCATGCTCTATGCAATGTCGGACGGTCCGTTATTTTTTATTAATTTGTTAGAGTTGAGAGACTTCGCCCCCCTCCCCCACCCCTCCATGTTAAAAAAAACAAAGGGGGGGTTTGGGGGGCTCAAACAAACTGGCAATAACTAAATAAACAGCAAGCACACTATGAAAGTAGCTTAGCGCAGCTACAGTATAGCGCAGCATGCATGCGATGAAACCAGGTTATATTCTCTGTAACTTTATGCTACACTAAAAGCGGTGGTCTGATAATCTACACAGTCGCCCAGTCAAGTCAGTGCAACAAGGCTTATAGGTAGTCAAGCAAGATGCTTGGCTGTATTGATGGGGTATTGACAGCAGAAAAATGGAGGCAATACCTCCTATGTATAGATCCTTGGTGAGGACACATCTGGAGTACTGTGCCCAGTTCTGGGGCCCTCACCTCAAGAAAGATAGGGATAGGCCTGAGACTGTGTAGCACAGGGTAACAAAAGTGATTCGGGGCTAGCAGGGCATGTCCTCTGACTCTCCGAGGAGTGCCTCAAGGCACTGAACATGTACTTGCTAGAGACCAGAAGGGACTAAGGAGATATGATAGAGACCTTCAAATTCCTGAAAGGAATTAACAGATGTACTGCTGGGGACTATTTAACTTGAATACCAGCTCGCGGTTACATGGTCATGAGTGTCAGCTAGCAGGAGGGTGATTCATGAGGGACATGTGGAAATACTGTTTTACAGGAAGAATGGTGGAGCTGTGGAGCAGGCTGCCAGCTGATATGGTAGGTGCAAAAAACGTTAGTGGTTTTAGGCATGGATAGGATGGAATGAAGGGCATAGTGGTTTCTCGGGGCAGCATCAGAATCAGTGAGGAAAATGGGGGGTTGGGAGGTCTAAGACCTTGGAGAAACAGTAGGCCTTAGGGCTAAAGAGGGCATGAGGGCAGACTTCATGAACCATTAGTCTTTTTCTACAGCCATTGTCTACGTTTTATATTTCTATGAATCTCAAAATCTTCCTCTAGTTGCTGTAGAATTATTAGCATAGAGTTTCATACGCATTCACAAGGCACTCTTATACACACATGATCCAAAAGACATGCTGGGGGTATCATTGTTAGACAGATTACAACAAAAAGGATGGTGCTTCAGTTTAAAAAAACAATGATCAACGCAAGCTGCACCAATGGGAGCTTGCACTGATCACTGGTGCACCAGGGGCCCTGCACCCGATTCACGAACAAGCATTTTCCCGGTGTCAAACTTCCTTAGTCTGCGGCAATCGTTCCCATGCGATAAGGGGTGCATGAGAGGAGTTTGCTGCAAGTTGTGGGAGGGTAGTGCAGCATGCATCCAATAATGCAGCACCTTTGGAGTCAGTGCAGCAAAGCAAAGCCATATGCCAAGCAGCACCAGCACTGTACAAGGTCGGTGATGACTCTTCATGCTGGTGTGTGGTGCCCTGCTTCAAACAGTACAGCACTGTACAGTAGGTCATAACCTGGACATATAAGCACCACCTACCATGTTACCAGGGGCATATGCTGTGCATACCTGTGTAGCAGAGTAAGCCTCTTCCACTTGGAGTGCTGCAGAGTTGGCTTGTGATGTCCCCAAGGAGTCTTACAGTGTCAGTGGCGGTGTCGACACCGCTATACGAATTCGTAGAACGTGTAGGTAGACATAAGGACAATACACAGATCCAAATAGTGTTCACCGGTCCCATCCTTCATGTCACAGCACATCCCGGTACATAATGGTGCTCACCAGTTATTCCCTAAATGGGAGCCAGTTACTCCACATAGCCGTAGTCGGCTCTGCCGGTGACACACAGCATACCCTTCACAGCCACACAAGTCTATAGTGTCTTCACAGGGAGTGCATTAGCCTTCACAATGGGAACATGATGATCGAAGTATGGAGAGCAGTAAGACAGATGCCCTGCCACATGATACTCAGTGATGACTGGTATTGCAGCCAGGTGGTCATATGCTGGGGTACATGTCTGCTCAGGCCAGGGGGGTGCACATCCTGTTAGAACAGCTATTGGTTGGTCTGTGCCCTGGTGGGCCAGCCAGCATAGAGAATTACAAACGAGAGGAGAGTGCAGCATGCATCCACCACAAGCCCCCTACTGCCCTGGGGCACCCCGGTCCTGACGCAGGGCTGGGCCACGGCCGGCTGGATGCAGGGGGGCCCAGGTTTGCCACAACTGTCCTTCCTAAATCAGAAACTTCGCAGCATACATGACTGTGAACATTCCAACCAATGAAAAGAATTTT
The DNA here is from genome assembly GCA_016271365.2 of Neoceratodus forsteri. Lineage (NCBI taxonomy): Eukaryota > Metazoa > Chordata > Ceratodontiformes > Ceratodontidae > Neoceratodus > Neoceratodus forsteri. The sequence goes on from CM057456.1 coordinate 964,713,177, forward strand.
AAGTTAAATGTTAAAGACATTGGGCTCAATTCACAAAACTCTGATTGAGACGTAAGGTGCCTGCATCAAAAAGAATTGATGCAAGGAGCACCTTACGTCAAATTTTGCAAAGTTACTGATATGCATGTCCTCATGTCTTCCTGCACACTCCACGCATTCACATAGCGGTGTTGACACTGCCGCTGATACTGGCACTGGAAGACTCCTTGGGGACATCAAAAGCCAACTCTGCGGCACTAAAAACTGAACAGGCTGACTCTGCTACACAGGTATGCACAACATATGCCCCTAGTAACATGGTGGGTGGTGTTTATCTGTCCAGGTTACAACCTACTATGCTGTACTGTTTGAAGCGGGGCACCACACACCAGCAAGTACAGTCATCACCACCCCTGCACAGTGCTGGTACTGCTGGCACGTGGCTTGGCCTTGCTGCACTGCCTCCAAAGGTGCTCTGTTATTAGTTGCCATGCTGCACTACCCTCCCACAGCTTGCAGCAAACCCCTCCTGTGCACCCTTTATCGCACGGAAGCAACTGCCGCAGACTGAAGGAGTTTGGCGCCAGGACCCTGTCTGTTTGTGAATTGGATGCAGGGTCCCCGGTGCACCAGTGATCTGCGCAAGCTTCCACTGACATAGCTTGCATCAATCTTTGTAAATCAAGCCCATTGTTTTCTTAAAGGAAAGCAGCACAAAACAGTGGGGGCAAACACCAGGGCTGCTAAAACGCCCGTTTAAAACAACCTATCTGGTTTAAACTAAATTCAGCTAACCTTTCTCTAGCTATGTAGCTTTTTATCTTGCTCCTTGAGGCGCCATGTCAAAAGTGCCGCCCGCAAGAAGCGAGTCTGCCCTGGCATCTGTCCTGTGCCAGAAGGCTCGGAAAATGATGACGAGGCACATCTACCAGGAGAAATATAAACATAGTGGCATGTGAGATATGATAACTACATCTCTATATTCAATTCCGGTGAAAATGGAGCCATGTAATTTCGTTATATCATTATGAAAGTTGCAGCTCGAAGTTTAGTCCACCGCAGTAGCACCAACTTACTACGGCGCATGACCGAACTCGGAGCTGCAACTTTCATAATGATGTAAAGTAAATTACACGGCTCCGTTTTCACCGGGAATTGGATACAGAGGTGTAGTTATCATATCTCTACATGCCACAATGTTTATTTTTCTCCCAGATAGATGTGCCTCGCTCGTCATTTTTACGAGCCTTCTGGCACAGGACAGGATGCCAGGGGCACACTCCGTCTTCCGGTGCAGCGGCACTTTTGACATGGCACCTCAAGGAGCATGATAAAAAGTTACATAGCTGGAGAAAGGTTAGTTGAATTTAGTTTAAACCACATAGGTTGTTTTAAACAGGCATTTTTGCAGCCCTGGTGTTTGCCCCCACTGTTTTGTGCTGCTTTCCTTTGAGCTGAAGCCCTATCCTTTTTGTTGTGATCTGTTTCTAACAATGATGCCCCAGCATGTCTTTTAGGTCAAGTGAGTATAAGAGTGCCTTGCAAATGCATATGAAACTCTGTGCTAATAATTCTTCAGCAACTAGAGGAAGATTCTGAGATTCATAGAAACATAAAACATAGACAATGACTATAGAAAAAGACTAAAGGGTCACCCAATCTGCCCACATTCCCTCTTTAGCCCTGATGCCTACTGTTCCTCCAAGGTCTTAGCCCTCCCACCCCCACCCCCGTTTTAATCCCTGACTCTGATGCCGCCCTGAGAAACCACTATACCCTTCATTCCATCCCAGCCATGCCTAAAACCGCTCATTTTTTTGCACCTACCACATCAGCTGGCAGCCAGCTCCACAGCTCCACCATTCTTCCTGTAAAACAGTATTTCCACATGTCCCTCCTGAATCATCCTCCTGCTAGCTTACACTCATGACCATGTAACCGTGAGCTGGTATTCAAGTTAAATAGTTCCCCGCAGTTCACCTGTTAATTCCTTTTAGGAATCTGAAGGTCTATGTATACCTCCCCTCTCCCTTCTGGTCTCCAGCAAGTACATGTTCAGTGCCTTGAGGCACTCCTCAGAGGACATGCCCTGCTAGCCCTGAATCATTTTTGTTACCCTGCGCTGCACAGTCTTGAGCCAGACCCTATCCTTCATAAGGTGAGGGCTCCAGAACTGGGCACAGTCCTCCAGACGTGGCCTCACTAAGGACCTATACATGAGATGTATTACCTCCCTTTTTCTACTGTCAATACCCCTACCGAGTATCCAAGCATCTTATTTGCCTTCCTATAAGCCTTGCTGCACTGACTCGAACGGGTGATTGTATAGAATATTGGACAACCACTTTTAGTGTAGCGTAAAGTTAGAGAATAAAGCCTAGTTTCATCGCGTGCATGCTGCACTATACTGTAACTGCACTAGGCTACTTTCATTGTGTTCTTGCTGTTTATTAGTTTTTGTCAGTTCATTTGAGACCCCCACACTCCCTTTGTTTTTTTAACATGGGGGTGTTGGGGGAGGGTGAAGCCTCCCAACTCACATAAACTAATAAAAAATAACCAACAGTCTGACATGGCATAGAGCATGCTGTGAGATTTAGTCAGTTTATTTGAATTGGGGGGGCTCCGCCCTCCCCCACTCCCTTATTTTTTTAAAATGGGGGTGTAGGGGGCAGAGCCCCTCAACTCAAATAAACTGATAAAAAAGAACCGGCAGCCCAACCTGGCATGAAGCATGCATGTGGGCAAGTAGTGTAACTGGAGCGCTACACTAATAGCGTAGATCCAGTGGTGGTCCGATATTCTACACAATCACCCTTGAATGCTTCAGAGAGTCACTGATGATAACTCCAAGGTCTTGTTCCTCAGCCGTGGCATTGAGTCTCACCCCTACCATCCAGTACTCTGTCCTAGGGTTCTTGTTCATTAGGTGCATTACCATGCACTTTTTGGTGCTAAATTTCAACTGCCAAACCCCTGACCACCCCTCCATCTTTTGCAAGTCTCGGCATTTCCTTTATTCCCTCATCACTATCCACCCTCCCACAAAGCTTAGTGTCATCTGTGAAGAGACACAGCCTGTCCTGGAGTCCCTCACCAATGTTGCGGATAAACCTGTTGAAGAGGACCAGACCCAGGACAGATCCCTGTGGAACCCCGTTTGTGACCTTCTTCTCTTCTGATTTAACCCCGTTGACCACTACCCTCTGCTGCCTCCCCTTTAGTCAGTGCCTACCCAGTTTATTTTATGACCTTAACCGCACCTAGATCCTCCATCTTCTTCGGCAAGTGTCTCCTGGGTACCGAGTTGAAAGCCTTGCTGAAGACGAAGTAGAGCAAATCCACAGCACTGCCCCTATCCAGTTCCTTCATCACCCAGTCAAAGAAAACTATCAGGTTAGTCTGACAAGACCTCCTCTCCATAGATCCATGCTTCTACTATCCTGGAGACAATTGCTTTCCAAGCAGTCCACGAGATCCTCTTTAACTAGTGGCTCCATCAGTTTTCCTACGACTGAGAGGAGTCTGCTAGGTCTGTAGTAGGGCTGGATGTACTGTTCCACCTGAAATCCGGACCCCTGGAGCGAACCCTGAATACATGGACCCAGATTAATACAGACTTCATTGCAGTTGTCCGATTCTGGGTCTGCAGAAAGCCGCAGACCATGCTTTCCCCCTTGACAGTTGACTATTACCATAAGAATGCCATCAGCATGCTGGCGTCATGTAGAGGCAGCCGGTGGCATCCAATCAGGCAACAGTCACGTGATTCTGGCAGGGGAGAGTTACATGATGCATTCACTCATGGTATATAACTGTGGTGAGTGCGCAATGCAGCCCAAACACTCAGGACAGAGAAGGAGAGGGGAGACCAGAGCGGAGATACAGCAAGCCACAGTGTGCTATTTTGTGCAGTGCAATGTTGTGTTGAGCCAGAGGGGAGGAGAAAAAAGTCACTGGGGTTGGGAGAAGAGAGGAGAGGAATCAGAGGGGAGAGAAGAGGAATCTGAGTACATGTATTTTTTTTTTTTGAGCCTGGACTGGAGGGAAAGAGAAGAGACAGAGAGAGACTACTGGGGGGTGCGAGATCTGGCTGGCTGTGTGACATACAGGGTAGGCTGACAAAATAAATCTTTGACTTGTTCCATCCAGAGAAGAAAGAGACAGCTACTGGGGGCCAAAGAGAAATCAGCAATAACATTCATCTTGGCCTCAGTGTGGCTGTGTAGCATAGCAGTGTGTAGGTAGGGTGGGCAGGCAATAAATCTCTGACTTTATTTTGTGCCATCCAGAGGAGAAAGAGAAGAGACAGAAATAGATTACTTGGTGGGGGTGGGGCAAATAATACAGTCCCAGACATCACAAATAAACACAGTGCATCTCTTGGTGTCAGTGTGGCAGGCTGTGTACAGGGCAGGCTGGCAAAACAAATCTTTGATTTGATCCATCCAGAGCAGAAAAAGACAAATACTGGGGGCCAAAGAGAATTTTTAACAGTCGTGGAAATCACAAACACAGTTCATCTTGGCCTCAGTGTGGCTGTGTAGCAGGCATTGTGCAGGCAGGGCAGGCTGACAATAAATCTTTGACTTTTTTTGTTCCATCCAGTGGAGAAAGAGCAGAGAAGAGACAAAGAGAGACTACTGCGGGGGGGGGCAAATATTACAGTCCCAGACATCACAAATAAAGAAACACAGCAATCAATCAATCGTTATTTTACCAGGTGAAGCACCACTGAGTGAGCTCATTTGCAAGGTCGACCTGGACAAATGCACATAAAAGTAAACAATATACAAAAGAAAAAAATGGGTGTACAATCAAGGAATACAATGTAGAAGAGGACATAAAACATAGTACAGTATTAGGCAAGGTCTATACAGGCAAATACGCTAGAGGCTAAGAAAAAAATATTGTCAATATACATTATTATACAGTATGTATACGAACAGTTCAGGAAAGGGGGTAGGAGGGGGACAGGGAGAAGAAGGGAAAAGGAGTGATAAACAGGGAATCATAAGGCCTGGGGACAGATGTCTGACACTTATTTCACTGGCCTCTGGGGTGGGGGGGGTGCAATTACAGGATTCTATAAAGGAATGAGAAAATAGCTTTTTGAAGGAGGAAAAGGTTGTCGTGGCAGCCAGCTTCAGAGTTTTTTGTAATTTGTTCCATACATGAGGGAGTACATAGCTTATAGATGCTTTACCAAAACATGAATTAACTTTAGGAATATATAAGGAGATAAATGAGAGGCTGCGCAAGGACTAATTGCCTACAGCGCATAGGGGCAAGCAGTCAGAGATATATTGGGGAAGCTTATGTGTGATAGCTCTAAAAGTCCAAAAGGCTGCATTTCTTTGCCTTCTGAACTTGAGGGATGTCCAGCCTACTGCAGCATAAAGAGAGCAGTGGTGGGTGAGGTATGGTAGACCAGCGATAAATCTCAAAACTCGGTGATAGAGCAAGTCAAGTTTAGAGAATGCGGAGGCAGAGCCTTGGCCATAGAGGAAGTCGGCATAGTTCAATAAGGATAGAAAGGTGGTTTGGATCAGTCTTTTTTTGGCGTCGAGGGATAGGAGATGCTTGATCCAGAAGAAAAGGCCCAGTTTCTGCCTTAGCTTCTTTGATAGTTCCTCAGTATGGTCAGAGAATGTAAGCTTGCTGTCTATCCAAAGACCCAGATATTTAAATTTTGTTGCTTATTCAATAAGTTCTCCCAGATGCTACAGAATCTGAAGAGATAAGCTATGTAGGGAAGGTTTTTGACCTATGGCAGAAGGTAACAAAAGTATGGCCTTCATTTTTTTTTGCATTTAGAAGTAGTTTTTGGCTCAATAAGTTTAACTGCAGCTGATTAAAGTCCACCTATAGGTCCATACAGGCCTTGCTTTGGAGTAGGCCTAGCAATGTATATGACCATGTCATCGACGAAGAGATGAATGTTGGCTGCTTTGATTCCAGAGTCAATGTTGTTAATATAAAGAGTAAAGAGTAGTGGTCCTAAAATGGATCCTTGCGGCACACCTCTTTGGAGCAACTTTAGGGGAGAGAGATCCCCTTGGGCGTTAACCTGTTGGAATCTCCCAGAGAGGTAACCACTGAACCATTTCAAGGCAGAAGAGTCTAGGCCAATGTTTTGAAGAGTGTCCAACAGCAGACCATGGTCCACTGTATCGAATGCTTTGCTAAGATCAAGAAACAAGGCACATACATATTTCTTGACATCCAAAGAATTTTGCCAGTCATTGGTTACCTTTTGTGAGTGCAGATATTGTACTGTGACAAGCTCTGAATCTTGACTGGGCAGGGTTAAGCAGATTGGTGGAGTCCAAATATTTCTTAGGCTGCACGTTAACCACTTTCTCGAGCAGTTTAGAAAGGATGGGAAGTAGAGATATCGGTCTGTATCTGTTTAGATCACTTGGGTCACCAGATTTGAGTAGAGGAATAACATGGGCAGTTTTCCAAATGGGAGGGAGATCTCCTTGGGCAAGAGACAGATTAAAGAGGTGAGTGATAGGTGCTGATAATACATGAGAGGCGAGCTTCAGAAAATAGGGATCGATAAGGTCAGCACCCGCACTTCTCGTGGTATCCAGAGGTAGCAGCAGATCTTCCGCTTGTTTCAATGACACAGGGCTAAAGGAGAAGGCCATGCCAGGGATAGAGGTAATGCTAGTGGGTCCAACAGTATCCTGACTGCAAAGTTCTGTGCAGAGATTATAGACGGGTGAGGAGTCAAAGGTGAGCCCAGCGGTGGCAAAGTGGTTGTTAAGCAGATCTAGGATTGTCTGTCACTGAATGTGAAGCCACCAGAGAGGATTTTGGCCAGGAGAGAATTTGCCAAGTCATACCCTTCTATATCCTTAATGGTCTTCCAAACCTTAGAAGCACACTTAGATGATGAGTCCAGCTCGTGCTGAAAATATTTAGCTTTTTTGGATCTGACAAGTTTAGTACAAGTGTTCCTAGCCATTCTGAAAGCCAACCAGTCAGCAGGGAGCTTGGTTTTATGTACTTTTTTTTCCAAAGAACGTCCCTATTAAGTAAAGTGGCTTTCAGGTTGGCCGTAAACCATGGGCACAATTTTTTCTTTGAGCGAACTTTAACCAATGGAGCATGTCTCTCTAGAGCACAAAGTACAGTCCTTTGAAAAGATTTATAAGCTTCACACACTGATTTGACTAGATAGAAATCCTGCCAACTAGAGTATTGTAGTTCAGTAAGGAATGCTAGAGGAGCAAAGTTACATTTGCTTCTTTTGTGTATATATATATATCTTAAAGAGGAGACTGGTTTGGGAGTGACCTCACACAAGCAATGGAACAATGGTCACTAAGGTTGGTAAAAAAGAAAACACCTGAATGGGTGAAAAGGTCAGGCTTATTAACTAGAATAAGATCAATTAAGGTACTGTTGGCAGGGTTTTTCTTTTTAGGGCATGTGACTTCAGGAATTAGTTGCATAAGGCCGAAGGTGTTACACACACACTAGAGGTCACTACCCCCTGGACAAAGCATTTCTCCACTACTACTAAGATGATGCACTTTCTATCCCTGCTACTTCTCTCACTGGCCCCACTGTCCTCTCTACCTCCAGCACACCTCCCAAGCAGGGACCCCCCCTTTTGCCACCATGCCTCAACCCCCAGCACAACTATGCTGCCCCTCACCTCCTACATGCCCATGCCCTGGCAAACATACACAACTGGCCCATTAGCGTTACCATCCTGCCCCCATCCTTCCTCCCTAGTCATTCTGTCCTCCACACCCCAACCCTCTGCTGCCCACCGCATACAGCCTCAGTTAACACACATACCTCCAGCACTAAATACCTCTGGCTTAAAACCAAGCAGCTTATCACACTGCTACTCCTCCTAGCCGGGGACATTGAGTCTAACCCAGGACCCATCACCACAAACGCCCACACCCCATTTTCTTTCCCCAAAGGTCTCAGGCTCCTGCACCTCAACAGCTGCAGCTTACTAAACAAAATTTCTGTGCTGCAACCAATCGCCCTATCCCACTGCCCTGATATTCTCATCATCTCCGAAACGTGGCTAAAACCCCAGTATACTGATGCTGAAGTATCCATACCCGGATACACAATCATTAGGCATGACAGGCTAGGGAAAAAGCGAGGAGGAGGAACTGCCATGTACATCTCCATTATAAAATGGCAAGAATGGATTCTCAGTGCTGATTGGCTAATACCACCTCCAAACTGGGCATTTATTTTTCAATAAATGCCCAGAAAGAAATTAGTACCAGCCTGAGTGCCAACTTACCACATACTCTTGTGCAGGAGTGCTCACCCTGCTTAGTCATTGGCTGAAACCACCAGCTAACTTTTAAAATCCCGCCATGTTTTTATCTTCCTTAGCGAGAGCAACTGGACCCCACACACACACACACACACACACTCGCTCCCTCAGTATAACCGCACGCCTGTTCAAAAAAAAAAAAAAAAAAAAAAAGATGTTCCACTTATTCTGCGGTCAGAAAAGTGCCCAAATCTTTTTCTTCTCAAGGCTGCACTCTCCCGACGCACTATGTAGCTATGACAACGGAAGTGAAAGAATCTATTGCTCCAAGCTTGTTACAAAGGACACCATTTTCAAAATGGTAGCATTATTTTGCCACAAACGCCAGAACTGCCTCAAACTACAATGCTCCCACACTTTTTCCATCTACCAATATAAATGAAATATATCATTTACCTCGGAGTTGTTCATCAATGCATTCTCATCCACAGGTCCCGCGCTTAACAGACGCAACGTGCAACTGCAGCCCAATTAAAAAAATTAAAATGTTAAACATACACAACTTAAAAATGATGCCCACAGACTGCTTCTGCATATTTACTACTTCCTCAGGTGGATGTCGCTGTCTCGGGAAGTGGGGGGGGGTTGATAGCTGTGGGGAGGAGCAACAGAACCTGGAACAGCCTTAAAGAAACATGGACTATTTTTTTTTTTAAATACTTTTGTTTCTGCTAATACTATTAATTTTTTTATAATAATTTCCTCTCTTCATTCAAACTTACTAAGAAAACCATTTTATAAGCGCAATAATACCCTCCAGGGTGGGCATTATTGAGAAATACTGGACCTTCCAAGGGCTATAAGGCCCTCCGTCTGCGGCGTCGGGCCTCATCATGTCCCTGGGCAGTCCAGTATTTCCCAATAATGCCCACCCTGTCGGGTATTATTGCTTACTTATTGCTTACCTAGCCTGCAGTTTACAATGGTACAAATCCCCCCACTTCCAGCTCACATAGACTCTCTCCTAATCAAACTATTGCTCCCATGTACCTCCCCAGCGTATGTTGCAGGCACCTACTGTCCCCCCCGGCACCTCCCCAACAGACATCATTACACACCTGGCTGCCCTGCAGTCCTTATCTATAGGCGGCGAGCTCCACGCCATTGGTGACTATAACCACAATTGGCTTGCCTTAGATAAAGCCCACCTTAAAACCAAGATCAAGGCCATAAACCTCACACAGCTGATACAAGACCCCACCAGGCTAAACCACAAAATGCATAATCATTCACTGCTGGACTGGGCTCTCTTCTCCCACCCCCACAGGATCCTACGTGTGGGCCTGCTCCCTGACTCCCTAAGTGACCACCACATGATTTGCTGATCAGGAAAGTGCACAGATCCACAGCTTCCCCCCACAAAAGATGCTGCCCACAAGGTCATATAATTCCCTGGACCTAGCGTCGCTCGTGTTAGACCTAGGCCAAGTAGACTGGTCCTTCATCCCAGTGGCCACATCTATGGCCTTGCGCTCAAAACCTTCAAGGCCAAATTTCTTAAAGTCTGGGACAAACATGCCCCCCTGCGTACAAAAAGAGTCAGAGGTGCCCACCTTCCCTGGATCACCGCTGATCTCATCAGCAAATGCCACTCCAGGGATCACGCATGGAAAGCCCACAAGAAACTGGGCACCCAGGCATCCTTCCAAACCTACAGAGCCCTCCGCAACTCCTGTACTAATCACATTTGCCAGGCAAAAAAGAGTTATTTTCTATCGGCTTTTAGTGCAAACATAAACCACCTGACTAACTTCTGGAAATCATTCAAATCCTGTCCCCCCACCCACCCAACCTCCACCTCTGACACTATCAGTTCAGGGCACCTACATCACCGATCCCTGCGAGGTAGCCGAAGCCTTCAACACCTACTTCTCCAGCTGCACTGACTCACTTCTATCAACCCTCCAGTGCCCACCCCACCAGGGTCCCACCCCAACCAAGTGCGCCCCCACCAGCCTCACAGTTCTCCTTCCGCCCTGTATCCCAAGCCAAAGTTTTCAAATCCCTACGCTCCCTGAACCCCAACAAAGGCAAATGCCCCACGTCCCTGGATGCCAAGATGTTATACTTGTCTGCCCCAGCCATAGCCACCCCTCTAGCAGCACTATTCAACCTCTCTTTCATGTTGGGCAAGCTTCCCGCCAAATGGAAACGGGCTACCGTTATTCCCCTACCGAAAGGGGGTGACCCCTCCTCCCCAGGCAACTACCGCCCCATCTCCCTACTCCTGATCCTGGCAAAAAATGCAGGAACGTCTGGTCCTCGCCCAACTCTCTCCCTATCTGGACGCCTCCTCCTCCTTCACTCCCTTCCAATCCAGCTTTCGCAAATCTCACTCAATCATCACCTCCCTGCTACGAGTCACTGGCGACATACTCACCGGCATGGACAAAGGCCACATCACCTCTGCCATCTTTATAGACTTAGCCAAGGCTTTCGACACCATCTCACATACTCTGCTCCTTTCCAAACTAAACCAAACCAGCCACCACATGGTTCCACGACTACCTGGTAGGCAGACATCAGGCTGTAAAAGTCGCCTCACACGTCTCTAACCCCCTCCCAGTTACCGCCAGCATTCCCCAAGGTTCAGTCCTGGGCCCACTGCTCTTCTCCATACTCCTAAACGACCTCCCATCAGCCAGTCGCTTCGCATCCATACAAATGTATGCGGACGACACAGCACTGTATGCAACAGGCCCCTCCACAAGCACAGTGGCAAACCTCCTTCAGCAGGATTTCAACTCCATCCAGGAATGGTTCAGGACAAACCAACTATTCCTAAACCCTAAAAAAACAATGTCACTAACCTTCGGCTCTCAGCAAAGGCTCTCCCGCCAAGCCCCCTGCCACCCTTTCAAAACCCTGGACGGGACCCTCCTGGAACAATGCACCAGCTTCAGATATTTAGGCATCTGGTTCGACCCGCACCTCGATTTCGCCACACATATCGACTCCATGCATAAGAAACTTCTCCCTAAACTCGGTGCCCTATACAGGAACAAAAGCTGCCTCCCTTCGCCAGCTAGGAACGCTATTGTCCAAAAGATGATCCTCCCAGTACTCGACTATGGTGATATAGTCTACACTATCGCTCCCTCCTCCGCATTGGCCAGCCTTGACACCCTATTCCACTCTTTTTGTCGGTTTATCCTCGACTGTCCACAAACAACCCACCACTGCACCTTATATAGCTCCCTAGCCCTGCCGTCTCTCCAAGACAAAACTAACTCACAGTGCTAGGTTCGCAGCCAAATTTTGGTCTCATTCCTACCCCTACCTGGCCTCTTCCTCCTTCACAACAACCCCCGACATTACTCCTCAGAAGCATTGACCCCAGACCTCCACGCCCCTTTATGTGCATAACCAGCGGTAAACAGATTCACCTTCCGCATCCCACAGCTATGGAATGCCCTGCCAGCTGACATAAGACACTCTCCCAACCCCAGCCATCGTAATCGCCTACTCACCTCCCACTTCTCCTCCTGCTGCTCTTGCTACAACTAATGTCAAATTATGTACAAATATTGTGTTTCTGTACTCAGTTGTAACCATCTAAATTATTCCTGTATCGATCTTCTGACTGTCTGTATCTATTTGCCGATTGTCTGTACGGCAGATGGACATTTATAGTGTTGTTAATTCTGTACCAAATGTAAGTACCATTGTCTTGGGTCTTGACCCCCAGGTCGCATCTGGAATCAAGCAACTCTGCTCAGTATGCCTTCCTGGTTAAACTCGTAAATAAATAAATAAGTTCTTTAAGGGGTTCAGAGCTTGCTGAGAGCCAGTAGAGGTTGAGGTCTCCCAAAATGACGACTTCCGAGGTCAACATGTTGTTCGTTGTGTATATGGTCTAGTACCTTTAGGCCTGCTGAGGGTGGGTGGTAACATCCAATAATGCAAGAGATTGGAAGGAAGAGAGCTGAACCTTCAGGGTCAAACCTTCAAACTCCTTAGGCAAATAGGTTGAATTGGTAGTGGTCACCAAAAATTGATCTAGTATGTATGTATATGTATATATATATATATATATATATATATATATATATATAGCTACTCCACCCCCTCTGGTAGGTCAGTCAGTTCGGAAGATGTTATAGGAAGGAATGTTTATGGCAGAATCCAGAGTAGAAGGGCCGAGTCAGGTTTCGGTTACTACCAGTATGTCAGGCATAGTATGCAGGGTCCAGGACTGAATGGAATCAAACTTCTTCTGAAGACTACAAACATTAATATGAAGGAATGTTATACCCTTGAGGTGAGCTAAATCCGAGGGAGCTGTTATTGGAATGAATGGTCCAGGGTTCAGTTCGACATTGCCTGAACAGAGTAATAATATCAGCAACATTTTACTCAGGGCACTAAGTAGCAGTTTAAGGATACGCAGTGGTGGAGGAGTGCACCAAAAAGTGGGGGGTCAGAATTGTACAGATCACCTCAGCCCTGGGCACTATTCAATTCAATGTCTGACCCTTCAGCTACAAAAGTGAGGGGTCGCCTGACCCCCTGGATCCGCCATCTATGAAATACAGTACATCATCTTGGTGTCAGTGTGGCAGGCAGTGTACAGGGCAGGCTGGCAAAATAAACCCTTGACTCGTTCCATCCAGAGGAGAAAGAGACAGCCACTGGGGGCCAACAAGAAATGTTATAGTCACAGAAATCACAAATAAAGTTCCATCTTGGCCTCAGTGTGGCTGTGTAGCAGACAGTGTGCAGGCAGGGCATGCTGGCAATAAATCTTTTACTTTATTTCATCCAGAGAAGAAAGAGAGAGACTACTGGGGTGGGCATGGGGGGTAATATAGTCCCAGACATCACAAATAAAGAAATACAGTACATCCTCTTGGTCTCAGTGTGGCAGGCTGGCAAAATAAATCTTTGACGTTCCATCCAGAGGAGAAAGAGACAGCTACTGGGGGCCAACGAGAAAATTTACAGTTACAGAAATCACAAATAAAGTTAATCTTGGCCTCCGTGTGTGTGTGTATGTGTACATGGCAGGCTGGCAAAACAAATCTTTGACTTGTGCCATCTAGAGGAGAGTGAGAGAGAGAGACTACTGGGTACCAATGAGAAATGTTACAGTCACAGAAATCACAAATAAAGTATATACATTTTCTGTATTCTTGTTCTTCCATCAGGAGAGAGACATACATGGAGTGGAGGCCATTGATTATTACAAATAAAATAAATCTGTTTTCTAGTTGTTCCATCCCCTTCAACTTCTGAGTCACTCACATCACGACTCTGAGAGAGAGAGAGAGAGAGAGAGACAGAAAGAGAGAGAGAGACCTGCTGGGGACCATAAAAAAAATATATATGTATTATTATTCTGACTGAACCAATGGCTGACCCCGTTGCAGGGTAGACACACTGCTATTAGCTGGGGGTGTCCCTGTGGAGGGCAAAGTGACAGACTGGTACTGCTGAGTGTCAGAGACTGGGCGCTGTCTGCTGTGAACTGTTAGGAATCACGTTACCGTTCATTCATATATATATATATACATACATACACACACACATACACACACATACACACACACACACACACACACACAATTTTGACAAAAAACAGACAAGTTGCTGTGCCTGTGCTGCTGGCTGTAGGGGGCTCAGGGGACATTGTGACTCATAGCAGTCTATTTTTTTTTTTTGTTTAACTTGGAGAACAAGAAAGCAAAAGCCACAAGGCGTTTTCATTTATTAATTTGTTGCGACTAAATAGACACAACAGAATTAAAGTACACACAAGTGTCATCATCACTCATTCCATCCATTATTCCTCCTCCTCAACCTTCTTATTTTTATCATACAGTATATCGTATAACCATTAACCAACCCCAGTGTGCAACTGTGAGTGTGCCAGCTGTGTCTAAATCACCAATTTAAATTCTGAGGCACACTGTTGAGTAACAGTTCCTGAATACAGTTGGTCACTGAACAGTAACAGCAGGAGTCACTCAGTCTGCTAAGCTTGGAAGGAAGTGGTGGTGGACTGTTGTCGGTGTGCTGTGTGCCGTGTGTACACTACAGTAAATGAGGTCCTGGTCTGTAGGTGTGGGTGTGCGTCATTAGAGAACGTTAGGTAGAGGGATCTTTTTACAGGTTAGAATTAGAAATAAGAAAAAATGGATCAAAGTAATGAGGTACATTCTCAGGTAGGCAGTGGCACTGCAAAGGACAGCAGTCAGCCTGCAAATGGAAAACAAAATCAAACCCCAAAAAAGTATTTTTTTACGTCTAAAGTTTCATATTTTTTTTTTACATCTAAAGTTTCATCTTCCATGCAAATGCATGAATCCAAAAAAGGTGCATCTGTCAGATCAGTCCCAAGTAAAAAAAAAAAAAGTTATGCAGTTAAAATCAAAGGGTTGGTGGGTACCACCCACAGAGGCACCCAAAGGTATGGAACAATTGCATACTATCCTACTGCCAGTCCCTCACAGATGTCATCTGATTCTTCTGAGGTTGAACCCGACGAGGGTAATTGTAAAGATGAAGATGATGAAGAGAATGATCAGGCAACACAAAGTTTACTGGGGGTGGTGGACATTGCAGATGAGGAAGTAAGAGTAAGAGAAAGAAATGTTTTTGTTGAGGATGAGGGTGGTAGGAATAAATCACAAGAGGAACAGGCCCAAGAAAAATCTGGGGGGGGGGACCCTGAAAAGGTGGCTGAAGTACAGCACCTTCCTGGGGAAAAAAACTAAAAAGATATAATCTTTTGTTTGGTCATACCTCTCCATTAGTGTTTCTAATGAGTTGATGGCAACATGCGCTATTTGTAAATGGCCAGTCGGCAGGGGTAAAAAAAAAACAAAAAAAAAAACAAAGCATTGGGAACTTCAGCACTGAAAAGGCACCTAGACAGATGTCATAACATTACTGAGAACTCCAGTCGTGACACTCGAAGAGAAAGTGAAAGTGATAGCTCACTACACTCAGGGGTAACTCTGATAGATGAAAACAGTGGCAGCCTACGCAGCACTAGAGAGACACCTCCAACACTTCTTCTCATTAGAAGGATTCCTACTGTTACTGAAAGTGACCATGTGTTCAAAAGTCCCCCTCCTTCAAGAAGACAGCTTACCATCTCAGAGACATATGAACATAAAGCCAAATATGCCTCAACCCACCCTGTTGCTGTTACAATAACCAAGAAAATTTCAGAAATGATAGCTGTTGATTTGCTACCATATAATGCAGGTTTCAGGCGGCTGCTTGAGTACCTCGAACCTCGATATAATAAACCATCAAGAAAATACTCCTCCTCAATTGGATTCCAGAACTCTACAATGTTGTATGTAAAAAAACAGACGAGTTTTGTGCAGTGCTGTTGGGAGGGTGGTGCATCTCACAACAGATATCTAAACAAGCTGTCAGCCTGAACCCTTCATGTCTGTCACTGCACATTGGGCATGTTTTGATCATTTTTGTGGGGACAGTAAAATGCAGTTTGCTGTTCTAAAAATGTTTTATTTTCCATCTGAACATACCTCATACAACATCAATGAAGAGCTCCAAAAACCAATACAGCAATGGCTCACTTCACAGGGACTGACAGTTGGCTTTATAGTTGCACATAATGGGGCCAACATAAGGAAGGCCTTGGAGGAGGGGGCTTTATTCACATCCGCTGCTTTGCGCATTGCTTAGATTTAATAGTTCACAGTTTGCTTGATGAGGACAGGGGCATTAAGGCTCTTGTTAGCACTGCTAAAAGAATATGCACTCACTTCAGTCACTCAAGCAAAGTCCATCACTTGTTTGAAAAAATACAGCAGGAGCACAATTCACCTTTGCACAAACTGATCCAAGACATTTCTACTCAATGGAATTCCACCTTTCTCATGTTCCAAAGGCTGCTGGAACATAAGACCGCTGTCAGGCAATACACATTGGAAAATAAAATTGGTGATACAGACGTCTATAATACTCCACCACAACGGGCCATGCTAGAGTTTCTAATTTCACTCCTCCAGCCATTTGAGGAAATCGTCAGAGAGCTGAGTGTAAGCACAGTAACTCTGAGCCAGGTGATACCCCTAATAAAAATTTTAAAATTCAGATTGAATCTGATTCAGGAAAAGTTAGAGAACCAAGATAGTTCTATCACACAGGCTGTCCATCAGTGGTGATGCTGACACATAGAGGTCACCCCCCAGAATACAAAAAGATCTAACGAGACGTATGATCAAAAAAGTTGATGAAGATGACAAACAATGTAAAATGCTTCATTCTGAGTACTACATTAAAGCAACAGTCTTGGACCCATGATACAAATCAAAGGCAACTATTGAGTGATGATGACACTTCTTTTGAGATAAACAAACAAGAAATCACTGTGAGGTTCATGCTGTCGTGGAATAGAGTACAACAGCAGCACTTTTAGAATCTTCTTCACGACACAGCACAGCATCAGGTGGCCCATCTTTAAGTGTTGCGACATTTTCTCCCTCCTCCTCCTCTGACACTGCAGCAGGATTATCTTCTTCACCACCATCTAAACACAGCACTGTCCCACAGTCACTTGGTTCAGCTTCACGTCTCTGGAGTCACTTGACGTGGAACCTCTGTAAAAGAGCCCTTGGCTCAAGGGTCTTTCCAATTTGTTAAATAAATAAAATAAACAAACTAACAAGATGTAATTGTAACATCTTCTTCATCTACTTCTGCTAACACAGACTCAGCACAGACCATTGTTGAAATGTACCTGGCAGAGCCCAATATCAACTGGAAAGCCAATCCTGACACACAATCCTGTTTGACACCAGAAAATGCTGAGCGTTTAACATTTGTGAAAGTCAACATTTCTCACTTTAATTTCAAATATGATACCTGAATGAAATGTATTGTGAGTGAGCAGGCCCTAGCCACAAAACACTTTTAAGAATTTATTTTGCACCTGTGGTGAAAATCCTTTTTGAATTGGGTGTGTTACATGAGGCAGCAATTAATTGCAGCAAGTCAGGTCAGGACTCAGGATGATGGACTAGACCAGGCCAGAACTACTTGAATGATCACAGTGAGCACAGATACATGAAAAAAAATAACAACATCAGTTGGTTCAGAGTCCAAATACAGCAAGCAACTGCATTTCATGTCACAAACTTACTTGGTGGTACTAGGTACCACTCTGATCTGAAAGGTAGGGTACTGCTATCTACTACTAATACTACTACAAGACTTGTCACTGTTTGTACCCACATCTACTACTACTTGTCACTTTTTTTTTTAATCTCATCTCTATTTTTCCTCCTGCAGCCACAGTCCCTGCCTACCTCCCAGCCACTGCTCCTCCTCACCACCGAGCCCGGAGTTGTGCATGCCCAGCTGGCATACGCAGCTGTACCATCGAAAGGGGCTCCCTCCGATGCCCCCGCGCCCGGCCAGGATCAATTACCGGCACATGCCTCTGTCCAGGCATTCGCCGGTCAGTGAAGCTGTGGCCATCAAGTTGACGCAGGCTCTGTGCTGCTGTTTTTTTCTCCTCCTTATGTGATCCCCTGGAGTGCGAGTGTGCAATGACGTTGCGAAACACTGATGTTTGCAGCACTCCATCCTTTTCTGCACCACTCTAGTAGTGCCCCCCGGTCGTCATCAGGGGCCGCTACAGAGCGGTGATTCCCTGGATCCCTCCCCGGGATGAGAGAGCAGCCCTCCGGACACTCAATCCGATCCCTCCCCTGCCGACCCCTGACACCCCCGGCTCATGTCCGAACCCGGTTTGCCAGTGTGGCGCGAGGTGTGGCATCCAGTGCCTCAACCCTCAGCGCCACCGGGCCGGCCACTACTTGTCACTTTTTTGTCCTCAGTAACTGATTAAAAAAATATTATTTTACTACCCACCTGATGGTACTGTAGTATTACTGTTTTAATTTTTGTACAACAGATGGCTTAGCAGAAGTCTAAACACTAAAATTGAATGCTCTTAGTATTATACATTTCTCATGTCCCCCATAATTGACTGCAATTACTTCACAGAGAAAAATGTAAATTAATTTCTTTAGTGTGTGCATGTGGTATGCTAGCCTGGCTGTAACAGCACTACATCTCACTTACAGTAACTGGGCTGAGATTATTATATTTTAATTTTTACTTACTTAAATTATTTGCCACTGGTTGGCAGCAATTGTGGAAGTAGGAAGGATGTAACTGTGTGTCATTAAGTCTTCAGGTGGCAGTAGCAACCTTTATTTTATGATGCACTTGACTGATGTGATGTGACTGACTGGCTGCCTGGGTAGTGATCAGTCTATGTCTTTCATTTCCTGCTTAATAAATGTAATGCGTGTTGATCAGTAGAAGCAGTCGCAGACAACATTACCACCTGTTGGACCAGGTAGTGTACCATACCACAGTACACTGGGACATGCGATGCAGCTGCATCATTCACATGGGTAGGTCATTTTAATCATTCATTTATTTAACCTGGTTTGCTCTGACTGGAACATCAATCAAAATAATACCCACACAGCAGCAGCATTAATAAAAAAACTTCTTAGCCGCCTACAGTGCTTGGTATTGCTTTGTGGTACAATAGTACTTGTATCTGTCTGTCTCTCTCTCCCTCTCTCTCACTCAGCACACTCACGTCACAGGCCCAAGCAGGATATGCCACTAGTAGAGACCAGTCATGAAGCAGCTAGTAGTACTTATTGCTTTCATTTAACAGTTTTACTGTTTTTTTTTTTATTATTATTTACGCATTATGCCTTCTCTCTCCGCAGCTTACCTCTCCTCGAGTACTCCCATGGTGGGGGCCAGCCTAAGCCCCGTAACTTTGCCCTCGGCCTCCATCCTGCCACGGATTACCCCCCGGGCAGAGAAGCGGGAGGTCCAGCTGCCTCCCCATTTGCACCTTATGTGTCAGGCCTCCAACTGATCTGGGACCATACCGTACCCCAACGGGGGCCTGTCACCAGGCACAACTGCAGGGCCATGTTCCGTTTTCTCCCATTATCCCCAAAGATGCCAGCAGCCAAGAAGGTTCATGGAGACATGTGCATGCTGAGACGTGACACCGCTCTGGACCCCAGCCAACGTCCTCCCTCCCACATGATGCTCTCTGCTGCACCCCCCCCCCCGTGTGCACCCAGGTGGTGGTGTTGCAGCAGTAGTGGTATCCCTCCCTTCCCGGAGGAGAGTGCCCTCAATCCTCCTCCTCCTTTCTGACCCTCCAGCTCCCTAGATTCATTCCCAAACCCAGGTCACTAGCGTCGCAAGCAGTAGTGCTACCACTGTGCCGATGGGCCGGCCCCTGTTTTACTGTAATTTTTATACAAATAATGCATTAAATTATTTCCTTTCAGCGTCTGTGTTAAATATGACCAACTTTGGCCTCTTTTATGCATTTTATCACATTTTTTCTAATATTTATAAATAATCAGAACAAATCAGAACTCCACCGTGTTCCAGTTCTTATTTAATAAGGGTCGGAACCTCACCAAGTTCTCCCAGCCCTAGTCTGTAGTTCCTTGCTTCTTCCATGTCCCCTCCTTATGGAGCGGAACTACACCCGCCACCCTCCAATCCTTCAGAACCACCCGTGTCCTTAGAAACTTGTTGGATACACCTACCAGGGGATCACCCAACTCCACTGTCAATTCCCTGAGTATCATCGGATGCAACCCATCTGGTCCTGGGGCCTTATCAATCTTTAGGGCTGTCCGCCCTTTCCGGACTTTTCACTAGTAAATGATGGCTGCTTCATCTCCAGGATCCCTGGAGCATTCCACATATGTATGGTCATAGATGCTAACCAATAAGCCATTTTATACATAATATATGCTTCCAACTGTTCTTTGCACTTCCTGAAGAGTTTTCATACTTTGTTAGGTCATCCTTTAAGACATCTGTGCCAGGTACATATAATGCAGCACAGAGAAGTCACACTTGGGGTGGGGAATATTACTTGATCGCTGCTGAATAGAGATTACAACCTGCCTCTTGCAAGGGAAATGTGGCACGATGCACCAGAGACTGCCCATAAGTAGCTGGTATGTAAAAAAAATTACTCACCTTAGTAATGTTGTTTCTTCTAATGGAGTCTTGCTATATTATGACATATGCAGTGAGTCCCAACCTTCGAACTGCTCTGGAGGTGAAAGAGTTAACTTTCCATGCCAGGCATGGAACTTTGAGCATGAGCTCGGTTGAAAACTCTGTCTGTTGTTCTTCACGAGCAAAACTCACTAAGGTTCTGTGTGGAAGCTGTAAACTTACACCAGCCAACTGGCTACCAAATATATTAACACATTTTTTGGTCCCAAAACAAAGACTCAAGTCAGGGGATCCAAAAAATGAAAAACACAACACCCAATCACCCCAAAAAGGAGGGGTGAAAAAACAAAGATGGGCATCTACTAAGTGCCAACACTGCACTGCCCACCCACATCCCAAAAGCAGAGGTTCTGAGAGGGGCAGGCGGGGAGGTCATAATATAGCAAGACTCCATTAGAAGAAACAACATTATTAAGGTGAGTAATTTTTTCTTCAAACAACATGAAGTCTTGCTATATTATGACATATGCAGACTACACAGCAGTACCTCCATGGAGGAGGGACAGAACCTACTTAGGAAATAGGCTCTGAAGCACAGCTGTGCCAAACCAAGCATCACTCCTAGCCTGGATGTCCAGGGAGTAATGCTTGGTAAAAGTGTGAACTGTTTTCCAGGTAGCTGCTTGACATATCTCTAGGATAGGGATGTCCCTGGCACCAGCCAGAGACGCAGCTGTACCTCTGGTAGAGTGAGCCCTCAGGCCTGAGGGAGGAACCTTACCCAGTTTTTCATAGCAAAATTGGATACAAGAGACAATCCACCTGACAATAGATCTTTTAGTGGCAGGTTTCCCTTTACCAACCTCACCATAAGTGAGGAACAGTTGGAGGAAGTCAAACCTGTGACCCTTGGTACGTTCTATGTAGTAACTAAGGGCTCTTTTGACATCTAAACTGTGCAGTCTCCTCTCGCCAGAGGAGGAATGGTCAGTGAAGTACACAGGGAGAGACATAGATTGATTGAGGTGGAAGTCTGAAACCATCTTAGGCAAGAACTTTCTGTTAGTCCTGAGGACCACCTTATCTCTATGAAAGGAGATAAAATCAGGCTCCACTGACAATGCTTGTAATTCACTTATGCGCCTGGCAGAAGTGATGGCTACCAAAAACACAGTTTTCCAAGTCATGTACTTAAGCTCTGCTGAAGACAAGGGCTCAAAAGGGGGTTGCATAAGCTGGGCAATGCAAGTATTAAGATCCCAGGCAGGGGCAGGGTCCCTGAAGGGGTTGGTGTGAAGCAACCCCTTGAAAAACTTGGAGAATACAGGATGAGCTAAAAGAGAAGAGGGTTTACCTGCAGATAAGAAAGCAGACACGGCTGCCAGGTGCACTTTTAGGGTAGCTGGTCTCAGCCCGAGAGTATTCAAATGCACCATATAATCCAGGACTGTGGGTAAGTCAGCAGATTCTGGGGAGATATGCGTGTCACAGCACCATATGGAAAATCTCTTCCATTTGGAATTATAAGTAGCTCTAGTGGAAGGCTTCCTAGAAGCCTTCAAGATATCCAATACACCTTGGGAAAGGTGTAGGTCAGCAAACTCTAACTCTTCAAGAGCCAGGCCTTGAGATTGAGAGATTTGAGGTTCGGGTACCAAACTCTCCCCTGAGCACAGGTTAACAGGGGAAGGTGAACTGCTAAGGACATAAGGAGTGGATACCAGGGCTGTCTGGCCCAATCTGGAGCAATCAGGATCATCTTGCAGGGTTGAGATCTGATTTTGACTAGCACCTTGAACAGAAGAGGGAAGGGGAAAAGCATAGAGAAACTTCCCTTCCCAACTGAGAAGGAAGGCATCCAGAGGACTAGAGCCCAACACAGGGGCCTGCAGCAAAAAAGGGGAAGTTGGTGATTGTCTGGGGCTGCAAAAAGATCTATCTGCGGGGTGCCCCATCTGGCAAATACTACCTCCAGTACTAGGGGATCCAGTGATCATTCGTGATGGCCCTTGGAAATCCTGCTGAGAGCATCTGCCAGGACATTGTCCTCCCCTGTCTCAGATTGCTCTGGTCCTGCCACCACTGAAGGGCTTGGATCAGGGTTCGAGTCACTGGGATCAATTTGGATAGAGGGTCTCTCCTTTGAGACCAAAAGGCTCTCAAATGGAACTGGATGTCCCTCATCTGAAATCTTGCTCCCTGCACTACTGCTGTAGAAGCAGCCATGTGCCCCAGAGCTGCAGAAAATGCCTTGCTGGTCGAGAGACCTGCAGGGTGAAAGAGGAGCCAGAGAGCCAGGGTCCTTGCTCTTTCCAGAGGAAGGAAGGCTCTGGCCTCTTTGTGTTCAGTTCTGCACCTATGAAGGTGAGAACCTGGACAGGCTCTAGAACTGACTTTGGAAGACTGAGAAGGAAACCTAGAGATGTGAGCAGTTGCTGAGTTACCTGAAGATGTAATTTGGACTTGGTCTGGAGACTGGCCTACTATGAGCCAGTCGTCCAGGTAAGGAAAGATGGCAATCTTTTGCCTTCTTAAGTGGGCAACTGCTACTGCCAGGCACTTTGTGAATACCCTCGGGGCAGAGGTGAGGCCAAAGGGCATTGCTCTGAACTGGTAATGGCCTGAGGGCAGTTCGAATCTGAGGTACTTTCGATGGGAGCTTCTGATAAGAACATGGAAGTAGGCATCTTTGAGGTCCAGGGACGCTAGCCAGTCCCCTGGCCTTAGAGAGGGTAAAATAATTCCCAGAGTCACCATTTTGAATTCTGGTTTTAAAAGGTGCTTGTTTAGGTATCTGAGATCCAGGATGGGCCGCCATTCTCCTGTCTTTTTTGGGGTAAGGAAGTACCTGGAGTACAACCCTTTGCCCTGGTGTAGGGATGGAACCCTTTCCACAGCTCTGAGAGCCAGGAGGGTAGAAACTTCTGTCTCTAGGGCAAGTGCCTCTGATGGATTTGCAGGTGGAAAGGACCTGGTTCTCATCTTTGGAAATTTTTTGAAGCTGAGAACCAGTCCCTGGCTTACTACTTCCAGGACCCACTTGTCTGATGTTAAAGACATCCAGTCCTGGACAAAGTAAGCCAGCCTGTCCCCTACAGGTAGTGGAGAATCGGCCCTGGCCACCCCATCAGGGTGCCTGCTTGGCAGGGGCTTTAGGCTGAGGGGTAGAAGCAGGTCTGCTTGTACCCCGTCTGCCTCTCCCTCTAAAGAACCACCTCTGGGCATAAGCTGAAGAGGAGGCCTGGGCTTGGTAAAAAGGCTTATGAAAAGGCCTGCCCCTGCCCCTGGAAGGCTGCCTTTGAGGAGTGGCCTGCCTTTCCTTGGCCTGTGCACTCCTATAGGTGGTCCTATACTCATCCATTTTCTTCATTTAATTCTCTGTCTGCTCCCCAAACAGAGAATTACCCACAACAGGAAAATCCATGGCCTTACTCTGGGTATCTTGTGACAGGCTAGTACATCTGAGCCAAGCCATTCTGCGAAGTGCCACAGATGTAGCCATGACTCTTGATGACACATCATTAGAGTCCACTGCAGAATGGAATTGCACTTTAGATGCCTCAATACCATCAGCAGCCACCTGCTCCAGCTCCTTGGCAAGCTGGCCAGGGACCTGTTTTGCTAGAGCCATAACAGTATCCCATCTGGATTTCTGTATCTAGCAACATAAGCCATATAATTTGCCTGTCTGAGTCCCAAGGATGATGCCATGTACTATTTCTTTGCCATGGCATCAATCCTCCTGGAGTCCTTGTCAGGGGGGTGTGAAGCCAAGGGAATATTTGCCTTGTCACAGGCTGCAGCCTGCACTACTCCATCATGGCTGCATTGTTGTGTAAGGAACTCCATATTCGAGCCTGACAATGTGTACCTCTTGTCCATTCTTTTATCCACAGGAGGTATAGTGTGAGGAGTTTTTAGAATTTTAACTGTTTCCCAAAAGATTTATGCAAAGGAATAGACAGTCTCCCTAGACTCTGGGATATCCATCATTTCTACATAGTCAGGCTCCTCTTGATCATCCACAGCTTCCTCCATAGGGAGCTGGAGGTTTCAACCACTTTTTATAAAACATAAAATGAGAGGGGACTCAGAAGCCTAGGGGAGACACTCCTGAAGGTCTGTCTGGGGAGATGTCCGGTTCAATGGGCACATCCAGACTTTCAAATCCACATTCACTCTCCTCATACTCCTCTTCCCCCTCTTCCGGTTCATAAAATTCCTCTAAATCATATTCTTGAACCGGTGGAACCGACCGAACCGTATGCTTACCTGATGGTGCCGGTTCGGTCGGAACCGGGGAAAGCGAATGGACAATTTTAATCGCTTTGGCTATTTCTTCAGCGGTTGGAGAAGAACATTTTGGCTCCAAACCTGCTGACTTTCTAGTCCTTTTTGCTGGAACCGACTCCTCTGAGTCGGCTCTCCTTTTGCCCGAGGAAGTCTCACCCTTGTCAGAGGGCACTCCCTCCGGTTCGGTTACAACCGAACCGGGCTGGCCATCCGGGTCAGCGGACTTCTTGGCCTCCCTTTTCCTGAGCCTACCAACTCTCCTATCCAGGGTAGCTGCAGGAAAATTTTTGCAAATCTGGCAGTCTGCATTGAGGTGGTCAAACCCCAGACAATAAACACAGGTGGTGTGAGGGTCAGCCTTGGCAAAGGCTTCCCCACAAACACTGCAGTGTTGAAACCCAGTGGGCCCGGTTTTTCTTTTGGGTTTCTCAGACATGAGTGCCAGCCTAACCAAAACTTGCCCGTTTATGGCAATCCGCCAAACAAGACTCTGTCGTTCCCAAATCAGAACACGTGGTCGTGGAAAACGTAACGCAATCTGCTTTTTTTAGAACCGATAAGAACCGGGAACCACACTCTAAAAGACAGATTAATGTATTTACAACAACCTGATTGGTTCAAACCGAACCGATAATACCGTTTACAAGTTCCACACAGAAAGTAAATGCAAAACCTATCTAGTACTTACAATACCACAGACAGAGCTTGAACCGACCAGTTGCAGTTTAAATTTGGTTAAAAAACCGAAAAATTAATACTTTAACTGACAAAATGAACCGAGCAGAAGGAGAAATCTCCGGAGCGACTGTTCAGTGAGGCGGAGTAAAGAATCTGACAGTTTGAGTTTGAAGAACAACAGACGGAGTTTTCAACCGAGCTCGTGCTCAAAGTTCCATGCCTGGCATGGAAAGTTAACTCCTTCACCTCCGGAGCAGTTCGAAGGTTGGGACTCACTGCATATGTCATAATATAGCAAGACTTCATGTTGTTTGAACAAACAGCGTAGGATTTTTTTTTTGTCCGTTTAATTTTTTTTTTTTGGTTACAATTTTTTACCAGGAAAGGGACACTCAGCTGTGATAGTTTTCCAGGTGCATCGGAGGGGCTTACATGAACCTGTTTTTTTATTGATAGGGGAATGTTGGACATGACACTGGGGAAACACCCCTACTCTTCATCTATAAGTGCCATGTGATCTTTTACTTCCACCTGGACAGTGACTAGAGATGGGCAGAAGGGACTACGGGTTAACATCTCATCTGAAGGACAGCAACAGTGCAGCACCCCCCTCATACTACACACTACAGTACTGGTTATGGGCATTATCCAATGTGCCTGGTATAGGGCTAGAACCCATGACCATCTGATCTTCCAGGCCTAGAGGTGAGCATACTACCTAGTGAGCCACTGACACTGTGATGGAACACATGGAACAGTTTGCCAAAGGAGGAGACAAATGCCAAGCCAGTGACAGGTTTCAAGAGCGTATAGGACAGCTATAAGGGATTGGTGAAAAACTAAGACAGCAAAGAAGGTGGAGGAGGGGGATAAACTACCAATGGGCATTCAGCCTTGGCATAACCAAGGGTCGGTTGGTATGGCTCAGATAGAAAAATGGGCAGACAAGATGGACTATGGAGTTTCTTTCTGCTAACACTTTTCTAGTTTTCCATGTAAACAAAACTTAGCAATAGGTATACAATTTCTGTTAGAACTATGCATGTAAATCTGGTTACTCAAGATAGAGAGTGATTTGGCCTGGGTCAAAGAAGCAGGAAGATAAGCCAAGCACAGTAAAAAACTTTTAGTAAATTTAAGTTGAATTTATTTTCCCTGTGTAAGCCAGTTGAGGTGTAATATTGAATTTTCAGTGGGCTCCTGTTTAAACATTTTTTTATGGCAAAAAAAGAATAAAGAATAGGTTGATGAATCCACACCCACACCCCAATCAACGCAAATGGAGGAGAAAGGGAGAGCAGGGCATATCCTTTAGCCAGCTTCAGAATACCCATACGTCAGATATATGATAATTATTTTCCTTGCTGGTTGACCATTGTCACTGCCCTAACACAAACGTGGAAGAAGGATCCAAGACTGCTATTACTGCTAGCTGAAGGCAGCATAACGTACAGTTATGCAAGAACTTACCTTAACAGTAGATCATTGAGGGAATCTCTTTTATCAGGCCACACACCTATGTAACTATAGCCACCAGACGTCAGGAACACATGGAAACTTTTTTGCCTGCAGTCTGCTAGGTGCTGCCCACGGCGATGTCAGACATTAACGTCCTGCACTACATAAACGTGGGCAGCCCGTTGGCCCCCCTCAGTTCCCCGCCAGAGACCACACTCAGGGGGGCCTGCTCCTCAGGAACCGAGGGACAGCTAAAGGTTCTTGCTACCAAGAAAGGTAGAACAGAAAGTATACTGTCCAGGAAAGAGAGACAGGATCAAAAAAGCTCCAAGTCCTAGGAGGATGAAGGGTAGGATGGCATGACCCGATGAACAAGAATCTCTCAAAGATCTACTGTAACAGTAAGTTCTTACCCAACTGTACTATCTTCTTCAAGGATATCTCTTGCATCACGCCACACCAATGGAACAAGTCCCAAGCAGTTCTGACAGGGAGACAGGCTGGGTGGCTGGAGGCTACAAGCCTAAGAAAGGAGGTTTTGAAGCATAGCCAGGCCGAAGCCTGCCCTTCTCCAAGAGGCAATGTCCAGACTGTAGTGCTTTGTGAAAGTGTGGACAGTACTCCAAATTGCAGCAGCACAGACATCTGCAGCTAAAACATTCCTGAAACAGGCAACAGAAGTGGTCATGCCTCTGGTTGAATGACCACGAGCCACTCCAGGAAGTTCCTTACCGTACTTCCTCTAACAAAAAGTAATACAGTTAGCCAGCCATTTGTACAGGCACGGTTTAGAAACTGGTATGCCCTCTTTCCTAGGGGTGAAAGAAACAAAAAGCAGTGAGGACTTCCTGCGGTCCTTTGTATGGTGAACATAGTATCGGAGTATTCTACATACATCTAATGTATGGAGCAATGCTTCCCTGGATTGGCATGCTCAAGAAAATAAACTGGCAGGTGGATGGTTTAATTCAAAGTAAATTTAGACACCACCTTTGGTAAAAACTTAGGGTTCGTATGCAAAGACACCATGTCTTTGTGGAAAATCAAATAAGGAGGCTCACACTAAGAGCCTGAAGCTTGGAAATCCAACGAACAGAAGTAATAGCTACTAAAAATAATGCTTTCCATGACAGAAACGTAGCCAGCAGGCTCAAAAGGAGCCAATATCAGCTTCTCTAACACAAAATTCAAGTCCCAAGCCTTGACTAGATTACAGATGGGAGGTTTCAAGTGCAAAATGCCTCTCAGAAAGGTATTGGACACTTTCATTTGTGCAACCGTATGGCCATCAGTACGAACGTAGAAAGCTGCAATAGCAGCCAGGTGCACCTTAATGGAGGAGAATTGCAGTCCAGTGTCTGACAGAGACAGCAAGTACTCCAGAATCTGATTCATTGGACAAGTGAAGGAATCCAAATGGTGGGAAGCAGCCCACAGAGCAAACTGCTTCCACTTCATGGAATAAGTGGCCCTGGTAGAGGGTTTTCTAGTGGTCACCAGGACATCAGCCACCTTTGAAACACTCAAAATCTAGCCATGGTTATGTCGTCAGGAGCCATGCATGAAGACAGAGAGACTTGAGGTCTGGATGGACCAGGGTGCCCTTCTCCTGTGACAGTGACAGTGGTGGGGAAGGTAATGGAGGCATTAATCAAGAAGAGGGTGGTAGATTACCTGGAGGATAGTGGCCTGCAGGACAGCAGACAACATGGCTTCATGACGGGGAAGTCTTGTAAGACAAACCTACTTCAGTTCTTTGACTAGGTGACTCAGGTGATTGACCGAGGGGGGGCCAGTGGACGTGGCCTATCTGGACTTCAGTAAGGCCTTTGACACCATCCCCACTGGAGGTGGTGAGCAAGATGGAAAGCCTGGGGTTGAGTGGGAAAATAACAAGCTGGATGGAGGCCTGGCGGTCAGGAAGAACTCAGAGGGTGGTGCTCAACAGGGTGCACTCTGGGATGGTGAGGATGAAGAGTGGAGCACCACAGGGGTCAGTTTTGGGTCTGCTTCTCTTCAACATCTACAGCAGTGATATTGCTGAAGGTTTGAGGAGAGGGTGTGCCTATTTGCTGATGATACGAAAATATGCAATAGGGTGGACACCCGAGGGGGTGGAGGACATGAGGGAGGACTTAAAGACGCTTGAAAAATGGTCTGGGATGTGGCAGATGAAATTTAATGCCAAGAAGTGTGTTGTGATGCACTTAGAGAGTAGGAACAGAAGAGCAGGGTACACCCTAGGTGGGGAAGAAATTAAAGTAACAGAACAGGAGAGGGATCTGGGGATCATTGTCTCCTCGAACCTTAAGGTAGGAATCCAATGTAACAGGGCGGCGGGAAAAGCCAATGGAATGCTGGCATGCATAGGCAGTGGCATTACTAGCAGAAAGAGGGAGGTAATATTCCCCCTTTACAAAGCCATGGTGAGGTGTAGGGGAAAAAGGCGCAGACTACTGTAGATGGGCTGGTATGGTCCTTTTCTGCCGTCAAACTTCTGATTTGCAGAATGATAGAGGTACTGGAGGTTCCACTGCCAGCTGCTGCAGTAAAGGGAACCAGACCTGAAGAGGCCAGAACGGAGCTATGAGTATCAGAGTCGCTCCCTCCATCTGGAGCTTGATCAGCACCCTCTGAATTAGAGGGAAGGGAGTAAAGGCACAGAGGAACCTCCCTTTCCAAGAAAGGGACAACACATCTTGCCAGAAAACTCGTGACCTTGGAGCAAGCGAGCAGAAAAGTGGCAGTTTTGTGTTGAGTGGGCATGCAAAAAGGTCCAACTCTGGACAACCCCATCTCTAGAACAGGTCTTCCACTACTGAGGTCATCAGCTCCCACTGGTGCATTCTGGACTGCGATCTGCTTAATCTGTCTGCCAGGATGTTCTGAACACCTGGAACATGGACTGCCGACAGTTCTAGACCGTGTTCTAGAACCCAGTACCAGACCCTCATCACTTCCCTGCACAGGGATTATGAATTAGTTTCCCCCTTTCTTGCTTATGTATTGTACTATGCTGATGTTGTCCATCTGCACCAACAGAGGCCCTGGGGACAGGTAATTCTGGAAGGCTTGCAGGCCATACAGAATGGCTCTCATCTCTAGAACATTTATGTGAAGGGAAGTCTCCACTTTGGTCTAAGTACCTGGGTTTGGTGAGGCCCCAGATGTGCCCTCCAACCCATCCCCCAAAGAGTCCATGGTGAGGATCTGGTGAAGGAAATTTGCTAGGTTTCATCTACCACAGAAGCACCTTTTTAAACAAATGATGTTACTAGAGCCTTCTGTTCTAGATTGTTGGTGCGTTGATCTCATTGGACTCTTAAAGTCCACCGGGGGATCTGCATGTGCAGCCAACCTAGAGGAACCGTGACAATGGCTGCTGCCATCAGGCTCAACAGTCTCAGGAATGTCCTGGCTGTGACAAACCTGTTGCTGTAAAGCTCTTGTGCCAGTGCTGTCAG
This sequence comes from Neoceratodus forsteri, assembly GCA_016271365.2. Lineage (NCBI taxonomy): Eukaryota > Metazoa > Chordata > Ceratodontiformes > Ceratodontidae > Neoceratodus > Neoceratodus forsteri. The sequence goes on from CM057456.1 coordinate 964,743,381, forward strand.
GTGTTCTGCCATGTCCTGGGGCAGGAAAGCTGATTCCTGAGCCCAGTATAGCTCCTAGGTACTGGAGGCACTGACAAGAAGTCAAGACTGACTTGTACAGATTGACTGTAATCCCTTGGGCATTGAATAGCAGTCTTGTACGCACTAGGGCATGAGACAGTTGCCAGTTGCTCCCTAGACTGAGTTTTGAGCAACCAATCATCCAGGTAAGGGAAGACATATAGTCTCTCCCTTCTGTGGGCTGCTGCCACTACTGCTATGCATTTGGTAAAGACTCGTGGCACAGATGACAAGCCAAAGGACAACACCATGAATGGATAGTCCTCCCCCTGAAACAGGAACCTGAGGTATTGCCTGTGTGGAGGTGGGGGGCAAACCTGATGTGCAGGTAGGCATCCTGCATGTCTAGGGAGCATATCCAATTTTCTCATTACAGTAGGGCCAGCAGGCCTTGCAGAGTTAAAATCCTGAACTTCTTGTACTGAATGTAGAAGTTCAGATGTCTCAAATTCAGAATGGGCCTCAACTACCCTGTGGATTTGGGGACTAGGAAAAAGTGAGAATAGACCCCCCTCTGTTTCTCTGTTCCCGAGGAACTGGTTCTACAGCCTTCTTCTGAAGCAATGTGTAGACTTCCTCCAGTAGCACTAGAATGTAGTCTGGAGGGTAGTTTGACCAATTTGGAGAGAGGTCTGAAGGTAACTCCAGAAGTTCTAAAGCGTGGCCTTGCTCTATGAGTTGCAGGACCCAGGCATCTGTTGTAATCTCTCTCTCCAGGAATCCAGGTGAAGGGAGAAATTACCCCCTACCACCTCCCCTGGAGTACTGGAGGGTGGGGGTTTAAAAAGGAGTCATGCTGAAGCACAGCCTGCGGCAGGGGCCGCACCTCCACCTCTGGGAGCTTTGGCTGTGGTGGAGGTAGAAGTAGGCAAGCTGCTGCTGCTCTGCATTTGCCCTGCTGTCTGGATCCTGACTTAGGCCTGTGGGTGGCACAATGAAAGAGTATCCTCTACCCACTTCTTGGTTGGGTGTGGTAAAGGGAGTGAACGGACCAAAAGGTCCTCCCCAAGGCTTTTGGGTCATGAAGAATATCCTGCACATCTGCCCCAAAGAGCTTGTAACCCCTGAAAGGGACATTCAGAATGGATTGCTGGACATCATTAGCGAATCCTGATACCCTGAGTCAAGAATGCCTCCTAAGGCAGATGCCAGCCGCAGCTGCACTGACCGAGGCATCAGAAATATCATAGGTAGACATCAAGAGGTGCTCACCTACATCAACCCCAGTCTGAAGGGCCTTAAGCATCTCCTGTTTCTGGGGACCCTCTCAAAGGGCCTGGCCTGCTGTTTTAGCCTTTTTCCAGAGGGTATTCTGGAATTTGACCATATGGACCTGATAGTTAGCTATTCGGAGGCCAAGTGTGGACAAGACAAAGATTCTCTTTCCCACGAGGTCCAGCTTTCATGACTCCTTATCTGGTGGGAGAGAGCTGAGGTGTTCAGGTACCTTAGATCTATGATGGGCTGCCTTAGGCACAACCAAATCCGCCTCAGGCTGTCCTATGAAGAAGGGCTTCCCTGAGGAAGCCTGGTATAGCTTTGTCTGCCTTTCTGGGCATGGCAGGAATCAAGCTTGGCCTGTACCAGGTATCCAAGGTGGTATCCTCTAATGCAGCCAATAAGGGAGGAATTACTAGAGGTGGAGAATCTGGCAGTTCTAGAAACTCCACCAAGTTCCTCCAGGTGATGTCCTCTTCCTTGGCAACAAACCGCATGGCAATTTGCAGTTGTCTCATCATACCAATAAAGGAGGGGTCTTCAGGAGGGGACCTGGAGGTATATAATGCAGAGTCTTCAATCCTGGTGGAAATGGTGGCGCTAGATCTATCTATACTCCCATCCATATCTTCCTTCACCTCTTCCTCCTCTTGTGGTAAGAGGTCAGATATGTATTATTGATCCTCGTCAACAGGCTCCAAAGGCTGCAAGGAGGGGAGTGAGGATTTTGACACTCTGGGCTGACTGGGGTGTGTCGACGAAGCAGGCGTCGACAGGAGGCTGGCCTGGCAGACCCCAGTATCATTGGGCTGGAGGAGACACAATGTGCTATAAGATCTCCATGAAGGAAGAGAGCACTGTCTGCACATCGATAGTGGCTTGCAACGCAGAGACACCTTGGGACACTGACAGAGAAGCCTGAGTCTCCAACGTCAATGGGGGAGGCCGGAGCCCTGATGTCAACAGGCCACTGCCGGCCATAGAGAGACCGATGGAACATGCTGCCAGCCGAGCTGAGAAAAGCTGAGATCTGGGCTGCAGGGTTTGCTGCATCGGCAGGGGCACCAAAGGTCGGACATCAATGAGCCTTCGCTGGCCGTGGCAGGCCTGGCAGAACTCACTGCCAAAGCCAACTCTATGGGAACGAGGTTTTGGGCGGCAGTAGTTAAAATCACCAAGCTGGACGATGACACTACCACAGTTGGCACTGGGTTAAGCAGCGACCAGGAATGGACTGAGGGGGCATTATCCTTACTCCGTTCCCTCTCTCTGTGTTTGTGCTTGCTTGAAGATTTGTCCTGGGCTTTGAAGAGTGAGAACCCAAGTGAGCCGGCAACAAGGAGGAGCTTCCTGCCTGGAGCTTTCTTTCCATTCTGGCTACCTTCTGCTCTAAGAGGAAAGACTGCAGGGCATTCTGGCAGCGTCACCGGGTGGCCTGATCGAATTTCAGGCAGATTCCACAGGCTTTGACATTGTGAGTTGTCCCGACACAGTGGACACAAGCATCATGGTCGTTGTGGGAGTAGATTTTTCCACTGCACTCGTAATACCAAATGAGCTTAGCAGGATCTTTCATCGACATACATGACGATGGCAATCACTTTAGAAATGAATGTACTAGGGTGAGAAAAATAATAAAACTTAACAGAAATTCAAGTTTAGTAGTTGACTATAATGGCAAGGTCTCTCTGGAGTACAGCAAGAATGTTCGATAGCAGGAAAAGAACTGAGGAAGGAGCAGGGCCACCCATGTTTATGTAGTGCAGGATGTTGCTGTCTGACATCGCCGTGGGCAACCCCTAGTAGACTGCCAGCACAAAAGTTTCTATGTGGTCCTAGCACCTGGTGGCTATAGTTCCACAGGTGTGGCCTAATGACAGAGATATCCTCGAAGAAGATCTTGGGTTTTCCCACACAGTGAGGGTTTTTGTAATCCCTTGGACCACTGTGGGCAGCCGTCCAAAACCTCAAGGCTGCATCTGACTATCAGTAGCAGGTGGTAATCCCACATATTTTTGGCTCCTTCACTGTAAGCACTGGGGGGGAAAAGGTATGCTGTTACAGTACTTCAGTATTATAAATCGCTTATGTAATTTCAGACAATCAATGCAAAGAGCCACTGTACCTCTTATCCTGTGTATAGTGGCATCTTGTGCAGCAACATGAGGAGAGGAGGATTCCATTTCACAGCCGGGGGGGGTGACTTACAAGTCACTTTAGCCAACTACAGTGTGTTGCAATACGTTAATAGAGCTGTCACAGGGTGTCTCATACTATAAGAGACTTATTTCATGAGGTTTAGACAGACAAAACTGCTCAGGTTTGATTTTTTTTGGTCCTCTAAACCAAACTGCATGCTCAGAGCTTCTTGAATGAGACATTAAACCAACGTCCCATCCGCCTGTTCTGGCAGTTGTTCAGGTTGATGTTAAAGAACCCATGGCACTTCTCGAAAAGAGTAGGGGAATTTTTTGTTATAACCTCACAACAAATGATAACAAACAGTGTTAATACACACAAAAATAATACAGAAATCAAAGGTGAAGAAAAACAGAGAGGTACTTCAGTCACACCATTCAAACAAAATCATAATACAAAAACAGCGTTCCATATAACTGGAAAAAAAAGGACTGAAAGCAAAATGAAGTAGTAAGTCATACTTTTCTCCCTCTTAGAAATGTTCTTATAAATTACAACCATAAAAAAAAAAACACTAACGAAAGAACTCTGAAATTAAAAATGAATATTATGTATTCAAATCATACATCTCTATGCTATACCGTCACTACAGCGACGTGGTCAATACTGACAACATTGCCACATTGCTGTAAAGTCCGGCTGGGACCCTGGCACCCTTCCCCAAGGTCCTGCACCCCATCCCCGACTCAGCTCCATCTCAGAGTTGAGAATCTAAAAGAGGGGGTGCATGGGGCATAACCCCCTCTCATGGTGAATGCGAGAGAACAGCCCCCCATAAAACAAGAGGATTACACCGCCGGCGCCTTCCCGATCGCAACTGCAGTCGATGTAGTGGTGTCCGGGTAACATTGCGTCAACATAAAGTTGTCGATGCGGTGTCATGGATCCCACCTCTACGTTCCTGTTCTCCTCGCTCTCTAAGTAAACCTCCACCTCCAGTTTAGCTGTGCTCCCATTCCCCACTCAATTCTCCCTCTCTGACTTAACTTCTTCTCTACTCTCTCTAATGCGGCCTAGCACTTACTCCAATGCTTTATGTTTTATGCACCTTACAATAGTCCCCCCAACTCTTCCTTTGATGCCAATATGTAAATGTTATGCATTGTATTTCCTACTGCTGTTATGTAAAAATGTTTGCACTGTATCCCTTTTTCCATCATGGAATTATCCTATTACTTGTGACCTCTATGTCTCATTGTTCTAAGCGTTTGTTTTACTACTCATTTCTTTTTGCTACCTGCCAATGATTTGTAACCAGGACTTCCTTGTAAATGAGCCTGCTCAATGGAGTTTTTCCTGCAATAAACTTGAACTTGAACATCCTATTTAGCGCCCCCCCCCCTCAACAAAATGAAAAATACAGTAGGGGAATATTTTCCTTCTGATTTTGGCAAGATCATAATACAAAGCACTGTTTCAATGTAAAAAAAGGAAAACAAAACTGTAAAGCAAAATAAGCATTAATTCATACCTGTCCCCTCTAAAAAAGACTCAGCTTAGACTATAACCTTAATCAGAAAAAGGAAAATCTTAAAGTAAATTATGTATCAAGTCATATATCCTATATAAATCTCCCTCTCCACCCTCCCCCACCCCTCGAAGTAGGGGACATTTTTACCTCTAAATGTCCAGAAAATCATAATGCATAACATTATTTTATAGACAAAAGCAAAACCTTAAAGCAAAATCAATAGTAATGCATACATGTATTCTCTGGAAATGTTAAAAAGTATTCAAATTTGTACATAATTCGTTATATGTCATTGTTATCATAAAACAAACCTTAAAACCAAAACAAAATAAGTATTAATCCATATACTTCCCTCATAGAAACAAAAAACCTAACCTATGAACTTTTACAACAATGTAAACTTTTTAACCTACGATCTTACCATCCGCCCCCCACCCGTCAAAGAGTGGTGGGGTCAAGAAAGTGGAGCAAAACACGTTTTTCTTTCAAATTCATAATACCATTCATATATGTAATTGATCAGAAAACCCCACAAGAAAAAGGCATTTTGGCATACATTTCCTACTATGGCTGTGTTATGAACACCTTTTTGTTACTAAAATCCAAAAAATTAACAAAGAAAAAGGGGGAAAACCATAAGACAGTACTACTGCATACTAAAACATCCTCCATGAAAATCACAAAGCAAGAGCACAAAAAATCTTAGTTTCACATGTCTCTTCTGGGTCAGAGACCACAATGGCTACTTTTTTTTTTTTTTGTTGTTTTTACTCTTTGGTAACTGGGTAAGGCCCACTAGGCACAAATGCCTGTTTTCAGGGGCGACCTGGGCGCACCGGACGGTTAAGTGACTTGCTCAGAGTCACACAGTATGCAAGTGGAGGTTGTGAGAATCAAACAAAGGTCTGGTCTGCTGGATGTATCAAGCTCGTTCACACCTCGTTCCTCTAACCTCTAGGCTATACTGCCAGTATATATCAACAAAATATTTCCAAAGCTCATAATGTAATGCATCATAGACCTATTAAAGTGCAAAGACCCAGGACTTAAAATCTTAAGGTCTAGATAAAACAAAAATACACTTCAGACCTTTGATTTGTAATCACACACATTTCTTCACAGCATAATAACCATATTCCTAATTAGAACCTGAATTTCCAAGGTAGGTTCCATTGGGGGCGGGTTACCTGTGTCCCTCCACAGATATGGTACCTTCAGGCTACACTGCACTCCTCCAGAACATAAAAAGAGTAGGGGAATTTTTTATTGAAAAACAGACAATGAATAAATCAAGAATACAATACATGTCTCAAGAGTATAAACAAAACAAATTATAAATCCAAAAATGAAGAGAAACCTAGCATAATCCCTCTCAAAGCATGATACAGTCACAGAAGTAAACTCAAACTCATAGGTGCAGTGCTACCCTAAAAAAAGACCTAAAAAACACCCAGAATACATCTAAATCTGTGGGGGACAAAAAAAAAACCTTTATAGGACTAAAAAAAAAAGGAGGGGGGGGGCAGAAAAAAGATAGAGTCTCTCAGTCCGCAAATGTTGGGCCAACTTAGAACTTTTCTAGGGAGGTCAATTTACATCAGTCTTTCCCCAGTGCCCTGGCCAAATTTCCCCCCATTCACTAAAATACCACCAACAGCTTGATCTGGTTCTATAAGTAGGTTGGCATCCATCTGTATCCCCCTCCCTGGGACGAGGGTAAAAATAGGCAGAATTGTCTAGTCCTCATTTCCCAGTCAACAAAAACTAAATAAATATACCATAACAAACACCCAGCAGCAGGGCCAGCCTTAACCATCCTGGGACCCTGTGCAGCCCCCTGTCGGGTTCCACCACTCCATTCCCTGTGTGCCCCCCAACATCCTTCATTTACACTTGCTCAATCTTGAAGAAAGACTCCACTTCCAAACCTGCCTTCTTGTAAAAAAGACCCTGCTAGGGCTCTCCCCCCCGGGGTCGCCACCTCCCTGCAGCGTGCTTCCCCCTCAGTCTCCACCTGCAGCACTGTCAAAACCTCCCTTGTTGTCCCCAGGGCAAGGACCTCTCTGGAACAGAGATCCTTTTGCTATCGGGCTCCCTCCTATTTCAATTCCCTCCCAGCCAATATAGCGAACTCCATTAAGCTTGGTCCATTCAAGGTCTTCTTCAGAAGCCATTTCACAAGCACTCGCTGCCACAACTGCACATAATCCCCCACCTGCCCCTTACCTTCACCCCTAGGCTGGGTCTGCCCTGTCTACTTTTGTTGTATACACCTGGGGTCTCATGCAACATCTGCTGACTAATGTAATAAAATATCTCTGGTTGCTACCTGACGTGGTACTCGTGTACCTATAACCAAGCGTGTACCACCAGTGAATGCCTGTAACACTGGTTGCTTTTTTAATCTAAGCATTATGTACGATACTGTTTTGTTTGCTGTGATGTATTGCTCTCTTGACAAGGTGCCTTTGTAAATGAGTCTATGACTCAAAGGTCTGTAAACCGATGATCTAATAAATAAATAAATAAATAAATAAAACACCTAATTGACCCTCCTGTCCTGTATTAATAAAGCAGTACCAGGTCTACTAGTTTAACCAGCATCTTGTAATCAGTGCCATTAATTGCTCTGAATTATCTGACTTCACCATTGGAAATTAATCTGTCGGAGCCTGGAGCCAGAACTTAAGTATGGTACTACTACCACATTCATTTCTGTAAGGACAGGGACATCATCACTGGACACACACACCTCCGACACTCTGATTTGCAATCAATTAAACAACTTAACTTTTCTGGAGGTGTGAGTGAGACAGAATAGAGAGGATTACCATGGGGCACCAGTAAGGTTGCCACCTGTCAGGTTTTTTACCTGGTGATCAGGTTTCCTTTCAGGGTCCTTATCAGGAAATCCAGCTTTGCTCTGTGCTGGTCAGGTTTTTGAACCATTTTGAGTGCCTACATATAGTACTTTTGAAACATATTTTGTCATATCATTCATGGTTTCAGCTACATATCCAGCTTACAAACAAGTGATCTTGTCAATATAGCCCTTTGTTTGTGAAAGCAGTCAACCTGGTAGGCGTAAAGTACGGCAACTAACACCATTAGCACTTAACCTAATTTTTTCCACTACAGCTAAAAGTGGCATAGCAGCAAAGCTGCCCCCTCCTTTTGTAACAGTAACAGAGTCAGTTGTCTTCCACTTCCATTTGCTGGTAAACATTTTCATCTCTAACAGAATGTAGGCATTTTTAAATGTAAATTATTTTATTTTTTTCCTCAAGAACAAAGTATGAGCCCCCAAGCTGCGGAGGCACAGCTCGCAAGTAGCTAAGACCAGCCCTGCCCAGCAGAGTCCCTATTAACTTATGACAGAGAGCTGCATTTTGTTTCCCCTCATTTATTTTCTTTCATTTATATTTGACTGAGAAAGACACATTAGGACTGCCAGTGCCAAACAGTGGCTAAAAGCATATGAATCAGAAATTCTTTGCATGGGCTGTAGTGATTAACAAATGAAATACTTACAACAAAGTTTGGATCCTTGAATGGCAAAGGTTTGACCACCACCGGCTCTGTGAGTACAGCACTGCAGTCTGCGGCCAATACTTTATTCTCAATAGTGATTTCTGCAGCCAAGGTCTGGAAAAAAAAATGCCATATCGTGTTTGCACTTTTGCTGAACTGCTGGAAAAATAAAATAATAATACAGCTGCAACAAGATCTAACAGTAGGCAAAGACTCCCTTGCTGTTTGAAAATATTAAAATCTGGAACAAAAAAGTTGTTTTTTTTTTTCCCTTGACATGGTATTTGCTGAGCTTTGCCATTTTTATTTAATTGGAATCCATGGGACTCAAGACTTTTAAAATGACTTTGAGAATTGTTTTTGAGGGTGAACATGATGCAGCGTTTCTCCAGAGCAGGGATTAAACTCTTGCCCAGGGCACAGTACAAACTGCCTGATGCCAGGGTGACACCCTCCATCTCCCCAACATTCCCATTGGGGCTAGGGTAAAAACAAAAACAAAAAAAAACTCCCCCACTCATCTCAGGTCCTCAACATTCACCACCCATGTCCCCTTAGTCAGAAAACTCACCCATGGGGTGACAAGTATTAGAGGGGGAAAAAAGTCCTGAAGCAGCACGCTGCTGATCCTTTCTTTACACTGTCACCACCGGGCCAGAATGCTGGCAGCCTATCCCTCACACACTGTCGCTAGAGTCAGGGTTTTTCTGAGAACCGAACCTGAACTGAACCAGAACTATCTGATGTTTGCCCAATGCAAACCGAACTAGAACCCTTAAAGTAAAAAAACAAACAAAAAACAGACGAACCCGAACTGAACCTGAACCCAGACCACGTGAGATGAGGAGAACCCACATGTAGGCAGTAGTCTACCCATGCTATTCTACACTTCTCCAGCTGTGTGAAGTATTGCCCACATATTGTGAAATGATTTCTTCATTTAAGTCAGTAATGACTGTCAATATCAAAGCAAAATCCAATGATGATGAGCCACCAGCAAAAAGGCCAAACACTGATGTCAAGGACATGCTATCCAGTCTAGGTGGTCCTTCTTCAACAGCAACCAGATCAAGGGAACTAAAAACATATTTAGAACATGACAATTATTCTGACAACTGCCTTGAATTCTGGAATAAGACAGGAAGACACCTGTTCCCAAAACTAGCAAAGCTTGCACAGAAGTACCTATGCTTGCCAGCTAGCAGTAGTAGCAGTGAGAGAGTGTTCTCATTCTTCAAGCAAGTTCTAGGTGACCGAAGAGCTCACCTATCACTTAACACGTCTGTACTTGTTAAATTCTTGAACATTTAGACTTTACAATTGAACTTGTACTTGCCTGTATTTAAGTTTCTTTTACTCAAAGTAATGTTGAGTTGAATAAAGTTAACAATGTGAAATCAGTTGTCTTGTCTCTGTTTTATATTATATATATATATATATATATATATATATATATATATATATATATATTTATTTGGCAATATAAAGTGAATTTAGTAACACTTAACTTAATCCAGATTCGAACCAGAACTAGAAATAAAACCAAAAGCCTAGAACTAAGCTGAACCAGAACCCAAACATGTAATTTTTAAACAGAACTGAACAGAACCGAACCAGAACCCCACATTGTAGAACCAGAGCCAAACTAGAACCCCAAAAATCTGGAGAACCCTGGCTCTAACTGTTTCAAAGCACTACTGAGAGAGATGCTGGCATTCAGGCCTGGCAGTGAGACTAAGACAGGATCGGTGGTGAACTGTTTCAGGACATTTTGCATGCTACAACTTGCCTCCCTGTGGGGGAGTTTTTGACTAATGGGACATGGGTAAGGTGGTAGGGCTGAGATGAGGGGAAAGGTATTAATTACTGTAGTACTGGCACTACTTTGACGGCTGGGCCACTGCACAAAAAATCGTGAACCCTGCAGAATTAGTAGATAGCCCTGTCAGCCTCCTGAACACTGTGGCCCCTATATTCAGAAGGATAGCACAGCACTAACAGGAATAGTCCTGTACTAACCACAGAGTGCCCAAACGGAGTGGGGCCCCATATTTAAAGGGCCCATAGTATGGCACAAAATGGACAGCATGAATGCACTAAATACATCACTGCACCCATGCAAATGAGGGAACCCTCTTGCATGCAGGGAGCAAATGGTATACTGAGAGGATTTTGGAAGTGCTAGAAGGCTGTTTCTACAGTACATGCGCTCAGTCCCAGTCATTCAGATGGCAACTGGCTGAAGTAGTGAGAGGAGACTGTGCTAATCACCGTCCACCACTTAGCCTACTGCCAAAGGGGTTATTCAGTTGGGTCAGGTGCCAGATGGGGTATGATGGGTGCTAAGAAGTTGGGAGGAGGGGTTTATCTGTTGTTTTGCGAGACACAGGGTGGGGCAAACTGAGTAGCCAGGTGGCCAATGGCCACCAAAAAAACTGGTTTGGGTATCAGATTTTTAGAGTTACCGGCCAGCTGGCTACCTCTGCACAAAGTGATTTTTAAGCCCTTCAAAAATATGACCACTGAAAAAAATATTGATTTGGCTATCAGATTTTGAAAGCTAGTAGCCAAACTGACCACCAGCTCATAAACTGATTTTTCCCACCCTGGCAGGACAGGGAGAATCTTTAGCACCAGGGACCCTGTGCTTATCTGAATGAGGATGGGGGTATCATTAACACCAGTGAGCCTATGCTTATTTGAATGAGGACAGGAGGTATCATTAGCACCGGGGTTCCTACGCTTATCTGAATGAGGACAGGGGGTGCCACTAGCACCAGGGTTCCTGTGCTTATCTGAATGAGGACAGGGGGTGCCACTTGCACCAGGGATCCTGTACAAATTCAAATGGGGACTGGGGGGGGATTACTTTTGGACTACCAAGGATATTGACACATGTGCAACGGGGTCGTCAGAAGAGCACCACTGGTAGAGATGGGCAAAGTCCGCAAAATTCACCCCATGAATTTGTGAATTTTGTGGAATTCACGAGGTGCGAATTCATGAAATTCATGGATAGTGAGGTGCGGAAATTTGCTACGAAGTGCAGAACTTCACCCATGAATTCCGCACTTCACAGCAAAAACTTCACAATTTAGGCAAAGTCGAAGTTTCCAAGGCATGGGGAAGCTTTGCGACAGTCCGGGAAATGTGAATGTACGACACTTTGCCTGAACGTCACCCGCAAAGTTTTACTTTGCAACTTCTCTAACCACTGGACTACCAGGATTGTATTTACGAATACAGTGGGATCTGTGTATTTACAAATACAGTGGGAGAGTTAAAGCACTGCACAGTACCTCTGTGCATACAAATGTGCAGAGCTGTTTATGGCGACTGGCCCCTTAGTGTTTCGCATACCTACTGGCCAGACTCTAAATATGGCTCCCAGGAGCAAAGGCACCATTTTGTTTAGAACATGTTATCCCCTTTGCTCTTGAGCGTCTGCTGCTAGCAGGGGACTGTGGTATGCCATATATATATATGTACTTCGCATGGCACTACCAACAGCCAGATATTCACACAAGCAGTGGGCGCTGAACAGAGTGCATTGCTTGTACAGATGCTTTCCTTACGACGACTTCTGAACATGGGGGTCCATGTGAACAGTTAAATGCCTCTGTTCTGCATGAAAAATGCCTACAATAGAAAAAAAATCAGTTTAGGATCAGAACCTGCAGACTGAAAAAATGGAAACATCCTGTACTCCTCTTTGTTGTTTTTCCTGTGCCAAAAGCAAAGCAAGATTGTGACAGGTGGGAGGGGGCACAACAGCAACCAATCTGGCTCTCACTGGGATGGGACTGTTTACTCCATAAATGAAGTCACTGGGTTCAGCCTATCAAATCTGGACTATCCTGGGCAAGTACGTTGTTTAAAACAAAACAAAACAAAAAAACAACAAAGACAAAACAATGGGTCTGTTGCTACACGAAACATGCTTAAAAAAAAAGCAGCTGCACAGAATTATTAAAATTAGTGTAACAACTTTTGAATTCTAGGAAGGGAAGGAAATCAGTTTTATGCCAATGGATTTGAGGCCTATTCCGTTGGAGGTCAGGGTTAGCAAGACAGTATGCTAGTTTTTTTTTTCTCAGTACAGCTCACAAATAGGACATTTTTATTACAAATATTTATGTAGCAATTGCTGTGATACAAAGCTTAATTTACATTTCATCCACTGTATCTCTGTAGACCATGTCCAGACTGGGAAAAGAGTAGAGAGAAGCATCAGAACTCAGTTGCAGATTGCTGATTTAATTTCCTAGTAGATAGGAAAGGGTACGTGAAGCATTTTGCAGGCAATCTGGTATGACGCAACAGTACACTTCTTTCCGGCTTAAATCGGATGTGTAGCAAGTGAATCCAGTGATTGCTACACAAAAACAATTTTTTAGCTAGCTGAGTCATATTTTAGCTACGTTATACCAGATAAAAAAATCCCTGCTTAAAAAAAGCATAAAAATCAAGGTTGCCTACATCACTTTTCACACAAACTAGCTCACAAAGTATTTTATAGAATTTAGAAACTACAGTACAGCATTGCTTCCTGCAGGACTACGGCAAAGACGGCAGCCACATGCACGCAACACCACCACTGTACTGTACACAGTGATGAAAGGATGTACTGTATGAGGCCTTAAAAAGATGCAACTGCGTCTATGGTAGCGTTACATTTTTTCTACCAGAGTGCTCTCAGTAACACATATGTATTCTGACAGTGCTGCCATGAGAACAGAGCAAAGTTTTGATCACTTCACCATTTTCAACAGCCACTGCATGGTACTTCTGCAACAAAATAAAGAAAGATTCGAGCACAGCAATTGTGTCTTGGGGCTGTCCTTCTGAAATATGAAATAAGCTGTGTATTACTGGCTGTTTTCTTATTTCTTTCTGCCACAGACTACTCCTTTAAAATGTGTCCTCCAGATCCAATATTCTAGTCATTATGGATGCATACTCATTATCAGAAGCTCTCACTCTCAGCCAGGTTCATGCATTTTGCATGCCTGGTTTCCTGATATGTTTTGGGCAGTCTGCCAGAGTATTTAAGCAGTCTGCAAACCCCAATTAGTGAAGTGACAAATGATTTAAGATCTAACAGCAGTGTTCGTCTACATTATTTCTAAATTTGTGAAGCCATCCCTTCGGGCTGCTTTTGGATTTAGAGCCCCCAAAATGTGGGATGCCACCCCAGATACTGCAAAAGTCACTAATTCTTATTACGGCTTTTAGAAATGGCGGTAGTGCGGTCTAGTGGTTAGAACGTCAGTTTAGGAACTGTGACTTTGCAGGTGCAAACCCCAGCAGAGTCAAGCACTCCCTGTGTGACCCTGAGCAGGTCACTTAACCTCTCTGCATCTGACCACTCAGCAGAGGAAATAGAACGAAGCGCAGAACCCCACTGAAAACTAGATGCTACATTTCAGCTGAGCTATACTGTATAAATAAGTTGTAAAATAAGAATAATAAAATAAAATAACATAAATTTGCAGATGACACATAACTGGAACTGCGGAATACTTTTTGTGTGTATTAAAGTATAACTGTGCAATTATGATTCTGCCACTTGACTCCTAACCATGACATACTTGGAAATGAGACTGTACTGTTATTGCCTCAATATACCTTTCTTGGATAAGAATATTTTAATAAATAAAATTAAAATATTTATTCAGTACAACCAGCAGTCTTCAGTGACAGTAATGTCAATTTTTGTAGGGATGAATCAGACAAATACTTCCTGTAGACAGATATGGGGAGATGAGCCAGTTTTCCTTATTAATAATAAAAGATTGCATTTTCTCTCACAACCTTGGCCTATGGATTTTCTATGAAGCTGCCTGCATTCAGAGGATGCGGATCACCCAGAGAATAATGGTGCTAGAGATGGGACTTCTAGCATGGCAGGTTATCAAGGGGCACTGCCAGCAGATTCTGCTAATTCAGTACCTATGATGCATACTGATTTAGAGATAGGAGCAAGGGCTCTAAATTCCAATGTTTTAGGTTATTCTGGGTAAGTACATTTTAATTGTTTGCAAATGTGTTTCTGGTGTATCTGACCTGCATAGGGAGTGACTAGGAATAGAAGGTAGTGGGGCCAAATGTGGTAAATGGTGGCAGGGTGGAGATTCACTATATGAAATTGTGGGAGGGGTACTCCTACCAGGCTTTGTCTGCATCAGTCTTTTGGGCCCTGCCTGTCCCCAGCTCCTCCTGGGATACTGCATCACAGGCTAGCCAATCATGATTCTGTGAGATCCTCACTCTACCTCTTGGCCCCTTTTCCATAACTCCATTGGACCTCCACCCTATAAGCCCATAACAGGGGACAAGAGCCTGGAGCTGTGTGGCCAGTGAGGTAGTCTGGGACATCAGGGGTAGAGCCCTGTGGGGTGCGGACCACATCGACATAGGGACAAGATGGGCATCATCTAATGAGCAGCAATCCTTTTCCACATTTCATACCCACCCAGTGGCGAAGAGATGTGACATCAATGCACACCTCTGAGGTATGGACGTCGCTTTGTATCATTCCCCTGCGCCCCTGCAGTAAGGATGTCATGATAACACAATATGACGATATATCATGATAATTACCAGTGACAATAACTTATCATTGTAAAAAGCCAATGTTGCGATTATTGTGGAGCATGATATACAGTGATAAAGTACCTCAGCTTGCTTTCCAGGCAGCGTGTCATTTTCCAGGTACAATCATGATTCCTGATTCCCCACCATCCTCCTATCAGATTTTTACTATTTTCCTTAAAATTAGAAATGCAGTTCTAGCCCTGTGGCGCAGACTGTTCAGGGCCTGGGCACCTAACCTGCCACCACGTCAGTAAACCAGGTTCACGAATAGACCTGAGTAGCTCGAAGGTTGGTTGCAAGAAGGAGGACTGAGCATCCGTTGACGGCTCTCCTTCTTTGTGGAGGGGAAGACAGCATAAGTCACTGTTTGATCATCATTTAGTGGAGGCTGGATGACACAGCAGTAACAGCAACCCCCGAAACCAAGATGCTGCATCTCAGTTGTGCTATCCTGCATAAATACAAAAAAAAGAGATTCAGGAACAGTGGTGGATAGGTCAACACTGCCTCTGTCAGCTGTAATAAACAAGCATCAGAGAAATGTAATCCCCACCAGGGGAGAAAAGAAAAAAGGGAGCTGCAATAGCCACTAAAGGCCACAAGGGTAACAGGGTATGTAAACCAGATGCAGCAAAATGCAGACCCAAACATTCTGGCAGTAACAAACAAAATCAGAGAGCAGACTGTATACTGTCAAAGGGGAAGGTGGGAAGGTCGAGTGTGGGTCTATGGGGAAGATACTTAGAAGATCAAGAGTTACTAGTGTATAACTTTCCTAAAGAGACAATCTCCTCCATAAAGCTACACTCTTTGGTCATGTGACAAGCAGCACTAAAATCAGGAGGATATGGTCAACCCCTATGGTTGCATGCTGCCTGAGAATAGAGAAAAATCACAGGGACTGTGGAAAGGTCCAAACAGTAATCTCCTTTTCTACCGGGAAAGGGGAGGACTCCAAAATGGACCCCACCCTACGTGGTGACAGAACATAACTTAACCTCTGCATGGAGAAGGCGGTGCTCTGAGTGTAACAGCCCAGGATGGGGTTATCTTAAACGAGATTTATCTGATGTAATATACCAGCTGACACACATTGTGAGACAGCAGAATTACAGTACACATAAATGGATGCTGTACATGGTAATTATCATCCCAAGAGTACAATTGTTCCATAAAGAAATAACCTGAAATATATAAGAAGTCTAAAGAGATGAGGGGGGCTGGAAGAGTCCCTGGCATAGACAGAGAAACAAACCCAATGAGTAGAAGCAGAGGAGGAGGAGTTTTGTTTTCTAGACTGGGACCTGTAGGAAGTGAAACAGAGATAAAACCACACTGTATCATGATAAGAAATGTACCTGCTGTGACATGCAAATGAAGAACATTGGTTATAACAAATATGTCAATTTAATTAGCATCTGCTCAGCCCAAATCTAAATCCAGCCAGCCCAGTGGCACAGTGGCAGGCAGAATGGGAGACCCAAGTTCAGGAATGCTCCCAGGTCTCAGTCCCCAGACAAACGGAAAGAGAACATATCACAGAATAGCTTAAGATAGGATATGGGTTTACATAACACGTGCTATACAGCCTGTATCCCTAAAGTGCTTCACAGAGCAATCACCTGCATAATAGTTGCACTTATGATTGTGTGCAATATTCAGCAGGTATTAATGTCCCATCCGATGGACAACACCTCAAACAATACAGTACCCTCCCCTAGTGCAGCACGGCACTATCAGTAACAGGTATTAGCTCAAATGGCTGGTGTAGGCATTAATCCCACAACCAGTGCTCCAGATAACTTTTTAGACCAGGAAGTAAAAATGTTCTGCTTTTCCAAGCTGATAGTATTTTGGTATGCCAGGTAGTATTTTGCGACATGGTCACACTGTTCTGGTGAACTCAAGTGCAAATGTGTGAAGTCCATGGAAACACCTGGTCATGATGATACTACCCAGGACTCTACACAGAGCGTAAAAAGGGCAAAACATGGCATAAAATACACTGATACACCCCTTAACTGGATCACTGCCCACTACCATAAAACATATCTCATGCAGGTTCTGTACACTTGTCTCTGGTAGACAGCCTTGCAAGCATAACTGAACAGCACCTGCCCAGTAGCTGTTTCATTAGTGGAACTTGATATCAGTCCCAGAGCAGAAAGTATGGTTGTGTACCCCGCTGCCAGAATGTGGTACTGGGATGCGACAAGGACAATGAAACTGGGAAATAGAGAAATATGTGGTAAATGAACAACAGAATGACAAAAAAGTAGATTATCCTCTAATAATAATAGAAATGTATGTAGGTGACGTTTACTAAATTAGATTATTTCAGTGCACAATACAGATTTTTATGGAAAATACAGGTTACTCACCTGTAACAGGAGTTCTAGGAATGGTATATGTTGTTCATCCACACTCTCTGGCAGGTATCCTTGCCGCTTTAATTCTTGCCAGAAGGTCTTCAAGCTGGCTCCTCCCACCCACCCGGGTGGTAAAACTCTCGGCTCCATACGCGCCAGATCTGGCCCGCTGGAGAAGCTCAGGTTGTCGTCGAGCCAAGGAGGTCAGGTGGGTCGTGTGGATGAACAACATATACCATTCCTAGAACTCCTGTTACAGGTGAGTAACCTGTATTTCTAGGGACATGGATATGTTGTTCATCCACACTCTCTGGCAGACTCCTAGCAGTTCTCCGGGAGGAGGGAGGCAAGGCGCACACCCCCGATACTTACTTGGGAAAGAGAGGCTGGAGAACAGAGGCCTCAAAACCAGCATCCCGGCGTGACTTGAGGTCGAGGTGGTAGTGGGTAATAAAGGTATGTGCCGACTTCCAGGTAGCAGCCCTGCAGATATCCTGGATAGGAACGTCCCTGGAAGCAGCTACCGATGCAGCGGTATGGCGGGTAGAATGAGCTCTTATCCCTCTGGGAGGCTCCATGCCCGCCAACCTGTAGCAGAGCTCTATGCAGGAGGTGATCCACCTGCCTATCATCCGCTTTGCTGCAGGTCTGCCAGGTGTGGCTTCAGCGTAGGTGACAAACAGCTGGCAAACCTCTCCCCGAACTTCAAGCCGTCCGCTCCTTATAGTAGCGGCGCTCGTCTAGGGTCAAAGTATGGAGCCTATACTCGGCCTTGAGGTGACTGGGGTAGAACACCGGCAGAGTCAACACCTGGTTAAGGTGAAACTCCGACACCACCTTCGGAAGGAATTTCGGGTGGGGGCACAGGACAACCATGTCCCTGTGGAAGACCACGTAGGGAGGCTCGATGGAAAGCGCCTGGAGCTCTCCCATCCTTCTGGCTGACGTGATAGCCACCAAGAAGGTGGTCTTCCATGACAGGTGTGAAAGATCACACCTGTGCATTGGTTCGAATGGCTTGCCCATGAGCTTGGCCAATACCAGCAGTAGATCCCACGGAGGTGGAGGTTCTCGCACCGGAGGGGATATGTGATCAAGGCCTTTGAAAAAGCACCAGACCACCTTCTCCTGCACCACCGACTGCTTCCTGGCCCGCGCCTGGTAAGCAGAGATGGCTGCCAGGTGCACCTTAAGGGTCGTCGACCGAAGCCCTTGCTGAGAAAGGGACCACAGGTAGTCCAGAATGCTTGCCATGGGGCAGTCGGAAGGGTCCAAGCCCTTCCCCTGGCACCAAATGGAAAACCTTTTCCATTTGAAGGCATAGCATTTCCTGGTCGATTCCTTACGGGACGCCTCAACGACGTTGAGGACCTCGTCGGAAAGACCCAAAGCCTGGAACTCTAGCCGCTCAAGAACCAGGCTGTCAGGTGCAGGGATTGAAGCTCCAGATGGAATACCTTCCCCTGATTGACTGAGATCAGGTCCGGGCGGGCTGGAAGCCGCCTCAGGAGCCTGGAGCTGAGGCTGAGGAGATCTGGATACCAGAAATGGCGGAGGCCAGTCTGGGGCTACCAGAATCATCGGCGCCTTGTCACTCCTCGCCTTGAGAAGCACCTTGTGGATCAAGGGAAATGGGGGAAAGGCATAGAAGAGGCCCGGGGTCCATGGCCTCGAGAAGGCATCCCCCTGCAGCAAGCCCTGCTGAGGGGGCGGGCATGGAACAGACTCAGCCTCTATTCTCCCTGGAGGCAAACAGGTCCACCTGAGGCGTGCCCCAGTGAGAAGAGATCTTGTACTACCTCCGGCAGGAGAGACCACTCTGAGACGCAGCCCCATCCGCTTAGGGCATCGGCCAGGGTGTTGGAGGCCCTGCCACGTGAATGGCTAGGAGATCCGCCTCCAGGCTGTGCACTAGGGACCAAATGTGAGCTTCCTTGCATAACAGCATGGGCGTGCCCACCCTGGCGGTTCAGATAGTACATGGTGGGTGTTGTCCATCTGAGCCTGAACCACTTGACCCTGTAGAAAGCAGGCCAAGGCGGTGAGAGCTAAACGGACGCTCGGAGCTCCAGCAAGTTGATGTGGCATCGACCCAAGGGGACCAGAGGCCATCCGGTGTTCCCCAGATGGCACCCCACCCATCAGAGATGCGTCGGAGAGAGAGAGAGACCGGCCGCTCAGGGCCGACAAACGGATACCCTCCTGCAGATGTGCTGGAATGATCCACCATTGGAGAGCATTCCACATCTCCTGGGTCACTGTCACAGGCGGTCCAACGGATCGTGGGCTGCAGACCATTGACTGGCCAGTCCCCACTGAAGGGAACGCATGTACCAATGGGCCCAATGGACCACGCTGGTGCAGGCCGCCATGAGCCCCAGGAGGTGCAGGAAGTCCCGGGCAGGGCGCAATTGCCCAACCAGAAATGATTGGGCAAAGAAGGAAAGAACCTCGGCCCTGTCCGCCGGGAGCCGTGATCTGGCTCACAGAGAGTCGAGCTCTGCCCCGATGAATAGAATCACCTGCTTTGGCATGAGTTCCAACTTGGCCTCGTTGATGAAGAGACCAACCTGAGAGCAAACCTGGAGGGCCAGGTCTCTGGACTGCTCCGCCTCCAGTCTGGAGGGGGCTGCTATCAGCCAATCGTCCACGTAAGGGTACACCCGGACCCCTCGGCGCCGCAGGAATGCTGTCACCACTGCCAAGCATTTGGTGAAGACCCTGGGAGCTAAGGAGAGGCCGAAGGGCATGGCCCAGAACTCGTAAAGGGATCCCTCCGCTCTGAAGCGGAGGAACTTCTGATGGGACGGACGGATTGGGACATGAAAGAACGCGTCCTGGAGGTCCAGGGAGCAGAACCACATGCCTCGTTCCAAGGATGGGATTATCTGAGCCAGAGTGACCATCCTGAAGGTCCAGACCTTAGGAACTTGTTCAGGTCGTGCAGGTCGAGAATGGGGTGCCAGCCCCCCGTCCGTTTTGGGACCAGGAAGTACCTGGACACAAACCCTGGGTCTGGAGGAGGATCCGCCACCTTCCTGATTACCTCTTTTTCGAGAAGCAGGGCAATATCGGCTCAGCGGGCCGACAGCGAGGCTGCGGACCCCGTGGCCCCCCGAGGGGCGACGGCTCGAAAAGGCGGGACCTGCTCAAACTCCAGAGGCAGGCTCTTTCCTACCACCTCCAACACCCAGCGGTCCGTGGTGATAGCGGACCAGGCAGAAAGGAAGTGGCGGAGCCGTCCCCCCATGGGGGGAGTGATGAGGTTGGGGGTGGCACCCTCAACCCGTCACTGGGCAGGCTTGGAGGAAGAACCGGCTGAGGGACCTCCCGGGCCTTTACCTCCTTGCTTCCTGTTGGAAGACGCCGTTGGCTTGGGCTTGGGACGCTAAGCACGAGCCTGCTAGCCCTGTTGCTGGTGCTGCTGGGCCAGTCGAGAAGTAGAGACCGAAGGACGCTGCTGACAGCAGCCTTTGTCCCTCTGGGCGGAGGTGACAGAATCCAGAGTGGCACTGGACTTCTCGATCCGCTGGAGGTGTCCCTCTACTCCGGGGCCGAAGAGGTCAGTCCCCAAGAAGGGGACATCTGCTAACTTGTGCTGGGTATCCGCTGTGAAGGTGGATATCCTCAGCCACGCCCTGTGTTGCATGGCCACCGCGGCCACTACTGACCTGGCACAGGAATCACCTATGTCCAGAGCAGTCTGGAGCTGCTGCTTCGACACCGCCCTACCCTGGTCCCGCACCTGGCGGAACGTGGTCTGCAAGTCAGGTGGGAGGTGAGGAACAACCTCATCCAGGGAGCCCATGAGGGCATGGAAGAAGTGTGCCATCAGCACGTCCGAGCTGGCCTGTCGGAGGCTGAGGGCGGATGCAGCGTACACCCTGCGCCCAGCAAAGTCCAGCTTTTTGGACTCTTTGTCGGGGGGCTTGTCCACATCCCGAGCATTACCGGAGCGCCGGAAAACGCTGTTGGTGACTAACCCCTCGGCAGAGGGGTGTTCCGAGAAACCGGGGAAAGAGCCGGTTGGGACCGCATACTTCCTGGCCATCCTGGCCGAGGGTGCAGGACAGGAAGCAGGCCGCTACCAAGCTCCAAGGCTGGCCGACAATGGCCTCAGCCACCGGAAAGGCCTCCGTGGGAGAATCCCCTTGGTCCAGACTCTCCGTCAGGGGATACCTGGCCCGTTTGGACACAGGCTCGAACTGCATCCCAGTGGACTCCGAGATGAGTCGAAGCAGACCCAAGAAGGACGATGGGCTATTGTCCACTGACTGGCCCCCGGAGGACTCCAGATCGCACTGCCTGGAGAACAGGGAGGAATCTTCGTCGGATTCTGAAGAGTCTGCGAAGAGCTGCCTCGGCCCTGAGCCACCCTCCACCTGCCGAGGACGGTCGGGAGTGAGGGTGACCGACAACCTGTGGGGGAGGCCATGACCCAACCGAGAATTCTTGGTCAGTGCCCCCGACTTTGGTTGTGGAAGCAGAGGTTCCACCACAATCGGTGGACCAGCTGGTTTCGGCTTAGCAACCGGCCCTGGGGCGGGCAACTCGACTGGAACGAGTGGTTGCTTCGGCCGTTCAGGCGACAGCCACTTGATGGCCAGGGTCTTGGCCGGGGTCGGCTTAGGCCTGGATAACAGGAACTGCTGCCACATAAGATCCTCGTAGCGCTGGCGCAACTTGCGCCACAGCCTCTCCTCACCCGAGGAGGAGGACGACGAAGAACGGCATCGCCACTTACTTCGGTAACGAGACCGAGACCGCTGATGTCGGCGGGAACGGATGGACCGAGAAGAGGTCCAAGTCGGAGACCGAGACCGAGGGTGGGTCTGGGAAGGGGCGGGGGATACCCGCTCTTCCCTCGGCTCAGGAACTTTAACCGGGGACTGTGGTCCCAAAGGAGCAGGCAGATCCTTGGTATCCACCAGGGGAACCAGTGAAGTAGGGTTGTCTGTTTCTCCAGTCGACAGCCCGTCTAATGGATCGAGAAAAATCTCGACTTTGTCGACGGGAGTCTCGGCAGGCTGGCCTGACGGGGGCACCATGAAGCCAGCGGCCTCAGCCGCAACCTTGACCGAAGTCGACGGTCGGCTGCCCAGGGAGGGGGACCTCTCCCGCTCCCACGAACGCCGACGATGGGACTTTCCATTCGATTCCCTTTTCTTGGGCTGAGAAGAATGTCCCAAAGGCCCCTCTCCTTTCGTGGAAAGGGACTGGCAAAGCTCTTTGAACGAAGCTGTATACGAGGAACTCAGAAAGAGCGGGATAAATGCTGCGGCCGAGGAGGAAGAAGATGCGGCCTGGGCCGCCTCCTCCTCGAGGGCGATCATCTGCTCGAGCTGCTCAGCCAAGCCAGCCTCCGCGGACACCGCCCAACGAGCCTCTTTGGATTTTACCGGCGGAAAACGTTTCTTGGGGCGCCCGAGCTTCAAATGGGCAGCGCGATCATCCAGAACATTGGCCGAGAAAGAACGGCACAACTCGCAAGCCTGCAGGTCGTGATCTAGGCCTAAGCAGTAGACGCACGTGGAGTGCGGATCTGTCCTGACATTTTTCTGCCCAAGGGCACCTCCAAAAAGCCGAAAGAGATTTGTCCATCACAGCCGCTTAGGGAAGATGAAGACGAAAGTTTACAAAACTTCAACCAATTTCGGACGAACCGAAGAATTAGGATCAGTCTAAAGCATGAAGCGCTAAGGAGAACCTGAGCTTCAAGCGGTAAGGAAGATCTGGCGTCATGGGGCGGAGCCGAGAGTTTTATCACCCGGGTGGGTGGGAGGAGCCAGCTTGAAGACCTTCCAGTAAGAATTAAAGCGGCAAGGATACCTGCCAGAGAGTGTGGATGAACAACATATCCATGTCCCTAGAACACTGCATTACTTACTAACCACAATCACTATTTTTGTCAGTTCATTGTTTATGCTTCACTGCTCCAGCTTCTCCCTTTCATCCGTTGCAACCTCCCACACCTGCACTTGTTATTTAACCCCCTGTCTATCTTGGGTCAGCCTCCACCTCAGGACACTTACCAGTGAAGCGGGTGGTTGACAAGGCAAGGCCCAAATGTACCAGGCGTCATTCTGCAGGCTGGGACTGTTTATTTGTTTGGTATTCCCCACCTTTTGGATGGAAGACAAACTGATGTCAAGTGTGCACATTAACTGTGCAGTGGGAGTGCCAACCAGCACCCTTCCCCTCCCCTCCCCTCCCTCTGGTACGGCTACTTGCACTACGCTCAGGTAACAGTGGCACCTGCAGCTTACTCTCCGCAGTGAGAAAAGCAGCTACTGGGAGGCACACTTTTCCGCCCCTCCAGCCAGACCTCCTGAGTCATCTGCACAATGATTAGCACCGTTCAATTTAGATCAATTCATATAAATATAACTACGCCAAATGTGCATGCATTTCTCACGGTCACACATTCACTGTCTTACACACCCACACATTTCCCTGTTCTTTCTTCCAGCTCTCTTTTCTTTTGTTCTCTCTCTCTCTCACACTCTCTCGGTTATTTCCCGGCTGCTAAACCACTTCTTTTCTCAGAGCTTTTTTCACTTTTCTTCACTTCTGTTATAAGTCAGGGGCTTCTTTTATCTTTTTTAAGGCCCCAGTGCTGTACTGGTAAAAGAAATGCATTTTCCAAACTACCAAAGCTACTGTGTGCTTTACTTAAAGCAGCACTTCATTCATATAGTGTATTAAAGGTTTTAAAAATAACCATAACTTCAGCACCTTGTCTCAAAGCAAGTCAACAGGTTTATTTGTTGTGCAGATACATTTCCATGCTACAACACTGTGCCAAAGATAGTGCTAACCCACTGCTCAATGCAATTGTTAAACCCTAGAAACATCACACAATCACTAAGGTGCTGAGAATCAGAAGAGCAATGCCACTCTAATCAACATATACAGGGGCTAGTGCCACCTATGTAACTTAAATTGGCAAAAATGGCCCAGTCCAGTGATGCAGGCAGTAGCACATTGCAGTAACATAGAGACACAGGTTTGTGTCACAATCCTGACTCCTGACCCATATCCCGGTGGAGTCTCATGCTTCAGAGATAAACAGGATGACACTCACTTCACAGTTCAAGCCCCTCCTATGATCAGAAGAGTGGCCTTGACACCATAGTGGACCACATCACATCGACTCTCCACCCACAGTTCGGGGTTAACACAGCAGGCGGATGGGGCCTTCCATGGGGGAAAAATCCCTGGCTGTCATTAACAAAGAACAGACCAGGGGCACACACACACCACAGGGCTTGACACCACCCAGGTTCCCCTGCCCATTCCAAGCAAACATGTCTCTTCTCCTGGGCCCCACAGTCAAGTGCTTACCACAGGGGAGTCCCCACTGGCTGCTTGAATGGGAATGGTGGTCTGCTTGCAGCCTGGGAAGTACAGAGTCAATGTCCAGTTGGGCAGCTGGCTGGAGACACAGCCAAAAAGGAACAGGAGTGGAGGAGATAAGTCGAGGGCGGAGGAGAACGAGGAGGGGAAAAATCAGTAAATATACATCAGAAAAATGGTCACCTGAGGACACCACCACAGTTGTGTCAGAATGTTGCTACCCCCTCGGGACAAGCCACAGACCTTGCTATGAGCTGGACTGATGGTGGTGCTATATAAGAATTCAACTTGTTTCCACACTCCAAGGACAGCACAGTATTTGTTTGAAGAGGGAGGATGCTGACCATGCTCTTGCTTACTGCTGCAGAATGAAGGGGTGAGTTCCTTTAGTATTGTGTTGTTCTCCATGCTTATGACACTCCTGCTTTCTGGAACGAGCGCTCCGCCTCTCCATTTGCTTTTCAAAAGAGAATATTTATGTAATTTCCACATTCTGTGCCTCTTGACAAACTCTGGTGGAATGAGATTATCAGAACTCTGTTTCTATTTGCGTTACAGCCAGGAGCATTTGAGTGATTGCAATTTGAAATTGAAACGGGCAAAAAACCTTACAATAACCAATATCATTAATTAATAAAAAAAAATGCAACAATACATAACGGTACGTGGCATATCATGGAACACTGTCATGCAATGGGTACATTGTGAGGCACAAGGTCATGCCCAAAAGTAATCGTGCATACATGACCTTGGTAATCACTGAAGAAACTCCTTTGGTCAGTCAGCTTTTGTGACTTCTCCTATCCATTTCACAACTGAAAACACCCTCTGTTGCTGTATTATCAGCAGTTTATATTAATTATATGGAGGACCCAGCCTTCTTTCTGGGAATAACATTTCTGTTATTTTCTAGGTATCATGTGCTTCTAATTTTACTTCGAGGGCTGGTGACTTTGAGAACAGATTTACATTTCTCAAGGAATTTCAAGTTCCTATGAGGAAACATCACGTTGAAATTAATTTACAGCTTCAGTTTTACATCTAAGAACTGACAGTTCCTCTTACTCAGCTGACACATTATACAGTCAAGCTAGTCAGCTAGGGAAAGACCAAGTTTATGGGCTTTTTCCCACCCTTGGGCTTCACATGTATTTTTTCTACCAAGCATGTGTTCAAGTTAGTACCGCCCTTGGGCTTCACATGTATTTTTTCTACCAAGCATGTGTTCAAGTTAGTACGGCCCTTGGGCTTCACTTGAATTTTTTCCACCAAGCATGTGTTCTAGTTACAATAAAAAATAAAAATTAAAAAAAGATTAACTCCTTAGTATTTTACTTGTGCAGCACCATTAGTGAGGTCAGACCATCAACTAGGCAGGGACGCTTTATTCCAAAATTTCTGTAAAGCAAATGCCGTGATACTCAAAACTGAAGTTTGTAGAGTAAAACATAGTGTACTGTACAACACTCTGCACATTACCTTGTGTAAAGCAACTCTTCAAATCCTTTGGGGTGAAATCAGATATGAAGCAAGTGGTTGCTACAAATGAACAATTTTAAGCAGCAACTGGTGACAGCGGTGTAAGATCTTTGCTACAGATACCAGATAAAATGTCAGTTTTCCTACTACTTAACTATCAATCTTATTGCAAGGTTGCTTAAAAATGTTTTACTTTATAATGGTAGTTAAATGCAAACACATTGAGGCAAAATTGGAAATGCCAATTGAGTTTTTCATTGTTCCTGTGTTTCACTAAACAATCTTTATCAAAAGGGCATTTAAGCCATCACAATACAACATATGACAATCACCATAATGCACGCAGGATATTAAAATAAAACAGGCATTCAAGCTTATCTTGTTAAATGTGTCTAAGACATCTAAAATACTTCTTCCTTATCTGTAGTTCAAATATCAGGAGATCTAATAATTTACCTCATTATGTCAAGATGTACTTTGTTTTTAAGGTTTTTTAAGTTACCTTTCAGCAAGTAACATATAGAATAGTGGATGGGCGACCATCCACAACAAGGCTGTGTTTCCATCGAGGGTGTTGATGACATCACAGAGACCTCAAGAGCGAAGCTCAAGAGGTCTCCGTGATGTCATCAACTCCCGAGATGGGAAACGCAGCCGAAGTTGTGGGTGAGCGACCATCTACTATTTTATATAGTATATGGTTCCCCGAAATGTGTTTGTACCTTTTGTTCACTCATTCACACTGGTGCTGGCTAGATTCCCATTGTCTCCACTTCAGTTCCCTACAATTCCAGTGATCGTTGATGCAGTCCTGTCCCCGAAGATATAGGTCCTTCGGGCAGCAGTCGCGCTCTGCTCCGGTCCCACAACCGTGCCAGTAATTATATAAAAAAAAAAAAAATCCTATAAAGTAATAGTTTGGATACATGGAATTGACTTTAGTAGTCCGTGTCCAAACTGTGCCTACTCGCCCGACCGCACCGCTCGCTAAGTACGGGTGCCATTTTAGAACATATTTTTTTAAAACAGTACTGTTGCAGCCAATCAGATGGCAGGTTAAGGGTAAAAAGTTGTTGTACTATCGATGTGACGTCAGAACGATAGTACAACAACTTTTTTTGACCCCTGAACTACCCTACAAGAAGATTTGGAAAACCTTTGTTTTCCAGACACAATAAGCTCTAACCATATACTATAATTGGGTTTACTCATTAATTCCTAATCTGTTCATAAAACTGTGCTCAGCATTTTTCAGTTTTTGTTCCTCACAAATATAAAATCTGTTTTCTGTAGCAATATTCTTAAAACACTCTAAATAAAAATTATGAATTATATTTTGCATTCTACACATGGTCCAATCTCTACATACCTTATATTCAGATAAGTTTTCATTACATAGTCTATTTTTACTGTTTTATAACACAGAAAGTTAGTCGAATTATTAATCTTCTCAAAAATATTCTGAATGCCAGTATCACAATCCTCTATTTAATTTCCTTCAGGTAATTGTTTGAATTACCCGAAAGGCAAGGGAAAGGCAGTGAAGCAAAAAGTCAGGAGGATAAACAAGTCGTCAGGCATGGGAACGGTGCAGTGTAATTGGTTAAGGGCCACAATCTTCAGAGACACATTCTGAAGACTGAGGTGTTGCCCCATAGGCAGGCACCTCTCTGAGCTGAGAGCAGAGGTCGCTGGACTCTGGGGTAAACTGACACGAGTACAGGGCACCATCTACCCCACCTAGAGGCCACCTAGTTTGTCACTGCTCTCTGAAAAGATGCCAGCAAAGAAGCAGAGCGTCTGGACCTCGTGGGCTCTGGGAGGGTGGGAGGGAAGAAGAGCACCCCTCAGACCTCACCACTGCACAATTCCTTCCCCATTCTGGCAGGACGGGGAAGTCAAGAAGAGGCACCTGACGCAGGAGTATGAGAGAAGATGGGTGTCCTTAAGGGAGCAGGCCTCAAGGAGGGTGGGAGAGTCCCCTGGCCAAGAAGCTAGCTGCTGGTGGGGGACTAAGTTGAGGACGGGGGAAGGGAGTCACACGGTAGTACAATGCATTCCAGGTGCTTTGGTAGGGAGGACTGGAGGGCGGATCCTGGAGATTGCCAGGGAAGAGGGAGTAGGGAGGCAGCTGGATGTTGTTGTCCACCTGGGGACAAATGATCTGGTAAGGGAAGCAGTAGGGGCAATTCAGGATAGGTTTAGGGAGCTGGGGAGGGGCCTGAAGCAGGTAGCTCACACAGTGGACTTCAATGATGTGCTACCCGTGCAGTCACGGGAAGGTTAGAGAACTCTGCACCAGATCCTTCAATGAGCGGTTGAAGGCATGGTGCATGGAAGAGGGCTTTGGCTACATCGGGAACTGGGGTCACAGCTGGAGGATGGAGGCCTGTACAAGAAAGACTGCCTCCATCCATCCAGGAGGGGACAAGCAGTCCTGCGTGGGAGGTTTAAATGCTACTTTGACAGGCATTTAAACTAACCAAGGGGCAGGCAGAAAAACAGATCCCCCCCCCCAAGAAACTAGTGCAACAGGGAAGGTTAACACAGGGAGAAGAAATTCCCCGGAGGTTGAAGGGAGCAAAGCGAAGGACAGGCAAAACTGGAGTAACTTCAGTTGGAAGACAGGGGAAGGAGGCAAGGAGGAAGACAATGTTACTGTCACCCTCTGCCCACCCACCCTCCCCTTTATTAAAGAGACTCACCAAGCTAAATATATTTAGCTGAGCACCACGCAGTTCAGTGCCTTGCCTCCCAGAAATGCTTTTTAAGTTTAGTTGTCCCGAAAACATGCACTTGTATTTTATTTATATCACTCGTAAAATCTTCTTTACCGGGGCACAGGCACTTCATGGTTTTAAGATCCACCCTCTGCTCCACCCTGCACTCAGCAAATTTCTGACGTTTGGCAATGAAATGTGGGCACTGGTCGACTAACAAGGCTTTTTGTTAGTCAGCCAGTGCCCACATTCAGTGTAAAACAGCATCATAATATTAAAAAATTACCGTAAAGGTGTCCCCCATAGATTATAAATGTAGCTGCCCCCACGCTTTCTCTCTCTGTGATCAATGCCAGAAATTTGCTGAGCACGGGCGGCACAGGAGGTGGATCTTAGAACCGGAGCGTGCCTGTGCCCTGGTAAAGAAGATTTTACGAGTGATGTAAGTAAACTACAAGCACATATTTTCGGGGGCAACTATACATAAAAAGCACGTCTGGAAGGCAAGGCACCAAACTGCGTGGTGCATGGGGCTAACTTGGTAAGTTTCTTTAAGCCTCACTATCCCTCCCTTGGTCTTTCTTCGCTCCCTAATGTACCTATAAAAGGTTTTATCCCCCTTCTTAACCGAGTTGGCTATCTTTTCCTCAGTTTGGGCCTCTGCTATTCTGACTGCCTTCCCCGCTTCCTTCTGCTTTAACTGGTACAGTTCTCTGTCCTGCTCCCTCTGTGTTTCCTTATACTTCCTGAATGCTTTTTCTCCCTAACCTTCCCTGCCACCTCTTTTGAGAACCATAGTGTTTTTTTCTTTTGTTTTGATTTGTTTATTTGCTTCACACAAAGGCTTGTTTCCTCTGTGATGGCAGTTCTGATGTTTCCCCATTGTTCCTCCACCCCTCCTTCTTGCCCGTTTGCTAGTGCTTTTCTGAGGCACTCTCCCATTTTGCCAAAGTCATCCCTCATAAAGTCCAGTACCCTCACATTTGTATGGCTCGACTCTATGGCCGTGTTTATCGTGAACCACATTGTTTGGTGGTCACTTGTTCCCAGATGGCTACCACTTCTAAATCTGAGATCCTCTCTCTGTCCCTGTTTGAGAGTACCAGGCCTTAGATTGCTCCCTCCTGAATGGGTTCCAACACTAGCTGTCTGAGGCATGCCCCCTGTAGGGCATCAAAAATGACTCTGTTCTTGGATGTGGCTGCAGCAAAGGTGCTCCAGTTAACACCTGGCATATTCAGGTACCCCATCAACAATATCTCCCCTTTTTCTGTCATCCTAAGAATGTCGTCTATCACTTCCTTGTCCATTTCCTCCCCCTGAGATGGGAATCTGTATACAACCCCCGTGCAGATTGTAGTGCCATTTCCCATCTCCAGGGTGACCCACAATGCCTCCTTTCCTCCCTGTTTACCCTTTAGTTCCGTTGCTTTGATCCCTTCCCTTTCGAAGACAGCTACTCCTCCTCCTCTTCTACCCTCCCTGTCCCTCCTGTAGATTGTGTACCCTGGTATGTTGACATCCCAGTCATGGTTCTCTGTGTACCATGTTTCTGTGACTGCCACGATATCCAAGCTTCCCTTTTCCTTCAAGGTCACTAGTTCAGGGAGCTTGTTACCCAGACTACAGGCGTTGGTATTCACTGCCCACCATTTTTTGATGGCCTTACCCCTTTTAGCTCCATCCCGGTTGACAACTCATGAACCTGTCCAGTTTAAACCAGGTTTCACGGGGTTCTAAAGGGCAATAACATCAAAATAAAAATGTGTTATCCTTACTTCAACTATGTCTGCAGGCGGCATTTGTCCCATACTGATAAACCCTTCCAATTATGATTACAGCAGCATGCAAGCATAAACTAATGAGTATTTTTTTCTCATGACCTTGTGTGTTTCTCTAAACCAAGGAATGACAAGCAGCAATAAATACTGTACCTTGTTCTTAGAAAACAAGGAACTACTCCTTGCACAACAACGCACAACATGATAACCATATACTTCTGCAGTCCATGGAAATTTTAAAAAAGACCAACAAATACAGTATACACTGTGTGTAAAAAAAGAGAAATGCTAACAGGAAGCACACTGAGCCACGGACAACACTAACACAAACCAGAGAGGAAAAGGCTGTAGCTCAACTGAAGATGGTGTACCCTCCCCATTGCCTGAGAGTATACTTAGCCACTTCAGGGCTCAGTGCAATTAGCACAGTAAAACCACATTTTGGCCCTAGTTTAGAAACAAAGAAACATAAATTGTCAACAGATAAGGACCGCTAGGCCCATCCAGTCTGCCTGTAAGTCCTATACCTGATTACAGCTTTTGACCCTTCCCCCGCTTAACCTCTATGGTTTCCCTATGCTTGTCCCATGCATGTTTAAATCCAACCACAGTGCTCACTCCCACCACCTCCTGTGGCAAACCATTCCATGCATCCACCATCCTCTCCATGAAGAAAAACTTCCTCACATTCCCTCTTAACCTGCCACCTTCCAATTTCATGTCATGCCACCTAGTTCTTGTACTCCTCCTGGAAGATCCCCCTCCCCCCACGCACCCTGTTTATGCCTCTGAGGTACTTGAATGTTTCTAGCATGTATATCACTAGCGATTTTCGACAACAACACCAGGGGGAGGAGAGAGTGGCTGGGGCTGCTTGACTCCCCCACACACCAACAGAGAAACAAGCTTCCAGCTCCCCGGACCTACCTAAGGACTTTCCTCGGGGTCGAGGCACCGGCTAGTGCACCGCGAACCGGTGGACCTCCCCCGGAGTGCAGGACTCCCTTGGCAGCTTCTCGCTCCACAGGGATCGATTTTCGGACACTGCCATTCGCCACGACACCAGACATTGACTCTTTCGTTGCCCGCAGTATCCACAAATGGCCACCGACCTGCACCTTTGTTCCCAGGACCCAGAAGTGGTGCGCAGACTTTTTAAAAATCAGCAACTCGTTGATAGGTGCCTGAGCCAGTGACGACGCTCTCCCAGCCTGGTCTTAAGGCTGAGAGTGCTGCCGACGGCTACTAGCGATTTTCAACGACACCAGGAGGAGGTGAGAGTGGCTGGGGCTGCTTGACTCCCCCCCCCCACACCAACAGAGAAACAAGCTTCCAGCTCCCCGGACCTACCTAAGGACTTTCCTCGGGGTCGAGGCACTGCATTAAAACACTGCTGAACCAGTGGACCTCCCCAAAGTGCAAGACTCCTGGCGGCTTCTCACCCACAGGGATCGATTTTGGCCCCCAGCCACCCATTCCCCTCCTCCCATTAAATACTCAGTTGCCCCAACCACTGCTGTGACCAGACAATCACAGGGCGGTGACTGGTATACCCACGGGAACGCCTACCATTCACCCACCAGGTGGGGATAAGCTACTGTACTGTATCAATATAACAGTCCTCTGACCACATCAGCTTATCTTTTGAATCTCTAATTTGCCCAACTAATCCACCTGTTCACAATAGCTCCATTTTGAAGTGGTACTAGTTTTCCCTTGCCCCAGAAGCTAATTACCCCTGTGCTAAACAGCACTTCTATCATATACTCTCTATACCTAATGGCATAAATGTGGATTAGGGCATTGAATGAAGCACCTGTAACTGATACATATACTGCATATTGCCTGGATAAATGTGCCTAAGTAGCTTTGATAGTATCCTTAGTACCTCCTAGATATATTGCTAATTTGACTGAACTTTGACTCTCCCCCCCCCATCAGACAGCCCCTCCCTACTGGTACTTGCCCGATATTATCATTTTAGACTGCTTTCTTGAATAAGCTGAATAAAAGTGCTTAGGGGCGGTAAGTTACTCTTGAACTGCTAGATATACTGCTAATTTGACTATTTTATAGTCTAGCCCGCCCTCCACCAGATAGCCCCTGCACCACATCAGCAGGGAAACTTGACCAAGGCTCGGAACCTCCCTTCACTTAGCTTTAGTCTGTATCTGCGAGGGGTAGGTAGCATGAGTCCCCCCAAGCCCGGCCCCCCCTGCTCTGAGTGGACCTAACAGAGGGCTCCTCCTGGCTGTCCTATACATATTATCTCTCCTATGGACTGACCTTCTTATGACCATAGGTGAACAGGACCCCAGATGTCACCCTCCCTCTGGACCGCCCCCTATCACTCCTGGGGGAACAATCTCCCCCCACCCTCCAGCAATTTGACAGGACTCCTGACTGGACATGAACTCTGTAAAAAAGGTGTCCTATATTCCACTCTACTCACTGCCAGGCGAAAGATTAGAGCTAAGATCCTACCCCTGGGTAGGATCCCTACTCTCTGCCTTCTTGCCACCCTCCTGCTCATGGCTGGGGACGTCCAGCCAAATCCTGGACCACCCACACACAACCTCTTGGTCTCCTCCCCGCTGGACCCCCACTGGGCATCCACCAAGGGATTACGTATTGCACACATGAATATATGCAGCCCGAGGCCTAAGGTTCACGAACTTCAATCTTGGCTGGTCAGATACAACCCAGATATCCTGGCGGTATCTGAAACCTGGCTCAAACCTCACATTCTACCTCATGAGGTAGCAGTCTCGGGATATACCTCCCATAGAAGGGACAGACAGGGCAAAAGGGGGGGAGGGGTGTTAATCTACACGAAAGACACCCTGAACGCCGTACAGTTATCCCCGAAACTATCTGTACAGAAGGCAAAGCAACCCTCGTGAGGATCACCCTTGGCCCCTGTAAACATCTCAACATTGGATGTGTGCACAATCCCCCTATGAACGCGAGGATTTCCTTCGAAACCCTCCTAAAGGACATAGGCAAGGAGTTATCTACAGAACTACTCCTACTGGGGGACTTCAATCTAAACTGGGTGCCTCAAGGCAGCCATTCCTTAATAGGACTGGTCCAGGATGCTAACCTTGAACAGATTATTGCTGGACCCACCTGCATGAATTATAAAACGGGTAACCACACCACCCTTGACTGGATACTCACGAGCAAACCCTCCAATGTTCAGGCGGGAGGTATACTAGCTGATGCACCGAGCGACCACTCCCCCATTTTCTGCATTTGGAAAAACAGGGCCCCCAGAGCCCGTCCGCGAATCCTGGTGGCACGTGACTTCTCTCACATACGGACAGAGCACCTGTTAGGATGTCTTAACAGTATAGACTGGAGTCCCATCAAACTCCTCCCAACACTGGATGAAGCCACTACCTTCTTCCAGGGAGCACTCACCATGGTGGCTGACCGGCTGGCCCCCACGAAGAAATTCCGTACCAAGGGGACCTGATATAAGTGGATCACCCCCAATGTGAAAACCCTTATGAAACACAGGGACTCAGCCTGGAAGAAATACAAACTGTCCTCACTACCAGCTGATCTCACAACCTATAAGGCCCTTCGGAATAGGTGCAAGTTGGCCATAAAAGTGGCAAAACGAGAATATGTCATTGACCTACAGAAAAAGAATCTAGGGAACCCTAGACTCTTCTGGGCCCACATAAATGGGCTACTAAAGGGCACCGGCAAGGCTGAACACAGCCCCATGGAGGTAAATGGCCAGCTAACCAGCGATGATACCATCATCGCTATGGCACTCAACCGTCCAGTTCACCCGACCTAGAACTGATCAAGCTGGTCTGCCCTCCACCCCGGCCTCTTGACCCCCCCATCTCACATGACCGTCCCTTCTTCCACCTTAGACTAGTTAGACCTAATGAAGTCCTCCCTCCACTAAAAGACCTTAAAGCAATGGGACCCGTGGGACCTGATGGTATTCCCTCCCGAATTCTCAAGGAAGGGGCCTCGGCACTCGCTAGGCCCCTAACCTGGCTCCTCAACCATTCCATTGCGGAAGGGGCCATTCCCAATACTTGGAAAATGGCTCACATAGTCCCTGTCCATAAGGGAGATACGAGGGAATCTACCAACAACTACAGGCCAATCTCCCTACTCTGTAGCCTTGGTAAGATACAAGAGAAACTGATTTACGGTCAACTCCGGGACTACCTAGAAACCCACCAGCTTCTAGCCCCCTCACAGCATGGCTTCAGAACCAATCATGGGACTGACACTGCCCTCATCAGGTTCTCTACAGACGTACTCAGAGAGCTGGACGAGGGGACCCCCACAGGGGCAGTCTTCATTGACTTATCCAAAGCTTTTGACCTCGTTAACCACAACCTACTGCCTCCAAACTGAGGCAGGCTGGACTAGACAGTCACTCCCTATTGTGGTTTTCCAGCTACCTCTCTGGCAGGTCACAGAGGGTAAAATGGAAAGATTCCCTGTCTGAGCCCCTTCCCCTAACTGAAGGGGTTCCCCAAGGGTCAATACTTGGTCCACTTCTCTTCTCGCTATTTACCAATGACCTCAGCAACCGCTGCGGGGGGAGTTCAGTGGTACAATATGCCGACAATGCTGTCCTCTATCAGCCCTCCTCCAACATGTTTGTGACAAGGTACCTTTGTAAATGAGCCTATGGCTCAAAGGTTTTCCAAACTGCTGTTTAAATAAAAAAAACAAAAAAAAAACATGGGAGAACTCTGCTCTGACCTCCAAGACAACTTGGTGTCCCTAGAGGAATGGCTAGTCACAAATAGAATGGTAATCAACCTGAACAAGACCAAGGCCATGCTGTTTGGCCCCAGACCCAGCCATCGGGACAGAAGTCAACTCCTCAAACTGATGACCACCTCAGGTAAGAAGATCGAGGTGGTCCCCTCCATAAAATACCTGGGACTCACCCTGGATCAGGGCTTCACCCTCAAAGGGCACGTTGAACAGGTAACCAAAAACATCCACTCTAAACTCGGGACCCTGTACAGACTGAAAGACCAGCTGATACCTGCGGCCCGGGTCTCCACTGCTACGAGTGTTCTGCTCCCCTCCCTCACCTATGCTGCACCTGTTATCCAGGGAGCAGCTAGACAAGAGCTAAATAAATTACAGGTTCTCTATCACAAAGTGGCCCGTTTTGCCTCTTTAGCAGGCCCGAGGACCCATCACAGCGACACACTGTCCCACCTTAACTGGCCCCCCTGGGAGGGCAGGCTTCAGTACCCCTCGCTCTGCCTCACCCACAAACTTCTCCACTCCCCACCTCCTCCCAGCCTCGCTGGGCTCATCTCCTGTAAGAGGAAAGCTAGGCAACTCCGCACGACCAACAGGGCTCTCCTCTCGGTCCCCAGGGTCAGAACAAAGGCGGGGAGGGGGGGGAGTCATTTGCTCTTACTGCCCCCACTTTATGGAACTCCCTGCCCCAAGGCATTCAGGAATCCACCTCCGCCTACACCTGCCGCACCAGGCTTAAGGCGCACCTGGCTACCTCCACAAACTGTAATTGTTAGGATAAGTACTCCAAAGTGTTTTTACTCCTTTATTCGCTTGCACTTGTTATACTACCTCTATGTATCCATGTGATGCATGTTATGTACCTTGTTGTTTACTATCCCATGTAATAACGTATGACACTTGTTATGTATTTTGTCAAACCAATCACATGTCATGATGAATGTAACCCTCGGGTCGCCCCTGAAAAAGGGAACTTCGGGGCCCAGCAGGCTCACCCAATTATCAAAATTTAATAAATAAAATAAATAATAATAAATGTCCCCTCTCTCCCGCCTCTCCTCCAGTGAGTACATATTGAGGTCCCTTAATCTCTCCTCGTAAGTCTTGTGGTACTAGCCCTGTAACATCTTAGTCGCCCGTCTCTGGACCGCCTCCAACCTGTTAATGTCCTTTCGAAGGTGCGGCCCCCAGAAACAATATCTGGAGCATTGCTGGCACTTGATCAATTCTTACCTAGAAAAAAATGAAATTTTTAAAAATGTACTCCTCACTCCACTCTGTCAAGACATTTGCATGCATCTGAATTTAGTTTTTACTCACTTCACTTTCAAAATGAGTAGTACGATACTAACCTCAAAAAATCTTATCTGGAGCCCTGGTCCCTCCAATAACTACCTGCTTTTAAATTCTGCACAATAGCTCACTTGTTCGTTAGAATTGGGCACCTTAACTAAACATATGGAATTATGTTATGTGTGCCATTACAGTGCTGTTGTATCACTGCTTTTGCATTCTTCATGCTGCTTTTAGTTGCTAATATTTTGTTGATTCTTACTACTGTATTTTCTCACTTTTGTTACTTTGTATGCTTCCCTTGGAACAGCTCTCAAAACAAGCTTTCTGCAGCAAAGTAGGCCTCCTTTAAATACACCCTTAAGACATATCTTTGTACATTAGCTTTTCCTGAGAACATATGAAACCATCACTTACTGTATATGTATTTGGTTTTAGATCATTTATGTCCCTCCTCTAGTTCTGTATTTATGATATTCTGGTACTGCACCCAGAGCCATATGGATTGGACACACTATAAATAAATGTGTCTTGCCTATCCTGGTAAAACCTTTCTGCATAAATAAATAAATAATTTCCATAAAATTTAAATTATGCCTGTTTATAAATTTTAACTTACTTCTTCTGTTTCTGTAATCTCGGCCTCCCAAAGCCCAGATGTTAGGCACTTTACCTACAGTTGATCCAGGGACATCATGCCATGAGAACTGAGGGGGGGGGCATCACAATTTAGCTGAATCAGGGGAAGGTACATTTTACTTTAAAAACAATGCTTAGATGTGTATTTTGGGGGCATGTGCCCCCTCCCGAATCTATGGGCATGACTGCTCTGGTTGGTCAAAACTGGTGTGTGTGCTTTTCTTTCACACTCCATTCATTAGCATGATACACTATTTCTTACGTTTTTTTCTCATTATAAAATAATAGCTGGATATCAGGCATTCTGACAAACGTATTTGCAAAAAGATTAATTTTCAAGAAAACATGTTCATTTTCTAAACTTTAAAACTGAAAATTAATAACAGAAGAAAACATTTTAATTTACTAAATAACACTGCACTCCAGAGGTTGCATTAACTACATACTGTAACTCTAACCATAAGAGACTCAAAAGGCCCTTGGCTTCACCTTGTACTTCATGACCCCCACTTAAGGTTAAATTAAATTATTTATTTAAAAATGTTTCACCAGGAGGGCACAGTGAGCCAAGACTTGTTTCCAGGTACGACCTGGGGGAAGAAGGGAACTAAAGCAATAAATATACATACAGGTAAATACAGAAGATTCTGTCCAGTTCTGTCTCCTCACTGATCAAATCCTGTCACATACGACCTCAGAGCAGTCACAATCCCCGAATGTATTAATCGGAGTACAAATCTATCAGCATACAAATCATACATAACCACGCAGCCCAGTGGTCAAAAAGTCATTATGCAAATCAAACAACAATATTACCACAGAAGATACCCCGAGGGACATGATTTCTCCAGAATTATATAATGCAAACCCAAACATCAAGAACTATACCTAAAAAAGGCATTCACTAACTCGAGACTTAAAATACAGGTTACTCACCTGTAACAGGAGTTCTAGGAATGGTATATGTTGTTCATCCACACTTAATGGCAGGTTCCTTGCCGCTTTAAATCTTGCCGGAAGGTCTTCAAGCTGGCTCCTCCCACCCACCCAGGTGGTAAAACTCTCGGCTCCGCCCCATGACGCCAGATCTGGCCCGCTGGAAGCTCAGGTTGTGCGTCGAAGCCGGGGAGGTCGGGTAGGTCATGTGGATGAACAACATATACCATTCCTAGAACTCCTGTTACAGGTGAGTAACCTGTATTTCTAGGGACATGGATATGTTGTTCATCCACACTTATTGGCAGACTCCTAGCAGTTCTCCGGGAGGAGGGAGGCAAGGCGCACACCCCCTACTTAGGGAATAAAGACTGGAGAACCGAGGCCCCAAAACCAGCATCCCGGCGTGACTCAAGGTCGATGTGGTAATGGGTAATGAAGGTGTGTGCTGACTTCCAGGTAGCAGCCCTGCAGATTTCCTGGATAGGGATGTCCCTGGAAGCAGCCACCGATGCAGCAGTATGGCGGGTAGAATGAGCTCTTATCCCTCTGGGAGGCTCCATGCCCGCCAACTTGTAGCAGATATCTATGCAGGAGGTGACCCACCTGCTTATCGTCCGCTTGGCTGCAGGTCTGCCAGGTGCGGCTTCAGCGTAGGTGACAAACAACTGGCGAACCGCTCCCCGAATTTCAGCCGTGCGCTCCTTATAGTAAGCGAGCGCCCTTCTAGGGTCCAAAGTATGGAGCCTGTATTCGGCCTCCGAGGTGTGATTGGGGTAGAACACCGGCAGAGTCAACACCTGGTTAAGATGAAACTCTGACACCACCTTCAGAAGGAATTTCGGGTTGGGGGTGCAGGACAACCCTGTCCCTGTGGAAGACCAGGTAAGGAGACTCGATGCAGAGCGCCTGGAGTTCTCCCATCCTTCTGGCTGATGTGATAGCCACCAAGAAGGCGGTCTTCCACGACAGGTGAGAGAGTTCACACCTGTGCATTGGTTCAATGGCTTGCCCATGAGCTTTGCCAGAATTTAGCAGTAAATCCCACGGAAGTGGAGGTTTTGCACCGGAGGGGAAATGTGGATCAAGGCCTTGAAAAAGCGCCAGACCACCTTCTCCTGCGCCACTGACTGCTCCCCGGCCCGCGCCTGGTAAGCAGAGATGGCTGCCAGGGGCACCCTTAGGGTCGTCGACCTAAGCCCTTGACTAGAAAGGGACCATAAATAGTCCAAGATGCTTGCCAAAGGACAAGAGGAAGGGTCCAAGCCCTTGCCCTGACACCAAACAGAAAATCTCTTCCATTTGAAGGCATAGCATTTCCTGGTCGACTCCTTACAGGACACCTCAACAACATTGAGGACCTCGTCGGAAAGACCCAAGGCCTGGAACTCTAGCCGCTCAGGAACCAGGCCATCAGGTGCAGGGATTGAAGGTCCGGATGGAACACCTTCCCCTGATTGACTGAGAGCAGGTCCGGGCGAGCTGGAAGCTGCCTCGGGAGCCTGGAGCTGAGGCTGAGGAGATCTGGTACCAGAACTGGCGGGCCAGTCTGGGGCTATCAGAATCACCTGTGCCTTGTCCCTCCTTGCTTTGAGAAGCACCTTGAATCAAGGAAATGGGAAAGGCGAAAGAGGCCCGGGGTCCACAGCCTCGGAAGGCATCCCCTGCAGCGAGCCCTGCTGAGGGTGGCATGAAACAGCCTCAGCTCGCATTCTCCCTGAGGCAAACAGGTCCACCTGAGGTGTGCCCCAGTGGGAGAACAGATCTTGTACTACCTCTGGCAGGAGAGACCACTGTGAGATGCAGCCCCTATCCGGCTCAGGGCATCGGCCAGGGTGTTGGAGGCTCCTGCCACATGAATGGCTAGGAGATCCGCCTCCAGGCTGCGCACGAGTGACCAGATGCGGAGAACTTCCTTGCATAGAAGCATGGAACGCGTCCCGCCCTGGAGGTTTAGGTAGTACATGGTCGTGGTATTGTCCGTCTGGACTCGGACCACTTGACCCTGGAGAAACGGAGCAAAGGCGGTGAGAGCTAGGCGGACTGCTCGGAGCTCCAGCAGGTTGATGTGGCATCGGGACTCCCGCAGGGACCAGAGGCCGTGCGCCCGGTGTTCCCTCAGAGAGGCATCAGTCGATAGAGAGACCGTCGGCTCGGGGCGGACAAACGGGATGCCCTCCTGCAGATGAGATGGAACGGTCCACCACCGGAGAGCGTCCCACATCTCCTGGGTCACCATCACTAGCTGGTCCAATGGATCGCAGCGTTGTGACCACTGGCTGGCCAGTCCCCATTGAAGGGGGCGCATATGCCAGCATGCCCAACGGACCACGCTGGTACAGGCCGCTATGAGACCCAGGAGGCGCAGGAAGTCCTGGGCAGGGCACGATTGCCCAACCAGAAATGACTGGGCAAAGGAGGTAAGAACCTCGGCCCTGTCTGCTGGGAGCCGTGCTCTGGCTTGAAGAGAGTCGAGCTCTGCCCCGATAAACAGAATCACCTGCTTCGGCTCAAGTTCCGACTTGGCCTCGTTGATGAGAAGGCCGATTTGAGAGCAAACCTGGAGGGCCAGATCTCTGGACTGCTCCACCTCCTGTCTGGAGGGGGCTGCTATCAGCCAATCGTCCAGGTAAGGGTACACCCGGACCCCTCGGCGCCGCAGGAAAGCTGTCACCATTGCAATGCATTTGGTGAAGACCCTGGGAGCTGGAGACAGGCCAAAGGGCATGGCTCGGAACTCGAAGAGGGATCCCTCCGCTCGAAAGCGAAGGAATCTCCGATGTGACGGACGGATAGGGACGTGAAAGAACGCGTCCTGCAGGTCCAGAGAGCAGAACCACACGCCGTGTTCCAGGGATGGTATTATCTGAGCCAGAGTGACCATCCTGAAGGTTCGAGACCTTAGGAACTTGTTCAGGTCGTGTAGGTCAAGAATGGGGCGCCAGCCCCCCGTCCGCTTCGAACCAGGAAGTACCTGGACATAAACCCGAGTCTGAGGGAGGGTCCGCACCTCTGATCACCACCTTGGAGGAGGAGCGATGTCGGCCCGACGAGCCGACAGTGAGGCTGCGGACCCCGAGGCCCCCCGAGGTGCGACGGCTCTGAAGGGCGGGGCCTGCTCGAATTTTAGAGGCAGACCTTTTCCCACCACCTCCAGCACCCACCTGTCCGTGGTAATAATGGACCAGGCGGAAAGGAAGTGCTGGAGCCGTCCCCCCACGGGGGAAACCTGGGGTGAGGTGACGGGGTTGGGGGCGACACCCCTCAGCCCGTCACTGGGCAGGCTTGGAGGAGGGACCGGCCGAGGGACCTCCTGGGCCTTTACCTCCCTGCTTCCTGTTGGAGGAAGCCCCAGGCTTGGGTTTGGGATGCCAAGCCAAGCCTGCTGGCCCTGACGTTGCTGGGCCGGACGTGCCGGGCGCAGAAGGACGAAAGGGCTTAGGCTGAGGTTTGTGGCCTTTGTCCTTCTGAGCGGAAGAGACCGAGTCCAAGGTAGCATTGGACTTCTCGATCCTCTGCAGGTGACCTTCCACCCCAGGGCCGAAGAGGTCAGTCCCCAAAAAGGGAACATCCGCCAACTTGTGCTGGGTATCCGAAGTAAAGGTGGGTATCCTCAGCCAAGCCCGACGACACATAGCCACTGCGGCCGCCACAGACCTGGCACATGAGTCCCCAAAGTCTAAAGCAGTCTGGAGCTGCTGTTTGGCCACTGCCCTGCCCTGGTCCCGCATCCGCGGGAAGATGAGGGACGACCTCATCCAGGGAGCCCAACAGGGCATGAGAAAAATGTGCCATGAGGACAGCCGAACTGGCCTGGCGAAGGCCGAGGGAGGACGCAGCATAGACTTTTCGCCCGGCATAGTCCAATTTCTTGGACTCCTTGTCGGGAGGTTTGTCCACATCCCAGCGTGCCTCGCACGCCGGAAAACGCTGTCGGTAACCAACCCTCGGCAGAGGGGTGTTCAAAACCGGACAGGGAACCGGTAGGGACCGTGATACTTCCTGGCCATCCTGGCCGAAGGCGCAGGACAGGAAGCAGGGCGCTGCCAGAGCTCCAAGGCCGGACCCACTATGGCCTCGGCCACCGGAAAGGCCTCCGTAGGGGAATCCCCTCGGTCCAGAATCTCCGTGAGAGGATACCTGGCCCATTTAGAAACGGGTTCGAGCTTCATCCTGGTGGACTCCGAGATGAGCCGAAGCAATCCCAGGAAGGACGAAGGGCTATCGTCCACCGACTGTCCTCCTGAGGACTCCAAGTCCATTCACTTGGAGAAAAGGGAGGAATCGCCTCGACTCGGAAGAGTCCTCAAAGAGCTGCTCGGGCCTGAGCCACCCTCCACCTGCCGAGGTCGACGGGAGTGAGGGTGACAGACAGCCTATGGGGCAGTCCCTGAGCCGACCGAGAATTTTTGGTCGGAGCCCCAACTAACGGCTGTGGAGGCAGAGGTTCCACCGGAATCGGTGGGGCAGCTGGTTTTGGCCGAACAACCGGCCTGGGCACAGGCTCCTCGGATAAAACGAGGGGTTGTTTCGGCCGCTCCGGTGACAGCCACTTAATGGCCGGGGAAGATGATGGCGTCGGCTTATTCCCAGTCAGATGGAGCTGTTGCCACATGAGTTCCTCATATCTTCGACGCAACTTGCGCCGAAGCCTCCCCTCGTCCGAGGAGGAGGAAGAGGATGAGCGGCGGCGCCGCTCCACGGTGCCGAGATCGAGACCGCTCACGACGCGTGGATCGGGTTGACCACGAAGACGCCGAGACCGAGACGAACCTCGTATTGCCGAGGACGGTGCGGAGGTGTCGCGGGGAACCGCACTCCTCGGTTCAGAAGATTCAACCAAGGCTCCGGAACCGAGGCACAGACGAGCCGATGGGATCCTCAACTCCCACGGGGGAACTGGGAGAGGATTCTCGGCTTCTCCAGCCGACAACCCGTCCACGGTCGAAAAATCTCGACGGCGTCGGCGGAGTCCCGGTCAACTGCCTGACGGGACACCGTGAGACCAGTGGTCAGAAGCCGAGAAGTCGACCGGGTCGACGCCGAGCCGGGAGAGGGATCTTTCCCGCCTCCCAAGAGCGCCGACGGTGAGATTTACCTTGTCTCTCTTTTTGGACCGAGAAAACGGTCCAGAAGAAGTTGGACCCTCACCTTTAGTCGAGAGGGTCAGACAAAGCTCCTTAAAAGAAGCTGAATAAGAGGCACCGAGAGAGAGCGGGACAAATGCCGCAGCCGAGGTAGAAGCGGCCCGCGCCACCTCCTCTTCGAGGGCGATTATCTGCTCGAGGTGATCCGCCGAGCCCGCCGCCGCGGACACCGCCGACCGGGCCTCTTTGACTTTACCAGAGGAAATCACTGACACCCCAGTTGTAAACGGCAGCACAGTCTTCAAGACGAGGCCAAAAGGAAGAGCACAGGTCGCAGGCCCGCGGGTCCTGCTCAAGGCCCAAGCAGTAGACGCACATGGAGTGCGGATCCATCCGAGACATCTTCGCTCCGCAAGGGCATCTCCGGAACCGGGAGTCGATTTGTCCATCGAGCTGTAGGGAGAGAAGACCCAAGTCTTTTAGCAAAACTTTTAATTTCGAAATTCAAAGAATTAGGAACCAGTCTTATACGCAGAGCGCTAAGGAGGGAACCTGAGCTTCCAAGCGGTAAGGAAGATTCATGCCATGGGCGGAGCCGAGAGTTTTACCACCCGGGTGGGTGGGAGGAGCCAGTTTGAAGACCTTCCGGCAAGATTTAAAGTGGCAAGGAACCTGCCAATAAGTGTGGATGAACAACATATCCATGTCCCTAGAAACTGCAGTATGGTAGTCGGCAAAAAAATATTTCATCTCATAATTTTGTTTAGCACAAACTGTATCTTGACATTCTTAATGTCATCAT
This sequence comes from Neoceratodus forsteri, assembly GCA_016271365.2. Classification (NCBI taxonomy): domain Eukaryota; kingdom Metazoa; phylum Chordata; order Ceratodontiformes; family Ceratodontidae; genus Neoceratodus; species Neoceratodus forsteri. Next base: position 964,787,680 of record CM057456.1, read on the forward strand.
CTCTGTATTTTCAGTTTCCTCAGGTATTTTTAATTTAGCTTTTATTAATAATTTCTTAACTAATGAGTCAAGTCGATGTAGGCCCTCCTCCCCGCATCTAGGGGTATGCAGATTTAATAAAGTGGAGAGGAGTGCACAAAATGACAGCACTTACTTGACCTCCAAATAACCTGAACACTTTTGGGCCAGTCAGAGTTGCAATAAAATGGGGTTAGCGACAAAACAGTCTCCAAATATGAACAAAGGTCCACACAGAACAGAAGGTCTAAAACAGGATCCTTTTATTTAATGGTACAGCTCATGAACATGTAGAGTAGATTGTTGCTACTGTCTCTGATTTGATCTCACAAGTCCCTCCCAGGTACACATTTCAATTCATCCATCCATCTAGAAAACACTTTACTTTACCCACAGGGGTGGCAAACTGTAATACTTCTAACCTGCTCCAAATCCTTAGTACACAGTTCAAATAGTTCTAAATTAATTTGGGTACTGCAAGCAACCCAATGGGACACACATTCTTTTTTTTTTCCTACATCACTTCACCAGAAGCAACAGTCTGTCTTCATGCCCATAATTCAGGAGCCAACCAACTGTGCTGATTACAGGTACTAATATGCTCATAGATGTAGCTCAGCCCACAGGAACAAGTACTTTACATTTTAAAACAGCAAAGTGTTACCTTGACCCAGACCCTAAAATGTGCCAGCAACCCAGGCATGGCAGGGAAAATTTCATGCCACACCGCTGCCCGAGGAGATTATAGCCCATCTCCCCTAAACCTGGTACCAGGCACTCACTACCTGCCCTCTGCAGTGTGCAAGAATGGTAGAGGCACCATTCTTTAGATCTACATTACCATAACATGAGCTCTGGACCCACTCAGGAAAATGTACTAACACCAAAATTTACAGTGGCATGGAGAGACAGGCACCCCCTTGGGGTTCAAGGTTGCCACAGATGCTGTCTGATCCCCCCCCCCCAAAGAACTGACCCCCTGTAGGAAGAGGGCACAAATACCAAATTACTTTTTTTCAAGCTATGTCCACACTTCTGGGGATCCAGGTGGGTGGAGTTCACATCAACTCAGAAGGGCAAGGAGGCAAACACCCCTGGGGTCCAAGACTGCCACAGTATCACCTCCTACCCTCTCCCAAGAACTGATCCCTATGGAAAGAGGGTCCTCGGCCAAATTCACTCTGAACGTACTGTACTTCATAACCCTCCTGCCTGATTGGGGGGGGGGGGGGCACCGCTCATTACCTAAGCAGTCTCTCATGTCAGAATAAAATACAGTTCACCATAGATTTCCAGCCCATTCTCCAGTTTCTCTCTTCCTCCCTCTCTTGAAGTAAAACAGTCTCTCCATTCAGAAATAACTACAGTTCACCACAGAGTAAACATCCATTCTCCCAGGTTCTCGCTTTCTCTCTTGGAGCAAAATTCCCCTGAGATTCCTCTCTCTTCTGTTCTGGGGGTCTAGCCCTCACCAAGGCAACTGTCGACAGCCTCTGCCATGACTCCCCATCGAATTTAAGTGGGTCTCACTTTCTGGAAAAGTACTTCACAGGAAGAAGCTTTCTGCCCTCCTTGCCAGCCATGCAGTTCCCTTGAGGGGGTACCACCACCTCCAATAAAAGGGCCGCCACTGTCGCTTAAAGATCTCCTCCACTGAAGTTAATTTTTGACTGTACAAACTTAAGCCACAGTATGACTGTATTTATTTATTTTAATTTGTTCACCGGGACAGGCACACTGAGCTGGGGCTCGTTTTCAGGTGTGACCCGGGGGAAAGGGAATGAAGAGGTTACAGTCACAACAGTTTACACAACTGTAGTACAATAGCGATTGACACGCAGTAAATGGTACAATAGTAAGGTAGGTTTACACAATGTGAGATACAATTAGACTTGGCAACAACAGCTACAGAACTGGCATACTTACGAGGTTTTTCAGACTTACATATAGAAGCAATAGGCTGTGTGTGGTGTGGTAATAATATAGATGTACCAATAAAATTAGGAAATTTTGAGAATAAAGAGAGGTAAGACACTGCGGTGAAGAGGGGAGTTATAGTAAGTGACAGAGATGCAAGAAGGGGGAACTCTGTGAGGGGCAATGAGACAGGGAAAGTCAGAAATGATTTATCAGGGTATATGCTCTGGGGAAGAAGATGGGGAAAAAAGGGGAAGGGTGAAAGTAAGAGAGGGAGTAGTAGAGTAAAGGAAGCGAGCAACAAGAAGTACATTAGTTTTGGAGTGAAATACAATAAGAGGCTTGACCATAGAGAAAAACTGATTTTCAAGAGAAAAGATTGCATTTACAAGGGCAGGCGTTGGCATGACTAGTTATGCATAACAAAGCATGTTTCAGGAAAGGGGCTTAAGGGGAATGTTGGGCATGGGAGGGAAGGGTATTCCAGAGCGAGGGTAGTCTGTAAGAAAATGCCGCTACGGCACAACATGAAGTATTAGGTTGTTATTAATGCACATTTTTGGTGGTAAACAGCTCAGCATCATACCAAGCAATTTAACTTTTTCACAGTTGGCATAGCAACCAAGCAGGAACATTGAAAAATTTCAAAACCACAGATCTCGGCTCAGGAATGAAATAAAGTTACAAGAAAAAAGGATACATTGATGTCTTTGCCAGAAATACATTATATGAAAAAAAAAAAAAAAAAAAGATGTCATTTTTTCCACTAACAAATACTGTGGCTTTAATTCTACCCCACCCCCGCACCTCTGAAATAAAACTCCAAACCACACTTTGCAAGCACAAATATCAAAAAAACAAAATGAAAGAACAAACACAGTCACTAACTAAAATTGGCCACCCACTAAAACTTAAAAAGCAAAAGAAAAGTTTCAACTAAACACAGCAAAAAACAGAGAATTTCATAGCTGGAAATGTGGTTTCCTAGTTGGTCCTGTATTGGGTAATCCCTTTGCCCAAAGGGTAAATGGAGGCACACCCAGTAAAATGATCGACAGCCGATGCTTCCCCCTCACTACTTATGCTGTCTCTGCCTATTAAAAACAGTTGCTGCTGCGAATACCATAACCACGTTCGTAACAGCATGCATCCAACGTCCCCAGACAACCAAGAAAACACCACTGACTATCAGTACCCTAGAGACTTTAATATGAATATGCAATTTGCAGATGAGACTTTATATCAGCACTTGTTTTCTTGAGCACTTACAGTACATTCATTATATTCATTATTATGTAGTAGATGTTTTCATTACTTTGCTTATTTTAGGGAGACTAAGGTAACTCATTGTGATGTCATGAAGTAATTTCTATTTAAACCTTTGAATATCTCTGTAACTCCCGAGGAGGCTTGCTGTGGAGTGCAGTGAAACGCTGGGCAATGTATGGACTACCTCCTCAGTGCTGATGACTTGCAGGTATTTACCTTCTGACTGGAATAAATCCATGAAACAGCATTTGGTGTCCTTTAATATTTATTTATTATTTATTTAGTTATTCGGAAAAAACCTTTGAGCACAAGCTCTTTTACAAAGGTTCCACGTCATAGAGCCAATATGAGCCTTCGTTCTCTGATATCAGTACTCAACTGGGCTGGCTGGGCTGAGTTCGCACCTCTCTCATAGCAGCACAAGTTACAGTTCATTTTGGAACTGCACTTTCAGTTTGGCCACGCTGACTTTCAGCACACGTAGATGCCACACAGCGACATTCTGAGGCACGAACACCATATCCACACTAACAAAGGAGGCAAGCCACAACAGAAGTGGGCCTCTGATCACAGGTCTACATCCTGAGTTGCAGTATTGCTGGCATGCTCCTTGAGGCAAAAATAACTGAAACGGGCTGTGGCTATAATGAAAGGATGAGCAAAGAGGATTTTACCAAAAGTGAGGCAACCACTCCAGATGCATATCACTTGTGTTTTGAAACACTAGGATCCCTTGATTAACAGATGACTCAAGCATCAGGAAGAATGGTTGGTACAACTCCAGAAACATCAGAAGCAGGTTACACTAAAACTTGTTCTACGAAAGTTGAAAGGCTTCTGATAAATGACTTCAATTTAACATCTAATATAACCACTCTTGAAAGGTATTTAACAAAGGGCAGACTCCCAGAGGCCTCATGGTTGTTAAAGTTCCCTCAAGAGGCCCTGAATCATTTAGACATAAAGAGGACTGGATAAAGGTTGTAGAATAGAGCTCAGAAAAATATGTTAATCATTAAAAAAAGACAAGTCAAATCTGGCAAGTTAGCAGAAGATATGCAAGAAACAAACAAGGAATTACAAAGTTTCAAACAGCAAAAAGACTTTAAAGTGTTTAACAAACTGTTACAGCACAATATCAACTAATATGAAAGAGCACTAATCCTGAGAAAGCAGTCAAAATTAGAGATACAGCAGATTATGAGCAAGAGAAGGTGTTTAATTTGAATAAGAATTACAGAGCTTTGAGTTGTGGGAGGTTAGGTGAAAGGTCACAGGGGCGTCACTATAGGAAAAAATCTGAGCACCAGCCAAATGGAAATAAAGAAAGAGAGAGGTCCGATGCAGATACAAGCTCTGGAAGTCCAGAAGCTACTGTGGACAAAACTGTCTTTTTTAGAGGAGGAACAGGGAACAGGAACAAAAAGAAAAACTCAGAGGGGCAAGAGAGGGAGGAGGAAACCAAAACAAGGGCCTTGGAGGTTACACATTATAAAATTTATTACAAAACCCTCTAACCTCAGATCAAAATAATCTCCTATTGAAAGGTTTAACCTTAGCGCCCACTTCCAAACTGGACTGTTTCAAAATTCAAATTGACATTTATAAATTCATTAGGAAGGTCAAATTAAAATACATTTTGGGGGGTTAAAATAAAGGCAGGATTCTAGAGGCTACCATTAAATATCGTGAGCCATTGAAGGGAACTGATGAGAGAGACACTGGCATTTTTCTACAGGACATCGAAGCAAGAGATTCAGAACATGCCTCTCAACTGTCCCTGATTTGGAAGGACAGCCCTCATTTATCCCTCAAAATTGCTCTGTCCCTCACCTGTCCCTCACGGAAAAGGTATTTCTCACACAGAGAAGGTGCTGTATATTCAGGATTTAAAGCAGAAATTCATAATATTCTAATCCAAATAAAAAATAAACATTGTAGCAGCACAGGCAAAATGATTTCCCAAGTGCTCAGAAGTTTCCTCTTCAAGTCTGAGGATGTGTCCCTCATTATAAGAGTTAATGTCCCTCACTGTCCCCAAGTTTTTTTTGTAACTCAAGTTTATTCAAATTACAGAAAACCCAAGTGCACTAGAGAAAACAGACAAAGTAGCCATGATAATTCATCTGGTCCAGATAGGTAAAATACAAGAAGACAAATAGAAGGCATTTCAAGGCAAAACAAAACTAACGAATATGGAGCAGTCCAAATGCAGCAATGCTTTGTCCTATAAGTTCCACCATACTACTAAGTACTGCAAAAAGTACAAGGGGTTCGAAGAACATTTCAACAACATTCAAGTACAAAAACCTGGCTTCTTAAACCTGGCCAGTTTACGCTAATGTGAGAAAAAGAAAAAAGATTGTGCAACTTTTAACCCAAAAATCGTAAACAGGTACACTGCTCAGGGTTTCCCAGTGAGCATTTAATTGGTAGCATTATGGCAGACTTGAAAAAGCAAAAAAAATACCAGAAATTATCGTTGAGAACAAGAGAGGAGAAAGTACAAACAGGGTCCATTGTGTACTGAAGAAAAGCTAGGTGGCGGTAAGAGAGACGTTAAAGGAGGCAAGTACAAATGGTCCAGCAGCAGGGTCACCCGCATCCCCAAAAAACGTGGCAAATTCAGCAAGGACGATGGATGGGGCCAAACCTGACCCCCCCCCGCCGGTGTGTCGCCACAGAGGATCCAGGGACTGCCCAATCTATTCAGTGTCAGGTGCCTACCAGCTGGTCTCCCACACTATCCATGGGTTCCAGATGGTTCTGAAAGATTCTTCTCCAAGGTGCAGCTCAGCTGTTATTGTTTTCAATCTACAATGTTCCTAACTCTGTTCACCCATTCCTGCAAAACTGGGGGTTCCCTCTTCAGCCAGAGGGCTTTAATTCATTTCAGAGCAGCTGTGGAAAGGATCAGTGGCAGCTTTCTTTTGGAAGGGGGGGGGGCTCACCATAACAGGGAAACCTGATACCCAGTCTGTAAAATTAATAGGTATGGTTATGGACAAGATCTGTTGATCTTCTGATTGTATGTCAGACCAAAACTGGGCAAGTTTCGGGCAACCCCACAGAATACGTCAATGTGTTCCCACGGCCCCACATGCTCTCCAGCAGTCATCTGTGTTGGTTGTGTTATAGTGCTTGGTCACTGCTGGGGTCCGAAAAAAATGTACTGAGATCCGCCAATAAAATTCTCTCCAAGTTGGAGAGGAGATAATTCTCAACCCACCCTCAACCTATGAAGCCGGTCACCCCATGATATCCGAAATGGGATCTCCCTTTCCCAAGCAAGTTTCATTTTTTCCAGTGACCTGGCTTCTGGGGGTCTCAAAAGACTATAAAGGTGAGAGATACATCTGATTTTTACTTCTGAGGTGGACACCTTTTGAATAAAATCTTCCCAGGGAGTGACCAAGCATGTAATGAGAGCTGTGCAGGGATTTATTTAACTCCAAAATGTGATTAGCGTTTTGCTCATAAAAGTGCTAAAACATTGTAAAAATGCATAGCACTTGCCTCACTATGTTTAACAAACATAACACTTCTAGAAAAACTATATAAATACTTTCTGTACAGTTAGCATTGTCCCAAGGAAAAAAACTGCTAATCAATTATTTAAAACCCTGCTGTGTGATCAGCTTCTCTGATGAAGCGCCGCACCTGGAGGTATCTGCGGAAATCTATATCATGGAAGTTATGTTTGACCCTTAACTGTTGTAAGGGCATAGAGGCACCCTCCTCAAGGAATTGTGAAAAGCGCAATAAGCCTTTATACTCCCACATGACATACCTGGGTCTAGCCGAGGTGGAAGGAAGGAAGAATGATGCCGGATGAGGCACAGTGGGCTCAGGGTCGCCATGGAGGCCAAAGCTCACCTGACCCCCTGCAGCATCCTCAGAGTGTGCCAGGTCCAGAGGTTGTGGGTTAAAGATGGGATAACATCTCCAATTTCTGTCAGTGCCAGTGAGAACAGGTGCGTGCCTAGACAATCCCCTTCCTCAATGGCATTCCAACCCAAAGCCTCACATCTGGTGACCCACATGCACATCACCTGCATTTGACATGCAAGGTAGTAGCCATGCAGATCTGGCATGGCCAACCCACCCAGTTCTCTGGGTAGCTGAAGGATCCCCAGGGAAATACATGGACTGCACCCACCCCAAATAAACTTATTAATGCCTGTGTTGATCATACGCCAGTATGTAGGGGGGGTGGATATTGGGAGATTACTAAAAAGAAAAAGAAAGCCGGGTAACAGATTCATTTTAATCAAATCAATTCTGCCAGCCATAGACAGAGGCAGCAAAGACCATCTCGTCAAGTCCTGTTGCATTATTCCCCAGATTCTTTTATAATTAGCTTCAAAAAGTCTAGTAGTGTCCACGTGATTTGAACTCCCAGATATCTAATTTGATTGTTCTTAGCCCACACAAACAGGAATCTGGAGTTAAAGTTTTGGGGGGGGGCAGGTGCCACTTAACCGGAGAGCCTCCGATTTGTCGCAGTTAAGTTTATAACCCAACAAAGTGCCTAAGCGCTCAAGGAGTGTCAATAAGTGAGGGACTGAGGTCTCTAGAGATCTCAAAAAATAAGAATCATTGGTGTACAAGGCTGTTTTATGTTCCCTACTGCCCGCCATAACCCCCACTATCTGCATATCCTGGCAGACCACCTTAGCTAGGGACTCCAGATATACTGCAAACAGCAATGGGGACAGGGGGCATCCCTTGTGGGTGTTTCTGTGTAGTGGGAATCTACTAGAACTAACATTAACTTTAACCTTGGCATGGAGCAGAGTATAGAGATGTGTAAAGATTTTCAAGAATTTGGGGCCAAATCACATCTTCTCCATTGCTTTGTGTAAAAACAGGCAATTAACCCTATCACATGCTTTTTCAGCATCCATGGAGATAGCTATTTGAAAGTCCACCCGCTCCCGCTGTGATGAAAGTCTGTTCAGCAACCTCCTGATGTTGTCAGAAAGACACCTTCCAGCAACGAAGCCTGTCTCTTCTGGGAGAACCACCCTCCATACCACCCACTGAAGGCGGTCCACCAGGATCCCTGCACATATTTTCATATCGACAATTAGAAGTGATATGGGCTGACAGGAACTACAAAGGTCAGGGTTCTTGCCTCCTTTGGTAAAACTGTCCCACATTTTGAATGCTCATTTCCCTCATTTCAGTGACAAAAGGTTGAAAGGCATAGTAGAAGCTATAGGTACCACAGAAATTACACAGACTCTGGATGATAAAACCAAAATATGGGGTACACAGGAAAAGACCTAGCTACAAGTGATAATATGGACATGATTATCCTGGAACTATTAAACCCCCCACTTGCATACTGTGTGACCCTGGGCAAGTCACCTAACTTCCTTGTGCTCCCGGGTCGCACTTGGGAACAAACTTCAGCTTAGTGTCCTTTCCTGGTTAAACAATTTCCTCTTTCCCTTTCCTTTATTAAATTACTGCAGGACAATTTTAATGAAGGGATAGTTGTACCAGGTATGACTGAATGGTATGAGCAGTATTGATTTTCTTGAACTCAAGCAAGCACTGTTTAAAAAAGAAATCCTAGTTTTGTCCAGTAATATGTAACAATGCCATTACGAAGTATGAAAAGGTAGTACAAACAAAGCAAGGCCACCCCACTGCTGGGTCTGCATGGGGATAAAGGTAACCATCAGAAACAAAAAAATCCAACACCACCCACCGTGATATCGGAAAAAGGTACTAAGAAAGAAAGGCAGTTTCATATGCACGAGTGATTTTAATGGATAAGTAACAAAAAAAACAAAACAAAAAAAAACAAAACAGAAATAAGTAGCTACTGTATATACTCAAAATCTAATTGAGTATTATGACTGGGTGACCAGGGAGCTGGACAGGGGCCATGTGGTGGATGTCCTGTATTTGGACTTCAGCAAGGCCTTTGATTCTGTGCTGCATGGGAGGCTGGGGGGCAGGGCTGGAATACATAGGGGTGGGAACGAAGATGACCAGATGGATTGTCAACTGGCTGAATGGAAGGCAGCAGAGGGTAAGGGGAACCCTCATCACCAAGGGAAGTGACGAGCGGGGTGCCACAGGGATCGGTACTGGGACCAGTGCTGTTTGGGATATACATAGCTGATATCTCACACAGGATCCGGAGTAGGATCAGTCTGTTCGCTGATGATACGAAGATGGGAGCTGTGGTAGTTGACATCAAAGGGTGGAAGGGGCTGCAGGAGGACCTGACCAAAAACAGGAGTGGTCGAAAACATGGATACCCCTTATTAAGTACTCCTCTAACAAAAAACTGCAATAAATCTGTCTGACATGATCTACTATACCTCTGGTGAAGCCATGCTGTGTAATATCTACTATATTAGATTCCATAATAAATTTGTCTATTTCTTCCTTAATTATACGTTCAAGCACCTTCCCCAGCACCAATATCAGACTCACTGGATGGTAATTCTTCGTATCCTTCCTACTACCCTTCTCGTAAACTGGGACAACTGTTGCTCCCCTCCAACTATCCACCATGCAGCCATTATTCAGAGATGTTTGAAACAGCATGGTAATTGACACTGCTAATTCCTCAGCCAGTTCCTTGATAACTCTAAGGTGGACATCATCTGACCCTGGTGCTTTATTCGAGTTTAATTGCTGTAGTCTCTTTTTAATGTCATTTTCCACAAGCTCTAGTGTCTGTCACTCTCCATCTAGTCTAACTGGTGTTGCACGACCCATTTTGGTATTAAACACCGAGCAGAAATAGTTATTCAATGATTTAACCATATTTTTCTCATCCGTAACTAGAATATTTTATCATCTTCGAGCTGTTCCACCTGTACATTCCCTCCTCGTTTACAGTTTATGTAATTATAGAATGTCTTTTAATTATCCCAGACTTCTGATGCACGCATTAACTCATGCTTTCGCTTTGCTTTTCTGATGCTGTTCTTGCAAACCCGGACTTATTTCTTGTAGTCTGATCATGCTTCCAAGAAGTTAATCTTTTTCACTTTTTTGTAGGCCTTCTTTTTCTTTCTTATTAGCCTTTAACCCACTTATCTAACCATTCTGGTATTCTACCAAATGTGTTGTACTTAACCCTTTTTGGTACACACTTATCTACCAAGTAGTCTAATTTATTACAATTTCCCACATTCCATCTTTGTTTAAGTGCTTAAAGTCTGCCCTCTTATCCCGAGTACCTAACTTGCACCTCATCCCACAAAGTCAGCTCTCCTAAAGCATTTAATTTTGGTGCTGGCATTTATTTCCTCAAAACCTCCTTAATGTCAAACCTTACCATGGCATGGTCGCTAGTACCCAAGAGTTCAATTAACTGACATTCCTCTATTTGATCTCCCATATTTATTAGCTTTTGGTAACCGGGTAAGTGCGCTAGGCAACAGACCTGCCTATTTTCAGGCACGACCCGGGAGAGCACAGGACATTGGTTACAATATGCAGAAATGCACAGATATAATATAGGTGTACAGGAGCAAAACAAGATATACATTGGGTAGCACAGTAATAGTTACATAAGGGTACATTTTAGGCAAAGATCATAATAAGGATGTAAAATAAAGCAATTAGGGTAACCATAAGACAGCTGAGAACAGTAAAGACATCAAGGTTCATAGCCACCTAGACAAGCATATTGCATGGGAGAACATTAGTGTAGTACTCAGGGTCAGACCCGACAGCCTGCAATGGGACAAAGCAAATTAAGAGCATTTGCATTGGCCAGAGGCTAGAAGGTGGGTGAACAGCAGTTTTGAATTCTCAATGGAGGCTGAAGTTTTCACCATAAGGGGAGTGAGTTCCAGAATTTGGGAGCAAAATGGGCAAATGCCTGTTCACCCATTTTTGTCATGCAGGGTCTAGTGGAGAGCATGGGGACAGAGGAAGACTTGAGGGTATGGGTGTGTGAGGCAGGAGTCAGGAGGTTGGCAAGATAGACAGGGCAGGGAGGTCTAGACAGGGAGTCGATAAAGCAGCCCAGGAAGTAGGCTCGAATATCCTTAGGTGACAGCCAATTTAAGCCAGCGTAAAGGAGACAATGATGGGTAAGACATGGGGCAGTTAAAGCAAATCTACAGATGTTGTTGTAGACAGTGTCCCATTTGTGGAATGTAGCAGAGTTTGCAGCAAGAGGAGGGGCAGAGCATATTGGAGCTGGGGTAAGAGAATACCTCTACATAACAGAAAGTCTAGCGGAAGGTGAGGGAGGAAGACACGATAAGTCTAATTTTAGCATTGACGGCACGGCACACCTATTGACATGTTGAGACAGGTCAGTGTGGGATCCAAAGTGACCCCAAGGTACTTGAAGGACTCAGTGTTTAAGATGAGGGAGCCATCAAGGCATTGAACCCGGAGCCTGTTCGCAGGGGCAGACAGTTTCTTAGGGGATCCGAATAGCATAGCACAGGTTTTTTCTAGGTTCAGGACTTGGTGGTTGCTAGAGAGCCAGGTCTGCAGGAATTGGAAGTCATTAGTGAGAGTGGAGTTGATGGCAGCAACCGATTTTACTCAGGGTTTTATTTAACTCTAAAAATTGATTAGCGTTTTGCTCATAAAAGTTCTAAAACATTGTGAAAATGCATAGCACTTGCCTCACTGTGTTTAACAAACATAACACTTCAAGAAAATCTATATAAATGCTTTCTGTACAGTTAATATTGTCCCAAGAAAAAAAAAACTGCTAATCAATTATTTAAAACTCTGTTACTTAAAGCCAGGTCCAGTATATTGTCACTCCTTGTCCAAACTGTTACATATTGGTCTAGACCTAATTTATTAACTGTGTCCAGAGAACTCCTTTCTGAATATGCGTTTCCTTCCACTCCTTCCCAGTTTATCCCAGGCATATTAACATCTCCTAGTACCATCCTGGCATTTTCCCTCTACTTTCCTTAAGCCATAGGTATTGTTTATAGCCTTCTTGTTCGCTCTTTTCCTGACCACACTGCTTATTATTCACTCTTCCTCTCCACTATTCTGCTACTGACATTCATACACAGACTGAAAAAGTGATCAGCACTCAGTCCCAACCTAAAGTGCTACTCACCAATCATGCTGCTGCTTCTAGCAAGCTACCCAACTGAAATTTGCCATAGTTCTTTTTAGCACCCATCCTCTGACTGAGCCAGCATACCCACACGTCTCGCCTTACTGTGCCATATCATTCATATCACGGTACTTTGTAGCTGAAGCTGCCATACCAGCTCTCCTTTAAGCAATCTCACTCTTGCCCAACTCACATTGATAAAAAAAAGCAACAATGTGTGATGCACTTCAGTGCAGGATTCTCCCAGCATTTTATGAGGACCATGTGATGTCAACTAAAAAAAAAAAAGACTTCTTTAACCAACGGACAACAGCCTCTAGTCCCATAACCAAGTCCCCACTCTAATTCAGCACAATAACATGCACTGTAGTGCAGGCAGGGGGTATAACTACTTGCACTAGCCCACGGTGAGGCAAATTTCTTTGCTGGCTGGTGGCCAGTTAGCCACTAGCTTTCAAAATCTGGTAATCAAACAGGTTACTCAGTGGTCATCATTTTTGCATGGGGAAAGAGTTGTCTATGCGGCTCTCTCCTCTGCCAGTTTACTGGATTGTTAAGCGTATTCTTGGGATGTGCTTATCCATGAGACCTGTATACTGTGCAAATGTGCATTTTACTTTTCACAGAATTAGCACCCCATTTTGCAGAATTTACCCTATTTCACAAAACTGTCATCCCTTATGTCTGTTTTGCATTTGCCATACTGACGATTTAAACAAAAATTGGTGAGTAAACAGCAACTGTTTGGCAACCTGTTGACCAGATGTGTGTCACCCTGCAACAGCCTGTTCCCATTTTCACAGGGAACAGCCAAGAGATGTTAAATTCAATCCCTGCTTTCATTCTATTGCTATGAACTGAAACTGAAGTTGGCATTTGGACCTGATGCTTATAATGAACAGCAATCTATAAAGTATTTACATAATAAAAACCCATGCTTTTGAGAAGACTCTGGGAAAACATATAAGTTGCTCATGAGTACACATTACTTAACAGAACTAGAGCATCTTAGTCATTTGATACGCACTGGAAATGTAATGAAATTATGCATAATATTCTGTGACCTTGATACTGCAATCCTTACAGCATTATACAGATTCCTTTTTGAATCAGGATTCTTGGCCGTTTATTTTCTTTTTCTTTTTTATACAATTTCTAAATTGTAGAACCCAAATTATTTTTTATTTCACTTTTTTTGACCTTATCAAATTGTTACAATGTTCCATGTCTAATGTACACCCAAGATTGTTACAATTTTGTGAACTAATGTGCTAGTATTTGTTGAAGGTAAAATTAATAAAGTATATTTAAAAAAAACCTAGGCAACATAATATTTACTCTTCTGAAAGGTGACCTGAATAATTACTCTGTATCTGCATCAACTTCACAAAGTGTCCGACAGCATCGATACAACTTAAGCTTTTCTTCCACCTCTCCCAGAAGGGTAATATGCCAAACAACCTGGGTATTGTCTTGACAACAAAGGGGATCTATACAGGAGAGGGGAAAAAGGCATCCCATTGCCAATGAGCATAGCATCCCTCGAACAGCAAAAAATAAACCACCCATGGATTATGACAAGGCATCTGCAGAACCGACGTGGTTAAAAATATGTGAGATCCCATCAGTCTCTTTAGATGGTTGACTGAAATTTTACCTGTCTACAAAAAGATTGGCCTGTCACATACTGATGGATGAGTTTTTCTAGGTCCACAGCAGAAACCCCAAAGGAATTTCAATAACATTGACTTCGAGTGTTTCTGATTAAAGGGTGACATCCTCACTCAGCGTCCTGTCACCATCTCAGCTTCGCAATATCAGCACTCTCCTTCACGGTTATCTACAGTGACAAAAACATCTTCCCCAGTCTCTAAAATACTAATTACTTTAGTCACTGTGATGAGCTATTGCACTGCAACATTCCAAAAAGCAAAGTTTAAACCACTGGTCTAGGACTGTGTTTATCATCAGTCTGTTCTGACTTTTTTCCTGGATTCAAGTGCTGGAGAGCAAAGAAGGCTGCAACATTTTTTTCTTTAGTGGGGGAGGATAAAAGTGCAGGGAGCTGGCATCTCTGCACACTGCATGTTGAACTACTTCAGCACTGTTTGGGAATAAACCAATGTCTGGAGCACTGTCCTGCACCAGTCTGGACCACCTTGCAGCTGAGCAAAAGGGACCTGTGTGACCCTCTCCTGTACTGACTGTAGCCTATGTCCTTTCTCAGGTAAGGACTCCACAACTGGGCACAATATTCTAGGTGAAGCCTCATCAGTGATCTGTACAGGTGCAATATCACATCTCTTCGCCTACTATCAAAACCCCTTCTAACACACCACAGCATCCTCAGTGCCTTATTGTAGGCCTTACTGTACTGGCTGGTTTGCTTGAGGGAGTCGCTGATGCCTCTCCTTGGAATTACTAGGCAGCCTACCTGTGCCATCCAACACTCCATACATGGGTTCCTTTTCCCTTAAAGCGCCACCTTGCATTTCCTGGAGCTGAATCTCAAATGCCAAATCTTTGAACACCTTTTCAGTTTTTACAGATCCCTTTGAAGCTATCTCACCCCTTCTTCACTGTACAACCAGACACAACGTTTTCTGTCACCAGTGAAGAGACACATCTTTCCCTGAATACCTTTATGTCACTGATGAACATATTGAAAAGGACAGGTCCAGGACTGACCCCTGTGATACCCCACTCATGAAACCAGCACCCCCCCCAACCAGAATTGAACCCATTTACTACCACCCTCTGTTGTCTTCTCCCTAACCAGTTCCCCACCTAGAGCACCTAGCTAAACCCTTCACTACTCCTAAATCATCCAGCTGTTCAACAGCCTCCTGTGTGGCACTGAATAAAAGGCCTTGGTGAAATCGAAGTAGAGCAAATTTACCACCTGCCCTCTATCTACTGCAGTGTCCCAGTAGAAAAATGCAGTCAGGTTATTCTGATGCAACCTCTCTGCCAAAAACCCACGCTCCTTGCCATACTGCAGTCCATTTCCCTCTAAGCAGGCCACTAGGTTTTCCTTTACTATGGTCTCTATCAGCTTCCCCACAATGGAGGTAAGATTGACCAGCCTGTAGCTGCATGGGTCCTTCCTGCCCCACCTAATCCCCCCCCCCCACGTGGAGTGAGACTATGTCTGTGGCTCTCCAATCCCTCAGCACCACCCAAGACTCCTGTGAGCCATTAAGTAGCTTGGTCAAGGGTTCAACCTTCTCCCATACCAGTTGAATAGCCCTCCCTGGTTGGCTCCTTTACCCACTATACAAGAAAACACTCCTGCATCACATCCACCAGAACGTGACTCATAACATTTTTGGGCACTGGTATTTCCCAATTTATATCAGATAGGTTTAGGTTACCCATTAACTGCACCTCCCCTTTTGTTGTCGCTGCTCTAATTTCTTCATTCATGTCCATGTTCTCCTTCTGGTTTGCTGGTCTATACACCACCCTTAATCAGATTTTCATCCCCTCTGCTGTTGTTAGCTGTACCCAGACTGAGCTTCCCCATCTCCTCTCCCATGGCAAGGGATAGCTGCAGTATGCGGTCTTTCACATACACAGTAACCTGTCCCCATCTGCCATGTACCCTGTTCTTTCTCTAAAGGGTATAATCAGGGATACGTAGTTCCCAATCATTCAAGGTTTTGTGTCACTTCTCTGTTTCAGTCACATCAGAAAGGATGCAGATATAGCGGAGGCAGTCCAGAGAAGGGCAAATGAAATGGTGCAGGGGTTGCACCAACTGTCCTACAAGGAGAGACTGAGGGATCTCAACACGTACACCCTGGAAGACAGGAAAGTGAGAGGGGAGATAATATGGACCTACAAGTACAGTACCTCTCAGAGGAGAAGAGGATGCAGGAGGGGAGTCTCTTTGAAAGGAAAAATAGAATAGCACCAAGACCACAGAGCATGCAATGAAGCTGGGGGAGGGGGTTAAAGAGTGATGTGAGGAAGTACTGCTAAAGTGAAAGAGTGTTAGATGCCTGGAATAGACTGCCAGCAGAAGTGGTGGAGGCAAAAACAGTAAGGGGTTTCAAGAATGCGTGAGACAGACTTAAGGGAATATCAATGAAAAGGCAGAGAGGAGTGAAGGTCGGCAGAAACTAGTTAGGGTTTGTGGAGGTAGACTAGGCAGGGACCATCTGGGCAGACTGGGCGGGCCAAGCGGTCCTTTTTTTTGCTGACAAATTCTATGTTCTTATGTAGTTATGGCCATGAGATCAGGTACACCATCTGCTGCTACAGCCTGTAGGTCCTTCATTTTGTTGCCAAGACTCCTGGTACTAATGCAGACAACTTTCCAAGGGTTTGTTTCTCTGTCTTTTTGCAACTGCAACTTGGTTCTCTCTCCCCCTTCCCTAATCCATTTCCTTGTATCCCCACGTCCTGTCTTGTTGCTATTCTGTTTCACCTATCTTAAAGAGTTAGGGGTGCCAGCTAGGCATCCCATATCTAAAGTAATGTCCTGTTTTATCCCAATATCAGACTCCTCCCCACAACTACTTTATATTATGAGAAATACAGACATCAAACTTCTGCCCCAGGGCATTAGCTCCTTCAGTATCAGGATATACTACATCTTTTTTTTTCTAACAGCTTTCCATCCCTCCAGAAAGGGCCCCAGTCCCCTGCAGAGCAGAAACCCTCTTCCTCTCCACACACCATTTCTTCAACCATTTATTAAACTAAAACTTTATAAACTGCCTCTCCTTACCCTTCAAGAAAACCAGGATGACATCCAAGAAGGTCACCATGTCTGCCACCTTCTCAGCTGGCTACCTAGCATGCAGTAGCTATCTTTCAACTTTCCTACGTTCCACCTGGCCAGGTCATTCGTCCCTAGGTGGACTACTAGGGCTGGCTTCCACCTGCTCCCTCAACCAGCTTATCTGCCCTGGCTAGCACCCTATCAGCTACTGCCTCTAGAGACTGCACAGTGATTTCCCCTCTGGGCTTTCAACAGACTTTGTCCCTCTACCTATAAAATCCCCAATTACAATAACTCTCCTAGTGCTAGGACCCCCCCCACACACACACACACACAAACACTTGTAGGCTTCACTTTTCCTTCTGACTCTGCTGCTCTGGCTGCAACAGCTACTATTTTCCTTTATGCATGTGTAGGTTACTTTTCTTTAACCAGTGGAGCAAAGTGATTATGTGTTGCTACTAAATGGCACCTATAACCTCCCAATGAGACCACTACCCCCACTCCCTTACCTACTACTGTCCATCCCCCACTACGAGGCCTGGGAGTCCATTGTTCTGAAAGAGGAACAGCAATAAGCACCTCTGGCCCTCACCCCAACCTACACCGCAAACGGAGTATTTCAACCCAGGCTGCGGTCAGCTCCAAGGTGAATGCAGATAATGTCTGTCTTAAGGCAACTGCTGAGCCCCAGATGGCTGATTCACAGTCCCTAGAGCTCATTATGTACCCCGCATGCCTGCATGATTCACTTTCTTTCTATCTGAACTAAACTTAGCTTAAATTTGTTACAAGCCCTTATATAATGTAATGTTGTAGCATTTTTTTCTCGTTTCCTAGCTGTATCTTAGTATGAGCAAGTTAACTTTAAAATATAATTTAGTGTACTATTTGCTTGATTAGTGGTTACTGAAGTAGCTTTAACTACTGTATGTCTCAGCTGAAATCTTAGCTAACAGGAATACACAAATTACCATTAAGGGAACAATTTGTATGTATTACAAGGGTACTTGGCCAATACAAACTTACAAAGTCAAGAACTACAGAAGATCAAGTCAGGCCAGGATGGTTTTCGAAGCAGCACTGTGCAGCACATCCACATAGCCAACTACTGGGAGACTCGTAAAGGACAATCCAGGACGCATCTGGAAATGAGATGCTAGTTCAGCTCAGTATGTCTTTCCTGGTAAAAGTTTTGAAATAAATGAATAAAATTTCTCGACAGACCAGTGAATGGTAGGCTGGGTTTGCTGTGGAACAATGCACCAAGTTTAGGAAGGAGCTTTCTGCAGATAACATGAACATAGC
The DNA here is from genome assembly GCA_016271365.2 of Neoceratodus forsteri. Classification (NCBI taxonomy): domain Eukaryota; kingdom Metazoa; phylum Chordata; order Ceratodontiformes; family Ceratodontidae; genus Neoceratodus; species Neoceratodus forsteri. Next base: position 964,805,997 of record CM057456.1, read on the forward strand.
AGGAGAAATCAAGGTTACAATCCAGTCACTTACCAAAGTACCTGAATGGGGGACTTCAAATGGGGAGCAAGGACAGCACCAACATGTACCAAAAGGGAAAAAGTTGCAGCCTGACCATAAATGCCCTGTCTTAGAAACATAGAATTTGACGGCAGATAAGGACCGCTTGGCCGACCCAGTCTGCCCATTTCCCTAACCGATGGATAAGTTGCAGATCCTAGTTAACCAGCAACCTACTTCTTCCTACCCCCACCCCCTAGAATTGCCTTATGACTGTCCCATGCATGCTTGAATTCCACCACTGTTTTTGACTCCACAACCTCCTCTGGAAGGCCGTTCCATACATCCACAACCCTCTGTGAAAAATACTTCCTTAAATTACCTCTGAGCCCCCTTCTATCTTCAAATTGTGCCCCTTGTTCTTGCACACCTCTTTTTTGAAAGATGCTACCCTCTTGGACTTTGTTGATTCCTTGAGGTACTTGAAAGTTTCTCATGTCCCCCTCTCCTCCTTTCTCGAGGCTATACATATTAAGCTCCTTAAGTCTCTCTTCATATGTCTTCCAGTGCAGACCCTGCACCATTTTAGTTGCCCTCCTCTGGACAGCTTCCATCCTGTCTATGTCTTTGCGGAGATTGGGTCTTCAGAACTGCACGTAGTACTCCAGATGTGGTCTCACCAGCTGTCTGTACAAAGGGATAATAACTTCTTGTTTGCTACTAGTGATGCCTCTCCCTATGCATCCCAGTGTTCCCCCAGCCCTCCTTGCTGCCCTCTCACATTGCTTGCCCACCTTTAGGTCATCTGATATGACTACCCCCAGGTCCCTTTCCATTTTTGTTGTTGTTAGTATCTCACCCCCCATTGTGTACTCTTCCCCTGGGTTTTTGTTTCCCAGGTGCATTACCTTGCACTTAGCACTGAATCTAAGCTGCCATACATTTGACCATTCCTCTAACCTTGCCAAGTCCCTTCTCATCCTTTCCACCCCACCTTGTATCAACTCTGTTGCAGATCTTTGTGTCATCTGCAAAGACATACTTTTCCTTCCAGTCCCTCTGCAATGTCGCTTATAAAGACATTGAAGAGGACCGGTCCTAATACTGAACCTCTGCGGTACCTCACTACTAACCCCCTTTTTCAGAGTGGACTCCATTTACTATTACTCTTGTGTCCTATTCTCCAGCCAATTCTTTTACCCAGGCTGTCATCTTGGGACCCACTCCCAGGCTGGCTAACTTGTATATTAATCTTTGTGGGACTGTGTCAAATGCCTTGCTAAAGTCTAGGTAGGCCATGTCCACAGCCCTCCTTGATCAACTACTTTGGTCACCCAGTCAAAGAAATCTATCAGATTTGTCTGGCATGACCTTCCCACTGTGAATCCATGCTGCCTTGGGTCCTGTGCCCCTCTGGCCTCTAGCTACTCAACAATTCTTTCCTTCAGAAGTGATTCCATCATTTTCCCTACCACTGAGGTTAAACTAACAGGTCTGTAGTTTCCTGCTTCTGCCTTGCTCCCACTTTTGTGAAGGGGAATCACATCTGCTCTCCTCCAGTCCTCAGGTACCACCCCATCCTCCCATGATTTGTTGAAGAGGGTAGTCAGTGGTGTCACTAGTTCTACCCTTAGTTCTTTTAGAATTCTGGGATGAATCCCATCAGGCCCCATTGCTTTGTCCACCTTCACTTTTAAGAGCTCTCTCAGAACCCTTTCTTCTGTAAATGGGCTGGTATCAACTTCTGTATCCAGAGTGTTTCTACTGTTTGTTTTGGGTACCTCCCCCTCTTCCTTTGTAAATACTGAGCAAAAATATTTGTTTAGTATCTGTGCCTTTTCACAGTCACCCTCTGCCCACCCTCCTCCCTTTATTAAGCCTCACTATCCTTCCCTTGGTCTTCCTTCGCTCCCTGATGTACCTATAAAAGGTTTTATCCCCCTTCTTAACTGATTTGGCTATCTTTTCCTCGGTTTGGGCCTTTGCTGTTCTGACTGCCTTTCCAGCTTCCTTTTGCTTTAACTGATACAGTTCTCTCTCCTGTTCCTTCTGTGATTCCTTGTACTTCCTGAATGCTCTCTGTCTTCCTTCCGACAGTGGATTCAGATGAATATTGTAATACAGTAGCTGCATCAAAGGAATGTAATGTGAACGGTACAAAGTCTTCTACTGATTATATTTTGAAAAAGTAGGTTTCTCTTTTGACCTATTTTTTTTGCTTTTGGTTTTCTGTTTTTTTCACACCAGCGGGTCCAACACAAGCCACATTTTAAACCCCATCAGTGCTGTCACTTGTGGGCAGTAAACCACAAGTCGCCTGACAGCTCATCCCATGGTAAAAGGGTAAAAAGCAAGTGAAAGAGTACAAAGCAGACAGGTCATAAAGCATCCAACCAACTTCCTTTTGTGTCAAAAACATAACATTAAAAGACTCTCCCCTTCCCCCAAATTCCTTTTTCTTGCCTTACCAACCGGAACTCTCTCGGGCTGCCTCACTCGCTCTGACCGTGATACCACCCTCTGCATTCCCCACTATCTTCAAGAATGTTACGACCCACAGTAGGGGCTATGACCCCTGGGGAGGTAGAAGGGGCAGTGGTGGGGAACCAGCATTGGGCATGTGGCGGCACTGGCACTGGAGGAGCCGTCGCCTATCCAGCAGGAGGGGTATGTTTCCCCTTGGTTTCAGTGCTCCACCCTCCCTACCCTACATCGTGCACATCCGACCAGTGCATGGCAGCCCTGCCGACATCGGGCCATGGAGATAGCGTGCTGTCCAGTGCACAGCAGTGACCACAATCTCCATCATGGGCCGCTGGTGCACTGGACACCCCAGAGCCCTCTCCCTGGGATAAGAGAGCAGCCCAGTGGGTGCTCAATCTGATCCCACCCTTGCCGACCCCCGGCACCCGAGCTCACTCCTGAACCCAGGTTGCCGGCATAGCACGAGGTGTGGCATCTAGTGCCTCAACCCTCAGTGCCACCAGGCCAGCTTGAAAGACTCCTTTTTTATGGGAATCAATTTAATTGTTATATATTTGAACCCAGTTTGTCACAAAACTATTAGCAGACAATGGGCTTAACACATTACAATGATGCCATCAAAATATAACTGGCCCCAAGAGGACAGTAGGACCACTGAACAGCTGATTGGCATTTTTACAAGCTCTAACATGCACTGCAGGCAACTGCATCTACCTCAGCTACAGCCCAGCTCAGATGTTAGTCGTGAAGATCTCCGGGATGCATGCTGTAAGCAAAAGTTGGGCCTGGAGTCAGCAGGATGAACCAGATGCTATCTATTTTACCACAAGCACAAGGCTTAAAATTCAGGAAGCAAAGCACATCTTTGTGCTATTTTTGTTGCCCTCCAGTAGTTTTTGTAAACCCCTTCCCAGGTGGGACTGTCCCACACAAAATGCTGTAGAACTTCTATGTACATAGCTGCATTGGGTGCAAAAGAAATACATAGAATGTAATGCAGCATTGCACTGGTGTATTTTTTCCACCTGTCTGCTGTTTGCGCTCTCCTCAGTGCATGCTCACGAGACAATGTTGCACTCCACAGCAGACAGCCTGTCACCATGATACCAAATAGGGACTGCAGCAAGACACCTGGGAGAGATTTCCAGCACCAGATCCAGCCTGCACCATCGTTGAGAGGGCAGCAGCTAGAGCTGATATACAGGACGAGTGGGAAAACGTTTGGCAATTCTGACCTTAAAATGTTTTTTTTTCTTTCTTAAGAAAAATCTAGCTAAGCAGCAATCAAGACAGTTTGTGATGCAGATAGTACATAGACAGTAAGCAGTGTGGCAATGGCATAGCACAAGGGTTGGCATGGGATCACGGCTTTATGGCAGATCATGGTATCAGAAGTCAGCATTTATGCCGTGGGCAATTTCAGACACCGTGATAACTGTGGCTCATGCTACAGCATAGCATTCATAGAAACATAGAATTTGACGGCAGATAAGGACCACTTGGCCGACCCAGTCTGCCCATTTCCCTACCTGATGGATAAGCTGCAGATCCTAGTTAACCAGCAGCCTACTTCTTCCTACTCCCATCCCCTAGAATTGCCTTATGACTGTCCCATGCATGCTTGAATTCCACCACTGTTTTTGACTGCACAACCTCCTCTGGAAGGCCGTTCCATACATCCACAACCCTCTCTGTGAAAAAATACTTCTAAATTACCTCTAAGCTGCCCCTCTTCTATCTTCAAATTGTGCCCTTGTTCTTGCGCACTCTCTTTTTTGAAAGATGCTACCCTCTTGGACTTTGTTGATTCCCTTGAGGTACTTGAAAGTTTCTATCATGTTCCCCCTCTCCCTCCTTTCCACGAGGCTATACACATTAAGCTCCTTAAGTCTCTCTTCATATGTCTTCCAGTGCAGACCCTGCACCATTTTAGTTGCCCTCCTCTGGACAGCTTCCATTCTGTCTATGTCTTTGGGAGATTGGGTCTCCAGAACTGCACGCAGTACTCCAGATGTGGTCTCACCAGCTGTCTGTACAGAGGGATAATAACTTTGTTTTCTACTGGTGATGCCTCCCTATGCATCCCAGTATCCGCCAGCCCTCCTTGCTGCCCTCTCACATTGCTTTGCCCACCTTTAGGTCATCTGATATGACTACCCCAGGTCCCTTTCCATTTTTGTTGTTGTTAGTATCTCACCCCCATTGTGTACTCTTCCCTGGGTTTTTGTTTCCCAGGTGCATTACCTTGCACTTCTTAGCATTGAATCTAATCTGCCATACATTTGACCATTCCTCTAACCTTGCCAAGTCCCTTCTCATCCTTTCCACCCCACCTTGTGCATCAACTCTGTTGCAGATCTTTGTGTCATCTGCAAAGAGACATACTTTTCCTTCCAGTCCCTCTGCAATGTCACTTATAAAGACATTGAAGAGGACTGGTCCTATACTGAACTCTGGGTACCCCACTACTAACCCCCTTTTTCAGAGTGGACTCCATTTACTATTACTCTCTGTGTCCTATTCTCCAGCCAATTCTTTACCCAGGCTGTCATCTTGGGACCCACTCCCAGGCTGGCTAACTTGTATATTAATCTTTTGTGTGGGACTGTGTCAAATGCCTTGCTAAAGTCTAGGTAGGCCATGTCCACAGCCCCTCCCTGATCAACTACTTTGGTCACCCAGTCAGACCTTTAAACTCATTTTTTTGTATTTTCAGAGACAACTGTCCCTTCCACGCCATCTCTCCCTGATGCAAGAGTCTGAGGAGGCTTACTTTTTGTATAAAAATTACCTCTTCTGTAATACCCCAGTATAATGCTAACCACGATTTTACATGTGACAGTTATCATACCATCATAATTACATATCATGACATCCTTACACAGCACTAAGCAGCATGCATGAATGAAAACAGAAATACTTAGCTAAATAATTCTGTGAGTGAGAAAATCAATACCACAAATAATTGTCTGTGCCAATACTGACCAAGGGGTAAAGGCTCTGTGTTTTTATGGATCTGTGTAACACCAAGGAACAAAAAAAAAAAACAGAGTATAAAGCAATTAAGGGCAATGGCTCTATTTTGAGATGGCAGCTTGAACTACTAAAACAAGGGGTGGGCAACTAAAGGAGGGCCTGGGTAGCATTAAGAAACAAATAAAAACAGAAAGCAGACCAAGGGACAATTATTTGTTTTCATGGAAGAACCTGGGTGGCACTAAGAAACAACAAAACTGAAAATAAAGCAATTAAACCAAGGGGCAACTACTCGACTAATAAACTCCCCTTGAACCCCGACAAATGCACGGTTATGCATTTGGGAAAAAATAATCCAAACCATACAACACATTATTTAAAACTGACAGAGGAAAGAGATTTGGGTATCACAATAACAAATGATCTGCAATTTAAAACCCACTGCAGTAATGTGTGCAGAAAGGTGAATGTGGTACTAAACTGCATATTAAAAAACGTAGCTAGTAGAACCAGAGAAGTTTTGGTCCCCCTGTATGGATCCCTGGTGAGGCCAATACTCGAGTACGGTGCACAGGTGTGGTCACCTTACCAGATAAAGGAGATATGTACGCTGGAGAGGGTACAGAGGAGGGCAACACACTCCATGAGGGGTTTGGAAGAAAAGGACTATATTACTAGGCTGGGGGACTTGAATTTGTTTTCTCTGGAGTACAGGAGGATAAGAGGAGATTCGTGTCTGCTTTTTAAGGCCCCAACAGATCAAGATCTTTGGGAGAAGCTAAGGCTAACATTTCAGGATCAAGTCTATAACACTAGGGCACATTCACTGTAGCCAGGAGGGGAAAACTGTAAAACATGGCGGCACCAAAGGTGGTTCAACTGAAGGGTGATCTCAGTATGGAACTCCCTACCCGAAGAAGTGGTTGGAAGTCCATCAGTGGAGAGTTTTAAACTGAAACTGGATAACTTACACCAAGCGGGTGGCCTGTTAGTTTAATAAAGGTGAACACTATGGACGCAAGTCTTATTAGCTTTGTACAAACCTATGTTACCTATGTTACTCTCGTTTGAGGAGGCATCTTGAACTACTGACAAGGGGTGGGCAACTAAAGGATACTTTCCCCACCACTGATGTGAGACTGATTGGCCTGTAGTTGCTAGCCTCCTCCCTGCTGCTACTTTTATGCAGAGGAACCACCTCAGCTCTTCTCCAGTCCTCTGGAACCACAACTGTTTCCTGTGAGCGCTGAACAAGGCTGTCAGTGAGGTAGGTAGCACCTCCCCAAGTTCCTTTAGAGCCCTTAGATGCATCCCATCCAGTCTCACAGCTTCACACACCTTCAAAGCTTCAAGTCTCTTCAAGACTCTCTTCTGAAAATGGACTTGTATCCCCTTCCCCACTCGTTTCTCCTATTTCCTGGTGGTCTGTGCCCCCCTCATTCCACTGTGAAGACAGAGCAGAAATACCTGTCCAGGATCTCTGGTTTTTCTTGGTCCTCTTCTGTGCAGTCCCCTGACCCTTCTAATCCTCACTATCCCTCCCCTTGCTTTCCACTTCTAAGTCTTATCCCCCTCAGTGACCCCTTTGGCAATTCTTTCCTCTATACCTTTGTTCCCTCCACTGCCTTGTCTGCTTTCCTCTGCTTGACCAGATATACCTCCCTGTCCTCTTCCCTCTGTGTTTCCTTATACTTCCTAAATGCCACCCTTTTTTCCCCTCCACCAACTCTGCCACTTCCTTAGATAACTGTAACAGTCTCGTTTTCCTTCTGCTTTTACTCACTTCCTTCAGGCAGAGGTTAGCTGCTGTAGTTATATCCTCCTTTTTTCCCCCACTGTGCCTTCACTCCCCCCTGCCAATCCCCTCTTTGAGGCATTTTGTAAGCAAGTCCCCCATTTCTTAAAATTTGCCCTCCTAAAGTCCAGGACCCTCGTGCTTGTGTGGTTTGCCTCTGTTCCAATTTTAATGTTAAACCATACTGTACAGTGATCACTGGTACCCAGGGGACTGCCCACTGTGATGACTGCAGTGCTGTCCCTGTTTGTGAGCATCAGGTCCAGCAATACCCTGTCCCTAATGAGTTCTTTGACTAGATACCTATAGGGAGTAAAGGGTGACCCTATTCCTTGCAGAAGCTTCAGTTGGAAGGCTCCAGCCTACATCTGTCAGGATGAAGTCACCGACCAGCAGCACTTCCCGCTTACTTGCAGTTCAAATGATCGCTCCCCCAAGTGCTGTATCCAACTCCTCTCCCTGTGCCGAAGGCCTGGACACTACCCTGGTGCAGACAGCAGCTCTGGAAGATATCTCCAGATTTACTCACTGCACCTCCAACCCTTCCTTTTGCTTCTGGTACCCCTGCAGCTCCATGGCCTTGATTCTCTACCTCACATATAAAACAGCCCCTCCTCCTCTTCTCCCAGCCCTGTCTCTCCTGAAGATAGAGTAGTGTGGTATGGCCATGTCCCAGTCATCTTGCTCAGTGCACTATGACTCCATAACAGTCACTAAATCCAGGTCAGCCTCCACCATGATGACTTCCAGGTCTGGAATTTTGTTTCCAGACTCGAACTGGCACACATGGCTCTCCACACCTTCCTTCATCCCCCACTCGCTGCCCTGTTTTCCCCTCCCATTCCTGATTTTGCTTTTCCCTGATTCTCCCCCTTTTTAATTTCCTCCTTCCTTATCTTGGTTAATCCTCTATTCTCTCTTACCCAGGTTCTATGCTATCTTGTCATCATCCCTGCCTTTCTGCACCCCTGCTCTAAGGGAGTTCTACCACCCCCCCGGCCCTTTCTCTCTGCTGCTCCATCATATGGTGGGGGTAATTTATGCCTTCCTTTGTATTTCTGCCTCCCCCCAGCTAGCTTTAATGCTCATCCAAGTAGCATTTAAACCTCTCAACAACGACTGCAGCCCCCTTCCCAGAAGGATGCACTCGGTCTCCCTTATAGAGGCCCATATTCTCCCAGGCTGGCCCCCAGTCTCTGATGTAGAGAAAGCCCTCCTCCATGCACCATACTGTCAATCAGACGTTAAATGCACTGGTGCAGAGCAACCTTGCATCTCCCTGGCTGTGCACAGCTAACACCTTGGAAAATGCCAACATGCATGCTGCCTGCTTAAGGCCCTTCTCCAACTCCCTGAAGTAACCCTGCACTACCCCTACCCTGTCCCTTGCCACGTCATTTGTCCCCAGGTTGACAATAACATTTAGCTCCCTCCCATCTCCTGCTGCCTTAGCGATCCTAAGGATATGCTCTCTGTCCCCCCATTACCCTGCATTCTCATGTTGGTATAATAGAACAGAATTTGCATGTGAAAACTTCACTCTGCACATCTTCCATTATTACATTATGCTCATGTCAGACAACTTTGCTCCCGGTGTGGGACTTTGCCCTGTGCTTTGCTTCAACTTCGACAATGCTGCCTACTGTATAATCACAGTCATACACAGACACGCCCATGCTGGCATCTCAATGATGTCATGACAACCACAAAAAATCTGGAACTTTGCTCTCAAGATGGGTGGCTGTCAAGACAACATCTCAGTGCCAGCACAGGCTTGTTTTGCTGACTGACCTATATTATCCTCTACATTGTGTATATTGGTCCCATATGGAAATGGTTGTGATAAATGTTTCTTTCATTTTCTCAAGTCATAATGGATGTCACCAAATTACCTCAAACAAATGGCTGCCCTGTTCTGCATGTTTCCCTTGCAATTATCATATATATATATATATATATATATATATATATATTTATTTCAGTTCACCTGATTACAGAACTTACTAAGTAACTTAAGTAAGTAAGTTAAGCAAGTGCCCCACACCCGGCAGTTATGGTAATATCCCAATACCGATACTGTAATGCATCAAGAGGTGGGTGCTGCACTCCTGAGGTGCCACCTTTTGGATGAGATGTTAAACTGAGGTCCTGTCTGCCTGTTCTGATAGTTGTTCAGGTGGACGTTAAAGATCCTATGACTTTTCTCGAGAAGAGTAGGAGGAATTCCCCGATGTCCTGGCCAAATTTCCCCCATTCACTAAAAATACCACCAACAGCTTAATCTGGTTCAATTCCAGTTGGTTACCATCTGCATCTTCCCCCTCCCCAGGACAAAGTTGAAAATAGTCAGAACTGTCTAGCTTTCCTTTCCAGGACAACAAAAAAACTAAATAAATATAATTCTAAACAAAACCAGAATCTCAGTTTCCTAGTGCGTATTGTCTCATATGTGAAGAATGTTTTGTGCACCAAGTTGCCTGTTGTTCCAACCATCTGAACACTTCTTTCACTGCAAGGTACCGTAAACTCCAATAAAATATTTTATAAACCTTAAGTGTGAGAGCCATGAATTTAAATAAATAAAAATATTATATTTAACGTTATATCTAAGCCAAGTCACTTAATAGCCAGTGTTTAATCCCATAAATGTACTTTACGAGAATACGAAAAGGGACTGTTCAACACAGACAGATGCAGCTGGCAGACACACGGACGACTGGGAGATACCACATTTCACTTGCAGGAGAGAGCAGTTTTTTCCCCCTACCTTCAAAAAGGCATGATTATTTCAAATGTTCACCCTCTTGAACTATTATTTATAGTAGCACGCTACTGGACAAAAATGACTTTAATAATAAATTTGTATACATTTTTAACAAATAGTAAACAGTGCAAGTAAAGGACAGACGACGGTATGGACACTCCCACAGTGAGGCAGAACTAATCAGACTGACTGACTTTGGCACTCCCTGGTAATCATTTCCCCCGTCATGAAATGCTCAAAGGCAAGGCAATATGACTGTTTTTTTGCCCCAGCATGCACTTTATCCTAAAAGTGGTAGGGTGCCTTACAAACAAAAATATATGGCACAGTTAATAAAACAGTATCAAAATTAAGCATCAGCAGATAATCATACAAAGCTGCAGCAGGCTAGTTCCACCAAAACAGACTTTATAACTTTTCTAAAGGCCTCTATGAGGGGGTGCCACAAATGTGGGGTGGTAGAGAATTCCAGAGCAAAGAGGCAGAACTGGCATGATATGCTCTGGCTCAGGTGTCCCAGGAATCAGTCACACTGCCACATTCTGCACCAGCTGCAGGTGATGCATCAGACCTCCAGATGACCCTAGCATTACAGTTATCCAGTCTAAATGTAACAAAGGCACACAGTATCATAATTGGATCCCTTGGGACAAGATATATTTTAATCTGGGCAATATTCCACAGATGAAAAAAAGACACTGCAGACTGCCACCAACACCTGCGACCCAATATTCAAAAGTGTGTATGGGAGCAAATAAGTGTTTGCCCATGCAAACTGATTTTTGCGCTGGAGCACAATATTGAAAAGGGTGGTTGCGTGGGCAAACAGGGTTAGAGCTCTCGCAAAAAATGTGTGCAGGTGAGCAAAGGGAAGGATGGGGACAGGAATACCTGCACAACCCCACATTCAGTGCACGCACGCTGTGAAAAAGGGGTTAGCTTGGTCATTCTGTACAGTGCAAATATCACTGGACAAAACCCCATCTTACTCCGGGCAACCTAGCGGCTGCCGGAGTAACTGCAGCCAACAACCAAGTTGGCCAGTAGGGAGTACACCTGCCCCCTAGTAGTCTGTGGTCCCCACCTTCTGATCACCTTCCCGGTACTGCTTTAGTTAAGCCCTGTTGCCTAGTTGTCCCCCCCTTTGATCGTTGCCCTGACATAAATGAACTACATCCCTGGAGTCCAGTGGTCCCCCCACACACACTCATCGTCTGCCCAACATGAATGAACTAAAGCCTGACGCCCCGTGGTTCCTTCCCTCCCATCACTGATCACCAGCTTGACACAGAATAAAGCTATTCCCTGGTACCTACTGGTCCCCCCACCCTCTGATCGACAGTCCATATACTAATATAATATTCCCTGGTGCCTAGCAGTCCCCCCAGTACCCGATCCCCAGCCAAGTAAAAAACGGCTTCCTGGTGGCCATTCCCCCATTCCCGATCCCTGAGCCTATGAATTACTACGGACTCCCTGGCATCCAGTGGTTACCCCCAGTCATGGATCCCTGGCCACATTCCAAATGTGTAGACGGTGCATAGTCACGTAATACAAAGATGTAGTGCACATAACACAAGACAATATTCCCTGGTGTTCAGTGGACCTCCCCCACCCGCCCATCGATCACCGGCCCCTGGTCCATACATCAGTCCCTGCTGTCAAATGCCATCCCCCCAATGTGGCAATGACCCCCGCCCTGCCAACCCTCCCCTTGCCAGAACTGCCAGTGCTGCGGGAGTATATGGTGACCAGCACAGCCCTCCTCACACTTCCTCGGCCAGAAGCCATATGCAATTCCAGAGACTGCATGGCCTATGCAATGTACACGATGCGCATACTCTGTACTGTACAGTCTGCCACTACCCATGAAAATGAGCCTGTAATAGGTATGCAAATGGACCCTTTGGGCATGGATTCACTTGCATGGGTCCCTCCGAATATCATGCCTAGCACTCCAGCGCTATTAGGCCTGGTGGCACTATTCACTGCATAGCATAGATCCATGTCGGGACAGCGCTACTTGACTTAGTGCTACGCCAATATATCCCTATATTTAGACGAACAGCGTCTCACTTTGAATTCCATTTTGCCTATTTTTGAATATTGGGCCCTTGATGTTCTTGTGTCAACCTGCAGTCCATAATAAAGCTCGGATTTCTAACACTATCCCTATAAAGTCACTGACATTTTTGAATGCTGCAGGGGATGTCTGTCCATTTTCACAACTAGTAACAAATGTTTATTTTTAAAACAGAACAACCACTAGTACCGTCCAACCATTTCCAAAAATAATCTTTTATAATATTTATAATGCCTGAAATTATATTTTGAAAGCAGTAACGTTTGAATTGTTAATTTTAAATGAAAGCTTGGAGTCTGATCAACACGTATAGATTTTAATGGTACAGTTCACCTGTCGCTACATGTCTGTACAATACACTGTTAAAAAAAAAAAAACAGGATTTTAAAAATTTAATGAGCCACTTTATGTTTTTGTATTGATAAAAAACATTTATTTTTTATATTGATATATGGTCACTGTAGTAATTCATTAATGATACACCTATTATGCTGACTCCAAGCTTTAATTAACCAAAAACAAAACAAAACAAAAAAAAAATCAACAAGGGCTTAACTCATATAGGTCAGTGCAAGTTGTACCGAAGGCACCGCACCGACCACCGGTGCGTCAGGGACCCTGTGCCTGATTCACTAGCACAGTCCCATGGCTTGCAGCAACCCTGGCTCTGTGCCAAGCAGACAGTACATCAGGAAGCTGAGGCGCAAGTCACAGGTTGGTTGTCCAGCAATAGCACCATGGACAGCGGTCCCTGGTGGCTACCGCCCCCCCCCCAGCCCCAATCCCCATGTATGAAAATAAAATTCTGTCCCTGGTAGTCTAGCGCCCCCACCCAGCCCTGATCCACTTATATGAAAAGAAACGTCTGTCCCTGGTAGTCTAGCAGGCCCCCACCCCCAGCCTTGATCCCCATGTATTAAATATAATTCTGTCCCTGGTAATGTAACAGTCAATCTCCCAGCACCTGATCCCCGATGTCTCCAAAACCCCCTCAATGACAGACCGTGGTGGTCTAGTGGCCCCTCCACCCCGGCAGGCAGTGCCCCACCACCCCACTCCCCAACCGTCCCACTCCCTGCACAGTCCTCCACACACCAACACGGCTGGCAGTGCCCCACCACCCCACTCCCCAACCATCCCATTCCCGTGCCAGCGACCAGCACAGCCCTCCGCACACCACCACGGCTGGCAGCAATTACCTATTAATGAGCATGTACTGTATTGTACTGCACGTGCTCACTGATAACTCAGTCAGAGGTCAGCCATGGTGGTGGCGGAGGGCTGTGCTGGTCGCCAGTGTGGGACTGGGATGGTGGGGCTGGGTGGGTGGGCACTGCCTGCTGGGGTGGGGTGGGGGACCATTAGACCACCACAGACTGTCATTTAAGGGGTAGTGGGGATACTAGGGCTCAGGGCTGGGGGTGAAAGCTAAACTACCAGGGACAGAACTGTATTTTAAAACACAAGGATCATTGTTTGAGGGCCGCTACATTACCAGGGACAACATTTTATATTAATACATGGGGATTGAGGCTGGGGTGCGACACATAGGTGCAAGGTTCACAACCCTCCCCGAGGATTTCTAAGTACCCTTAGACCAGCCCTTGGCTGATTTAATGGTACTTTAACATTTGCCCTCTGGGAGGGTTTTGTGAATACCAACATAGGAATATGGCAGACTGCATCTGCTGCAAGGCCCCTAACGCCATGCCACAGCCCATTTTGTGGCACAAGGCTGGCACAAGCCCCCTTTGGCATATGCAGTGTGCTTTTCTGAACAGCTCCCAGCCCATCTTTTGGCGCAAGGTGCCACTTGCATCATTATGTTTGACGCAGGCACCTTGCATCGTTTTACAGGCTTTGTGAATCGGGCTCCAAGACTGTAGCCCTAATGGTGCCAAAGATAATCCATTTTAAACAAAATGTCTTTGTCAAAAGTCTAACTTTCGAACTGTTGGAGCTAGAAACATAAAAGGGGACAATAAATGTGTGCTAATTGGCAGCTATTTAAAAGGTTTTATTCTCAGAAACAATATGCATTCTCCTAAAGTATCCATATTTAACTGTGCCTGAATAAAAAATTATTTGTAAAAGTGTAGTTTGCATTGTTTTTTTTTTTTTTTTTTATGGGCAGCATTCTGTTACAGTTCACTTCATGAAATCACTTATGTGAAGATTTTACTATGCCACGATTTGTGTACAGAATGCTAAATATAAGCTGCTGACCTATCAGAACCCTGTTTAGAGTTCTGTGCACAAACTTTGACATAGTTAGAACTCCAAATTATTGGTTCCATGAAGAGAACTGTAACAGAATGCTGCCCATAAAAACAAGACAATGTAGGCCAGCCCAGTGGCACTGGAGGTTGGTCGTTACACCTTGCGCCTCGCCGGTGACCTGGGTTCAGGAACGAGGCCGGGCCGCCGAGTGTCAGCAGGGGAGAGTGGATCAAGCATCTGGAGGACTGCTCTCCTCTCCCAGGGGGAGGAAGGCCCGTCATCCCACTCGCTGACTGCCCTCTGGTGGTAGCCGGAGGGCAGTGCAGGTCAGGAGACGTGCCCACGTCCTTACGTCAGTAGAGGACAGGGACGGGAGAAAAGAGGAAAAATGGGAGCCGTCAGGCTCCATGATGGTCTCGCATCCCTGTACCACCCCTGGATTCTGGATCTGTACTCTCGGGCGGGGGAGCTGGTGCTCTCCTCCCTGGCCCTGCCACAGGGAACAAGCCATGTGGGAACTACCGGGGGCTCGCTGAGTGGGGATGCACAAGGCCGCAGGATGAATCCCTCTGAGGGAGGGCCATAGTTGTCCACCAGGCTCCGGGGTATAGAAACATGAAAAATTAAAAAAAAAAAAACACAAAACAATGCAATATACAGATTTTTATAGCACTTTTTTTCAGGTACAGTTAAATATGGATAATTTACGTGAATGCATATTATTTCTGAGAATAAGAACTTTATATTCGCTCAGCCTCAAAACCACAGAGGTTCTAAGAATTGAACCCAGGTCTGCTGGCTGCAACACGCCCATTCACAGCTTGTAACCCTAACCTCTATGCCTACAGTTCCAGCACGCATGAACAGCACACATTTGCAGACTTCCACACAATGCCTACTTCTTTCACTGGAGTCAGAAATGCACTATATATGGACACATTATTTTGTCCATGACACGATTCCAACTCACGCTATTTATCCAATGTGCAATTTCCTGTGCTCCTATACCGATGCACGCTTAATGGTATCCCCTCTCCACCAGCCCTTACTGATATGGGAGTCCTCCACAGTTTAGTGTTGGGTCCCCTCCTAGTCTTCACGTTCATAAACTACCTCCACAAGCCTATGTTTCGGTCAGAATACACATGTATAGGCATGTCTGTCAGACAGAAGTAGCACTATTGCTTGTAGCACTGATGACCAGAGTTCTGGGACAAGAACAAATCATCACAAGGTTGGGGGGCAGGATCAAGCATCTAAAGGGGCTGCTCTCCTCCTCCAGGGAGGGTGTTATGTGGTGCCCAGTGTTTGACTGCCCCCTAGCAGAGGCTGGGGGACAGAATAATAGGCAGCAGAGGAGTGACAGTCATCTGGCGTGCCACACACAGAACATGTGTTGCGCCACTGCTGACACCCTTGCATGCCGCTGCTCCGTGCCACAAGGAAGAGAGCACAAGAAAACCATGAAATATCCTGGATGGCTGGATGCTCCCTCCACCCTTCCCAGGCCCCTCACCAGGCGATTCAGGCACAGCCACTGGATCCTTGACCTGCTGGGTTGAAAGCCCTCCCCACCACCCTACTGCGGGGGGATAAGCAATGGGAATATGGTCCAGTAAGCCCCGGAGAAAGCATGGGTGACATGGCTGGGGGGGGCTGGCATGTCGAGGGCCACACGAGGGGGTGACTAACTTAAACCAAAAAAAAAAAAGCACATGTACACTGATCACAGTGTCCTGTTTGCTAGTGGACCCAGCACCAAAATTTTGAACCCCTTCTGCAGCGGGAACTAATAAGTATTCATGCAAAGTTTCCGATAAATAGACTGTCCCTACATGTCAAAAAGACAGTGGCCTGGATTTAGGACATACCAAAACTAAGAAAAGTCACCCTCAAACACAGAGTCTTGACTCTAGAGGGCATGACACTCAACCTTATGCTTTGCAAATCAGGGACGGCTTAACATTTTCCACACAAGTAAGAGAGAGGGCAGTGGAACCTTTAAAATTTAAAATGCAGTTTCCTGACCGATGAGTGGGCCACCTTGCCATCGGTGGTCAGACTGATCATGATTCGGCCAAATGATGAGACGAAGAACCCCTCTAAATGTTAAAATGATGGAATGAAAATCAAGTAAGAAAACTGAATTGACTGGAATTTAGTTTTTGTTGACCAGGAAAGGAGGATTAGGCAAGTCTGCCTATTATTAGCCTCATCGGATACAAATGCAAACTGACATACAGAACCAAATTAAGCTGTTGGTGGTATTTTAGTGAATGGGGGGATATTTGGCCAGGACACCATGGAAATTCCCCTACTCTTTTCAAGAAGTGCCAAGGGATCTTTAATGTCCACCTGAACAACCACCAGGACAGGCAGATGGTACCTTGGTTAAACCGTCATCGAAAGACAGCACCTAATGAATTTCAGGCTTTCAAGCAGCTTTGGTGGTGGTGGGGGGCGGGCACCAGAACTATTTGATTTTGATTCTGGACACACCCAGTGCACCCCATAAACATTTTAAAAATGTAAGAAAGATATATAAGAAATGTAATAAAATCTCTATGTATTAGCCAGGGTTGACCTTGCTAAACCTTTAACAAATGTCCAAAATCAGGAACACATCTTACAAATTGGAAATATAAGCTCAATGAGCTTGCTATAGTGTAGGGCTTAGTGGGACAGTACTTTCCAAAGGAAAACAAAGCTGTGGCACTATTGTGTAGCAATATTTTATGCTTCAAATCCCTACTTTTCAGTGACAAAAAGGTCTAAAGTTTGAAGGGACAGACAAACTTTTTGAGACAAAAATCAGAAATGTCCCTGAAAACCAGGGAAATGTAACTTGAGGGGTACCCCACTAAACGCAGTAACATAATTTTGGTACCTAGGGACTATCTAGACCCCAACCTATATTCCACAGTGCAAACAGACCACCTGGTAGCAACCCACCCATCCCCAGTAGGGTGCACACTATACAGGGTTTAAAACTATTGATTAGCAGTTTTTTCTTGGGACAATACTAAATGTACAGAAAGCATTTACAGTATATAGGTTTTCTAGAAGTGTTATGTTTATTAAATACAGTGAGGCAAGTACTATGCATTTTCTCAATGTTTTAGAACTTTTATGAGCAAACCTCTAATAAATTTTTAGAGTTAAATAAAACCCTGCCATATAAAACAAAAATCAACTTTTACAATTCACTTTGAGTGTAACCATCTCCAAAATTATTCTATTCTTCATCAACTACGGGGGCACTGTGTATGGGTCAGCATCCCAACTGTACAGGCTTGGTACCGTGTATAATGCCTTTTGCAGGTCTGCCCTAAACCGCCAACTAAGAATGCATCACTATGGCCTGTATTGCAAATTAGGTTGGTCCTCTAATTAAGCAATATACCCCCTCCAGGGTGTGGGTATTCTGGTTGATTTACCACGGCTGGTGTGGTTTGGTCACGAGGTGCAGCCGAGTTACTTAACCACATCAGTCATGGTAAGCCCACCAGTATACCCACACCCTGGAGGGGTATATTGCTATTATGCAATGTTGTTGATCAGTTAAGTAAGTAAAAAGGTGAAGAAAACATTTTTTTTTTGTGGTTTTACATGATTGTTATTGTTGCGGAACAAAAATAGTTCCTTTTTGCTATGTGTAATATAGAGGAGCATTTCGCACCCTCCCATTCCTCAGACCTCAAGTGTACATCAGAGAGAGAGAGAGAGAGAGAGAGAGAGCACGCAATGCCGTTTCCATGGAGTTTAGAAGGAGAGGAGTCATATTTACCTGTACGCTGTGTTTTTTGTCTTGCTTGTGTAAGACAAAATAAAATACTCTACTAGCTATTTCTCTGTGGTTTGGCGTGAGAGGAAGTGAAGCCTTTTTTTTTTGGTGAGCGATGAAATGTCGCAGCCAAGGTTTGCTTTCCGGGGTTACTGGGGTGTTGTGGTCTTGAGGTTTTTATTCCGTATTTTCCCTTTTTTTTTTTTTTTAAATCGTGAGGCATTACATGTACTGGATGTGGCTATGTGCCGCTGTTAATCAGTAATGTGGTTCTGGCTGTTTTTAGTGGTTTTAAACTGGAGACCTTTTCCAGTGGGTACCCTGGAGGATTTACAACGCTGAAAAGGTGCCAGCCAGCCAATCAAAATGCAAGATTCTGCCTATTTTTTTGTGCCCATTGTATAATACCCAAATATGCTCCCATGGAGTACACTTCCTGTTCAAAGGTCAGAAGGGTAAACTCCCCAGTTATCTGCCTGTCCCGATATCCCATTATAGATGTCCGAATACTCACTCTGGGCACCAAGAGCAAGATGTTTCCAGTTCCCTAAACACACCAGTGCCACAGGTCAATTTGCCATCTCATACAGGCTTCCTAAATAATTTAATGCTCCCCAAAATTCAGAGATGCCAGTTCCACCTTTATTCTCAGTTAATTTTTACGCAACCACACTGTGCACAGGTGTACCTACTAGCACAGTTTCTCCACATTACAAATCCAGCCTCTACACAGTGCTTCATACATACAGTAGCACCCACCTGGAAGTCTATACTCCCTGTGTGAAACAAGTAACTGTGGTCTGCTGCTTGACAATAAAATGTGTTAATACTTGTAAATCGAGCTTAATATTTTTAGACTTGTTTTTGAATTATTTTGTTGTGTTAAACCTTGGATTGTGATACTGTCCTCCGATCGGTCTAAATTAAGTCACATGATGACAGTAGGAGAGTACACAACAGGCTGCCATTCTCAACATGGCACTCACCAACTTGGGAATGGTAGGTGGAGCAGGGTTAATTTCAGGTATAAGCATATGTGGGACATTGACCAAC
The DNA here is from genome assembly GCA_016271365.2 of Neoceratodus forsteri. Lineage (NCBI taxonomy): Eukaryota > Metazoa > Chordata > Ceratodontiformes > Ceratodontidae > Neoceratodus > Neoceratodus forsteri. The sequence goes on from CM057456.1 coordinate 964,825,156, forward strand.
TGGATATAAAAAGTAGGAGTTTAATTAATACAATAATGGGTCACACTGGCCAACCTTGTCTACATACTCAAAGCAGCAGTGCAAAACCAGAAGAAGACTCAGCATTTATATAGCCCTTTTTTCATGCACAGTGTATCCCAAAGCACTTAACAAGCAATGCTAGACTGGCAGCGAAGTGACTGAATGTGTGGTAGTGGCAGCCATATCACACATCAACACCCACACACACCCCCTGGACAATTGCATGAATTATGGGAAGAGGAATGTTGGCCAGGACACCGGGAATGTTCCCTACTCTTTGCAAAGAGTGCCCCAGATTCTTTTACTTCCACCTGGACATCCAACAGGACAACACCAGGATGGGTAGAAGGGACCTCGGTTCAATGTGTCATCTGAAGGACGGCACACGCCAGCAGTACAGCAGCACCTCCCGAATACTGCACTCAGATGCCAACATTTTAGTTGCAAGTCCAATCCCAGTGTGGGACGAGAACGCACGACCTTCTGGCCCAGAGGCAGATGTGCTACCAACTGAGCCACACTGACACCTAATAGTAATAGGCACAAGACACCTATCTGGTTCTCTAGGACGATCAGGGTGGCAGTGAGGGCCAAACAAAGGGCCCTCCTTTGCTACGAGGAGAAACAGGGGGATGAGGAATGGAGCAAATACCAACTAAAGATGAAGGAGGCTAAGAAGGCAGTCAGGAATGCAAAAACAGACACAGCACTGCATACTGCGGAGGATATCAAAGGAACGGCGAAACACTTCTTCAGGAATATCAGAGGGAAAAAGCAAGATGAGAAGGGAACTTAGTAGGCTGACGGACAGGTACAGGGCTTTAGAGGAGGACGAGCAGAAGGCAGTCATTCTAAATGACTACTTCTGCTCATCAGTCACAGTGGAACATAGTGGGCCTCTTCCGAAAAGCAGCATAAAGGCTGGTGCAAGCGGGATCCCAGAAATGGGAAAAATGGTAGTTACAGGAGAAAGGGTTAGAAGTGTAGGTTGCAATCCTCTTCACACTGTTCCCCCCAACACTTCTGTCCTGCGTCATTCATACCTAAATTCTCTGCCTTTCACCTCTCTCTGCAGTGTCCCTTGCACAGTCTCCCAGGTTATCACTAGGCATATAATGTGGCATCCAAACCGGGGATCGAACCATGTATGTTTCACTTCAAAGGCAGCAACCCTACCACTACGCCACTGTGTCTGCCACAATGTTAGGTGTCAGCAAGATCCACTCATACCTACCCATGGTCACATCTACCACCACGGTACTCCCTCACAACACCCACCCACACAAACCATACTATTGTTGCTAACCACATTTACCCTGCTCAGCAAAAAAACCCTAGTTGCTTCTGGTATATACACACACCTTTGTTGCTGGGGGAGCACCTCACCTCTCATAGCCTCTCTGTCACCCTGTCTCTCCCCATAGTCCCCCCGCATCCCTCCCCTCTACCCCTCCCCCCATCTCTCTGTGCCTTGAGCCCTCCATGTCTGTTCCTCCATCTGGCCCTCATGCAGCTGCCCATTCCCTGCTCATCACCTTCTCAGCTTGCCAGCCGCCGCTACCCGGCAAAACTCCACCAATTCATGGCCCTTGTGAGGATCTTCCATTTGCTTCTTCGACTATCTGGCAATGTTCCTACCTAATCCTGGCCCAGCAGCGCACCCCAACTGCAATCACCCGCGGGGCTTCGAACAGCCGCTATGAATATCTGCAGCCTGCCTAAAAAAAATCGGCACCCCTGCAATGCTGGACAGCACAGCACCAACCAGACATTCTGGCTTTAACAGAAACATGGCTGTCAGCCAAGACCTCAGACTCATTTGTCTCTATTCCTGGCTACTCTCTCATTAGGCTTGATCATAACGGCAAGAGAAGTGGTGGCTGTGCCTTCTATGTAAGTGACTCACTGCATTACCAAGCCCTGCCTGTGCCCTCCCTAGACCATGCTGCCCAAGACCTCTCAATAAAACTCTCCCCTGACCCAAACCGTGCTCCTCTTACTCTCACCGTCACCTACATCCCACCCCGCAGCCAATCCCCTGCCTGTAAAGCACTCTCTGACTACCTAGCTAGTCACCCCGACAAAATGAAACAAATCCTAGTTGGGGATCTCAACATAAACTGGCTGGTGAGCTCATCAACACATGCCAAAGATACCTTTGCTGCGTTAGAAATGACCCAACTGGTATCCCGGCCTACCAGGACCAACCCCACTAATGGAACCCCCACCCTACTAGATATCCTGCTCACTAATCGTCCCCACCATATTACCGACCTGGGTGTCATACCCAACATCTTAAGCGACCACTTCCCAATCATCTTCAGCTGGTCCTGTCAGCTACCTAAACCACCACCAAATATCACCTTTCGTTATCGACTATGCCCAGGAGGCATAGCCAAACTCAAACAATATCTAATTAACTGGGACTGGTCCCCTATTTCCCAAGCCCAGCACATAGATGATGCACTGCACTACTTCACCACCACCTTTAATACCGCCTGTGATGCTTTTGCACCAACCATCAAAAGTGACCACTAAGAAACGTAGCGCCCCCCCTGGATCACCCCAGAACTCCTACAACAGTTCAAAATGCGTGATAGCCTCTGGCATCGTGCCACTGCCTCCAGTTTGCAAAGCGATAGACAGGCCTATAATGCTGCCCACAATAAGTGTACCTGGGCAATCCGCAAGGCCAATGCAGAGCACTACAAAACTGCCCTAGCCACCTCCTGAGGTAGCACAAGAAAGTTCTGGGATAACATCAAGGATTTTAATGGTAAATCCCGCTCTCTCCCCACACAACTTAGTATTAATGGTACTACCACCACAGACACACTTCACATAGTAACCTCCTCAACTCCACCTTCTCAGAACACAGTTCAGTCCTCCCTAGCAACTTTTCCGACTCAATTCAGCCTACCCCACCGCCTGAGCTCCTCCACCCTCCTCAAACTTAGAGTCATTACCCCTACAGAAGCGAAAGCTTACCTGTCCAAAGCCCTCCAGAGCTCCAATTACTGCAAAGACGCCTTCGATATGTGTATCCTATACCTTGCGCTACACTCAGTTATCTCCCCACTCACGGACCTTCTAAATCTGTCCCTGCGCCTGGGCCAGTTCCCAACCTCATGGAAAATGGCAGTGATAACACCAATATTGAAATGTGGTGACAGCTCCCTTCCAAACAACTACCGGCCCATCTCGATTCTCCCCCAACTCTCTAAAGCCCTTGAAAAGATCATGGCCAATCAGCTCATTGACTACCTCCTCGCACACAACCTCTTATATAGGGAGCAGCATGGTTTCAGAACTGATCATAGCACTATGACCGCCCTCACAGAATTTGCCAACTCCCTGCACTCCACGACTGACAAGGGGCACCTCGCAGGGACCATGTTAATGTACCTATCAAAGGCTTTCAACACGGTTTCTCACCCCCTCCTTCTTAACACATTACAACAAATTGGGGTCTCTCATTGTCCAATCTCATGGTTCTCCAGCTATCTTTCATCTAGAACCCAATGTGTTAAAATTAATAATGCCATATCTACTATGCTGCCTGTGCACTCAGGAGTACCCCAGGGATCTATCCTGGGTTTCCTGCTATTCAGCATCTACCTCAATGCCCTACCTAAATCCTGCCCCAGCAACCTTCTCCTCTATGTGGATGATGCTGTTCTTTATGCCGCACATCCTGATCCTCTCTCTCTCCAGCGTACCTTACAAAACTCCTTCTCTCAGATTGAACACTGGTTTGCTGAACACAGCCTGGTGGTCAATATTAAAAAAACTAAGACGATGCTCTATGCCCACCGCCAAAACAGATCAAAGGATTCCCCCTGGAAATACTCTCTGCCGCTCTCATTGCACTGGAACAGGCCCAAAAGTATAAGTATCTAGGTATTACATTTGACTCTCCCTCTCGTTCCACAAACATATAAAAATCCTCATCTTCACCACCAACACCCGCATTGGTCTCCTTTACAGACATAAAGACTGCCTGCCACCTGAAGCACTTCACCTAACCATTACATCCTCAGTCTTATTGCTAGTGGACTGTGGCCTCACAATCTATGCTGCCGCTGACCCTACGGCACTTCATCAGATACAAGTAGTCATCAATAAGGCCTGCCAGCTCCTCTCTGGCGCCGACAGAAATACACATACATGCACCCTATACGTGCTCACCAATATCCTCTCCCTTGAGGAAAGACTATTATACCAGACATGTCTCTTCACCAAAAAATCCACCTGGGTTTAACCCCAATAGGTGTTATGGCTTCAGGCAGCCACCATCTCAGCATCCACACAGGCCACCCCAAAAACTATCTGGAAGGTGCCTAGGGTCAGGACCACCCTGGCCCAGTAATCCTTCCCCCTTAGAGCTCCATCCTGGTACAGTGCCCTCCCACCGGCCATCACATCAATCACCAATCTAAGTCCTTTTAAAGCTGCCTTAAGGGCCCATATCCTCTCCTCATGTCAATACCAGTGTAACAGGTAACCTGTGGTCCTGCACTACTCCGCTAGGCCACGCACCTGCCCTTGACCTGAGGCTAGTTGAGGCTACTTGGTCTATGATCACCAGCCTCCTCCCTGCTACCACTTTTATGAAGTGGGACTACATCTGCCCTCCTCCAGTCCTCCAGACCCATACCTGTTTCAAGTAAACAGTTGAATAGCACTGTCAAAGGTGCAGCCAGTACCTCCTTGAGCTCCCTCAATACCCTAGGATGCAAACCATCTGGTCCCATTACTTTCTCCACCTTCAGATTAACAAGTTCATTTAGCCATGGAGAATGAAGCATAGGCCTCCCATCTCCAGCTGGTGGGAGTCCCAGAGGGGATTGAAGGAGATAATCTCCTTTGATACAAAACAGACTGGTTGCAAAGTGTAGTACAGCTGTGGAAGGATGTGGACACATGCTCTTTCACAAAGGTCTACCAAATCAATATGCAAGGAACACAAGCTGGGGCCAATGTTCCTTGCACCATCTTTCTCAAAACTATCAGCGCTGCAGTAAAGGAGAGAGTTTTGTCAGCTGGCAGCTAACTTACTGGCTTTCTATGGATTGGCATGATGTTAAGATATATCTAGATCTCTCCTTTGTCACTAGGAAAAAGCAAAAGCAATTTGATGCAGTTTTAAGTGCAGCTGTGCTCTCTGGGAATCGTGAATTCCATGTTGTTCCCTGCTCAACTCTGCACTGTTTATGGCAGCAAGTAATTTCTGTTTCTGGATGCAAAGCACACTGGCCAATGGACTGAAAAGATGGCCGAAGAATTCTGATCTTATCCAGAAATGGCACTTGCCACGAGGGAAAAGGAAGAGGATTGAGGGATCTTTTGGTTAACTGTTTCTGGTGCCTTACTTCAAGCAGTACACTTCCTTTATCTATGGAAAAGTTTTAAAAAGTTAATTAGTTTATATATGTTGTAACCTAGGGGATGGTGGAATTGTTTGATTGATATCCCCGACTGCAGCTCTACTGTGGACAATGGTAACGGTGAGAAGTGGCAGCCTCGTGGTGCACTCAGCAAGCTTGATGAGAGGTGCTGTTGGCTGCTCAGGCAGTGAGAATGTTTAAACAAATCTATAGTTCTTTTTCTCCTTCTACATTTATTTTTTCATTCTGACAGTTGGAACTAACCCTGACTTATGTCACTTGCAGTCCTGTTTTACTTTGAGACTTTGAGAACTGATTTTCACATACCGCAGTGACAAGAGTCGGGGGAGCAGCCATTAATAGACTGGTCAAGGAGCCAAATCATCAAAAATGAACAAAAGCAGAGTGAAGGGCTTGCACTGCGATTGCCCGTGCCCCCTAGGACAGTACAGTCAGTTGGACAGTGCCCCTGAGCCATCTGAACGAATATAGGGGAATGTTGGTGCTGAGCTAAGTTGAGTAGCACTGCCCCAACATGAATCTGGGTAGTGCAGGGGAACAGTGCCCCCAGACCTGATGGTGCCAAGATCCCCCAATGCGATATTCAGCTGGCACTATGAAAATGAGCAGACTGGGTAAGCAAGGTGCTAAGGGGCCATTTGTATGGGAAGCAGCAGCAGGTTTGTGCCCCTATGACCACCCCCCCCACGCCGATTGCCCATCTCCATATGAAAATACTCATTCCCTAGGGTCCAGTGGCACCCCCCCACCCTGTGATCGCCATCCCCATAATTATATACTACATATACGTATACACACACACACACACACATATATATACACACACACACACACACACACACACACACACACACACATATATATACACACGTATATATATATGCATACCACACACACACACACACACACACACATATGCACACATATTCCCTGGTGTCCACTAGCACCCCCTGTCTGTCGATCACCGTCCCCGTAGTACAATATATATTTCCTGGCATCTAGTGGCACACCCACCCTCCCAACGTCAGCCCTGTAGTTAAATATATATTCCTTGGTGTCCATTGGCACCTGCTGCCCTCCAATCGCCATCCCTATAGAACAATATATATTCCCTGGCATCTAGCTGCACCCCCCGCACCCTCCAATCACCGGCCCCATAGTTAAATACATATTCCCTGGTGTCCAGGGGCACCCCTCACCCTCCAATCACCATCTCTGGTGTAACTCCACCAGTCCTTGGTGTCCAGTGGTCTCTCCCACCTCCAATTGTTCACCATAGTTTAGTAAAAAAAAGTCTTAGTCATCTAGTGGCACACCCCCATGCACTGCTCACACCAGGTATACCACCCTGCCACCTCCCCATTTACCATAATCACCAGGTCTGTGGGGAGCCCATACAGCAACCGACACTGCCCTCCTCTCACCTCCTCAGCCAGCCACCTTATGGAATGTCGGGGAGCAAGACCTATGTACTGTACAGGGTGTGCGTCCTCTGTACTGTACAGGGAGTGACAGTACACAGACTGCGCACTCCCTGTATAGTACAGGGGATACGTGGCCTGTACAGTACATACAGCGCATTCCATATGGTGGCTGGCCGAGGAGGTGAGAGGATGGTTGTGCCGGTCACCATATGGGCTCCACACAGCACTGGTGATCATGATACAGGGGGGATGGCAGGGTGGTGTTCCCGGTGTGGGCAGTGCAAGAGGGCTGCTAGATGCCAAGGACTTCACTTACAAAACTGCGGTGAGCGATCAGAAGATGGGGGTACCATTAACCACAAGGGACTGCAAGTTTTAGTTTGCGGCGAGTGATCGGAGGGCAGGGGAAACCACCAGACACCAGGGACTGGTGGAATTATACCAGGGACTGTGATCAGAGGGAATGGGTAGGTACATACAGGCCAGTGATTGGAGGGTGGGAGTGCCACTAGATGCTACAGAATATTTATTTAACTATAAGGATGGCAATCGAAAGCGAGAGGTGCCACTGGATGCAGGGAATATATACTTAACTAAGGGCTGGCAGTCAGAGAGAGAGTGCCACTAGATTTCAAGGGAATACATATTTAACTATGGAGCTGGCAATCGGAGGAGGTGCCACAGGACACCAGGGAATATATATTTAACTACAGAGATGGCAATCAGAGGGTGAGGGGTGCCACTAAATGCTACGAAATACATATCTATCTATATACAGGAACAGCGATCAGAAGGCAGGAGTGCCACTGGAAATCAGGAACTATTTATTATAAAATGGAAATGGGGATCAGAGGGTGGGGGTGCCACTGGACACCAGGGAGCAGGTGAGCCCCCCAACCATCAATGTTTTTGTTGACTGCAGTGGCTCTGCCAGCCACTAGGGTTGCCCAGAGTAAGTTGTGCTTCTTCTCAGCGGTAATCGCGCAGCACAAGTGGCCTGCACTATTCCTTCTACATAGAGCTAACGGGCTGAATGTTGCACTGGTCCATTTTCGTGTCCTCATCATTCCTTTTGTGCACCAATCCTGGCATATGTGTTAACCGATTCAGTGCGTACTCTAGACCCTTTTGAATACGGAACACAGGCACAAACTTTGGGCAAACGGCGGGCAAGTATTTTTGTTTCAGATGGTTTTATTCAAAACAATAAACAGAAATAGAAAAAAAAATAGCTGTAAACATATAAAATATGTTTTTTTGGGCCCCCCCCCACTACCCACACACAAACAGCACTGGTGGGTTGACTCCCACAGGGGCTTGAACTGTGCCTCTTTGCTCTTCCCTATGTTCAACAACAAAGTGCTCATGACAGCCTGTAATGACAAGGACCTTCACACTGCTACTGTACCTCAGACAGTTTTTCAATGGAGTAGGACACACAATCTGGGGACAACAAAACAGGTTTCCATGGCCGGAGCAGCAGGGCAACCTCCCTTCACCAGTATCAGTCCTCTCTTTGGGGGCCAAGGGCGTGTTGTCAGTTCAGTTTGTTTCATATGGGTTTAAATGCTGGAAGGGAAATGAACTTCCCTATAGAGGCGAGACTCTCTGACATGATAGTCCTATGAGTATGGTGACTAGAGTCATGGAGATTCCAGAATAGTGAGAGCACCTCCTCTGTGAAACAGCATGCAAGTCATGCGCTAGCATTACCGGAACCATGCTCAGGATGCAGTCTACTTGACTGATGGCTTCAGCGATGCCAGAGAATATTGCGGCTCAATGAGTGAGGGCCAGAGCAGTCACTAAAAGACTCCATTGGTTAAAAGCTGACTAGTTCAATAGGTCGTGGGTTGCAATCCACACAGACAGGTGGGCCCTAGAGAACATGTAGTTGAGCTAGCTCCTAGAATTCTCTGGTTCAAGATAGAATCTCTGTCTTCTTTAATGAGGGTGATGCTCCCTGAAGACTTTCTAGGCCCAACTGTTTTCCAAGATGCCTAGTTACACATTCCAAATGGATCATGCCATTCTAAATTCCTCTGGTTCAGTGTCTTCTGCACCCTAAGTTGTCACCAAAGTACTCATCTTCCTCCTGGTGCTCCTCAGGAAGCAGGGGACCCACCTGTATCCTTACTTTGATGACATTCTCATCAAAGCCCCACACTATCAGGAGGTGAAGAGAACAATGACCAATAATATCAAGGTGCTGGAACCATTTGGATGGCTGATCAATTACCAGAAGCATTCCCACCAGCCATTCAGTTTGTAAGACCACTACTGCACCCATTTCAATATGGCCATAGCTGATAGTTACCCTCTAGCAAGAGGGGATACTCATGTTCACAACCCAGTTAAAGTTCCCTGAGCACAAGAAGTCTTCAACATGAAGCATTATGGAAACGTAGGGGTCCATGGTATCCTAATTGGAGGTAGTCCCATGAGCATAACTCTCAACTGTCCCTGATTTTCAGGGACGTCCCTAATCTTGCCTCAGAATTTTCCTCCGTTTCTCATAAAATGTGTGCTTTTGTGACTGAACAGTGGGGACTGTAAGCACAAAATAATGCTAGACATTACAGTTACAGACTTGATATTCTTTAGAAAATGCATCTTACATTAATCCCCTTATTTTATTAACTAAGAAAATATTACCGGCCTTTAAGATGTGCCCCTGATTTGGGATCTTTGTCCCTGATTTTTTAAGACTTGTCCCCAATTTGTGAGGCAAAAGGTTGGTAGGTATGCCTATGAGCTACACTCTACCTGCAAAAGCTATAGAACCTTCACCTTTCCCCAACAGAAGCAGACAAACAGGGGTCTCCACCAAAACTGGCCCCTTCCAGACCAGTAACAGACACCAGTTAGTGGGAATGGGGAGCATACATCACCAGTCAGTGGTAATGGGGAGTACAGATCATCAGTCAGTGGTGATGGGGAGCACAGATCACCAGTCAGTGGTGATGGGAAGCACACATTGCCAGGCAGTGGTGATAGGGAGCACACATCGCCAGTCAGTGGTGATGGGGAGCACACATCATCAGTCAGTGGTGATGGGGAGCACATCGTCAGTCAGTGGTGGTGATGGGGAGCACACATCGCCAGTCAGTGGTGATAGGGAGCATGCATCCCCAGTCGCCGGCGATGGGGGGGCACTCCACCCCAGTCACCGGCGATGGGAAGCACCCATCTCCAGTCACCGGTGATGAGAAGCACCCATCCCCAGTCACCGGCGATGGGAAGCAGCCATCCCCAGTCACCAGCGATGGGAAGCACCCATACCCAGTCACCGGCGATGGGGAACACCCATCCCCAGTCACCGGCGATGAGGAGCACACATCAGAGCCACACCATCCAAGCCCGATGTTCTCTAAGAGAGACCACAGGACACTCATCAATGTTATTAGAACTTCGAGCAGCTTGGCAAGATCTGTACCCCACCAGGCATCTGAAGTGCAAGTCAGCTCTGATCAAAAGCAACAACAATGTGGTTGTGACATACTGATTAACAAGTGGGAGCCCACAGTCCAACCATGCTGAAAGAAACTTCTTCTACAAGCAGATGCTCATTTACAGGGGTCTGCAATACTTTCCTTCAAATGGAAACTAAACATGAAGGTGGAACTGCTCAGCCAAAATGCAACTCACCCTTCCATCTTTATTTCTCCTTGTCCTCCAGGGGTGAGATTTACAAAGTGAAGTTTTGCTGGAAACAACTTTAGAAAGTTATCAGATTATTGTTTTTGTTATTCCCCAAAAATCTTTTAGCTTAGGAAGTCTTCACACTGAGGATGACGCGATCAGTAAAACAGCACATGGGCTGTTTTTACTTCATCAAGGGTCCTGTCTGCCTACAACAAGGGATCGCCTACCGACTCATAAGGAGTGGCAGATGGACAGCTGGGAAACAACTAAGGGAAAACAACAAATTTTCTGTTTCCTCTACTGCTCCCTCCCTATAGGACACACCTAGAAATAAGTCACTTGTGGCTCAGTATGCCTTCCTGGTTATAAATGTTAACATTTTATAATAATCAGACCAGCTCTAACACAGGGGCCTCAACTGGCAGCAGCCCACTAGCCAAATGCTGGCAGATTTTGTATCTGGCTAGTAACATTTTAATTTAACTACGCTTGTGGGTTTGTACTGGAGAAGGTAACCTTTTAACAAGTACACTAGCTGGACCAGTGGAAAAGTCTGTGGGGCTACTGGATCTTCCAGGACACTAGCCCTGCTGGATAGTGGCTGCAAAGCGTAATTCCAATTTCCGACCCCTGCTAACAGTAGATCTTGCCTACAAGCCGAATATTGACGAACACATCAAAACACTAAAAATGATTAACTTTTTTTCAGCTCTCCTCCTAGCTGTTATGGTAAGTGACAGTGCACACTACATTATACAGCCAGTCTACTGATCCTGCTCTGGAGTCCCCTATTGTTTCAAAGCCTCATTATGCCCTGGACCAAACAGCATCAAATGCACTCTAGTCCACGGAGCAACAACACCTCAGGTCTCTTTCCGACATGTGCTGCAGGATAATTATTACAGTGTTATAAGCAGTGCAACAGATAAAGAATAACTTTGTACTCCAAGCAAATCTGTGACATAGCTACTGCTGTACCTGCGGAGTTCCTACTTTCTTTTTCTTGTTTACTCCTCCGGGGATGCCATTTGCGGGACTCACTGGTCTTTTCTTACTACGGACGGGGGTTACTGGTACTAATGGTTTGGTGGGAGAAGGTGTCACTGGCACCTGCACCGGCACTGTCACCGTCACCGGTACCGGCACCAGCCCCTGTAGCTGCACCGGAGAATCCATTTCAATCTGAATTATCCGTATGATTGCCGCAACACACGCTGCAACCCGGAACTAAATGGAGTTCGATCTCTTTGACACATCGGACTGCGTTAAAGAATACAACGCTATCCTTTTCCGCTCCTATGCGACGAGCGAGACATACAACTAGTAGCGTAGTAGGGCTCCTATCGATTGTACGGAGATACAGAGCAGGAAAGGCCTAGAGACACCTTTTCTAGTTGGCTTATTAGAGCAGAGGATGTGTAATACAGCTCGAATTCGAGTATCCCTATGGAAATAGTGTCACTAATATGCGAGTCTGTATTTGAGTGATGGAACTTGAAATGTGTATTTTTAAGGCGGGTTGGTGTCAGCCAAAAAGGTTTCTGGGGGCACAAAAACATGAAATTTGCATTGCACCTTCTCTCTGATGGACTACTTTTGTGTGTGCCTCCACTTGTGATGGCACTTCTCTGGGTGTCAAACTGTACTGCACCGCATGTGCCAGTGAATCTGCGCACATGCGGTATGGTCAGGAGGCCTCTGGTTAGCCTCCAGAGAGAAAAACAAAACCGACCACCAGCTTGAGTTGACATATCCAACTCCACTTGGAGGGGGAAGACACAGCCAGTACTGCCATCAGCCCAGGTGGCCTTGTCCAGGTCGCCTTCAGGAATGGGGAACACTGATAGCATTACCGCTGGCAAGGTGACCCTGTCCTGGTTCCCCTTGAGGAGAGGGGGCCCCCACTGACATAGCCCTAGCCCCCTCAGGGAGACACCAGCAAGACACATCTTGTCCGAGTCCCCCTTAGAAGAGGGGGACACCATTGGCATTTATGTTGGTGCAGCAGGCTTCTCCCACTCCTCTTGAGATGGAACTACATCAGACATTAACTCCAACACAGCCCAGACCTGGTCCTTCAACAGGCTTTTCCTGATCTCTCTCAGAAGAGGTCAACATTTTAAACTTTGCCACTGACGCAGCAGGCCGGTCCCGAAACAGCTTAGGGAGATGGACACCTTAAGCAATCTGTTTACTCGGATAACCCAGCTGAGATGCAATATTTTATTTTCAGTTGGGTTCTGCTATTGCTAAGTTTTACAGTGGGTGGACTGGAGTGAAGCACCAAGAGGTTAATAGGTGACTTGTTCAGGGATACATAGTGAGTGGTTCCCAAGACAAGGAGGACTGGCATCCCCAAAGATGTGCCTAAGGAAGAGGAGCAGATGAGCTGGAGGATGTACAACCAGTTTAGTCTACCAGGAGCACCATTGGCAAGAGGATCACCAAGAAGCAGTGAACTAGAGGGGAAGTGGGAGCAGTGGTGGGAAATAACAGAATCTGGACCCCTGGCCAGGGTTGGAATAGTGGGACAGAGACTTGGATGGGAACAAGGAATGTGCATGAGACGGAGAGCAAGAATCACGTGGGATGGGATGGGGGGGGTACAAAAAAAAAGCAACACTGGAAACAGGTCCAGGGAGCAGACAAGGTAATGGCAGAAGGCAGGGGTCCTGATGGGTGGTTTGCTGAAATGCCAGGAGCCTTGGTGATAAAATTAGTGATCTCCAGGCAGTAGCAGCAGAAGGCAGCCCAGACATAATGGTAGAAACATGGCAACAACTACTAACTGGGACCTCCCAGTAATAGGTTATGTAATATTCAGGAGAGACGGTAAAGGGCAGGAGTGGGGGATGTCACTGTATGTTATGAAAGACACAGGGTGTTGGGAGATAAGGACATAGGGCGAGGGGTGATATTGAATCATCATAGATTCAGCTTATGGGGCAGGGCTGTTTGCATGGGGTAATCTACAGGCCTCCTAGTCAGACTGAGGAGGTGTATAGGGCACTCATTAAGGAGATTAGATGGGTGCAGCTCAAGGGGCAGTTGTGCTGATAGGTGATTTCAGCGTGCCACATGTGGAGTGGAGCATTCCTAGAGCATGGAGCACCAGGAACCAGATGTTGGTGAGTAACTTCCAGGACTGTTTCCTGACTCAGTCGGTGGAGGAGTTGACTGGGGATGACGTCATACTCGCAGTGAAAATGGTAGGGGTCCAAACACCTGGGTCCGGTCGGGCCCGCTAGTATCAGAACTTTAAGTCATAATTAGATTTTGTGGTTCCAAGAGGTAGAAAGCCTGATAAATGAAAATGCTGCATTTTGTGTCAGTTTAGTAAAAGTAAAATTGTACTGTTTACATTTGCCCACAGGCAGAAGGAGTGGCAGTAAACGCGGGCACCCTGTGATGCACTGCTCACTTCTTTCCCCAACTGGGTCGTATAATGCTTCTGATTACTGCATAAGGAGCCAGACTGATCCCCCGAGGGGTGCAGGATGCCTACAGGTTGCACCACAATGTGTGCTGTTGTAACACATTGCAACCTTTGCTGACATGAGCCTCCCAGAGAGTCACTGTCTTGCTGTACTGTTTTTTCCCCCACCGATCAGTGTGATATTGGGATGGTGGATAGACAGCATCAGGACAAGAAGAAGCAGCTTCTTGCTTTATATTTTATTTTGTTGGTCTGAGCCCCAAATAGCATCAGTCAATTTGCAAACCTCAAGTTTCAGCAGCATTGCATAATCTACTATATTAGCACCATTTCACTGTGTGATCTGGAGTACAATGTCCAGTTCTGGAGAGCACGTCTCAAGAAGGACATGGGGAGAGTGAAGGCTGTCCAGAGAAGCGCAACTAAAATGGTCCAGGGGCTGATCAGAGAATCCTACGAAGAGAGACTGAAGGACCTCAGTAGGTACACCCTGGCGGGGGAGGGGGGGCATGCTAGAGTCCTTTAGATACATCACGGTTGAACAAGTTACATAAGGGGACTATTTTTCAGAGGAGAAGATGCACAAGAAAAAGGGACATGCAACAAAGCAGGAAGGGGGAAAATTTAGGATAGATGTGAGGAAGTACTTCACTGAAAGAGTCTTGGATGCTAGCCTGCCGGTGCAGAGGTAGAGCGACGCCAGCGACCCGGCTTTGGTAGTGAGCCTGGGTTGCTGGAGGGGGGAGAGAAGAAGCGAGTGCCTGCAGGGCCGCTGTCCTCCATGGAGGGTGGGCTGCAGTCCTTGCTGCTATACTGCCACCTGGGTGACCACGGGTGAAGGTGGAGCCAAGGATTCAGTAGAATCGGGAGGGGTGGACATCGGCCGAGGGCCTGGAGCAAAGGCACATCTCTGCATGCCTTCGTCTCATTGGCCATCCTCGAGCACTGGCGTCTGCATTTGTGGAGACCAGAAACGCAGGTAAAACACCCCACAGTTTTTCCAGGAGACAGGCCCTTGTGCCGGTGACTGAGGAGAGCCTGAGGAGCAGCTCCAAGTGTCTGCTGTACTTGCGATATGGAAGGATTGGGGGAGACCCCTCCATCCCACCTGGGGGGTCATCCAGTGCTGGTACGGTTCCAGGAGCGGGGCACTTAATGGGGGGGGCAGGCTGCCTTGGGTCCTTCCAACACAGCCTGTGTGATGCATTGGGGACCCTGATGGAAGGGGTGGCCATGGTGATGGAAGGGGACATAAAGACTAAGTTAAAAAAAAAAGTTGCAGATGCGTGAAACAGTCTTCCAGCTGAGGTGTTGTGGGTAACAATAGTGTTGGGTTTCAAGCATGCGTAAGATAGGTACAAAGGAATCTTAGTTTGGAAATGGGGGGGGTATATTAAGTAGGATCTGTGGTGACAGTATAGGGAGGGAAAAAGGGGCAGGTTGTGTGGGCCAAGCGATCATTATCTGCCATCATATTCAATGTAGCTTTATTCCCATTTGCTCCCATAACATCAAGATTAGCATTTACTTGCCACTAAAATTTAATTAGCCCAACCCACCATAGATTTATGCTGCCGCTGTCCTCGCCCTCGCTGTGTCAGTGACCTTGTGCTCACAATACACTATTTTAAGGCTTTCTAGTAATTAGCCCCTAGATGCAAATGTAGTGTGCATTGCTGCAGACCAGGACCCAGTCCTACTCAGCTCACACTGCTCACCTTGACTGTGAGGAAGGACAGTTAGGACTCCGTCTTCAGCCCAGGACTAATTGGGAGCTCAGGCTTCAACAGGACAAGAGGAGGACTTTTATCCAGTGCTGATCAGGCACTCACTGCCGCTGCTGTCTTTTGGTATATCAAGGAGGAGAGAGAAAGCACAGTTGCTTAAGAATGTACCATAACAGTAGATCTTCGAGAGTATCTCTTACAACAAGCCATAACACCTGGGATATCCAGCCTCAGGCATCACTTCCTCCAGATGATTTTCCAGCAGTCTCTTCCAGGGGTCTCCCCTTCCTGTCACCTGATGTGCTCCTGCACACATATATAAAGGGGAGGCCCCTGATACTCCTCAGTTCTGTTTTCCATGTTAGTGACTGATATGAAAAGTAAATCCTAGCTCTCCAATGGGAACTGAGGAGAGGAACAAAAAGGTAGCAGCTCAAGGCTTCCATGTAAAGACTGGGCAAGGTACCCTTCTGAAACAGGAGCAAGGGGGACAGTGGGCAGGACAGCATGGCCTGCTGCAAGAGATACTCTTGAAGATCTACTGTTACGGTAAGTTCTTGCATAACTGTACTATCTTCTTCGAGTCAGTCTCTTGCAGCAGGCCATAACACATGGGAACAATCCCAAGCAGTTATGATGCTCATGGGAGGAGGTAGTGAACCGCAGCATATTAGGACAGGAGGCTGTTGAGGATGACCCGCACAAAAGCGGCATGCTTCTTAGAAGCAATATCTAGACTGTAATGTTTTATGAATGTATGTACAGTAGACCAGGTGGTGGCCTCACAAATGCCTGAAGCAGAGAAACCTCAAAAGCACGCTGTGGAGCTAAGCATGCCTCTAGTGGAGTGGGATTTCATGGATCCTGTCAGAGGTTTGTCATATTTGTTATAGATAAACATAATGTAGTTGGCCAACCTTGTGGACAAGCACTGCTTAGAAACCCGATCGCCCAGTCGTCCTGGGGCAAAAGAAACAAAGTGTTGCTCAGTTTTACGCAACTGTTCAGTGAGGAGAAGATAAAGTCTCAATATTCTTTTTACATCGGGAGTATGAAGCAGGGCTTCCCCTGGATTATCAGGCTCCACAAGATATATACTGGCAACTGAATCGACTGATTTAAAGTAAGTTCAGAAACAACTTTAGGTAGAAAGGAGGGGTTAGTACATAAAGACTCGGTTTTTTTTGTATCGAAACATTAATGCTTTGACTGATGAAGCACGTCTTGCAGTAGCTAAGCAGATACTGCTGCCTGCACTGGATTATGGAGCAGTTCTGTTTGTGAATCAGGGCACTTAATTTATTAATAAATATCAGCTCATATTAAATAGTATTTGCAGGTTCAGACTAAGAGCTTCAGTAATGACGCACCACTGTCTACTGTATACGAAAATGATTACTTTGCCCCCTGTACAATGAATTGAGTATATTGCAGCAGTACTCATTTATACAATTTATTGTATTTCTCTGCTTTCCTGTCTTTTTAAAAAGTTTATTAAACATAGTGGCACGCACTTAACTAGGCAAAAAACGGATGTACTTTTTTTATCCAGCTTTGCCAAAGTTAGCTTTGACTCAACTGTCTTTTACTTGGTATGCTCCGACACTCCTGAACAGCTTATCATCTAGCATTAAAACTGCCAAAACTGTAGAGCACTTTAACATTTTATTATCTGATTCTTATTACAAAAATAATATATGTACTTGTGTTACTCATTGTTGATATTGTTAGTGTAAGTTAATCGTCTTTGTTGATGTACTGTTTTCTATTTTTCAGGCATGACTGAAAAAGGGCTGTGCACAGTTGCCTCCTGTTTAAAAAAAAAAAATGAAAAAAGGACACCCAATCCATATGAAACTGTAAATAAGGTGGCTTGCACATAAGCGCCTGTAACTCAGAGATACGTTTACCTGACGTAATCACCACCAAAAAAAATGTTTTCCACAACAAAAACCAGAGCTTGCATGTATCAGCAGGTTCAAAAGGACCTTCAGTCAATTTTTCAAGTACAAAATTCAAATCCCACACTGGAACATGGTCCCAAACGGGGATGCAAATTCATTTAGTTTTTGTTGACCAGGTCAGTGCACTAGACAGATTCTGCCTATTTTTATGCATGACCTGAAGGAGGGGAATACAGATGAATGCCAACTGACCTTGAACTAGATTAAGCTGTTGGTATTTTTAGTGAGTGGTGTTTGTAGGATACCTTTCAAGAAGGTTTTCATGAGAGATAACTGGGACAATGGTTTGTTGTCCACAGGTAAATGGAAAGCAGAAATAGCCGATAGATATACTTTTATTGACTATTTTAGACCACCATCTGACAGAGAGAGGAGGTAGTCCAGTATTTGATGTGGGGAATAGTCATAGGGTCCAGTTCCCGGGAAGAGGCCCAAATGGAGAAATGTCTTAATTTCATAAAGTAGGAGGACCTAGTAGAGGGCTTCTGTGCTGCTCACAGAATCTCTGCTACCCCTGAGGACACCTGATAATGAGAGAGGGCTATGTCCTCCAGAGCCAGGCGTGCAGATTCATGGAACGCTGGTCTGGGTGTAGCAGGGAGCAGTTCCTCCTGTGAGAGGAGAGACGGACAAAGAGGAAGAGGATCCCAATCCGAGATTTACAACAGCAAGGGGAACCAAATCTGCCTCAGCCAGTAGGAGGTTATGAGAATTATCAACACCCGTCTTTGACCAGTTTTAGGAGTACTCTCAGTATGAGAGAAAAGGGCAGGAAAGCGTAAAAAAAAATGTCCTGTCCAGCAATGAGATAAGGCGTCCAGCCATAAAGTTCCAGGACCTCACTCTAGAGAGCAATAAAAAGGCAGTTTTGTGTTTTGCAGAGAAGTAAACAGGTTTAACTCGGGATGACCCCACCGGAAGAAGACATCTGTCAAGACGTCTGGGTGTAGCTCCCATTTGTGAGCCTGAGCATGGGTTCTGCTCAGAGCATCCGTCAGGGTATTTGAAACCCCTGGAATGTGGACCACCAGAAGGTAAATGCCTCTCTGGATCGCCCAATGCCACACCCTCATGGATTCTTGGCAGAGAAGGTATGAATGGGTACCTCCTTGTGTATTCGGGTAGTGAACAACTGTGGAACTGTGATTTTACTTGAAGGTAGCCCTGAGGGAGTAACGTCTCAAACGCTTGTAATGCATACAGAACAGCCCTCAGTTCGAGGCCGTTGATGTGAAGACGAGTTTCCATCACTGTCTAAGAGCCCTGGGCCTGAATCCCTTGAAGATGGGCACCCCAGCCCATCAGGAGGCGTCCGTTGTTAGGATGAGGTCCAGGACCCTGGGATGGAATGATTTGCGTTTCAGAGGATTGTTCCTGGATTTCCACCATTGCAGTGTGCGAAGTTCTGGGGAGGACAGAAGGACTGGGGCATTGAAGTCCCTCTGGACTCTGAGGTTCCATTGAAGAATCCTCATATGAGGGACAGTGGGAATGGTATCTGCCAAATGTCCCAGGAGCTGAAGGCAGTCCCTTGCAAAGACATACCGACAAGGTTCCAAACAGAAGATGTGTTAGGATAGTATCCACCCTGGAGGAGAACACTGAGTGGTACTAAATGGTTTACATTGGAAATACAGGGGTAATTAGGGAGGGTGCCATGGGTGTCAGTCTTGGGTCCAGTACTCTTCGCTGTGTTCATTTGTGACACTGAAGTAAGGATCCAAGGCAGGATGTGTGCGTTTGTGAATGGCATGAAAATTGGTTGCAGGGTAGATAGTGATGTGTATGTAAGGGACTTGAAGAGGGATGAGACTTGAAAAGGGAGCTGGATAAATTAGAATGATGTTTCAAGATTTGGCAGCTGAAATTTAACAGTAAAAAGTGCAAGGCTGTGCACTTACAAAAGTGGAATCTAAGATGGATGGGGGGACCACAGAGTAGAGGAACCTAGGAGGTACAATGAGCGATAGCCTCAAGAACATTTTTTGGCCCAGTGTAACAAGGTGTATGGGAAAGCTAGAATGATGCTAGAGTGTATTGGGAAGTCCTTTTCAATATCCTTGGTGAGGCCACATGTAGAGTACTGTGTCCAGTTCAGGGACCATCATCTAAAGGACAAAACAAGGACCCCTTGAGGTGGTCAAAAGGATAGCAACCAAAATTATTCATGGCAGCAGGGGAAGGCCAATGAGGAAAGATTGGCTAACCTCAAAAAGTACTCCATGGAAGCTGTGGGGGGGGGGCATGATTAAAATCTTCATATATCTGTGGAGTATAATTAGGTGGAGAACCAGCAACGGCTTAGGCTCAGTGAGGGATCCATTGCAAGAGGCTACAACTTTAAACTGATATGGGGGAAATTTTAGGAGGAGCATGAGGAGGAACGTCACGGTAGGGGTAGTGGAAAAGTGGAACAGTCTACCAGAGGAGCTGGTCAGTGTTAAGATGGTTTCTAGTTTTCAAGAGCTGGTGGGATAGACGCTAGATTGATGAAAATGATGAGGGGGAAAAGATGTTAGTAATGGGGGCAGTGGGATTGGCCATGCAGAACTGCAGGGTGAGGGCTCTGATTTAAGATCTGCCAGTGCTAATCTGGTGGGGACTTGGATAGGAACTGAAAAGACTTGATCAATGGTGAGTCTTTTTCTGTTTGTAAACTTCCATGTTTCTGTGGATTGGAGGAGCAGTGGCATCGGGCAGAATTCAGAGCAGCAGCAGGCAGAGGACTCAGTTGTTCCTTAAACCATTATTATGATTTTAAAATTGTGTTGGGGGGGGTCTACTGTAATTTTTTTCGTATGCACTTAATTCGTTTTTCTGTATGTGTGTGTGCAGTGGGTGGGGTGGTGTGCAAATGAGGAGTAGGATTGTATGCATGGGTGAGGGTTAGGAGTGTGTTCCATGTGATGGGCAGGAGTGTAGTTGTGGTTGAGGGGCAGGGATGTGAGTGCAGGTGAGGTGTTGCCATGTGTAGTTGAGGGTTATGAGGGAGTGGGTGTGGTTTAGGGCCAGGAGTGTGTGTCTGTGCAGATGAGGGAGTAGGAGTGCATGAGATATATGAGTAGTGTGGGTGAGATGGAGCATGGTAGTGGTAGGAGTCTGATTGTGGGTGCAGGTGAGAGGGTAGGAGTTTCTGGGATGAGGGTTTGCATTGTGAGTGTGGATGCATGTAGGTGATAGGATTGTGTGTGTGTGGGTGCATGTGAAAATTAGAGTGTGTCTGTAAATGCAAATGATGGGGTAGTAGTTTGGCTATGGTGAAATGTTCGTTAAAAGTAGTGTCACCCTGACAAGGCTCTTCCCCATTGACACTGAATTCACATAAGTCATAACAAAACAGAGACAACAGTGAGTGCTGGCGTGGGTGATATTAAGGTGTATATTGTAGGTGAAGGGTAGAAATATTTTTGTGTTCACACACTGGAGGGTGTAAAAGGATGATTGCTGGTGAAGGTAAGAGGTCGTAGTTTGTAGGTGTGGGTGCTGTTGTCAGTCACACAGCATCTGATTGAAGAGGTATCTAGTAAAAATCATGGCTAGTGTGGAGTCAAGTTTCAAGGCATACTGCATTACCACACGGCCTACACATTACCTCACAGCCTACGCATTACCACACCATTCTTGTATTTAATGGTTGCACATAACTTATCCTCTTTTTTTTATTTATTTTTTCTGTGTCATTCCATGTTTTCAGTGGGCATTCATTTACTGTTGGGTTACACATGCTCACCTACTAGGGTCCAACACATTAAAGTTGTGATGTTATCTTAGAACCCTGGCTCAAGCCCATGCCAAATCAGCTTAGAATCTTCAGTCTTACGGCCCAATCCAAAAATTGAATTGCACACACAAAGGGGTGCTTTCTTGGATCTATGGTGCACAAAGGTCCCACTCTGCACATGCGGAGACTTCTGTGCATCGATGACCACATGTATGTGCCCCTTCTGCACCTGATCAGGTCAGGGGCAGGCATGCACCCGACTCACAATACAGACTCAGCATTGCTGAGGCTATGCTGCTCTAAGGGCTGCAGTAGCTTCTACATGCCCCCTTTCACACAGCCACTGGACACTTCTCAGGGTCTGATTCCTCACCCTACCCCACTAGCCCTTGGAGCCTCCACAGAGGGCTGGGGGCCATGCCAGCACCAGTTAGGGCATATTGGACGTTGTGGTTACTTCTGACAGGGATACGGCAGTCCCTGGAGGTGTGCTGTATCCCGCCAGCCCCTGCTCCATGCAGAGCCAGGGATCCTGTAGTGAGCCAAACTGGAGATCCAGTTGGATACCCGTGATCCTGCACGGCATCTACTCCAGCCCTGTCCCCAGCGTATCCGTCCCCAGCTTCTGTGGCCCAGCAGGTGTGCCAGATCCTGAGGATGTGGATCATCACACCCAAGATAGTGTGAGTCACACATATCAGGAATGCCACTGCAGATGGGGCCCTTAGCACATTGGTCAAAGGGGCAGGCAGCAAAGCTAGGAGTTGTCCTGGTTGAAGACTTTATTCAGAACCTTTGTTGTTGTTTCCCACTCTTAGCAGAGAATTTCATTTGTTTTACTGACAGAATTTCTAGATTTAAGTTGTGCCAGTTGTTTATTTGCTTAATTGGCTCCTGCTTTAACCCCAGATTCCTGTCAGAGACTGGGTATTGTGCCACTCTGCCTGAATTATGTCAGGATTCTTCAAAGGGTGTAACATGAGTGTTAAAAGTGTTGCTGTTGTGATCTGAATTTAGCTTGGTGCCTGCTGTTGGTAAACCTTTTTTTTTCAGTTTATCCTATCAGAAGAGTTTTCTCTGTCTTTTCTATGTCGTCTGCTCAGGTTTTTTTCTCATTATAAAAGGAGTTTCTGAATTGAGGTATTCCAGTGCCATTCCGTCAGCTCTACGTTCATCTTTAATAAATATACATGGTAAGCCTCTTCACCTGATCACCGGTGTATTTATTCACTATAACAAGTCTTTTTTTTTCTTGTATTACATTTTAAGAATTGTGGGTTGTAGTTGTTTTGGTTTTGCCAGTGTGAGATAGTGTGAGCTCAGAAAAATCAAGCACTTGTCAATGGCAAACATGTTTGTTTGCATGCTGTTACAAGTTAGAACAGTATCTTGAAGCTATGGGCACACCTTTCTTACCCCCAGTAGCCATTGTCTCATGGACTTTGGGTTTCACCAGGCTAAGGGATATAGAAATGAAAAAAATGGTGAACAAAATAAAGAACATGTTTATAAGTTCACAGTTTCTTCATAATTACATGGTTTTCTGTTGGTAAATATTCAACGTAGTCTTTTTATTACCCCATGTTATAATGATCAAGACAGGCAGAATTTTTAAAATCTCATCTGAAGGGTGATTTTGTGACAAGTGGAGCAACTGCAAAAACATGTTTCAGAGGAGGATTTGAAAACTAACTGTTGTCATGTTCATCAGATGGAATAACACAAGGGCTGTGTTGGAAATGGCACAAAAATAAAGTTATGAGTAAGTGTTGTTTTTTCACATTTTGACCCCAAATGTTCAACATAATAGTCTTTTTATGACCCCACCTTATGTGTACTTTTCAAAATCCTGTCCAGAAGGGGATTTTGTGGAGCGACTGCAGAAATATGTTTTGAAGGGGATTTGAAAAATGACACCCATCATCTTCACGAGGTGGCATATGTTGAAAAAGTGGGGCCATAATCTGCAAACATCACAAAGTTATTAATAAATGTTAAAAAAATTCAACATTTCTTTAGAACTTTGTTAGTTTTTTTGACATTTTGACCTCAAACTATCAACATAGACTTCCACCTTATGATGAAGACAGGTGACATTTTTGATATCCTGTCTGAAAGGTAATTCCGTGGATGGACTGCAAAAACATGGTTTGGAAGGGATTTGAAAAAAAGACACCGGTCTTGTTTATGAAGTGGGGTAACACAAAAGCTATGTTGAAAATTTGGGGCTTAAATCTGCAAAAACCACAAAGTTATGAGTAAAATTTGGGGAAAAAAATTAAAGTTTCTTCATAACTTCATTGTTTTTGACATTGACAACAGTCTTTTTATGACCACACCTAATGATCAAGATGGGTGTAATTTTTAAATCCCATCTGAACAGTGGTTTCACAGAGTGACTGTGAAAACATGTTTTGGAGGGCATTTGAAAAATGACACCTCCCATGTTCATGAGATATGGTTAAAAAAGAGGCTGTATTAAAGATTTTGTGAAAAAATGTTTTCAGTGAGTTTGCAGTAGCTGTCGGTAGCAGATGGATGTGTCGGTGGACTGGCTAGGTAAGTTAGGGGTATTGGATAGGTTCAGTAAGTGAGGGATGGGGTAGTGGGTGCTGAAAAGGGGGGGGTAGGTGGATTGGGGGAGCAGAACACATCAGTGGACTTTTTTTCAGATTGAACAACAAAACAGAGGGGCCAGTTTTCTTTATTGCAGGTACCAACACTGAGGATTGGGCACCCCAGTGTCAATGTGTTGGTTGGCGGCACTGGAGATTGGCACTCTGGTGCATCCTGTTGTGAAGTTAGAACTTCTGCAGTGGTGGGATTGAGCACCTGTCCACCAGACATTTTGTGAGGGAGAGTGACCCCAGCAAACTTCTCCAGTGGTGGGGTTGGGTAGTCAACCGCTGAACATTCGGTAGGGGGGGTTGCAGAGTTCAGTGATGTTGGGGGCACTGGACCACTGGAAGTTCGTTCAGAGGGGTGTAGAGTTCTCTAGCAGCAGGGTTGGGCACCCAACTGTGGGGTGTTTGGGGAATTTGCAGAGTTCTCTGGTGGCAGGTTGGGTACTCGGCCACCAAACATTCAGGGGAAGGGGTGCTGACAGCACAGTTTCCTCCCAGAAAAATTTGAAAGAATGGGGGTATTTGTCAAGCAACACAGGAGGATTTATACAGTCCTTATCTCTAATATTTGATTTTTCTCCCCACTTTTTTCTTTGATTCCTTTTCCTTTTGTAGGTTTTCTTGTAGATATGTCATCTTTCCTTTACTGTTTTCTTCTGCACGTTTCCCCAATTGTTGTAGTTGTAACAACATTGGTACCCATGGCTCTGCTTTAAACATGGAGGGAAGCATGGGGGTGTTGCAGAAGGATGGGGGCTCAAAATGAAAGGATAGGGCACCCCCATGCATGATTGCTTTAGGGGAAACCCTGAGCACAGCTCTCCAGCAGCATTGTTGGGCACCCACTGGGGATTGGGTAAATCTGGGTCAAACAGGATGGGGGGTGCTGCTTCACTGCCTGATGATTAATATGAAAAGATACAGCTGCACTGTGATAGATGCGGCTGCATCCTTTCACATGTGAGAAGTTTTCCACACATCAGCCAGCAAAGCAAAGGTCAGCAGCAGCCTTGTCAGCATTGAGTGTTGACTTACATACCTCGTGCAGACCTACCTGCATTGGCTGCTACAGCACAAACCTGCTCAGCCCTTACACTGCTGGAGCAGCCTCAGTATCTTTGCTTGCACATGCACACAAGCAAACAAACAGAAAAGAAACAATGGCTGCTGTCTGTGTCCTGGACTCCTCCTGGAGCAAATAACATTCTTAGAAATGCTTGATTTCTTAAGTGTTTTTGATGAGAACTGGCCTCATGCACCTACCTTGCTCTCTGATCCATGCTCATGCTGTAGGAACTGGGGGACAGACTGAGTGAGAGAGTGGGCAAGCAGAGCTACTGAAAAAGGATGCGGCCACTATGAAAGCAGAAATTAGATTTCTAAAATAAAAAGTTAAACGCTGTTAGTTGCTCCCAATCACCTAGATTACCTAGGCTGTTAGTTGCTCCCAATCACCTAGATTACCTTTTGGGCCTTTTATGGAAGCATGACCTGAGTGCAGCCAGCTGCTTGGTCACTGCAGAAACATGACTGCACTCAGAAATTAGCACTGGGAAATGACAGCAGTTGGCCATAGATATGAAAATCAGTTGCAGAGGCCTTTATATACTACATCTTACAAAACTGACAAACATTATCAAGGGAGAAAGTTTTCAAAAGAGGGGGACATTTTGGTCCTCAAATATTGCCATGGTGACAGTCCACTTACCTTATCAATGGGTACATGTTCACTTAATGTTGTAGGATCTTCCCCTGCTCTCACAGCCCATGTTCTGATCAGTTGTTGGGCTCCACTTTATTGCACCAGATAGGCACGCTTACTGGTATACAGTCCAGTTACTGCGGAGATGGAAAGAACATTCTAGGAAGCATATGCACAAGCTCATACTGACACATGCAGCTCAGGACACATTCAGTAGACTGCGGTGGACTATTTAAGAACAAATCTCAACCAATAGATCTCAGTTTGGAAGTAAATAAAAAAGGTACACATTGTACAGAGTTTTTTAGTGTGCAGAGATTGACATAAGCAAGTGCACAAGAAAATTGATGCAAGAGTCTAAAGCCTCTAGCAACTCTATCACAGACCTCCTTTGATAGTTTGTGCAGTAGAGTAAAAACCAAGAACTATGGCTTCCCAGAGGCCCTTTTCCATTAATAGGAAATGTAAAGCACTTCATAACTGGTCAGCTTTCAGTGGCCTGCTGGCAGAAGACACCAGTTATCACATCTGGTCAGTTGAGTTCTTATTCTACTGGCCCGATTGCGATCTTCTCTTTTCAGGTATATTGCGGTACAGGAAAAAAGCTGTCCGCACCAACTTCCTGTTTAGGAGCTCTGATTGCTCAGTGTGCAGTGGGAACCTTATAGCACTTTGCATCATGTCTAGGAGCTGCAAGCTGACTTATTCAGTTCAGATTGAAATGCCGGTTACAAAGTGCATCATGAGAGTCCCTGCCAGGAAAGTATCACAACCAGTTGATACAGATATTGCAGGTTCAGCATGCACTTAGATTGCTTGCAGCACAGCTCATCACGTGACATACAGTTCTGGCAGACGGGGTGGGCTGAAGTTGATGGTGGATACGGCTGACAAATCCATGCTTGACTGCCAGCTGTTTCACCCTATGCTGCTGCGTGTAAGTTCTGTAAGTACACAGAGATCTGTACACTTTCCTGCCAGACCAAAGAAGTAATCATGCTGAGCAGATGCTCTGTTAGGAAACTCGATTATTAAAACTTTTTTTTCAATTTTTATCACAGCGTTATTTACTGTACTTACACTGGAACTTTATTTGCTGGAAAAGACATGCATGCAGTTTTTTATTAAATGAGCTAAACCGAGTCTGTTCTAGTGATGAGGGATGGAAGACTGCTCGTTTTTGCAGACGTACAGTTTCCAGCCAAATGTGAAGGGATTTTAATAAAGAATAGTAATTCCACAGCAAGTTTGGAAAAGGAATTTTTGAACTAAGTTTGACTTTTCATGTACTTAATATATTTTTTCATTCTTTTATAAACAAAATTTACATTTCCAATTAAGCCACCAAAATTTCTTGCAGGCCAGCAGTTTTGTCTCATGTACTTTGATAAATGCACCCCCTGCACAAGACTTTGAGACTGTCTCTGTATGGTATGGTATGACCAGTGCTAATTTTTTTGGCACCCAGTCCCCAAACTGCTGATGGCCTAGGTGAAAGTACATCGTGTTTCACTTTTGGCTTTGGCAGTGTAAAGTTACACAATTCCTTCTTTGTTATGTCATCTAGCTCTTCTACAAGGAAGATCAAGCAAGTAGGGTGCAGAAGAGCATCCCTTCCCTTACACCTGATTCACAGCAGACCCCTCCCACTCAGGTAGTGAGGACAGGCACAACAAGGTGCAGCAGGACATCCATCACATAACTTGGGCAGAAAGGATATTCTTCAAGATTTTAATACATCCTCAGACCAGTCAGCCAGACAGTCTGAAAGGCTCCCAAAGCAATATTGAATCCTACTGACCATCAGGACCCAGAGGATGAAGAGGATGGTGAATGGGTAGAGAAGAATTGCTCTTTCTAGATCCCATCACTGTTTAATCCAAAGCATATTTTCTTTTTGGTCAAGGAGACCTGTAGAGTTCTGCAGCTACTGTAGACAACACATTTTGTTGCTACACTGAATGTTAATCTCATCTTGTCCTCAGTGGTTCCCTGAATTTGAATATTTTGTGCAGCTAGTTCAAGAATAATGGGATAATGTGGACAAAAGGAAGCAGCTTTCTAAGTCACGAGTGAAGTGCTATCCATTCGTTGACATGGTAAAAATATTTGAGGCTCCCACTGTTATGAATGAAGCCATTCCTTCTGTAGTTGAACATGCAGTATTTCCAGTAAATGGTGCAGCAGCGCTTTGAGACCCTAATGATAAGCATCTGGAATTAGCCTGTAAACATGCGTACTCTGCATCAGATTTTAGTTTCCAGATCACGTCAGTCCTAGCATTGATAGCACAAGTGCTATAGAATGATCAGTAACAGATGAGATTCTCTGGTTAAGGATATCCTTCCTGTAGTGCATGTGGTAGCTTCCTTTTTTAAGGGATTCCATGACTGATCTCTCTGCTTCACCAAGGGCTGTCGTTAGGGAAGATGATCCGGAGGGGGTTCCGGAAGACTGAGAGTACCCCTCGCGGATTATCCGGAGGACCCATTTGTCTGATGTTATAGATTTCCATTGATTGTAGAACTGAGTCAGAAGTCCTCCCACCACTGAGGAGGAGTCCCCCTAGGACAGCTGAAGTGGGACCTGGGCCAGAAACTCAGAAGGTGGCACTGGGCGCTTTGGGCCCTTGTGCCTTCTGCTCAGTTTTCTTTTGTGGTTGAGGGTTGTGGTTTTTGTTAAAACCTCCTCTGCCTCCGCCCCGAAAGGACTGACGGTTGTGAAGCTGACGCTTGTCCGCACCTCCTCGGGAGGGGGCAGATGCAGGTCTAGCCATCTTAATGGCAGACCTAGTCTTCTGCATGGCCTCCAGAGCTTGCTCCACCTGAGGCCCAAACAGACACATACCGTCAAAAGATAAAGCCATGCACCCCCTACCTCCCCCAGGCTGTTGGCAGTACAGTCAGACCTTCTTGCTTCCGAGGTACAAGGCCTTCTGAACAACAGGGCAGTAGAAATAGTTCCGCTGGATCAACGAAACACAGGTTTCTACTCCCATTACTTTCTGGTCCAGAAGAAAACCAACAGCATGAGCCCCATTCTGGATCTCAGAAAGTTAAACAAGTTCCTTCACAGGGAGAAGTTCAAGATTATATTTGGTACCCTGCTACCTTTGCTTCATCGACACAATTGGCTAGCCTCCCTGGACATGCAGGATGCCTACCAGCACATTCTCATACACCCAAAGCACCACAGATACCTAAGGTTCGTAGCATTGGGTCAACACTATCAGTTCAGAGTCCTGCCCTTTGGGCTATCCTCGGCTTCTCGAGTTTTTGCAAAGTGTTGTGCAATTCTCGCAGTGCACCTCAGGAAAATTGGAATACAAGTGTTTCCATATCTGGACGACTAGCTCCTAGCAAGTCCCTGCAGGCAAGAAACTCTGGAGGCCATGGCCACGGCCTCAGACTTCCTCATGTCCATGGGAGTTCTGCTGAATCTCAACAAGTCACAGTTGCAGCCCTCCCAGAAGCTCCTCTTCATTGTTCTGGACACCTCCTGTGCGAAGGCTTTTTTTCCAGAGGACAGAAGGAACGATATCTTACAGATGGCTCGATACATCCGAGAACACAGCTCAGTTTGAGCTATCTCAATGCAACAGATGCTGGGTCTCATGGCATCCTCGGTGTTCACTGTACCCCTAGCTTGTCTCCACACGAGAACCTCTCAGTGGATGCACAGTACTTAGTGGTCCCCAACCACTCACCCTCAGTCTTTCTCATCAAGGTGATGGAACCTCTGAAGAGGTCACTCGCCTGGTAGTTGCAGGAGGACAATCTTCTGGAAGGATATCCCTTTGCCCCTCTGGATCATCAGATCTCCATTACCACGGACGCATCCCTGATGGGCTGGGGAGCCCACTGCCAGGATCTCCACACCCAGGGTACATGGACTCAGGACGAGTTCCAACTTCACATAAACATCCTGGAAATGAGAGCCGTCCTCTATGCAGTCCGATCCTTGAAAGACATACTCTGTCACAAGAACATTCTCCTTCAAATGGACAACAAAGCAGTGATGTACTACATCAACAAACAGGTAGCGCACACTCTTACCCATTATGCAGGGAAGCAGTGAGAGTGTGGGAGTGGTGCCTGGAACACAAGACTCTGATTCAGGCAGTTTACCTGCCAGGAGTACAAAACAAACTGGCAGACCATCTCAGCAGAATGGAGACGGATCCTCGCGAGTGGTCTCTCGACTTAACCGTCGTTCAGTCACTCTTCCAAGAGTGGGGAACTCCAGACCTGGACCTTTTTGTGTCCCCACTCAATGCAAAACTGCCTCTCTTCTGCTCCAGAAATCCAGGACCTGGCATTTTCTGTCAGGATGCGTTCAGGCTGCGGTGGACAAGACGCTTTCTATACGCCTTTCCTCCTCTTCCCCTAATTCAGAGGGTACTTCTCAAATTTGAGTCTCAGGGGGGCAGAATGATTCTCATTGCCCCCTTCTTGCCTCATCAGATATGGTTTCCACTACTTAACAGTCTTATCGGAAACCCTCCCAAAGATGCTTCCCCCTTCAGATGAACCTTCTGACAAAGGGTCCCGTGGTCCTTCCCAACCTGAAGTCGCTTCAGCTTCACACTTGGCTCCTGAACAGATACAGGTGAATAGGGTCAATGTTTCTCGTAGAGTTTCAGATATTCTTTTGGCTGTGCGTAAGCCAGCAACTAGAAAAACCTACACAGCCAAATGGAAGCATTTCTCTATCTGGTGTGCAAAATCCTTTTGGAACCCTTTTCCTGCCCACCGAATAAAGTCTTAGAGTATCTTTTAGACCTCTCATATACAGTTCTGCAATACCCCACAGTCAAAGTTCATCTTTGTGCCATTTCGACATATCACGAGCCAGTACTTTCCATGTCACTGGCTCAGTTGCCTGTAGTTAAGAGATTTCTTAGGGGTATTCTGCATACTAGACCTCCTATCTGACGTCCAGTCACAGCCTTGGACATTAACCTTCTGCTAGACATGCTCACTCGTAAACCTTTCGGGCCTGTAGCTTCTTGCGACTTGAAGTTCCTTACTTGGAAAACAACCTTCCTGGTGGCCATTACTTGTGCCTGCAGAGTTTCTGAAATACGTGCACTGGTCACAGACTCCCGTACACTGTATTTCACAAGGACAAAGTAGTTCTTAGGATGCCTCCTAAGTTTCTCCCTAAGGTTGTCTCAGAATTCCATGTAAACCAACCTTTAGTCCTTCCTACCTACTTTGCAAACTTCCAGAATGAAGGGGAGTGTACGCTTCATTCACTGGATGTTAAGAGAGCACTGCGGTTCTGTCTAGATAGAACAAAAGAAATTTGCAAGGCTCCACAACTGTTTGTTTCTTTCAACGAGACCCGGCTGGGTCAACCTGTCGCTATCAGATGCATTTCAGCATGGCTGGTGGCATGCCTTCGCCACTGCTATTCTATGGCACAGGTCAAGCTGAAAGGCAGAGTATACGCTCACTCTGCCAGAGCAGTCGCAGCATCTCTGGCGGAAATCCATAACGTGCCCATTGCAGATATTTGCAAGGTGGCTACCTGGAGCTCCATGCATACTTTTGTTAAACTCTACGCCGTGGATGTCCATGCCAGATGACATCTGTTGTTAGGCAGGACCATTCTTAACTGACTTCTGTCCTAAGCACGTGAGCTTTTTATCTCCTGCTGCCCATCTCGGGGGATTATTTAGCTCGGTACTCTCCCATTAGTGTGGATGAGTGGTGGAGACTTTATTTCCAGGAAGATATGGAAATTACATACCTACCGTAGTTCTTGATCTTCTTGGATGAAGTCTCCACCACTCATTCATACGCCCACCCACCATCCCCCGAGCTCACTTCTCTGTTTATGGTCTTCACTCCCTCAGTGGCTGGGCTGTGATGACTTTATTGTTGACCCTTCTTACACGGGTCATTCGGACTATCTTATGTCCGATTTTTATGCTAGTCCTTCTAGGTTAATTATGCAGCACCTCCTCGGAAAAAAGGTACTGAGGCGGTTGGAGGGTTGACTCCAAGATAGTCTTTACCGCACGAGCCTGGGCTCGCAGTGCTGCTTCCTCGTGGCTCCATCTCAGGCGCCAGCCCTCTTGAAAAAGTTTGCTCCTGCTGGGTCCTAGCGCCTCTGACAAACTCCCATTAGTGTAAACGAGTGGTGGAGACTTCGTCCAAGAAGATCAAGAATTATGGTAGGTACGTAATTTCCATTTTCTGCTGGCACGTTCATATGTTTGAGGCATTCTGCAGAAAGTTGGAGTAGTCGTCATAGCTACAGGTTTGTTCCTTGCTGCTTGCAAGAAAAGCTCTGGATGTTTACTTGTACGTTTGTGGTTTAATTGCCATGTCGTTTTCCTTTTCTTTGGTTACAGTGTGTGTCCCCCCTTTCCCCCTGCTTCCTTTCTTCTTTTTTTTTTAAACTCATGTTTATTGAAACATTAGGCTACATAGACAATGCACTTTACACATAAATTAGAGAAAAAATGAACATATGACATAAAAGTGTTACATATTCAATGCATCTTGATGTCTGATCAGACAAAAAAATAAAATCATTGGGTTAAATACATTTTTGTTGTCTTATCAACTTGGCACTTGGTATTATCATACCAGAGGCCCTTTTGCCTGGGATTAAAAAACTCTCCATGCAAAAGCATCTGGCCTTCCCCGGTGTAAACTACCCAGTTTCCTCAGGACCTTCAGTTATGGGTACAATTAGGGGCCCTGATCCAAGAACCCATCTCGCCCATTTAGGGGGGGGAAGTATGGGTTTTCAAATTGATTTTGTAAGTTAATTCCTCCATGTGTTGTATTTCTTGGACAATGGAGAACCATTGCTGATGGGTCAGGGGGTCCCTGGCCAGCCACTTGCATCTAATGGCCTTATGGGCTGCAGCCATCAAAACATTCCATAAATAAACACCATCAGAGCCCTTTACCTGTTGTGGGGGTAGGCCCAGTATTGTATTTATAGGTATTAGAGTTGTGGGGCAGCTAAATATACTGTTGAATGTCTTAGACGCTTGACTCCAAAAATCCCGCAGAACTGGGCACTCCCAAAATATATGTGTGTGGTGAGCCAAGGGCTCCCTGCACCCCCTCTAGCAATTGGGAGCAGAGTCGCCCCTCCATTTGATTTGGGTAACCGGGGTATAGAAAAATCTGATCCTTATCTTCCATTCAAACTCCTGCCAAGCCAGAGAGTGAGAGGTTTTGTTTGCCAGTTTGTGCATCTTATCCCAGTCCTCCTCCCCTGTGGATTGATTCATTTATTTCTCCTATCTCTCCTTAACTCTTTGTGTAGTGTTGTCATATATGTGTCTGATAGCTCCATACAAAGCTGAAAGAAGCCCCCTCTCCATCCATTGAAGGATAACGGATTGCATTGTTTCTACAAGATTCGTGTTATGGGATGGGGCCTCCCCAACACTCCGTGGCTCGCTACATGTGTCCTTAGTTGGAGGTAGCAAAAGAAGTCTGAATTTCTCAAGTGATCTGTGTCTTTTATTTTTTGAAAGTCTAAAATGTCACCACCCTCTAGAAGCTGGCCATAGTGCCTGAGGCCCAGCCTCGACCAATGCCTGAATGTGTGATCCATATAGGCTGGCTGGAAGGTCGGATCCCAGGCAAACTACTGTAGTGGCCAAACAGTGTCCCATAGGTTATATTTAATCCAAAGCCTATGTACTGCCCGTAGAGTGTTTGTTATGCTCCAGAGGGTTATAGATTGTTTGTCTTGTTGCAGGGATAGGTCCATTATTCTAGCACTTAGCAGTGCACCCCCCTGTGGTGACCAGTTCCATATATTTCCAGTGGGCCTTGTATCCCTCTGTGTCCCACAGGAGTGCGCAGCGCAACTGGGCAGCCAGATAATAGTCTTCGAGGTTTGGTAGGGCTCTGCCTCCTTTATTTTTATTTGCTTGCATAGATGTTATTTTAATCCTAGGCCTTCCTGGGGACCAGATATATTTATTAATGTTACCCTTCTATAATTGGAACTGTTTTTTTTAATTTTAATGGGTAGGCATTGAAAAAAAATATAGAAATCTGGGGAAGATATTCATTATGATGGATTGTATCCTGGAATAAAGAGGTAAGTTGAGTACTGACCATCTGGCTATATCTTGCTGAATTTGCTTGAACAATGGTTCTAGATTAACTGAGAACACTTTCCTAATGTTTTTGTGTATTTGGATTCCCAGGTAAGTAATTGTGGTTCTATTCCAGTCGAGGGGGAATATATTTAAAATTTCCAGTGACGTTTTATAATGAAATTTGAGGACCTCGGTTTTGTTTGTATTAAGGGTATACCCTGCATGTGTTCCGAATTCCTCAAATACAGACCAGACATGAGGGATTGACTTATCTGAGTTGGTTAGGTAAAGCATGACATCATCTGCATAAAGTGATATCTTGTGTTCAATTCCCCAATATTTGGATGTTTTCTTATAACCTGAGCTAAAGGCTCAATGTAAAGGAGCAAATAAGAGGGGATAGAGGGCAGACCTGTCGGGTGCCCTGACCTTACTAAAACCTGTCAGAGATCCCTCCATTGACTCAAACATAGGCCTGAGGGGCTAGGTAGAGAGCCCTAAGGCTATCCAGGAAAGTTTGTGGAAAATCAAATTGTTTAAGGACCTTAAACAAAAAAGACCAGGAGACCTTGTCAAATGCCTTTTCAGCATCAAGGCTCATTATACATGTTGGGGTACGGTCCTGGGTAACTAAGTCAGTAAGATTAATAGTTCTTCTGACATTGTCAGAGGTCTGCCTACCTACCACAAATCCAGTCTGGTCAGGGTGAATGAGTTGTGGGATTATTTGATTGAGCCAGGAAGCTATTATTGAAGTAAATAGTTTGTAGTCTGTGTTTAGTAATGGTATGGGTCGATATGACCCACATTCCGTCAGGTCCTTGCCTGGTTTATGTAGCACTGTAATGGTGGCATAATCCCATGTGGGGGGGGGACATTCAGCCAAATCACATTATAAGTGACATGGAGAAGAGGGACAAATTCCTTACTTAAAGGTTTATATAACCCCCCTTGAAGCCATCCGTCCCGGGGCATTTCCCAGATTCTACTTTCTGTATGGCTTTAATTATTTCAGGTTGAGTAATGGGAGTTGTCAGGTTTAGTTTTTGTTGCGGGGTCAGGGAAGGAAGACCCAAGCCCCTAAGGTACTCCTCTGGTGGCACTTGGGGGTGACTCCACTGGAGCCCGGTATAGGGATCTGTAATATTCTACAAAGGCTTTTGTTATCTGGTCCCCTTTATATGTTATCGTGTTCTTGGTGGGTTGTCTAATTTTGGGGATTACCGCTTTAGCAGCTCTTTGTCTTAGTCTGTAGGCTAGAAATTTGGTGGCTCTTGGGCCTCCTTTGAAACACGTTTGTTTTAAATAGAGTAGGGCTTTCTCTGTCTCATTGTTTTGGATCTTATGCATTTTGTTTTTGATCTCTTTAATTTCCACGTCCATCTGTTGTAGCCATTTGGTTTTTTGCTGCTGTTCGAGTTCCCACAAGTGATTAAGGGATTGTTCTAGTATCTTCTTTCTCGCCCTCTGTTTGAAGGATGCAATGGAAATCAGTTTTCCTCTGAGCATTGTTTTTATGGTATCCCA
Organism: Neoceratodus forsteri; assembly: GCA_016271365.2. Taxonomy (NCBI): domain Eukaryota; kingdom Metazoa; phylum Chordata; order Ceratodontiformes; family Ceratodontidae; genus Neoceratodus; species Neoceratodus forsteri. The sequence continues at coordinate 964,860,438 of CM057456.1, forward strand.
CAATATCTGTGGGGAGGTCTCAGGGTCGGAACAGTTCTCTTCTGTCTGGGAGATCACTTCCTGGAGCACCTTAATAACCTCTTAATCCCTTAAAATGGAGGAGTTGAACCTCCAGAATGTTTTCCTTTTGGGTAGGGGTAGCTCTAGTTCTAAAAAAGTGGGTTGATGGTCCGAATGTGTAATGGTGCCCACCAAATATGCTTAAAGGCAACCAAGTCTCTAGTGTTGGTTAAAAACATATCTAATCTTGAAAAGGTCCTGAACTTGGGTGAATAGCAGGTGTAGTCCCTTGTCCGAGGATATTTTTCTCTTCAGGCATCTGCCATACCCAGGTCTGACAAGAGCCTTCCAAAGAGAGTTGCTGTACGATTTTTCAGTGTTGGTATCTGAGAGGTTGTATCAAGCTTCCTAGTTAGGATTAAATTCCAGTCTCCACCCATAAGCAGCAGACCTTTCGCCTTCTCAGATATCACCCTGAGTAGATCTGAGTAAAAGAAGGCATGTGACCCTTGTGAGGCATAGACATTTACTGGAGTTATTGGTGTTTTCCAAACCTTCCCTACTACTATAATAAATCTGGCCCCTGGGTCTGAAAATACTTCTTCTTCTTCAAAGGGCAACGTCACTGATGGAAGAATGGCTACCCTCTTTTTTTCCCACTCTCAAGCGATGCCTGATATAAGTATGGAAAGGCTTTTGTCTTAAGTTTCTCCGCTTCTCTAGGAGAGAGGCGGGTATCCTGTAGAAAATTTATATCACATCTTTGGTCTCTAAGAAATTTCTGTATCTGCTTCCGCTTAATTGGACTATTAATCCCGTTTAAATTATAGGGTAATACTTTTGTATTGATACTAGCCATTTTTGAACTCTAGAAAGGTATGCTGCTGTTTCCAAACTATGTTGCCTGTATCAATTTTTTTAAACCAACTCTTAAGTAAATGGATGTACAAAGTCAGTGCGCCCTTTGAGCCCTTAAGTGACTCTATAATAACAAGAAGTAGAACCAAACAAAACAATAACAAATACTTAACATCAATGAATAACATTTGGCCCCCTAGTGTAACGGTCTGGGGTGACCGAAGATTATCTAAAGGTGTGAACAGGTATTTAAGGTGTTTTTCTAGAACCAGCCTGTACCTCCAAGGTCAGACAGATACTCACTGTCTGGGTTGTGTCATTTCTGTGACGTGTTCCTCTTTGTTATTACAAGGGGAAGCCGTTTTAAGCATGGGGGGGTAAGAGCCTCCCCTGTACCTATGGCCTATCCAGAATGGGGAAGAAAGATCAAAAAACCAGGAAGTAGCTTTCCTGTATTCATTGGTGGGGGCTCTAGCTCCTGCCCAACTCTTGAGTTGAGTATTAATTTTATGCTTTTCCACCAGTCTAATTTGGCTTCCAAGCTCTTTAGTATCTTATGGGGGGAGATGCTGGAGGGCCCGGGGCCATAACGTATAGTTCCCCCTACACTCAAGGGGGGGGAGACATTCCCCATCACACATCAGTGCAGCCCGCCTGCAGCCCTCTGGGAGGGGGCAGAAGTACTCCTCTCTATTTCCTTCCCCATAGTCTGCTGGAGCCGTCCTGTGGCGAGGCCCCCCAACACAAAATCAATGTTTGGTGACCTATTCTTTTGGCCTCTCCCTTCCCTGTCTTCAGATGTCCATTCCAACATTAGTGGCCTCTGGACCATGAACTCTTCATTCAAAAACTGAGAGCCAGAAAAGGCCATAACTCTTGTTTAACATTGCAAAGAACTTGCATTTAGAATTGTTCAACTGGTAAGTGTTTTCATATTGAGTATGCAAATTTTGTTTTACCGTATCATTCTAAACCTTAAACTTTTCATTATAAGTCTTTAGTTGAGTCATTTCCTTTAACATTCCTGAAGCTTCAAACTGATCTGTTTAACGAACAAAACTAGGTGCAGCAACAATCGCATGAGTTTTCAGTCGCTACTGGAGTAGCAGGGTGTATGGGGATCTGCATTGCGGGTTGGGGACCCGCGACTCAGCAATTGACCCAGAGTCTAAGGCCTTCAAAGGGGAAAAAATATTCTGCGACTGCCCATCAGACGGCATAGCCTATCAAATTAGATGGCAGGAGGATCAAAGGAATGCAGTGAGCAGCACGGCATGGGGGAGAGTAGACGTAAATGAAGATAAGTGGGGTCACTACTACACCTCAGGCATGTGCATCTTCTCTTGCTCGCTCTTCAGCATTGGGGCTGCCCTTTGAGACTCCCCCCTGTTCTTCTTGTAAGACCCTCCAGGAGCACCAAAAGAGGTGTAAGGCTTCAATGTTTATCACATCCGCTCACAGGTTTGATTCTGGGCCTCCCTTTCCAGAGCACAAGTACTTGTGCCCCTTCTGGGCTACTGACCATGCTGACCACAACAATTCCCTCTCGAGCCATTCCTTCTGTAGTGGGCAGTGGTTATTCCCAAGCCGTTGAGAAATGAGGATGCTGCAAGAAGGTCTTGAAAAACTCTGGTTCCCTTGTCTGTTTCAACCCTGAGCCTGGCTAGGTATAGGATCTGCGCCTGTATATTCCTGTATCTCAGTTGTTTGATGAGCAGCCAGAGTATTTTACGATTTTCATGTACCATTTTTATGTAGTCATTGTCCAAGGAGATCCTATGCTGTTGGTATAGGATTTCTTTTTGTCTCCAGGCTCTAGTGAGTAGCTCTTCCTTTGAGGTGTAGTCCATCATTTTTAGGATGAAGGATCACGGTCAGGCTCCTGTGTTGGGTCTGAGAGCCAAGGACCAGTGAGCTTAGTCCATTCATAGGTCAAAATCCTCCGGGAAATGTGGGGCTTCTTTAAGTACCTCCTGCAAGAATTCAATGACTGTGTACGCTTTTGCCTCTTCTCCTTCAGGGATCTCATAAATTCTTAGGTTTTGTCTCCTGGATCAGCCCTTGAGGTCATCAGTTTTGCTAGTGAGCTCTCGTTCTCTGGCCATTAAATAAAGTAGGAGGAGGTCGTGGCAGTCTGATTGCTTTGTGACCATTGAGAACCCCAGTTTCAATTGATCAGTCCGATGTTCAATTTTACCTATGTCGGCCCGAAGCTCAGTCAGTGAGCGATCTATTTTACTCACTGTTTTAGCTGTTTGCAGAATAGTCACAATAAGATCGGTTTCTTCATCATCTGAGGGCCTTGCCGCCACCATAGGAGTTAGCGTTTCCTCAGGCTGCGATGACGGACCGTGTTTCCCCTAGCTGAATTATTTCTTTCAGCTTAGAGACTGGGGTCATTGAGTTCTTCAGGTCGCCTGCTTTTGATCTGGTGCTCTTTGCAGGTGAATTCATTGCTGAATCTGGCGTATGTACTACAATATCATCGGGCATGTAGCCAAGCCAGGTAGTTATGCCATCATTAGTTCCCCAGCACTACCGGAAGTCCCCCCTGCTTCCTTTCTTCATGATAGAAGTATCAGGTTTAGTTAATGTTACAAATCAAGCCTTTATAGAACATTTTATACTGTTTTTTAATATTGTTCCCTTGTGTGCTTGAAATCAAGGGTTTTGTATTGTATGCCTATTTCACTTGGTTATACTGAGATATTGAAGCCTGAATATTTACTAATTTGAAGAAGGGATAGATCATATGATGCAGGAGGAGTATGAGCCCCTGTCTGGCTGACCTGAGGTAGCCCAGCTCATTCCTCTCAAGCCAGAGAAGGAATAAGGGCTGCGTGGGAGATAGACTCTCACTCCGTCTGATAGTGAGACCTTCTAACAGGGATATCATGCAAACAGAACTGTTGGGGGGCACAAAATCCCAACCTCACTAGGGAGGTCCTGGGGCATGCTCCTCAAGAAAGTTTTTAAAAATTAAAGCCAAATGGTGCATTTTGGTGGCTTTTAGCAGGCCATGAAGCAGTTTCATAACATGGTAAATCTCATTAGAATGACAAGGTAGTGTTGCATTTTTTGATGTTTTTGTTCAGTCTGTAGGTGGTCAACTAACATTTCTGGCTGACTTAGCCCAGTCCCACCCCCCCAGTGTGGGTTCTGATAGTACTGTACAAACGCATTTGTGGCCTGCCAAACCCAGTTCCAACACACACACCCCCGCCATCATCATCATTAACACCACTAATCAAGATTTTGTGTCTTACTTGGTGAGTCTACTACAAACATTTGTTGCCTGGCATTGGCAGGCCCTGTTCCAAAACAGTCATCAAGCGCCCCCCCCCGCCCAAGCATGGGTCCTGGTAGTGGACCAGCGGTGGGTCAACCAACATTTGTTGTCTCCCCATTCCAGTACACTCCCCCACCCCACCGTAGGTCCTGATCCAGGCTGCACTGGTAGTAGTAGTGCTGCACCAAGGTGGTCAGTTAACATTTGTGGCCCATGGCTAGCTCAGGTTAGCCCAGTTCAGACCTCCCCCCCAAGCATGGGTCAGTCTAGGACTGTACCAACAGTTGTCAACTTAAATAACATTTGTGGCCTGGCCTGCCAAGCCCAGTTCCAGCACACTACCCCCTGCCCTCATCCCCAGGCCATCATCTTCAACTATCATCACATGCACATGGCATCTGCACACTCAAAAAGCAGTAGGCAGATGCTTAGCCAGTCAGCTCCAACATCACATCATATTCACACAAGTGTCTCATCATCACTCACAGTACAAAGGGCCCCCGTTAAAACTTAATAAGGAGCTAGCATTAGGGTTTTAAAACATTTCTTTTGCCTGACTTTTGGTACTTTTTTTACATATGGCCTCAGACAGCAGCACTGCATGTGAAAGAAAATGACAAACCCGCTTGTCACACTTCCCCAACTGGGCCATGATCACCGTGACTTCATCTCTCTCTCACACACACACACACACACAGTGTGTGTGAGATGAGGTCACAGCCAGTCATGGCCCATTTGGCAGGAGGGACAATGGATAGATTAGATTCCAGGACTAATTGGACTCTAGAATGCAAAAAACCTTTCTGGCAACCTCTTTCACTCGCTCATCACCTGTCTTACCATTCAAACCACAACTGACTGGCAACAGTAATACACACACACACTACACACAGACACCAATCACAGCAGAGTCTGTACTCACTAATGGACCTACTGATCAAGTCAACACTAGTTAGGCAAGTTCTGCTGAGCCTACTGCATTTTGCACCTACCAGATTTAAAATGGTGATGAGTGGTGCACTCTGCTAGCTCTACCCTACCAGTATATAATCCTCAGTGCTGGCTTTCCAAAGTTTTTTTTTCAATTAAATGTACTTTATTAGAGTTAACACTGAATTACAATAACAATCAGAACAAAAATACAGAAAGTAGCTAAACAAGAAATACCGTACAATACAACACAGTATGAAACAAAAGCAAAACCCGACCAACCCAGGAAATAACAGAAAAGGATGGATGATCCAGGACATAGAATCAAAATTAAACCATCCAAATATCCTGCCCATAACATAAGCCACCCCCCCCCCATACTCCGGAGTTAGCTCTCATTATTAATATCTGCCGAAATTGTGAGAGCATTAATAAAAAAATAAACAACACAGAAGACAAGACGACCTAGAGGAAAGTCAGGAAACTCTATGCTATTAGAACCTGGGGCTTCTCCATAAACACTTGGAACCACCTCTAAATTATTGAGTGTAAAAAAAATGTAATTATATTGCAACAAAAGCAACACAGCCTGTGACTTCCAGATCTTTGTGTAAAATGCCATACAATTAGACATACTGGCCACCATCTTTTTGGCACAAAGCACAAATAAAATCTCCTTATACCATTCTAAATATGTCAGTACCGATTGGTCACACCAGTGCCTTAAAATTACTTTTTTAGCACACGCAGAAATGAGAGCCATATGATAATGTTGATTTCCTGATAAAACCCCATCATACGCTCCCAGTAAATTTCAAGAGAAAATTTATCATCCAATCTTAAAGCAGCAGTGGAACAAAAATGGGCTAAAATTTGACCCCACCTTTTTTTCTTCCTAATCAATGCCAGATGTCTTCCAGTTTAGTTTGGTGGTGAAATTTTCAGTTTCTGTTATTATTTAAGAACTTTATGAAGTTTTAAAATAATTATTTCTCAAGAAAAAATGATGGCTGCCTCATTTTTAAAAAGAAAACAGTGGAAAACCAGCACCTGCTTTAAAACATTCAAAACTTTGTTGTACCTCCACCTCTAGGAAATATCAGCCGAGAATGCAAGAGTGCTCATATTACTTTAATGATGCATACAAAAGCACAAACTCACTTAAAAAATGGCCACAGGAAACTGAAGGAGTCCATAAATGATATACTGTAGTTCATAAAGTTCCTCCCAATGATGACCCTCAGCGCTTGCTCTTTTTTGTGTGGAGATACAGCCGACAGCGTTCTGTGTGAACTGTTTCTACATATATGGCATGTTTTGGATTTAAGGAACTTTAGGAACTATATCATTTATGGACTCCTTCATTTTGCAAATGGGCCATGATTGGCTGTGACCTTATCTCATTCTCGGCTGATATTTCCTAGAGGTGGAGGTACAACAAAGTTTTGAATGTTTTAAAGCAGGTGCTGGTTTTCCACTGTTTTCTTTTCAAATTCTTTTGAACCGAGCACTGCTTGTTCCTTAGTGCAGTCCATCCTACCTGCTTTACATCTGCCTCATTTTTGCATAGAAATAATGCTGAAGACCTGAGGAGAGTAAGAATCCAGACAAAAATGCAAATGTCCCTTACACAGCATAGGAGACTACCAGAAACCCCAAATCAACAGTTCTGCCAGTATTTTTCATAACCACAGCAGAAAATTAGCATTTTGGAAAAACCTTTTTCATTGCACTGCTGCTTTAAAAGTGGGTTCAGGCAGTGTTGGATGGAGTCCCACAATGGTATTGTCTTGTCACAGCATCAAAATATATGGGCTAAAGTGCCCTGTACTTGCCCACAGTGAGTACATAGGTCAGTGAGTAGCTTGCCCATCTTGTGTAGTTTGACAGGCGCATAATACATGTTGTGTAGTATTTGATATTGCATGTAGTGATATCTATCCCACTTAATATATTTATACAGGTTAATCCACACCCTATGCCAATCATACAAGCTCCCATTAAGAGGTAACACCCTATACCAATATGAAACAATATAATTTTCTTTAGGGGGAATCAGTGCGAAAAGTTGGTTTCAAAAAAAGGATATGGCATGTGGTTTTGAAGCTTGGGGAGCTAAGCTCAATAACTTGGATTCATATTCCATAGACCATGGCCCACGGCCAGAAAAACTGTAAAACATATGAGAAACCTGGAAAAATTTAACAGTGGGTCACAGGAATTTGAAATTTAAGCTGGGCCTCTTGAAATCTCAACAGGACACCTTCATTATGGAGGTGCTTCACTAAACTGACATCAGGGTATGGCCAAAAGCAGGAAGTAAGAGGTTTTCCTGCTATTTGTAGGTTTAAATTCCCAACTGAGGCTGGGAAGCATCCTTCCAGAAGTCAACTCTAAGGAGAGCGCATAACTGCCTATGAGCTCAGAGGAATCCTGTTACTGGGGTATCGTGCAACATTTGGGGGAGATTGCAACAAGGAGTGTGGACTAGAGCCCTAATATTAAGGTGCAGAAAAATCACAATATTATCTTTCAGTCTCTAGCCACTGTGGTACATAGCCAGAGGTGACATCATCTGATGGTCTCTGAACCACTGATAAAATCGGGTACAATAAATCGCTAAATAATAAAAATAAAAGTTGAGAAGACGAAGACCCCTTCACCTTTTGATGCCGTTAATTTTTCAAAGGCTGTCCGGGGGATTTTCCCCAACAGAGGAAAGTGGACAAAGTTTTATTAAGATTATTAAACCATGATTGGGGAAGAACTAAATTAAACATGTGAAGCAGGTATTAAATTCTGGGCAACACGTTCATTTTAATAACGCTCACACATCCCAAAAAAGAGAGGGGCAAGTGAGCCCATCTGGTCAGGTCATGCTTTATCCGGTCTGACAACACATCCAGGTTATGGTGTTTCAGTTTGTCTAAGGATGTACTAAGACATAAGCCCAAACATTTAAGGTTATCTTTAACCCAAACCAGGCCCAGATGAGCTATGTCAGCCTTGTTGACCCAGTTAGTTAAGGGGCGTAATCTCTGTTTTATCAGTATTCAGTTTGTAATTGGATATTTTACTGAATTGGCTTATAATCTCCAAAGCTGCAGACATCAATGAATCAGGATAAGTCAAGTGTAACAAGATGTCATCCACATAGGCCGACAGCTTATATTGCTGCGGACCTAAGGAGATTCCTCGTACTAGTGGGCTACTATTAATTTTCTGGAGTAGAGGTTCCAAAAATAAATTAAAAAGAAGAGGGGGACAATGGGCAACACTGCCTAGTGCCCCGTGGCTTTCCAGAGTTGACGTCAACTACACAAACTGTGGCATACTGTAGATAAGAGACTAAATCGTAAGGGAGGTGGGATGCAGGCACAGTGACATAGTTGAATGGGCATGCAAACCCTATCACAGTGAGGATGCCACTAATCACTGATGCAGCTGCTTCTTCTGCAGTCCTTTGTTCTTGGCTCCCCCCTCCACTTTTTCTGTGATCTTCTGCTCTTGGCCCCCCCATGCCTATAGATGTTGGCTGCTCCATAGCTAAACAAACAAAACTAAACTTCAGTACAGTCATGATTGTGGTGCGCCTTGGAAGGCGTGCATGCCTTGCCCTCACAAAAGTCAGAAACCGGGCAAAGCACATCCAAATCATATTTTTTGATTGTGATGATGCCATAGGTTTGTGGGATCACATGCCCTCCCCCTGGGTCCCAATGGCATGACACCACTGCCTTCTAGGGAAGGAAGCTTCCTTGTGACGTAACCCATGTAGAGATACTAGAAATATTTGTTGCCTTGAAACTTTCTAGTGTTATGCGCTGTTGCAACTCCAGTATGTATATGTGCTGTCCTGCATTTAAGGCCTGTTTTCTTATATGAACATACGAAATTTGCCAGCAGAAAAAGGCCATTTGGTCTGTCAAGTCTGCTTGATTTTGCAGCTAGCAGTCCTATTCGGCAGCTCTCCCTTCCTCCTCACCCCCCCTTATCTTCCCTCTTGCCCTGTCCCAGCCCCTTTTGAAGCAGCCCACTGTTTTACAGGTTACCACCTCTGCTGGTAACGTGTTCCACTCTGCCACCACCCTCTCTGTAAAAAAGTGTCTCCTCATTTCCCTCCTGAACCTTATCCCCTCCAATCTCATGTCATGGCCTCGGGTGTCCCTCCCCACCTTTATCCTGATTAGCCCCTCCGTATCAGTCTTGTTTATCCCTCTCATGTACTTGAATGTTTCAGTCATATTCTCTGCTTCCCTCCTCTCCTCCAGCGAGTACATGTTCAACTCCTTCAGTGTACTCTCGTACAGTAAGTCCTCCAGTCCCTGGATCATGTTAGTTGCTCTGCACTGCTCCCCTTCCAGTAATTTAACGTCCCTTTTCAGGTATGGGCACCAGTACTGCACGCAGTATTGGAGATGAGGTCTAACTAATGATCTATGCAGCAGCAGAATCACCTCCCCACCTCCTTGACGTTATTCCCCATGCGATGCAACCCAGTATTTTGTTGGAGCTTTCTGCTACCTTCCTACACTGTACCGAGTTGTTCATCGATCCCGTGATGACCAGACCCAGATCCTTCTCCTCCTCAGTCTCTGCCAGCTGCTTTCCCCCCAGTTAGTAGTTTCTCCTTGGATTTTTTGCCCCAAAATGCAGTACCTTACACTTCTGGACATTGAACCCCAGCTTTTTCAGATCTTCCTGCAAACTCTGCCACTCCTCTGTGTCATCCACCACCGCCCCTATCTTGGTGTCGTAAGCAAACAGGCTGAACCTGCTCTTGATGCCCATGGAAATGTCTACAATAAATGTCCCAAATAACATTGATCCCAGCACCAAGCCCTGTGGAACCCCGCTCGTTACTGCCTTTGAGTATGAGAGTTCCCCTTCCACCACCACCCTCTACTGCCTTCCCTGCAGCCAGTTTGTCACCCATCCCACAATTTGTGCTCCCGCCCCTGTACCTTCCAAGTTTTATCCCAAGTACCCCATGCAGCACTGAATCAAATGCCTTGCTGAAGTCCAGGCACAGGACATCCACTGCATGGCCCTTGTCCATCTGCTTAGTTACCCAGTCATAGTAATCTACCAGGTTAGTTTGGCAGGATCTGCCTGTGACAAAGTCATGCTGTCTGCTGTTCTGCAGCCCTTTGAACTCCAGCAGGGACACCAGCCTCTCCTTCAGGATCATTTCCATTAGCTTCCCCATAATGGACATGAAACTTACCAGTCTATCGTTCTCTGGTTCATCTTTGGGGCCGCTTTTATGCAGAGGAACCACATGAGCCAAACTCCAATCCTTGGGTATGCATCCCAAATTCAGTGAAGCATTGAATAGGCTTGCAAAGGACCCCACCAGGATCTTTGCTAGCTCCTTCAGTACCCTGGAGTGAATGCCATTCGACCCTGATGCCTTGTCCACCCTCAGCGCTCTCAAGCCCTCCAGCACTCTACCTTCTGTGATCACCCCATCTGTTACTTCCGTCCCAGCCTTTACTGCCCCCCCACCCCCTTGGGTAGCGCTCCTCCTCTCGGTTTCATAAATGCTGAGCAGAAGTAGTCATTGAGTGCTTCTGCTTTTTCTCCCCCTTTCTCTACCCATTGCCCACCCTTCTTAATCCTTACTATCTGTACTGCATGGCTTCTTTTCTCCCTGATGTACCTGAAGAAGCTCTTCTCCCCTTCCCTAATGCCTTGCGCGCCAGCCTGAGCTCTTTGGTGACTTTTGCTGTTCTTACTGCCCTTATCACCTCCCTTGCCTCCTGCAGGTGCTCCTCACAATCTTCCCCCCCCTCCTTGATTTCCTGTATCTCCTAAAGCAGTAAAAAAGTAGTAGCAAAAAATGTTATTTTTATACAGGATAAAACACAGAGTTGTTTCATGTCACACCTTAGGACCGAAGTCCTATTCTCAAGGTGGTCCTGTTTAAAGGCCATCCTTTTTCTCTTCACCTTTTCCACAATGCCCCCCCCCCCACTCATCCAGCTTGACCTTTTTGCCCTGGCCTTTTTACTCCGTGTCCTGCTACTGGAACTGGTAGCCTCTAGTATCCTCTTCTTAGTGAGCTCCCATCTCTGGTCTGTGTTCATACTAGGCTGGATCCTGGCCAGGTACCTACTCACTACCCACCCAACTTTGCAGAATCCACCCGCCTGAAATCCAGCACCTTTGCTTTGGATGCCACCTCCTCTTTGCCCATAGTCAACCTGAACCATACTGAGTGATGGTCATTTCCCGCTAATGGTTCGTCCACGTTGTCCCTCACAAACTCCCCATTTGTGAGCACTAGGTCATGGGTGTCCCCCCCCCCAGTTGGTTCGCTGACCACCTCTGTCAGGAAGCTTTCCTGAAAGGCGTCCAGCAGCACCTGCTCCCTTTTATTGCTGGTGGCTGAGGTTCCCCAATCTACCCCGGCAGGTTGAAGTCCCCACAGCCACCATACTCCCCTTCCTGCGTGCCCTTCTAATCTGCCTCGCAAGTTCCTTGTCCAACTCCTCTGAGAGGGTGGCATGTACACCACTCCCATCCGGAGAGTCCTTTTCCTGGAATCCTAGATTAGCAGCCATAATTACTGTGTTTCCCCCTCCTCCATAATGCACTTTAGCCCTTCCCGCACGTATAATGCCACTCCCCCCTCCTGTTTTCCCTATCCCTGCGTAATAGTCTGTACCCTGGGACTGCCAGTTCTCTGTCATGGTATTGGGTGGCCTATGTTTCCATGATGGCTGCTATGTCCACCTCCCTCTCCACCTTAAGGGCCTGTAAGTCATTCATTTTATCCTTCAGGCTTCTAGTGTTCATGGTGACCACCTTCCATCCCTTTACCATCCCTCCCCATCCCACTTCCAGCATCCCCTCTATTGTAACTACCTAGTTCACAGTGTTGGGTAAGTTACTTTTTCTATTACTTTTGAAAGCGTGTTCCAGAAAGCTCTATGCAGTCACTAGCATGGATGGAGAAGTACTGAAAGATGTAATACACCTTACAGTTATATTTACTTATGTCTTTTTATACAAAAGAACTATGTAACTGTAACTGATTACATTTATTTGAAAATAACTAGTTACTAACCTATTACTGTCAAAAAATGTAATTTGTTATAGTTATTTATTATTTTTGTATTGTTTTTGTATTAAAAGAAATAAGTAACTATAATTGTAAGGTGCATTACTTTTTCTAGTACTTCTCCATCCTTGCTAGTGACTGCACAGAGCTTCCTGGAACAAGTTTTCAAACATAATAGAAAAAGTAACTTACCCAACACTGCTAGTTCATCACCCTTGTTCTGGGGGATAAACTTGCTGTGCTTCCCATCTCATGGCCACTGTATGCCCTGCATCCATCTGCCACCCCCTCTCCTAGTTTAAATGTCCAGCTCCCTCAATATACTCCCCAAGCTTCCATTTCAGCACCCTTTTGGCCTCTTCATTTAGATGAAGTCTAGCCTTAGCGTATAGACTACTGTCCTCCCAGGTCTTTCCCCACCTTCCAACTAACTCATACCATTTGGTGTGACACCATTTGCCTAACCATTCATTAAATCCCTTGACAGGGTGGCTCAGGGGCAATGTGTGGAAGTATTTTTTCACAGAGGGGGTGGTGTACGCATGGAACAACCTTCCTGAGGAGGTCGTGAGGTCAAAAACAGTGGGAGAATTCAAAAATGTATGGGACAGACATAAGGCGAATCTGGTGGTGGGTAGGAAGAAGTAGGCTGTTGGTTAACTAGGATCTGCAGCTTATCCAATAGATAGGAAAATGGGCAGACTAGGTGGGCCAAGTGGTCCTTATCTGCCGTCAAAGTCTGTGTTTCTATGATCCTTTGTTTTCTAACCATGCTCACCTTAGGCACTGGTAATACCTCAGAAAAAGTTACTGATCTACCCTTCCCCTCACATAAAGTTCCCAGCTCCTCAGACCTCTTTTGGACTACCTCTAATGTACTATCAGCCAGGTCATTTGTCCCCAGATGTAGAATTAAATGCGGTCTCTCCCTTCCCTTTCTAGCATATTTCAGGACCGATTGTCCTACTCTTTCAGCTGTCATTCCTGGCATGGCCTCCACCCATATAGGACTACGCCTTTCCCCCTTGCTACTCCATCTTACCTCTCTTAGTATTGAATCCCCCAGTACTAGTGTTTACCCCATATTTCCTTCTGCCTGCATCCACACCTCCATTCCTTTTCTGTCTGACTCCTCCTCCTCCAGCACAGAATTCCCCCCATCTGTCCCTGTCACCATTTGTCTCCTGCCTGACTCCTCCTCCTCCAGCACATAATTCCCCCCATCTGTCCCGGTCGCTGTTCCTCTCTTGCCCAACTCCTCCTCCTGCACACAATTCCCCCTGTATGTCCCTGTTGCCTTTCCCCCATCAGTATTCTCCACTGCAACAGCTGCTATGCCCCTGACATCTTCTCTATCCACCCTGCTCCACTCCCCCGAATCCCTACTCTCTTTGACCATCCCTCCAGCTTATTTCATATCCTGAATGATCATCTGCCTTAATGAAGAGCACACAGAATTCAGTATGCTAAATGTAATTTCTGTGTATCTGCCTCCTACCCTTCTCACCCCTTCACAGGGATTCAACCATGCAGACAGTTCCTCCACATGAGGGTTTTCAGGCTTATCTTTACCCACAGTCTGGGCAGATGGCTAAAGAGGTTTTATGACATATGGGTCCAGACCACATCAGATGCCTGGGTACTAGAAATAATTTTGCAAGGCTGTGCAATAAGAGTTTTCTTCTGTGCCCTTCAGAGGGTGTTTGTTCCAGTCCCTAGTCTCTACCACTCCTAGGAAACATCAAGCAGTAAACAAAACCTTAGGCCATCTGCTCAGCATGGGGACCATGGTTTCAGTTCCTCCCAAATAAAAGAACAAGGGTTGTACCCCGTATACTTCATAGTGCCCCCCAAAATTAGGAGGATTCTGCCTGATTTTGGATCCCTTCAGTTTGAGAGACCCGTCCAATGTAGGCTGGAGTCCCTGAGGTCAGTTATTGTGGCAGTTCAGCTGCGTGGTTTTGTGGCATCAGTAGACCTCTCAGATGCTTATCAACGTATTCTGATTCAGCGTTTACACAGGAACATCCACAGGTTTGCTATCTGAGGTCAAAACTTTAAGTATCAGGGTTTCCCCTACTGATTAGCCTCCAGCCCAAGAGTGTTTATGAAAGTGCTAATAGTTGTGGTGGCTCTCCTTCAACAGAACAGATACCATATTTATTCCTGCCTTGACAATCTCTTGATCTGGGCAGATCTGGACTAGTCAGATCACCATTCAACGCATAGGATTTTACGGATGCTGGATGAACATGGGTGGATAGTAAAGTGGGAAAAGAGTTCCCTTCAACCTGTTTATTTTCTGAAGCACCTCAGAGCATGCTTTTAGACAGACCTGATGAGAGCAGAATGATCTCGCTGTACTGTACTTCTTACATCAAGCAGTTCTCTAACAGATCCATTGATCTCATGGTTGGTTTATCCTAGTGGTACTGGAGTGGCCCAGTAAGACCGGGGTTCTCAGACCTGGTCAGTCTGGTGGATCAAAGAGCCTTTCCTGGTCGCTCAACTGTGCAGTTTTCTGCAAAAAGGTCTGATATTTTTTCATATTTTGGGGTTTGGTTGCAAATGCATTTATTCAGGTTTAGTTTCTGTCATAGTGTTAGTCTCCTGAGTGTCCAGAAAGGGGGTATCTGTTTTGGAAGGCTTTCTCAAAATTAATAAGGTTTTGCATTACGATTTTTCTATCTTTAAGAGTAGAAGTTTTTTTTTTTTTGTAGAGCTTATTTTATTTAAAGAGGAACGGAGGCCAACATTTTTGGCATCAATAAATTCAGAAATTGGATCAGCATATCCTCAATCAGCCTCATGCCAAAAATCAGATCTGTAAGTTACTTCGTTTAAAAGTTAGAAGTAATTTTGTAACCCTTAATTCACTGCCTGTTCAAAAAAGCCAGTTTCATTGAAGAGCTGCTGCTGATGTTATCTCCTGAACTCACAAGCTAGTCCTCCCTGCAAGCTACCTTATATGACTTTTTTCTTATATGTTACTTAAAACTGCAGGTGTAGTAAACAACTGAAAAAGGAAAACTGACACGGGGAAGGGGGTCAGCATGTGTACTTACATAATGTGTAGACACGGCACAGTACCTCAGAATGTGATGGGGGATGGACTGCAGCGGCAAACATGGCTTTAGAATGACAAAGTTGTGTGCAATTTTTAAAATACTACAGGTATGAGATTTCAAACTGTCACCAAGTTGCAATTATGGAATGCAGCAATACAGTCTCAGAGAGTAGCTAGAACACAAAAATTTCAGAATGTGGCAGTGACATGCAATTTCGGAATGTGGTGTTGATGCACAATTTCAAATGAGACAGTGATGCACAGTTTTGTAATGTGACAATTTCAGAATGTGGTGGTGATGAGCAGTTTCAGAATGCAGTGGTGACACAGTTTCAGAATGCGGTGGTGATGCACAGTTTCGGAATGCGGTGGTGACGTACAGTTTCAGAATGTGGCTGTGGCACATAGTTTTGGAATGTGGCAGTGACGCACAGGTTCAAAATGCAGCAGTGTCATACAGTTTTGGAATGTGGTGGTGACCCATAGTTTCGGAATATGACGATGACGCATATTTTCAGAATGTGGCTGTGATGCTTAATTTTGGAATGTGGCATCACAATTTGGGAACGTGGCAGTAACAATTTTGGAATGTGGCATTGAAACACAACTTGGCAGGGATGTCCAATTATGGAATTTGGTAGGGATGCGTCATTTCAGAATGTGGCAGAGATGCGTAATTTGGGAATGGGGAAAGAATGTGCAACTAAATCATCCCATTCCAAGGCAAAAATATGGGACTTTGGAGGAGCCGACTTTGATAAGATGGCCAACAGAGTTAAGCTAGCCCTGGCAAGAAGAAATACAGGTGAGGGGGTACAGGCAAAGTGGGCAAGCATTAAGGAAGCAGTACTTGAAGCAATATCCCATTGTGTTAGGGAGAAAAGCAAGAGCAAAAGAAGAAGGAAACCACTTTGGTTCTCAAAAACAGTAGCAAAAAAGGTCAGAGCAAAAAGGCTGGCCTTCAGGAAATATAAGGGAACGCAGCAGGACGAAGATAGGGAGGCATGCCAAACTTCCCTAAGGGAAGCAGGGAAGGCAGTTAAACAGGCAAAGGCCCAAACCGAGGAAACATTAGCACAAACAGTAAAAGAAGGGAACAAGACTTTCCATAGATACATTAGTGAAAGGAGAATTTCCAGAGGGGGTATTGCTAAGATCAGAGGGGATAAGGGGGGAGTGTGTGGAGGAGGATCAAGTAAAAGCATCTATCCTAAATAGATACTTCTCAGTATTTACTGAGGAGAAGGTAGGGCCAGGCCCACAGCTCAGCACCATGGACTTTGGGGGGGGGAAGAGGTGTTCACAAGTCCCTTCACAAAACAAAGGGTCCTACAAGAGCTCGCTAAGCTCAGGGTGGACAAGGCAATAGGAACTGAAGGCATACATCCCAGGGTACTAAAGGAGCTAAGGGTGGAACTAGCAGAGCCATTATCAGAACTGTTTACTGAGTCTCTGAGTACAGGAGAGGTCCCAGAAAACTGGAGAAGGGCTCATGTGATCCCGCTCCACAAGAGTAGTAGCAGGGAGGAGGCAGGGAACTACAGACCAGTCAGTCTTACCTCAGTAGTGGGCAAGATTATGGAGGCACTCCTTAAGGAAAGGATAGTGCAACACCTGGAATCCATAGGAGCACAGGATCCAAGACAGCATGGGTTTACAACAGGAAGGTCCTGTCAAACTAATCCCATAGATTTATTTGACTGGGTAACCAGAGTGGTGGACCAAGAAGGTGTAGTTGATGTCACCTACCTTGACTTCAGCAAAGCTTTCGATACTATTCCATATAGAAGATTGATTAATAAGCTGGGTGGGTCATGGTGGGTCAGAAGTTGGTCAACTGTGTGGCAAACTGGCTGGCGGGCAGAAAACAGAGAGTGGTGGTAAACGGTATACAGTCAAAAGAGCTGCAAGTCACAAGTGGGGTACCTCAGGGATCAATCCTGGGGCCAGTCCTCTTCAACATCTTCATCAGTGACATTGCAGATGAACTGGAGGGTAAGGTTTGTCTGTTTGCAGATGACACCAAGATCTGCAACAGAGTAGATGATCCAGATGGGATGGGCAGAATGAGAAGAGATCTGGATAAACTGGCAAAATGGTTGGAAGAGTGGCAACTGGGATTTAATGCAAAGAAGTGCAAGATCATGCATATAGGAAAGAGAAACCCTGAAGCCACCTATAGGTTGGGAGGGGAGTTGCCGGCAATCACAGGGGAAGAAAGAGACTTGGGCATCATCACCGATGACCTGAAATCATCCAAGCAGACCACTAAAGCAGTAGGTAAGGCTAGCGGGATGTTGGGGTGTATTAGTAGGGGTATCACAAGTCATAAGAGGGAGGTAATAATCCCTCTTTACAAGACACTGGTTAGGCCCGATCTGGAGTACTGCATGCAGTACTGGAGGCCGCTCCTGCACAAGGACATTAACAAAATGGAGGCAGTCCAGAGAAGGGCAACCAAAATGGTGCAGGGACTGCATCAGAAAACATATGAGGACAAATTAATGGTGCTCAATATGTATACCCTAGAGCAAAGGCGGGAGAGAGGTGATATGATCGAAACAGTCAAACATCTTAAGGGCATTAACAAGGTGAAAGAGTCTAACATGTTTCAGTATAAGAAAAATAGCAGGACAAGAGGACATATCATGAGATTAGAGGGAGGCTAAGGGGTAATGTGAGGAAGTTTTTTTTCACAGAAAGGGTGGGGAATGTATGGAATGGCCTACCTTAGGAAGTGGTGGATATGAATACAGTGCAGGGCTTCAAACAGGCATGGGATAGGCATAAGGGAGCAATACAGATGAGTATAAATAGATAGGCCATCGACAGAGTACAGGCCTATGGCACATTCATGAGGTAGAAAAAATGGGCAGACTGGATGGGCCTTGCGGTCCTTATCTGCCGTCAACTTCTGTGTTTCAGTTTCAGAATGTAGCAGGGATGCATCATTTTAGAATGTGGCTGGGGCACATAATGTTGGAATGTGGTGGGGATGTGATACACAATTTTGAAATATGGCGGTGCGTACAATTCTGGAATGTGGCAGGATCAAGCAGTTTCAGAATAAATGGTGTGTCCTGTCACATTCCTATAGCGTACATAGAAACATAGAATCTGTTGGCACATAAGGACTGCTTGGTCCACCTAGTCTGCCAATTTCCCTACATAATGGATAAGCTGCAGATCCTAGTTAACCAACAGCCTATTTCCTCCTACCCCCCACTAGAATTGCCATATGCCTGTCCCATGCATTCTTGAATTCCCCCACTGTTTTTGACTCTACGACCTCCTCAGGAAGGCTGTTCCATGCATCTACAACCCTCTCTGTGAAGAAATACTTCCTCACATTACCTCTGAGCCATCCCCCCTCTATCTTCAAATTGTGCCCCCTTGTTCTTGCACATCTCTTTTTCTGAAAGATGCTACCCTCTTGCACTTTGTTGATTCCCTTGAGGTATTTCAAAGTTTCTATCACACCCCCCTCCCTCCTTTCCTTGAGGCTATACATCTTAAGCTGCTTTAGTCTTTCTTCATATGTCTTCTGGTGCAGACCCTGCACCATTTTGGTTTCCCTCCTCTGGACAGCCTCCACCCTGTCTATGTCCTTGCATAGATGGGGTCTCCAGAACTGTACACAGTACTTCAGATGTGGTCTTACCAACTGTCTGTACAGAGGGCCAACAACTTCCTGTTTCCTACTGGTGATGCCTCTCCCTATGCATCCCAGAATCCTCCCAACCCTCCTTACTGCCTTCTCACATTGCTGGCACAACTTTGGTCATCTGATATGACTACCCCCGGGTCCCTTTCCATTTTTGTTGTCAGTATCTCACCCCCCATTGTGTACTCTTCCCCTGGGTTTTTGTTTTCCAGGTGCATTACTTTGCACTTCTTAGCACTGAATCTAAGCTGCCATACATTTTACCATTCCTCCAACCTTGCCAAGTCCCTTTTCATCCTTTCCACCCCACCTTGCATATCAACCCTGTTGCATATCTTTGTGTCATCTGTAAAGAGACATGCTTTTCCTTCCAGTCCCTCTGCAATGTCACTTATAAAGACATTAAAAAGGACCGCCCCAGTACTGAACCCTGCGGTACCCCACTAGTAACCACCCCTTTCTTCACTGTGGACTCCATTTACTATTACCCTCTGTGTCCTGTTGTCCAGCCAGTGTTTTACCCAGGCTACCACCCTGGGACCCACTCCCAGGCTGGCTAATTTGTTTATTAATCTTTTGTGCGGGACTGTGTCAAATGCCTTGCTAAAGTCTAGGTAGGCCATGTCCACAGCCTCTCCCTGGTCTACTACTTTGGTCACCCAGTCAAAGAAATCAATTAGATTTGTCTGACATGATCTTTCAGTTGTGAATCCATGCTGCCTCAGGCCCTGTGCCCCACTAGCCTCTAGGTACTCAACAATTCTTTCCTTCAGAAGTGATTCCATCATTTTCCCTACCACTGAGGTCAACTGACAGGTCTGTAGTTTCCTGCCTCTGTCTTACTCCCACTTTTGTGAAGGGGAATCACATCCACCCTCCTCCAGTCCTCAGGTATTACACCATCCTTCCATGATTTATTAAAAAGGGTAGTCAGTGGTGTTACTAGTTCTTCCCTTA
The DNA here is from genome assembly GCA_016271365.2 of Neoceratodus forsteri. Classification (NCBI taxonomy): domain Eukaryota; kingdom Metazoa; phylum Chordata; order Ceratodontiformes; family Ceratodontidae; genus Neoceratodus; species Neoceratodus forsteri. The sequence goes on from CM057456.1 coordinate 964,880,269, forward strand.
GTTCTTTTAGAATTCTGGGGTGAATCCCATCAGGCCCCATTGCTTTATCCACCTTCAGTTTTAAGAGTTCTTTCAGAACCCTTTTTTCTGTGAAAGGACTAATATCAATCCCCCTATCCAGAGTGCTTCTATTGACTGGATTAGTTATCTCCCCCTGCTCTTCCATTGTGAATACTGAGCAGAAGTATTCATTCAGGATCCCTGCTTTTTCACTGTCTCTCTCTGCCCAACGCCTTCCTCTTTATTCAGCCTCATTATCCCTGCCTTAGTCTTTCTTTGCTCCCTAATGTACCTATAAAAGGTTTTATCCCCCTTCTTAACTGAGTTGGCTATCTTTTCCTCAGTTTGGGCCTTTGCTATTCTGGCTGCCTTCCCTGCTTCCTTCTGCTTTAACTGGTACAGTTCTCTGTCCTGCTCCTGTGTTTCCTTATACTTCCTGAATGCTATCTTTTTCTCCCTAACCTTCCCCACCACTTCTTTTGAGAACCATTGTATTTTTTTCCTTCGTTTTGATTTATCTGCTTCACACAAAGGCTTGTTGCCTGTGTGATGGCAGTTGTGATGTTTACCCATTTTTGCTCCACCCCACCTTCTTGCTTGTTTGCTAGTGCTTTTCTGAGGCACTCTCCCATTTTGACAAAATCAGCCCTCCTGAAGTCCAATACCTTCACTTTTGTATGGCTTGACTCTACAGCTAAGTTTGTCGTGAATCACACTGTTTGGTGGTCGCTTGTTCCCAGATGGCTACCCACTTCAAGATCAGAGATCCTCTCTCTGTCCCCATTTCAGAGTACGAGGTCTAAGTGCTCCCTCCTGAGTGGGTTCCAAAACTAGCTGTCTGAGGCATGCCCCCTGTAGGGCATCGAGAATGGCCCTGCTCTTGAATGTGGCTGCAGCAAAGGTGCTCCAGTTAACATCTGGCTTATTCAGGGCCCACATCAGCAATATCTCCCCTTTCTCTGCCATCCTAAGTATGCCTTCTATCATTTCCTTGTCCATTTCCTCCCCTCTGAGACGGGGTCTGTATATAACCCCTGTGCGGATTGTGGTGCCATTTCCCATCTCCAGGGTGACCCACAGTACCTCCTCTCCTCTCTGTTTACCTTTTAGTTCTGTTGCTTTGATCCCTTCCCTTACATAGAGAGCTACTCCTCCTCCTCTTCCCTCCCTGTCCCTCCTGTAGATTGTGTACCCTGGTATGTTGACATCCCAGTCATGGTTCTTTGTGTACCATGTTTCTGTGAGTGTCACGATATCCAGGCATCCCTCTTCCATCAAGGCCACCATTTCAGGGAGTTTTTACCTAGACTACAGGCATTGGTACTCATTACCCTCCATTTTTTTATGGCTTTATTTCTTTTTGTCCCATCCCTGTCCTTTCTGCCTTTGTCTTTTTCTCCATTTACCCCTGCCCTTCTCCCTATTGACTGCTCTGTCTTGATGTTTACCTCACTAACTATCCTGATTTTTTTTGGGGGGGGGCTAGGATTTCCCTTCTCCTTTTCAGTGCCCCCCCCCGGCTAGTGTAAATGCTTGCCAATGAAGCATTTAAACCTATCACCTAGGATCCTGGTTCCCCTCCTTGATAGATGCAGACCTTCACACCAGTATAGGCCTGCATCCCTCCAGGTGGAGCCACAGTCTCCAATGAAGCCAAATCCCTGAGCTCTGCACCAGTTTTTCAACCAGTCATTGAATCCTATGGTGCGGAGTACCCTAACCTCATCCATGCCATAGATAGGTAGCACTTCTGAGAAAGTTACCATGTGTGCCACTTGTCTAAGGCCCCTCCCCAACTCCACAAACTCCTGTTGCACTGCTCTGATCCCATTCTCAGCCAGGTCATTTGTCCCTAGGCGGATAATGACATCCAGCTTACGCCCCCTTGCAACTGCTCCCATGATCCTGAGGATTCATTTCCTGTCCCTCCAAGCCATGGTGCCTGGCAGGCACCTTACCTCCCTTTCCCCTCCCTCCCCCAGTTCAACCCCCTTAACAATTGAGTCCCCCACCAGGAGTTGTTTCCTTCCCCTGTGGGGTCCTGCACCAGCTTCCTGTGGGTCTCCATTGTGGAGGTTCCCAGCATCCTCCTTGGTCTCCACTGCAGGTGCCTCCATAGAGGAACCATGCTCTGCCAGAATGGTGAATGAATTGTGGAGAGGTACAACTGGAGGGATGTGCCTCTGTTCCACCACCCTCACCCTCCCTGAGCCCACTGTGGTCCAACCACTTCTCTTTCTTGGCAACCTCTGAGGTAGTGTCAGTGGCCGGGGTGGTCCCTGGGTAGGGGAGCAGATTTCCTGAATCCTTGCCAGGTCAGCATGGAGACGAACAACCACCTCCCTCAGGCCAGAAAGGTGCCTACAAATAGGGCAGCAACAAAATTTCCAGAATGTCTCCCAGAAGACTGCTGCTCCACAGCCAGTACATTGCACCACTCCCCACATGTCTGTGTCGCTTCCTGTTACAGATGCTTTTCTTTCTTTTTTTCTATATTCTGAAATTGCCTGTCCTCACCGTATTCTGAAATTGCATGTCCCCACCAAATTCCTCAATGTGTGTATCTGTTGCATTCCGAGACTGATTGTCCCACCACATTTTGAGATGGCACATCCCTGTCACATTCTGAGATTGCATGTGTCCCCCAACATTTTGAAATTGTGCACCACCTTGACATTCTACGCCTTGGTTCAGTACTGTATTCCAAAACCTTCTGACATGTTTTAAAGTACAGTGCCATGCATCTGAACATTCTAGAAACACAAGCACTGCAGCCAACCCTATGTCATGTTTTTTAAAGGATTACTACAGCTACAGTTTCTTAAACTTTGGAGAAGCAGGTCCTATAAGATTGCTGACAGGGAGGACTAGAGTGTGAGTTCAGGAGATGACATCATCAGTGGCTCTTCACTGAAACTGGCTTTTTTGAATATGTAGTGATATCAGGATTATAAAATAGCTAATAACTTTAAAATGAAGTAACATAGAAACCTAATTTTTGGTGTGAGATATAGTGGGGGGTATGCTTATTCTAATTCTGCAGTGTAGCACTTTTGGTGGGAGTCCCTTTTTAAAGCAGCAGTACAAATTAATAAACATTTTCCTTCCAACAATTATGTCAGACAAGCCCCATAACTAACAAAACTGCAAGATTTTGTTTTATATATTCTTTGTTTTTTTCTGACAATTTAGCACAGACCTTTGCCAGACATGTTCTACTAGATTCTGAGGGAAAAGTAGTGGTAGCATTCTTTCATTGGTAATTTTTGTCTGGTGTAACTGGAATGCACCACCCCTTCCTTTGCTTGCTGAGTGTTCATAGGAACAAGCAATGTAAACGAGGTGATGAAACAAGAAATAATGTGAGGAATGCCGTATTTCCTATAGCTCTACACATTATAAATGTATTAAAAATCAAGGAAAACAATCATCAGAAAGCAGTAAAAAAACAGCGACTGTAAAATCGGAATTGTTAAACTATCAGACAGTGCTAAAATCTTGGAAGTGACGAACACTTTCTGGTTAACTAGTATTGCTGCTTTAAAAAGATGACATTTATTTATTTATTTAGTTATTTGTTGATAGATACATACAGTGGCATCCCCAGGATAAAACCCACTTTTAAAGCACTCTGCAGTATGCTGCAGCAGACCTACTGAATAAAGCACAATGTAATTTCAATGGTAATTAGTCCCTTTTGCCATGCAGGAAACTGTGGCATTCACTTCATTCTGGCAGTGTCACATGTGCCTGAATGAAAAAAGGGACTAATTGCCATTGAAATTACATTGCTTTATTCAGTAGATCTGCTGCAGCATTCTGCAGAGTGCTGCACAATGCTGCAGAATTGGGTTTCATCCTGCAGGAAGCCATTGTAGATTGATTTCCTAATTGGTAACCAAGAAAGGCACGCTGAGCTAGGGCTTGTTTTCCTGGTGCAACCTGGGTAAAAGGGAAAGGTGATACAATAAATAAAACAGCAGTAGAGAAGAATTCCAAAAACAAAGTGCAAACAGTGAACAGTTCAACAAGATGCAAGAGTGTGAACGTGTGGGATAATAACTGACACAACAAAGCAGGAATCAAGTACATAAAAAATGCACAAATTTGTTCACAAAAATGCAAATATTTACCGAAATAAAAAAACAAGTCAAATAATTAGTCTTGCACAAAGAAATTCAGACCTCTGCATCCTTCAACAGTCTGTAGCATTGCTTCAGCCCAGATAGTCCAATGAATACTTTTCTCAAGTAACCTATGTGAAGTCCACACCCACACAACAACTGTAGGTCTTAACCTACTCAGTGTAAGCACTAGACTGACTTGTCTATCTAACATTCCCCTAGTGGTGAGCCCTTTTTATAGCTCCCTGTAATTACATCACATAATTGGGGAGTTTCCATAGGCTGTGACATTACATAATTGGGGAGTTTCCATAGGCTGTGACATTACATAATTGGGGAGTTTCCGTAGGTCATGACATCACAGGCTTCATTATGCTATTTCATATGCAGCCCCCAATCACAACATCTGTGGAGCTGCTTCTGTACAGGGTACACTGTATTCTAAACACTACAGGGCTTACAGTTACCCTTGCCCACAGTGTCTCAGTAGCCGGCAGTCAAGTATTCAGGTGACTTTGATCTTGCTACTAGTGCGGCAGTTGGCTTTTGCTTCGGAGCATGCCTTTGCCCCGCAGCAATCATTCTTTTACTTGGTCCGAACAAAGAGCATACATTCAGCCACTGTGTGCAGCTACACCAGCAGGGAGCAACCCGCTCAAAAAAAAAAAGAATTGCTCAGTCACACTTGGAGACCAGCGCTGCCCCTTGCACCGGAGCTGCATAAGTCAAAGGAGCTGCACTCAGCAGCAGTGATTCCAGAGCTCAGCACTTCAGAAGTGGACTCTACACTTCTTCTTAAACCAAGGGGCACCAGACATTAACAATAAAGCATGACTTGTGCTATTTCCTATCTCTGCAATCGGGAACATAACACTGTGTGCATAAAGAGGGGTAAAGAGAATAGGCGACAGCAAAGAGTTTTTGGAGATTGCCAGGTTGGCCACCCTGACAAGAATTTAAAGAAAAGACAGAAAAAATAAGAGGAAAGGAAAGAGTGAAAGAAAAAAGGGGGGGAAGGGGATTGCACATATTCATATTTATGACAGGGGTTTAAACACATAACAGGAGGCTCCCTGTTACACCCCCTCACCAAGCGGCAACAGTAATACTGTTGTCAGATACCCTCCCTAAACCCTAGGAGGATCAGAGCTTCCGCCTACCCACTCTCAGAAGTTCTGCCTCAGGGACCCTTATAAACTGAATCAGTATCTATAATCAAACATATCTAAACATATCTCCAATACCGATCTATTCCCTAAGGCATAATAGCAAGGGTTTAATGCAAACCCCTATCTCGTATACCATATGCAAAACATTTCACCATCTTCAAAGAAAGAAAACCACATCCTTAACCTTAACCTCGAAATTGTCTACTCGCTTGAACCTGTTATAGCTTGTTTTTCTATGAAACTTAAAAACGTTACTGCATTAAACTGTTAATAGCAAATTTATGATGTAACTTTCCTATCTGGTTTTACCTGTAATGTGTATCGTGCTTTGTTAAATGTTCTTTGTGACGTGGAACCTTTGTAAAAGAGCCCTGGCTCAAAGGTATTAATTCCTAGACTAATAAACTAAACTAAACTAAACATCATATCAACACATTTCCTCAAGTTTCATCAGGATGGGCCCCATATCAAGACAAGAAATCAGCATTCTGGTGTTTCAACCCTGCTCTGTGCTGAATGGTAAAGTGGTAAGAGTGTAAAGCCAAATACGACCGCATTATCCAGCCATTCTTGTCTTTCATCTGTTGGAGCCAGCACAGAGGGTTATGATCAGTGAGAACCTTAAACTCTGTGCCCCACAGATAATATTTAAAGGCCTCTATCACCCCTTTTAATACTAAGCATTCCTTTTCCACTGTTGAATACTTCCTCTCCCTCTCATGAAGTTTGCAGCTGATGTATATGACTGGGTGTTCCTCACCTTTCCTTGTCTGAGAAAGGACTGCACCAATGCCAGTATCAGAGGCATCAGTGTGCACTTCAAATGGGAGAGAAAAATCAGGACTGAGCTAGACAGGGGATGAACATAGGGTCGCTTTAATGTTCTAAAAGGCCTCATTGCATTTCTTGGTCCATAGCACCTTACTGGGACATTTGTTTTTGGTCAGATCTGTAAGTGGGGTTGCTATGGTTGCAAAATCAGGTATGAATCGGCAGTAATAACTAGCCAGCCCCAAAATGGAACGTACATGTTTCTTTGTCAGGGAGATGAGACTGTTAGCTACTGCCTCGATTTTGCTGATGTCTGGTTTGACTTTACCTTCATCGATGAACCCTAAGTATCTGGTCTCAGTCCTGGCAATGGCACATTTGGTAGGCTTTATGGTCAGTCTGTAATCTTGAATGGACTGAATGACTGCACTAAGATGTACTAAGTGCATCTGACAGTCAGGGCTGAAGATGACAACATCGTCTAAGTAGGCGGCACTGTACTGTGTATGGGCATGCAATACTTGATCCATATAGCATTGGAAGGTTGCGGGGGCACCATGCAGTCCAAAAGGCATGGTTGTGAACTGGTAAAGGCCTATCGGGGTGCTGAAGGTAGTCAATTCCTGTGCATGTAAAGAGAGAGGGATTTTCCAGTAGCCTTTCACTCAGTCAAGGGTGCTTATGTATTTGTCATTCCCTATTTTGTCTAGTAAGTCATCTACACGGGGCATGGGGTACCCATCAAAGGTGGAGACAGTGTTAATCTTCCTGAAATCCAAACAAAGCCAGATACCCCCCCTCCTTTTTGGGCACTACTACCACCAGTGAGGACATAGCACTTTGTAATGGTACTATAACTCCTAGGTGCTCCATTTTCCTCACCTCACCTCATCAATCACTTTCTGTCTGAATCTCTCAGATAGCCGGTAGGGTTTCTAGTGTATGGGTCTCGTTTGTACTATCTTTATGGTGTGCACTACCCTTTTTTCTCCCTGGGGTGTTAGTAAAGGTCTTCCCATAATATCCCAGTAGTTGTTCAATCTCCTGTCTCTGGGCTGCATCCAACCCAGGATTGATTTGAACCCCCACCACTTCTGTGCCTTTATCCAATCTCTCATAGGTCACTTCATGCTCAGTGTTCTCTTGCTCAGGGTATATAAAATAACTGGGTACTGGGTCTTGCCTATCAAACCATTTCCTCAACAGGTTGGCATGGTAAATTTTCTTTTGGGACCTTTTTCCTGGCATTTCAATTTCAAAATTTACCTTCCCAATTTGCCTATTAACTACAAATGGACCTTACCATTTCATTAATAACTTATTTTTGGTAGATGGCAACAATAAAAGTACTTTATCCCCTGGATGGTACATTTTACTTTTCAGTCCTTCATCATACCATTCCTTCTGTTCTGTCTGTCTATGTACAACATTTTGGTGTGCTAGAGTAACAAATTTCACCAATTTCTTCCTAAGATTGGCCATATAGTCTACAAATTGTAAAAAAACAAAAACAAGGCGCTGAGTCAGCATGTGGTCTAAAAGCAAAACAAAATGGTTATATTAAATGCACGCTGAAAATAGAAAATAGAGTTCAAAATCTACGTTTCGACCTTAGGTCTTCTTCAGGAAATATCTAAAAGTGAAAAAAAACAAGTTAGTGTAGAGGAGAGGTAAAATTAGAGAGATATATATGTGGAGAAAGAAGAAGGGGGAGGCTAAGGAGAAGAAGTGATAAATGGTAAGATTAAGAGAGAATCTGTGAAACAAAAAGGTGATGATGGGAAAGAGAAAGCATAATGGGAGAGAAAGAGCTGGGGAAGTTCCCAGGTGGAGACTAATTAGCAGGGCTTTGTAAGAAGGCTGAAAGGTGACAAATGTGTGGGAAGGAGACAGAAATGGAGACATATGGTGAAAATGAAAAATAAATGAGTACAAAAACAAATTGATTTTAGGGAAAAAAGGGGATGGCTGAAAGATGTTAGTGGAAAATAAGTCTATCATTTAAACCAGAGGGCTGCTGGGAGCCAAGGCGGATGATCAGCTTGGCTTCCATGTTTTTTCTATGGTCAGGATCCCGGAAGCCCTGCTGAAGGACACAAACAGAAAGGTCATTGACATTGTGGTCCCTGGAGATAAAGTGGAATACAATGAGTTTAGCAGTTTCACCATTCCTGACTGCTCTGTAATGTTCTCCGAAATGGTCAGCAAGACGCCTACCAGTTTCTCCGATGTAAATAGCTGAACACTTCCTGCAAAGAATACAATATGCCACATTAGTGGAGGTGCATGAGAACTCCTTGGTGATGTGAAAAACACCTGTAGACCCCCGAATCTCAGTCACACTGGAAATAAATTTGCAGGTGTAGCAGCAGCCCTGTTGCAAGGTTTGGTACCTGGGGAGGAACTGTTAGGAGTGGGTAGGCTGCTTTTAACCAGGAGATTCCGCAGGTTAGGTGGCTGGCGTGTAGGAGGCAATAGGTGGTTCTGTAAAGGAAGCACCAATGTTAGGTCAGTTTGCAAAATGGGAAAGTTACTAGTGATGATCCTGTGAAGAGAAGGTGTGCTCTGATGGAAAGGAAGAACTAGTGGAATTCCCGTTGTTCTTGTGTGACAGTATCCCTCCTCCGGGGGTCAAGGTTATGGGCATGTTACTGACCCAGGAGAGTGCTCTGTCCACTGTGCTTTTCAGGTATCCCCTGTTGATAAAAAAACTATGCATTATTTGGGTCTGCTCAGCAAAATCATCCTCTTCACTGCATAACCTGCGAAGTCTAAGAAACTGTGAATAAGGCAGGCCATTCTTGACATGTTTAGGATGGAAGGAGCTATGGAGGAGGAAACTGTGAGAGTCAGTGGGTTTGTAATAGACTGATGTCTTCAGACCAGTGTTCTGGACTGAGAGCTGGATATCCAGAAAAGGCAGTGTAGAGGAGGATACTTCAACAGTGTACTGAAGGGAAGGATGGGCCGTGGTGAACTTGTCAAGGAAGACTTGGAGGGTCTCCCTGGAGCAGGAGGTGGCCCCCACACAGTCATCAATGTAATGTTTGTAGAGTTCAGGCACAGTCCCTGTGAATGAGAGAAAAAAACATTCCTCCACCCAACCCACAAACAGATTAGCAAAGCTGGGACCCATCTTGGTACCCATGGCAACTCCACTGACCTGCTGAAAAAAAATGTTATTAAAAGAAAATGCATTGAGTGTAAGAACCAGTTCTGCCAGACGAGTTAGTGTGTGTGTGGGTGGCTGCTGGACTTCCCGCTTGTTCAAGAAATGCTGCAAGGCTGTTAGACCATCATCATGGGGGATCACTGTGTAAAGAGATTTGATGTCCATGGTGAAGATGAGCTGATGAGAGTCACTGAATCTGAACCTGTCAAATAACTGGAGAGCATGGTTAGTGTCTTTAACATAGGAGGGCAGGGACTCAACAAGGGGTCTCATGAGGCCATCCAAAAATGCGGAGATGTGGGATGTGGGGCAGGAGCAGGCAGACACTATGGGACAACCCGGGTTACCTGTTTTGTGGATTTTGGGAAGAAGATAAAACCTGGATGTCTGGGGATGCTGAACTATGAGTCTCTTAGCAGAAGCAGGGAGCTCATTGTTATCAATAGCAGAGGTGATGGTGGTGGTGGTGACCTCTGTCTGATAGTCAGCAGTGGGGTCCTGTGGAAGAGAAGAATAAAACCTGGTGTCAGAGAGTTGCTGTGTGGCTTCCATGATGTATAGCTCCTTTTGCCAGACCACAACAGCACCTCCCTTATCAGCTGGTTTAATAACAATGTCATTCCTACATTGTAGAGATCTGAGGGCTGCAAACTCACCAGGTGTCAGGTTGGAATGGTTGTGCCTGCAATGAAGGTTAAAGTTAGTGGTGTTTTCCATGCATTGGTTAACAAAATAATCAACAGCAGCAAAACGTGCTGGAGGGGGTGTCCATGCACTTCGCTGGGGATTGATGTCATTGATAGTTCTGGTGATACTGTCACCATCTGTGGGAAGAGGAGTCATATTAGAAAAATTAGCTGCAAGGCGTACTCTACGATAGAAGCACTGCAGATCAACTTGAACCTGGGGTGCATCAAGATATCTGGGTGTGGGCACAAAAGAGAGACCTTTGCTAAGGAGTGATTGCTCATCTTGTGTCAGGGGAAGGTCTGGAGGAATACAAAATAACAAATTGTTAGGTTGTGTCTGACTCGAGGGCTCATGTTGGTTGTTGATCTACTGTGTGAGAGACTGGGTTTGCAGATTTGGTATCCTTGAGAAACTGAAAGAGAGTGGAGTTAAGGTTTTGGATGCAGTGCTTAATAAAAGGAAGGTTATGTGGAGCCGTTCGCTGCAGGAAATCCTTTTGCCTTTGAATGGTTTTGTCCACAGAGATCAGCTGTGTTTTGATGGAGAGAATGGTGTGCATGATAAGTTTCCTAGAGAAAGTTTTCAAAAGCTTGTTAGTAGAGGAAACGTGTCTCAGATCCAAATGAACAAGGATGAAATTTCAAACAGAAACTTGTTTTTTTTCTCTTTTAGATATTTCCTGAAGAAGACCTAAGGTCGAAACGTAGATTTTTAACTCTATTTTCTATTTTCAGTGTGCATTTAATATAACCATTTTGTTTTGCATATAGTCTACAATATTTGTATGGCAGACATCCTTCCCTTCTTCCCAATGTTCCTGCACCACATCTAAAGGCCCTCTGGGGTTTCTTCCATATAAGAGGGTAGAAGAAGAAGAAGAAGAATCAGCATTTATATAGCGCTTTTCATACATCCAAAGTGCTTTACAAGCAATGCTAGACTGGTAGTGAAGTGACTGAAGGGTAGAGAGTGACAAGCCTGTAGTGGCTTGGGGCACTTCTCGGTACGCAAACAAGCACTAGGACAGCTATTTGTCCCAATCCCACCCTTTTTCTTGTACATACTTCTGGAGCATATGTTATAGAATCTTATTAAAACGCTCCACCAGACCATTAGTCTGGGGGCAGTAGGGAAATGTTTTCACTGCAGTTTCCCTCTAACAATCTGTACAACTCCTTGAGGAGTACTGAGGTAAAGTTGGTACCTCTGTCTGTGAGTATGACCTGAGGGATACCCAATCAACTAATAATTTTAGCCAGTTCCTCGGCAATCCAAAGGGCTGTCACAGTCCGAAGGGGTATCACCTCAGGATACCTGGTCACATAATCACAAATCACCAAAATATACTGGTTACCTTTTGAACTTTTTGTTAGGGGGCCTACCTCATCCATAGCTGTTCTCTCAAATGGTGACAATACTGTTGGTATTGGCTGTAGGGGCACTTTATCCCCTTTTCCACCTTTGGCTACCAATTGGCACTCTGGACAAGTGCAGCAATACTCAGCCACATTCTCATGTATCTCAGGCTAGAAGAACTGATTAGTTAATCTGCCTGATGTCCTATCTCATCCTTCATGGCCAGCCATAGGTATATCATAGGCTAGGTACATTAGTCTATCCCTATATCTCTGGGGTACTGTCATCTGTTTTATACATTCCCCCATAATGGGGTTAGTACACAATTGATATAAAACATAATTTGTTATGACATACTGTGGCTGCCCTTCTGCAACCACCTGGTCACCTGTAAGAAAAAGGGATTCAAAGTCTCATCCAACTTTTGTTCTGTTTTTATATTAGTCCCAGCTAAATCGGACCAAACATCAGGTATTCCTTCCTGATGGGTATCCCTTTCATTTTCTTTTTTCGGCCCTCTTCTACTTTCTTGATTTCCTTGTTTTCCCTGGTACCTCATATATCACCTCATCAAATGGAAACATTTTCTGTGCCTGTTCTTGTTACTGCCACAAGCTGGTCACAGGTCTGTTGATTTTTTATCAGCCAATCAAAGTTAGGGAAATTCTGACTGATTATAATGGGAACTGGCAGTCTAGGTAATTAACCAACAGAAATGAGTTGTTTATCCTGCCCTACCATCATTTCCACCATGGCGGTAGGGTACTGGTGGACATCCCCATGGATGCAGGTTATCTTCTCCAGGCCTTTACTGTGGTAGTTCTTTAAAATGAAAGCCCTCACTAAGGTTTGTTTGCTTCCCGAGTCCAGCAATCCCACTATTTCATCCTGGCCGATCTCCACTGTGGTAACATACCCCCAGTTACCATTGCCAAGTGGGCAGCTTCATTTCTTCTTTTGGGGCAATTACGGGCTGTGTGTCCTTTTCCCAAACAGCTGTGACAATGTCTGCGGAATAGGGTCTTGACCTTCGGTCCCCTCGCCAAGTATTTCTCCCAACATTTAACTGTCTGGAATAAGTAGTTTCAAAAGGTCTTACTGGTGTCATAGGTTGGGGTGAAGAGCCTTGGTATCCTCTTGACTTTGATGGTCTGGCCGCCAGGTAATCCTCCACCAGAGTGATGGTCTTCTCTGCTGTGTCAGGTTTGTGCTCCTTCACCCATACCTAGACATCTTGGGGCAATACTTGGATAAATTGCTCTATAATTATCAATTCCAGGATTTGGTCGAATATTTTGACCATTGGTTGTAACCATTTCAGACAGAAACTTTTTAACCTGGCAAAAGTCTCTCGAGGGGTATCTTGGCCTGCCATCTTTTGGGACCTGAATCGTTGCCTATAGGTCTCGGTATTGATATCATACCAATGGAGTATTTCCTCCTTGACCTGATTGTAATCATTAGAATCAGGGGCAGTAAGGTGACTATACACCAGTTGGGCCTGTCCGGATAAGTAAGGAACAAGTCTGATGACCCACTGGTTTTGGGGCCAAACACATGTCTGAGCTATATGCATGAACGTAGTTAGGTAGGCTTCTATGTCATCAGTCTTTGTCAATTTTGTTAGTTTTATGTCATGGGGTACATTTCAGTCTGGCTGCCCAGGGGTCAGGGCATGGATGGCTTGCAAGGCATCCCACCATCTCTCTTCCTATCTCTTCCTTTCCTCTTCTTGTAGTCTCCTGTCCTCGTCTCACTATTGTCAGTCCTCTGCTTGCTCACGCTGTATCTCCAACTGTTTTAGACAGAGCCAGAGCAGCAGGTCACTGGGGTCTTCTGGTGCACTCTCCTCCATCTGCTTCCTGTCCTCTTCTTCCAATGGGTCCTCGTCTGTGGCATCCTTCTGTCCTTCTTTGCAGTCTTCAGCTGGCACTAGGGTCCAACCCGGGCACTGTCTTCAACCCGAGCTTTTCAGCCATTGCTCGAGTCCACTGGACATTCATTGGCTTTGCACTTTTTATCCGTGCATGTGTCGGATACTGGACTATACCCTCCTGGCAGCATCTCCTAGGCAGTCTAGACGAGCAAGCTATCTCACTTCTGATACCGGTGTGAACATGTGGGATAATAACTGACACAACAAAGCAGCGATCAAGTGCATAAAAAAATGCACAAATGTGTTCATCAATTTATTTTCAGAAAAATACAAATATTTACCAAAATAAAAAAAAAGTCAAATAGTTAGTCCTGCACAAAGAAATTCAGACCTCTGCTTCCTTCAGCAGAGTCTATGGCATTGCTTCACCCCAGATAGTCCAATGAATACTTTTCTCAAATAACCTGTGTGAAATATACACACACACACACACACACACACACACACAACTGTAGGTCTTACCCTGCTCACTGTCAGCACTAGACTGACTTGACTATCTAACATTCCCCTAGTGGTGAGTCCTTTTTATAGCTCCCTGTGATTACATCACATAATTGGGGAGTTTCCATAGGCCATGACATCACCTAATTGGGGAGTTTCCATAGGCCGTGACATTACATAATTGGGGCGTTTCCATGGGCCATGACATTACATAATTGGGGAGTTTCCGTAGGCTGTGACATCACAGGCTTCATTATTCTATTTCGTATGCAGCCTTCAATCACAACATCTCTGGGGCTGCTTCTGTACATGGTACACTTTATCCTAGACACTACAGGGCTTACAGTTACCCTTGCCTGTAGTGTCTCAGTAGCCAGCAGTCAAGTATTCAAGCGACTTTGATTTTGACGCTAGCGCAGCAGTTGGCTTTTGCTTCGGAGTAAGCCTTTGCTCTGCAGCGATCATTCTTTTATTTGCTCTGAACAAGGAGCATACATTCAGCCGCTATATGCTGCTACACCAACACGGAGCAACCTGCTCCAAAAAAAAAGAATTGCTTGGTTGCACTCGGAGACTGCTGTCTCTCACACTGGAGCCACATAAGTCAAAGGAAGTGCACTCAGCAGCAGCGATTCCAGAGCTTGGCACCCCAGAAATGGGCGCTACACTTCTTCTTGAACCAAGGGGCACCAAACATTAACAATAAAGCACGACTTGCACTATTTCCTATCTCTACAGTCAGTAACATAATGCTGTGTACATAAAGAGGGGTAAAGAGAATAAGGGACAAAAAAGAGTTTTTGGAGATTGCCAAGTTGGCCACCCTGACAAGAATTTGAAGAAAAGGCAGAAAAAATAAAAGGAAAGGAAAAGGGGGGGGGGGATTGCACATATTCATATTTATGACGGGTTTAAACACATAACGGGGCTCCCTGTTACAAAGAGCAAATTATAATAGGGCTGGCTCCCTGTTACAAAGAGCAAATTACAATAAACAATGAACAGAAGTTGGCTGTATGAGCAGTACCAATACCTGACTAAAATGACAAAAGCAGGTTGATATAAATATGTGCAACAGTTGTAGTGATGTGAACTGACCCTCAGGATTGATCATGGTGGGGGTGAAAAGGGCAGTGGAGCAGGTCTGGTTGGGGGCTGACAGGAAGGGGAGGGAAGGAGTTCTAATTGGTGCCTAAGGAAACTGGGGAGGGTGAGAGATGAAGACCGGAGGTTCCAGAGGGAGGGAAGGCAGACTGCTCAGCAGAGGAGTGAGGGTGGAGTAGGGAGAAAGTGTGAGGGTTCTTGGAGTAGAGGGAGTGGATGAGAGGAGTGTGGCTAGGTAAGATGATAGAGACCCAAACCAGTATTTGCAGGTGAAGGAGATGCAGTGGGACTGGCAATGTGATGGCAGAGGAAGGATGGTTAGGGAAGAGTAGAGGGAGCAGTGATGAGTACAAGGAAGTAGTTGGTAGCAAACAGAAGGCATTACAGAGTGTGTCCAGTCTGGCAAGGAATAAGGAGGGGGCAGTACTTTAGACCACATCTGCATAGTCAAAGCCTGGGAGCAGCATTTTGGTAACCAGCTCCCCGAAGACCTGTGGGAACAGGCAATCTTTGTTTACGGTACAAGACTCCAAGCTTGGGGCAGAGATTGGAGTGGCTGGCATTGATGTGGACAGAGAAGTCAAGCCTTAAGCCACACACCAAGATACTTGAAGGAGGAAACTGCTTTAAGAGGGGTGCCATCCAGGGTGGAGAATTCAGGGAGGGAGGGGGTGAGCCTGGCAAGCTTCTGGCTGGTACAAAGGTCCTGGACACTGTGTTGTTTTTTTACCATTGACCCAGAGTTTGCTGGACTACAACCAGCACAGGACATTGTGGAAATCTTGTTGGAGTAAGATTTCCACTGCTGCGGTCGAGGGACCTGAAGTGGACAGAACTGTGTCATCTGCATACATATGAATGTGTGAGTTGGCACAAGCAGAGGGGAGGTTGTTGAGGAAAATGGAGAAGAGGATTGGACCCGGGATGGAGCCTTCTGGGACCCCAGCCTGGATTGATAGGGGAGGGGGAAAGATGCCTCCTATCTGTACCGATTGCTAACAGCCCTTAGAGGTAGGATTGGAAAGTCTACCATGGGGGCTGAGAGACCAGAGCTCAGCTTGTCCAGGAGGAGTGGATGGGCTATAGAATCAAAGGCTTTGGCCATATCAGTGAAAATGGCCACCATGATGTGCCCCTGCTCCATCCCAATGAGGATGGAGTCAGTGAGTAGTAGTAGTAGATTTAATTTCTTTTGGGTGCCCTTACAAAGTCTCAGACAAACATCATATAAAATACACAAACAACATACAAAATGAAAATAAATAACACCCACTAATATAAAATAATTACTATTAATCAAACACAAACTGCTTGTCATATTTAATAATTTCTTAGACCCCCAAAGGCTTGTTGAAATAAAAATGATTTTCATTTCCTTTTAAAATACCTCAAGGGAAGGCAACTTCTGCAGAGACCCCGGCAAGGAATTACATAGGATCAGGGCAGTCACTTCAAAGGCCCGATCCCCAGAAGATTTTAACCTTGCTCTGGGGACCTCCAGGAGGGCCTCTTCTGCAGATCAGAGAGAGCAATTTGGGGTGTAAGGATGCAGAGGCTCCTTCAGGTAACCCAGACCCAGCCCATGCAGGGCCTTATTTAAAGGAAATGCACCAGCACCCCAGCAGCCAGTGCAGTTTGCACAACACCAGAATAATATAACAGAACACTGAGTGGCCTGTCAGTAGCCAGGCCATTGCATTCTGCAGCAGCTTCAGGTGTTGTGTCGCACCCTCTCTGACCCCGAGGTTGAGTGCGTTAGTGTAGTTGAGTCTCGAGCTAACAATCGCATGCACCAGTGTGGCCACATCGTCGGGGGGTATCACTACTACAACCTGAGACACACACTTTCCCTGACACACTGTTGCCTGAGCCTGGAATCCTGAACCACAGCCCCCTTCCCGGAGTTTATAATATTAATTCCGGGGAGTTTGCCCCCTGAAACATGGGAAACAAAATCCCACCATCGGGATTTTGCATTCAAGATTCCTGGCTCAGGCAACAGTGTATTGGGGAAGTGCATGTTAGGGTCCAGTAGTAAATCCATCAGGGGTGATAACGGATTTAATTTGGGTGATGTTATGCAGATGGTAAAAGCAATTTCAGACAGCGACTGACACCTGAGCATTGAGTGTCAGTTTGCTGTCCAGAACAATGCCCAAATTTCTCACTTTGGTGGAGGCTCCCAATTTGGCTGAGCCAATCAAAAGTCCTAGATCCTCTCCAGAGGCCTCCACTCCCCCCCTTCAACCCAGCTCAACCACCAGTACTGCAGCCTTCCCTGAGTTGAGTCCCAATCAATTCAATGATGTCCATGCCCAGATCTTGGATGAGCACTTGTTCAGCATGTCAACCACATTGGATCTTCCTGGTGTGAAAGAATAATAGAGCTGAGTATCATCAGCATAGGAATGGAATCCCAGCCCATACCATCTTAAGATCTCACCCAGGGGCAGCATGTACACTGCAGATAACATGGGACTCAAACCAGCTGATGAACTTGCCAGTGAGTCCAACATACTCCCTCAACCTGTCCGACGGCACCCTATGATCCACAGTGTCAAACACTGAGGAGAGATCAAGGAGAATGAGAATTGATTACTCCCCTCTATCCCTCGCCCTGAGCAGGTAATTCAACACCTGTACTAATGTAGTGTCCATGCTGTGCATCACCCTAAACCCAGATTGAAACAGCTTGTAAATCTGGAAGTCTGTGAGGTGACTCTCGAGCTGCTCTGCAACCACCTCTCTAGAACCTTCCCTAAAAAGGGAAGGTTCGAGATAGGTCAGTAATTTGCCAAGATGTCGAGGTCCAGAGATGACTTTTTCTACAGGAGCTACAAAAGAACCAGTTTGAGAGGCTCAGGGACAACCCCCATCACTAAGGAGAACCCGACAATCTCGGCAAGAACTAGGCCCAGGCCTCCAATGTAATCAATGAGTGATCACGTCAGGTCTAGGCTGCAGTAAGTTGGTCTCAGCCTCGAGCTCACCCCACAGACCTCCACTGTCATCACTAGTAGGAACTTTCCCCAGGGAGACCCAACACATCTGTCTCCCCAAGGCCTAACCCTGTCAGATGATGACAAACTGACTGGAGAATCTCAGCCCTAACAGAGGACACTCTGAGAAGAACCAAGCAAACTCCTCACATTTTTGAGCTTAGAATGCACTAATCGGTTCCAGACAGGCTGGATGTAAAAGCCTGTCCACAACCCGAAAGAGCTGAGCTGGTTAGCTCTTCCCAGCTGCAATCATCCTAGACATAAAAGCTGCCTTTTTATGGGTGATTGCATTCTGATACTCATCAGAACTAGCCTGTCCTCCTGGGTTCTGGTTTTCCTCCAGTGCCTCTCTAACTTCTGCCCCCTGGTGTTCAGTGCCCTCAGCTTGCTGTCATACCAAGGCGAGTCAAGACACAAAACCAGTGGACGTACATGGGCTGGCACCAGATGGTCCAAGGCCCTCGCAACAGCCCTAGTATAGGCTGCCACAGCCTCCTCTGGACCCTCCATGCACAGTGACATGTAGCAAGGAGGAGATGGTGGAACTGTGCTACCAAAAAACAAACAGACTGGAAGGGGGAGAGGAAGCTGGAAGAGTGGAGGAAGTCATTAAACCTGGAGTACACAAGTTTCTCTTGCAGCTTTGCAAGAGAAGGGAGGAGGGAGTTAGGTCAGAAGTTGCCAAGGGTGGAGGAATCACCCCTTATGTGAAGAGGTAGAACTTTGTCAGTCTTCCATTACTGAGGATCAATGCAGAGGGAGAAGGAGAGGTTGAGGAGGTGAGTGAGGGGGAAGGCAGTGTCCGGAGCTGAGAGATGGAGAAGTTTAAGGTCCAGGCCATTAGGGCAAGATTTGAACAAGCTCAGTGAGGAAAGGGCAAATAGGGTTTCCTGGGTACTGATAGGGGGGAATGAAACTCCTGGGAAGGGTGGGATGGAGAGGAGGGTGAAGGTCATGGAGAGGACAGGAGAGCAGCCAGGAAATGGTGAAGAGGGAAGAGTACAAGTAGTGAAAAACTCAAAATGAGCAATAACTGAGGGAGGCATTGCCATCAAGGAACACATATCTGGACATTGACATTATTTCATGGAACATTGAAGAGATTATTTCACCCATAAAAAGAAATAAAATGTTGACATTTACATACAAAACTTAAACTGATATTTTGTTCCTACAAAAAACACACTTATAATGTTTAAAACTTAAGAGGAATTGGGTGGAACAAGTTTTCTTTTCGTCTGGTACAAATAACTGGAGTGGTTGTCTAAATCTGAGAAAAAAGATTTCCATTTTACGCAGAAATTCTCAAATAATAAAGAAGGGTTATTTTGATAGAAGGCACTTTGAAAAAGAAGCATGTTTTGGTTTGGTTTACACTCCTTTAATTAAACATAATGAATTTCTTGGCAGAAACAATGCAAGGAATTATTTTTCTGGCCTCATCAAAGATTATGCTTGATAGGGATGCATTTCTTCATCACCTTCAAGGCAGGCTAATAAACTGGCAGAGGTGTCACATTTTCTGGAGGATCCTAATTTAATGGATATTTGGAGAGCCAAGAATAAAAGTTCGGAGACTACACTTTTTATTCAGCTAGTGCAACAAAGTGTTCTAGTGTTGACTATCACTTTAGCTCTAAAGAAATTTCTCCCATGTGATACCTACAGAAATATATCCAGTACTGATATCAGACCACACAATAATTGTGATGGCCATGTTCCCCTTTAGAAAAGTAAAGACTTTTTTGCTGCTCTAGGGCAAACTTATTGGGGCATAAGGAAACTGTAAGTTATGTTAAGGCAATTTATATAGCTTCGTTGATATAAATGGTTGCTGGGCAGGAGGGGAGCTTTGGGGGATGAGAAGCCATGCCAGGCTGCTTATATTTAACATCATGTGGCATGCAGATGATTGGAGTGCAGTTATATTGAACTGGGGATTGTTTGATGAGGGGGGTTTTGGAGGTTTCAGGGTAGATAATGTTAGTGATGTTATTGGGGAGGTGGGCAGGCGGAGGAGCTGGGGGGATTGGGATACGACCACACACTATTACTTTTGTGGGTCTAGGAATGCTTTAAGGGGCATCGTGCCCTTCTCAGTGAATCCACAGGCTGATTCTGCTTCAGGGGTGTTTGGCTGGCAAGCACAACCTGATTTTTCAGACTCTCCCATTCTTTGCTTCACTGCATTTCCGGGACATGAGTAATCAATATCAGTTCGTAAGCTGGAATATAAGAGGGGCCAAAGATAGAGTTAAGAGGCAAATAATTCTGAAACATTTAGCGCAATTGAGAGCTAGAATAGCGTTTCTTCAAGAAACTCATTTGAGGAGGGAGGACATCACTCTTTTTAGAAGGCTATGAGTAGGGCAAGCCTTTGGAGCAGGGAGAGCAACAAATAAAGGGGGAGTGGCGATACTGTTAGCTAAGGGAGTCCCTTTTAAGTTAACTCAAGAAATTTGGGACCCAGAGGGCCGTTATGTCCTGATTCATGGTATGTTAGAATCCCATCCGGTATTGTTTGGGTCAATTTATGGGCCTAACATTGATTCTCCCTCTTTCTTTGTTCACCTGTTAAACTTAGTGGCAACTAATCCTCCAAAGCTGACAGTACTGGGCGGGGACTGGAATCTGGTGCTCCAGGCTAAGCTTGATAGATCAGATTGTAGCAAACGGGGTCTTTCTCCAGCCCAGCGTGCCATGAAAGAATTGCTTAATGGTGCAGCTCTGCTGGATGTGTGGAGAATCCTTAATCCAACAGAGAGGCAATACACCTTCTATTCTTCAGCGCATGGAACTCATTCTAGAATTGATTATCTGCTATTAAGTGCTGTTGCAATGTTGGGGGTCTCTCGGGTGGAGATAACAGCCAGAGTTCTGTCTGACCATGCCCCTGTCAGTATGAGCTACTGGTTAGAGGCAGGATGTAAACAGTCGCCTCTGTGGCGATTGAATACTCAGTTACTGCGAGACCATGCTTCCCAGGAACGCATTAGAGACTTTATTACTTCCTTCCTGATTATTAATCAGGGATCGGTCACCAAATTTGATCTGGTCTGGGCGGCACTAAAATGTTCATTGAGGGGTGAGTTTATAAGAATGGCGGCAAAAAGGGCCCACTCTCAAAAGACTCAAATCGATGCTCTCCTGGTTTCTATTAAAAGTCTCGAGCATAGTTTGTCCCAAAACTCCTCGGCAGACATTTGGGCCAGATTACACCAGATGCGGGCTCAGTATATAGGACTCAGAGGCGAATTGGCCTCCGGAGAACCAAATTCAGATATTTGGAGTTGGGGGAGAGGCCAGGAAAGCTTCTTGCTCTGCGTATCTGACAACTTGAGTCCTCACAATTCATTGCAGGGATTAGAGAAAGTCAGGAGGGTCCGGTGTGTACTGACCCGAAAGAAATTGCAATAGGGTTTGGTAAATATTTTCAGGAGCTTTATGCTGTAGGTCCGTCATCGTGCCCTAGTAATGCAGATGTTAGACGTTATCTCAACCCTGTGAGTTTGCCTAAGATTACTCCTGTAGGGGCAGCTTTCTTGGGTGAGCCAATATCTTTAGTGGAAATCCAACAGACTATCCGCCAGTTACCGGTTGATAAGCCACCGGGGTCTGACGGACTCCCAAATAATTTATATAAGATGTATCTACCTATATTAAGTCCAATTTTATGGAACATATTTAATTATTGGTATGATAATGGTATATCAGATACCAGCTTTCAAGAAGCAGTAATATCACTAATTTTGAAGCCGGGGAAAGACCCTCTTAAGTGCAGTAGTTACTGCCCTATTTCCCTATTAAACTCGGATATTAAAATACTGGTGAAAATTCTTGGCCGCCAGGCTTTCAAGAGTAATGGTCAATCTCATAGGTTGTGAACAGGTGGGATTTATGGCTGGAAGATCGTCTGGAGATCATATGAGGAAATTGTTACATCTTATTTCCACTGCCAGGGATTCCGACATACCCATGGTCCTGGTGTCTCTGGATGTGGAAAAGGCATTCAATAGGGTCTCCTGGGACTTCCTTTTTGCCACCCTATCCCGATTTGGCATGCCTGAGGAGTTCCTGAGATGGATAAGACTTCTCTATTCTGCCCCTATAGCTAAAGTTAAGTGCAACGGTGTGCTGTCTCCCACTTTTCAGCTGTTTAGGGGTACAAGACAAGGGTGCCTCTTGTCTCCATTACTTTTTAATCTATACCTAGAGCCTTTGCTCCATAGACTACTAAATAATACCAGTATTAGAGGGATTCCGGTGGGAGCCGTGAGATACGTCTTGTCAGCTTATGCAGATGATATTTTATTCCATGTGGAAGAGCCTAGTATATCAATCCCAGCTATACTAAATGAAGTTGAAGAATTTGCGAAGGTATCATTTTATAAGCTGAACCGAGACAAATCCAAGATCTTTCCCTTAAATAGTAGAGTGAATAGAGGAGTTGGCTCCTTATGGTCTTTCCTGGGAAGCAAGGTCCTTGTTATAGCTGGGTATTAAAGTTTCTAGAGACATGGGAACCATGATTAAAGACAATCTTGGTGTTGTAATTAAAACGATAACTGGAGATATGGAGAGATGGGGCCTGCTCCCCTTCTCCTTGTGGGGGAGATTGAGCGTGGTAAAAATGAATATCCTGCCGAGAATTTTATATCCAATGGGAATGCTAGGGAGCTCTTTACCCAAAACGTGGTTCTCCAAACTCCAAAGGTTATTGAACAGGTTTCTTTGGAAGGGGTGGAATATTTGCAGGTCCTACTTTAAATTGACTGCTCCAAAGCCCAGGGGAGGCCTAGCTGACCCCTCTTTCTTCCTATATTACATAGTGTTCCACATGAGTAAACTGGCCTTTTGGTATAAAGAACTTGAGCTGTCGGAATACACCCCTTTATGGCTTAATATAGAGAAACATTTGGTGAACAGAGTTAAATGCTCATTAGGGGCCCTTTTATATACCTCCCCCTCCCACTTGCCTAAACCCCTGAGGAACAACCCTATGGGGTGGTCATGAAAGGCCTCTCTGCAGATTCAAAAATACTTTGGAGTAAGGTGGTGCCAATCGGTTGACCAACCTGTATTAGGTAACCCGCATTTTAAGATTGGAGGGGCACCGATATCCTCCTCCTTTTGGCCTCAATTGAATGGGTATAAGGTTTCGGACCTCTGGGTGAATGGGGGGCCGCTTCACTTTGCCCGTTTTCAGAGCATCACTGGGACGTCTGATAAAAACGCCTTTAGGTATGCCCAGGTATGCAAAGCCCTTAGGAACTTTGATGCCCTTCTTCCATTGAAAGACTTATTGGGTTTAGAGGTGGCTTCATTGCTTCAAGCAGCCTCTCAATCCCACCCGGTTTCCATGTGTTATAAAACCTTGCAAGTCTTAGATTCCAAGTTGCCAACTGGGGTTTGTTACTACTGGGTGAAGGAACTGAGTATACCGGAAGATCCTATCCTATGGGAAAGTCTCTGGCAAGCAATATACAGATATGTTAAACAGGATAGATTGAGGTTAATTCATTTTAATATTATGCATAATACTTACCTAACCCCAATGAAGTTGTTCAGAATGGGGAGGTTGACCACACCACTTTGTAGTAAGTGAAAAGAGGATAGGGGCTCTCTTTATCATATGCTATGGACTTGTCACAAAGTGCAAACATTCTGGCAGTCTATTAGAGAAACACTCGATCCCATTCTGGGATTGGAATCTTTGTTTACCCCGGAGGTGTGCCTGTTAAGTTATCTTTCCAGTGATACCCCTAGAGTTAGGAAAGCACATATCTTACTTATCGTGGTGGCTAAGCTGGTTATTGCGAGGCATTGGGTGGATGACAACCCCCACCACACTGGAATGATATAGGAGATTATGCTTGCCTTGCAGCTGGAAAGACATATCGCCTCTATGCAGGATAGATTAAGAACCTATTTGGCGATTTGGGGCAACCTAGAGGCCCTTCTGGCAGCTTGGAAACCCTGATATCCTGGCTGAATCCTGGGCTCTGTGTTTAAGTAATATATTTGTGTGGTGTCTGGGAGGGGAGAGGGGTGGGGGGGATATTTGACACCAGGTATCATAACTGCCTTGTAACTCTGTCTGTTTCTGTCTGGTGTACTGAAACTTAATAAAGTTTATTAAATAAAAAAAAAGAAAAGTAAAGACTATATATGGAGGTTTGATAAAGAGTTATTGAAATACCCAGTCATTGTTGAAAAGAACATTGAAAGCCATTAGGGACTTTTGGAGATATAATTACAATGACCAACAACCAATTATCCAACTATGGGGTGCTTTTAATGCTGTTATTAGACATCATATTCTCTCATATAATAATTGAATGAAGACTTATTCAAGAGAAAAGTAAAAGTTGCTAGATAAAGGAATTAAGATGTTGGACATGCTGATCCCATAGGACATTATTAGGTATCAAGAGGATGGAAGCACAAAAGACTGCAGAAGCAGACATTTTTAAACAAACAAAATGAGAAAAACATGAAAAAAATTTAATCTGCAATTTATTTTCAAGCTGATAAAAGTGGGAAACCTTTTGCATTTGTACTTGATAATTTCATGAACTGTACAATGCTCAAAATTAACTAACAAGTGACAATGGGAAATTAATGAAAATACTGTATTTGATAATCAGTAACAGAAATATTTGAAGAACATTTATGCTATATTGGGAGGCAGCTGAGCACCTTTGAGGTCAATCTAAGATATAGCTGCCATTTTTTGCATGGCAGCTCGTGTATGTCAAAGGTTGGCAGCCACACTAAAAGCAGCTGCACAGGCACACATAAGTGTGGTAGCCATAGTGTGCATGGCAGAGCATACACACAGGAGGGTGATGACCACAATAAAGCTCCATTTCAGTGCAAAAACACTGACGCTCACACCAGCCCCTCAGTCTGCAAGGTTCCTCTCTGTCCAGTCGCTGGAAGTGTGAAAACACTGTTAACCCTCACACAGCAAACAAGGAAGCTCCTCTTCTGCACAACATGATAGCTGTGTATTCTCTCCTGGTGGGCAAGAATTTCAGATGACAGTTTGAAACTAGTCAACTTGTGGTTGACAGCTGCCTCTGGCCCTCTGAAGCAATTTTCTTTTTACTTAATGTTATTGATTTTTAAAGTAAACAATACTCAGCGTGATCTGTACGTAGGGAATTTTTACAATACAAACATAGCTATATACATAACATGCATCTACTATTAAAACTTGACTGCGACTAATGGGTGGACAGAGGCACATGCAGAGACATGCAGTTAAGTCATTTCAATATACCTAATAATAGGACTCCATATTAGGCCAAATAAATCAATTATTATCAGTTATAAGGTAGCTGATCCTTCCATTGAATGCTAGAGAGCCCATATATTGTATCCAATATTGAAATGATAGTACGAAAGTGGTTTACCTATGTGATAAGATTAGTTTAGTCTTTTTTGTCTGAGACATGCAAAGAGGATCCAGTATTAATGCTAAGAGAAAGGTGACCATGTAGTGGAGTCTTGAAGTGTACATAGTAAAGGGTCAGAGCTGATACAAAAGTTTATTAGCTTTGAGCATAGGGTGAGTACTTTATCTCAAAGTCCTTTCAGATGCAGTCTCCAAGTATGCATAGTAAAAGGTCAGAACTGATATGAAAGTTTGTTAGCTTTGAGTGTAAGGCGAGTACTTTATCACAAGTTCCTTTCAAATGAGAGCAGGTTAATAGAATATGGGATAAATTGGTATTTGGTGCACCACATCTCTGAAAGTACTGTTTACAGATACATCCATCAAATTTGGAGAGTGATTTAGGCATATAGTAGATGTAATGTGAAATCTTACATAGCTCTATCACTGCCAAAGCTTTGCAGCCTACAGTTCTCCCAACATTTCTGCCCGTAAGACATTTTTACCATTGCTTCCTCAGTCCCCCCACAAAACATACCAGGTCAGAGGCACCAAAACTTAAGAAATGCCATTCCAGGTAACACACCACAGTGGTAGGCTACTATTGCTGCTTATGTGACAGACTGTCAACTGCACAAAATAGTGAAGCTCAGGGCCCATCCTACTCCTCTAGGTGTCTACAGAGCAGCAGGGATGCTCAGAGACAGCTTCTGTGTCTGAACAATCTAGATTTAAGCTTTCTTCCTCTTCACAAGCCTCAGAACAATTGGAAGACCTTATCCATCTTTCACAAGAAGGATCTTGCTCTACCTCCCCAGAACTTAGACCCCATATGTTCTTCTCTCTCGCTGTTCAAAAATCTGTCCAGCACAGTGGGCCTTCTAAAGGAATAAGTGACCAAGCAGAAGTCCAATAAAAGAAATTGACTGTAGGAGGTTCCTCTTCCACCACCTAGGAAGTTTGCACAGTTTGTAATGGCACATCCACAGGAGCCCTCCAGATCCAGGGATGTATCTCCAGAACCCTTTGACAAAGAAGATCACAAATTGGACGTAAAATGTGGGAAGCCTCAGACGAGGAGCAAGAGGATTACTTGTCAGGCATAAACTCAAACTCTCCTTGCTGGTGAAGCAATAATCCATTGCATCAGACCTGGAGGAGGAACAGTTGCACACATCTAAAATGAAGGCAGGCCCACTGAAGGATGTCAATAAGGGGATAAAACTTTTCCAGTATTTGACACAGTGAAGGAAACTGGTACTCAGGAATGGGCTCAAAAAAACTGGAAGGTGTCAGCTATGTGACACACAAAGCTTTACAAGGTGGATACATCCATTTTCATTACTGTTTATGCTACCATACCAGGGCAACAGCCATCAAGGACTCATTTATTTATTGAAATTTCAGATAACACCTTTGAAAACAAGCTCATTTCATAGGTTCCACGTCAGATGAACAAGACATGTTGTAAAAGTATGAGACAAAGAACAAACAAAACAAGGAATTATACACGACATTACAAGAATGTATAACTAGAGAAGTTCTAATACACGTGGCATTGTACAAAGTATGCCATGGTGAATATTTGATTAAAACCTGGAATTCAAAGGGTCATATTAGAGGGGGTGGGGTCTTATGAAATGACCCTTTACAGAAAAATGAGAACAGACTCAGCCTAATATCTAATACTCAACAAGGTAAGGGATGGCATCAGCCCAGGGGCCTCATCAGAGGTGAGAAGGTATGGGACAAAGCATCTTAAAGTGAGCAAGGGAGCTCAGGAGATGTAACGGGGGAAGGGAGGTAAGGGGAAAGCCATAGGGGGTGAGGGGAAAAAGTGGACAGGATCAAGAGGAAATGTGAAAGGAGAATGATTAGCAACTTAGAACAGTTATTTACATGCTGAGAACAGTTCTGCATAAGGTCAGGATAGCATAATGGTAGAAAAAGTGCTGGACACAAGAAGGAAGGTTATTGTCTGCATTTGCCTGCAAACTGGAATCGGGATCAAAGGGCGGGGGGAGAGAGTATTGCTGTATGTAAAATGATATTGAGGCAACTGAAATAGACAGCCTAGGGGAGTCAGGTAAACTAGAAATCATATGGGTGCTAGCAGCAACGGAATGGTAAATCAGGACTGGGTTGGGCTGTAGATCATTGGGTTAGGATCGGGGCAGCAAAGGAACTGGGAAAGATGCTTAGGATTGCAGCCAATTTAGTAGAAGGAGTGGTAGTTGGTGACTTTAATATGCTGGATGTGCACTAGAAAGTGCCAGTTGCAGCAGATGCTAAGAATCAGTGCCTGGTGGATGTATGCCAAGAGGCATTCCTAGTTCAGCTAGTCCAGGGCCTGACAAAGAAAGGGCTCTGATGTTCAGCTTCTCCAGCTGATGTCATCGCTTAGCCTTACGTAGGCTGCCTCTGTTACTCACGTGCACGGTCACACACGGGACCTGGTTTTCTTGGGGCTTGACCTAAGTGTTGTAAAGGCCGATCTGGGTGTGTGGTTAGATCATCACATTGTGTTGTTAGTCTGTGAGGCCCCTCATTTTAAAACCCTTTCTGTGGAGATCGTTTAGTACTGCATAACATTCCATATGGAGCCTTGCAAACTCCAGGCAGTGCTGAATGTATTGCACATGATGATGGCTTGTGCTCAGGGAGTCGATAAAGCCATGGAGCACTAACACAGTTCTCATGGTCCCCACAGACTCCCTAGCAACTTCCCATGTCCATCTCTTGACCTCCTGCTGCATTTCTCCATGGCACTGTGAGGAGCTGAGGCAGTTGAAGACTAAGGGACAGAAGTTACAGCATTTTTGATGAAGGTCCTTCTCTCTGTAGGACATATTGTTTCTGAGGACACACCATGGTGAATATCAGAGGGAAAACACCCTGAAGAAGACAGAGTTCTTGTCAAGGACAATTGCTTCAAGTAAAAATAGGCCAGCTAAGCTCTTTTGCACTGTAGACAGAGTGATAAAACCCCCTGCCTGTGATCTGTTTGAGTTTTTTCAGCAGATAAGTGCAGAGTTTAGCAATGTTTTCCCTTGAAAAGGTGTCCTTCATTTGGACCAGGATAGCCTTAAGCGGCTTTTCATGAGTTGAGTATGTCCAGAGAGGGAGGAGCTGGCATTATAGACTGAATTTCTCCAGTTGTAGAAGAGTAGTTGGTCTGGGTGATCTCAGGTTTGCACCTACTTACTGTGTACTGGACCCTGGCTCCACATGGCAACTTATTGACAGTCTTGAATCCCTAGGGCCAGTGTAGACTGAGAGTGTTGGGTGTTTCTTGAAGGAGGTTGCTTTTCCATCAGCCCTGAAAAGGATGGTGGTGGTGAAGACCCTCCTGAAGAAACTGTCTTTGGACCCCAACAGTCTGGTAGACTACAGACCTGTCTCAAACTTTCCCTTTTTGTGGAAGGTGATCAAGAAGGTAGTTACAGCACAGCTTGATGCCCACCTAGAACAATTTAACATCTGTGAGCCTCTCCCATCAGGATTTGGGCCTCATCACAGTACTGAAACTGCACTGGTCAGAGTGCTCCATGATCTTCTCTCGGTGAGGGGCCTGGGACTTAGTTCCATCTTGGTCCTGTTGGATCTCTCATCAGCATTTGACATAGAAACATAGAGGGTGATGGCAGAAAAAAAACAATGGTCCATCCAGTCTGCCCATGGGTTTCTATAGAACCTCAAGACCTGGCATCAATCGGGGGTTGTACCCTCCCCAATGGTTATCCTACTCCTGCATCCTTGTCCCTACCAGTGATGACTGTCTCCTTTATTCTATCCCAAGTACGTTTGAAACCACCCACATTTTCTGCTCCCACCACTTCAGCCAGCAGGCTGTTCAGTGGTTCCACCACCCTTTCTATTAAGTAATACTTTCTCACATCCTTCCTGAACCTTCCCCCCTGTCGATTTCCAATTGTGCCTCCATTGTTGTTGAGCTGGTGTTCCTGTTAAGCAGTTCCTCAAAGTCCACCTTGTTTATTCCTTTCAGGAACTTGAATGTCTATCATATCCCCCTCTCCCTTCTACCCTCCAGTGAATACATATTCGGTGCCCTAAGTCATTCCTCATAGGACTTTCCTTGCTGGCCCTGAATCATCTTCGTTACCCTGCACTGTACTGCCTCCATCCTATCGTTGTCTTTTCTAAGGTGAGGGCTCCAAAACTTGACACAGTACTACAGATGTTTCACCAGGGATCTATGGGGGGTATCACCTCCTCCTACTATTAATACCTCTCCCTATTCATCCCAGCATCCTGTTTGCCTTACTACAAGCCTTATCACATTGGCTAGTCTGCTTAAGTGTGTCACTAATAATGACTCTGAGGTCACATTCCTCTGCTGTAGTATTGGGTTTTACCCCACCCATCCAGTATTCTGTTCCAGGATTCCTTTTCCTTAAGTGCATTACCTTGCATTTTTTTGGCATTGAAATTCAACTGCCAGACACTTGGCCATCTCTCTAGCCTCTGCAGGTCCTCTTGTAGTTCTCTAATTACTTCAGCACTATCCACTCTTCCATAGAGCTATGTGTCATCTGCGAAGAGACCTAACCTAATCCAGATCCCTTATGGTGGACCATGGTGTGCTGATGGAGTTCCTGAGGAACTATGTGGGACTTACTAGCACAGTTTTGTACTGGTTTAAGTCTTACATTACTGGGAGGTCACAACAGGTCGCTCTAGGTAATTGCATCTTTAGAGTGGCTACAGTCACCTGTGGGGTTCCACAGGGCTCAGTCTGGCCAACTTGTTCATCCCGTACATGTTACTGTTAGGTGAAATCATCAGATACATGGAGCTGAGTTTCTATCTGTCTTGAACTCCTGATGGGTCAGACTCATTTTTGGTGCTGGAGCAGTGCCTACCAGAAATCAGTGACTGGATGGCCTTCTACTGGTTATGTCTCAGCTCAGGTAAAACAGAGGTTATGTTTATCAACCAGGTTGGCATGAGTTGGCAATTACGAGTAGTGGCCTTCTTTTAGCCTCTGGGAATGGTCAGACACTCGGAGCTGTGGATGTGGTGAAGGATCTGTGTGTCATTCCGGAGTGCAAGCTGACACTAGAATAACGTGTCAGCAGTAGTCAGGAACAGCTTTTACCATCTTCATAATATTGCCTGCATCAAGCCACATCTAGCACCAGCTGGCTTGGAGATTATAGTCTATGCCTTTGTAACTTTTGATAGTCCATGCCTTTGTTACTTCCAGACTGGATTATTGCAATTCTCTCTACTTAGGGTTGTCTGGAGGCTTGATATGCCACCTATAGTTGGTCCAGAATGCTGCTGCCCAGCTAATGGTGGGAGCTTCTTTGAGGGATCACATCATGCCAGTCTCGCATGGTCTGCAGTGGCTGCCAGTTTGTTGACATATCACCTTCAAGATACGTGTGTTAACATTCAAGGCCTTACATGGTCTGGGCTCAAGCTACTTGAAAGACTTCTTGATGCCCTACACACCTACTTGCCACCTTCATCCCACAGATGAGGGTCTGCTTCAGATCCCTTGGTCCCACCTTAAGCAATCTGGGAACAAGGCTTTTGGGAGTTGCTGCCCTTTTATTTTTGAACTCCTTTCCAGAGTCTATTCATTTTGCTCAAACTGTGTGTGTGTGTGTGTGTGTGTGTGTGTGTGTGTGTGTGTGTGTTAGGGGAGTGTTCAAGAACCAGATGAAGACCTATGTATTTGTGGATGTGTACCCATAGTAGTTTAGTTATCTGTTAAAGATTAATTAATTTATATTTATTTTTCAAACTTATTATATTGCTTTAGTAGTTTATGGTGTATTATGTAAGCAATAATACCTGAGAAGGTGGGCAGTGTTGGATTATACTGGACCACCCAGGGGCATAATGGAGGCCAATGCTGCAGGCAGAGGGCTTTATAGCCCCTGGAAGGTCCAGTATAGCCCAATACTACCCACCCTCTTGGGTATTATTGCACTTAGAAAATGGGCTATACAGTATGTTGCATTTTTAAGAAAGAGTTAAAAAATCAAAAAAATGCAATTATAATAGTTCCTCTATTGGTATAATTTCCAGTAGAGGGTACTTTAGTGCTTCAGAGTTCCTTCATTGCAGAGACTAATCCCCACCCCACCCCAGTTCAGTTGACCCATCATAGCCCCCCTCCTCCACCAGTGCTCCATTTTTCTTTACATCGGGACCCAGTTTGCAATGTGATCAGGCAGGGAGATCCCTGCTGAGTCATCATCGATGGTGCTCCATTTTCTTTACATCGGGATGCAGTTTGAGTGCAGTGTGATCAAGCAAGGAGACCACATTCAGAATTGACATTGATGGAGTGTAGTGTAGTGCAAGATCAGGCATGGCAGGTAAAGGATCGGGGATTGTGTGCATCAAGAGCAATAGAACAGAGAGCAGGAGATTTAAATCAGCACTGGTAATCACCACTTTTAACGATACTGTACTGTACGTAATTAGTGAGCAGACATGGGGGAAGTATGTGATGGCAAGCAGCTTTTCAAGCGTGCATGCGCAGAATGCCACTGTCTAGAGGGTAGGGTAGCGGGTTTGATTTATTGAGCCAGGATAAAAGCTGCTTTATTGGTGTGTGCAACAAGGCAGAATTGTTCAAAATATAGCCCAAAGTTGCAGCCATATAAATAAGGCAGGATTCAAGGTGCAGATTTAAAAAATTGCTTAATTGGTGTTTTGTGCATTAACACAAAAGAGTTGTTTTATTCTGGATAGCCATCTTTCACTCGCTAAATGAGAAAAATAATGGCTGATTAAGATTCTCTCACTCCAAACTAGGGAAACAGGGCAGATGCAGTGGGCCTGTGGGCCCTTATTTGTCGACAACTTCTGTGTTTCTATGGCAGCCATTTCAGCTCTAAGCATTCTATAGGCACCTTGATTTTTTTGATAAACAGTCAAGTTGGCAAGATGCTAGTTATTTCCCCATCTCTGTTGGCACATAAATATACACCTTGACAAAGGGCTCAGCCAATCAGAGACTGGGAAATCTTCAGCCCATTTTCCAAATTGGTTTAATGTTGTACAACACCCTGAGTCATCTGGATAGGGCACCTAACAAATAAAATTTGCCTTGCCTTGTATCTGGTGCTCATCAACAGTGAGAGGATCAAAAATGTAACATCCCTGGAACCACTCAGTTCTAGTGAGGGAGAGAAGGGGAGAAGGGGTAGCAATAATAATCAAAAACTGCATTGCCATAGGAGGAGTGGAGGAGGGGGAGAGAACTTTGGAGGCAATTTGGGTCACCTTAATAACAAGGGGGGGCAAGAGAGTAAAAATAGGAGTGGTGTATAGACCCCCTGCACTGGCGGAGGAGCTGGAGGAGAATCTGGTGGCAGATGTTGGGATACACTGCAGATTGGGAAGGGGAAGGGTGGTGATGTTGGGGGATTTAAACATGCCAGGAACAGACTGGGAGACTATGACATCCTCAGTGGCCAGGGAACAGAGGTTGTTAAATGTCTTTCAGGATGCGTTCCTTACTCAGCAGGTGGGGGAACCGACCAGGGATGAGTGGATACTGGATGTGGTCCTGGCAGACAGTCACCAGATTGGGGGCCTGGAGGTAAGGGACCCATTGGCAGGGAGCGACCATGCCACGGTCTGGTTCTGCCTGAACCTAGGAGGGGTAGAAGTCTGCACAAAGACAGAGGTAACTGACTTCAGGGGGGTGGATTTCAAGGAAATGGGAAGGATCCTTAAGGAGCACTTGGATGGGATTGGGCCAGACATGGATGCTGAGAGTAGGTGGGAAATCATCAGGAGGGGGGTGCAGGATGCTACCGGCACCTGTTCAAGAGTAAGACAAAAATGCGGTAGGGCCTGAAAACCCTACTGGTGGACCAGGGAGGTTCAGGAGGTGGTGAGGGGAAAGAAGATGGCCTATAGGCAATTCAAGTGTTCAAGGAGTGAAAGGGACCGAGGGAGTACAAGCTGATCTCCAGAAAGGCCACTAGGGTGGTGAGGGTGGCTAGAAACATAGAAACATAGACTTTGACGGCAGATAAGGACCGCTAGGCCCATCTAGTCTGCTCATTTCCCTACCTACAGGATAGGCCGCTGATCCTAGTTAACCAACAGCCTATTTCTTCCTACCCCCCACAAGAATTGCCTTATGTCTTTCCCATGCATCCTTGAATTCTCCCACAGTTTTAGACCCCACAACCTCCTCAGAAAGGCTGTTCCATGCATCCACTACCCTCTCTGTGAAATAATACTTCCTCACATTGCCCTGAACCGCCTCTCCTTCTATCTTTTAAATTGTGTCCCCTTGTTCTTGCAAGTCTCTTTTCTGAAAGATGCTACCCTCTTGGACTTTGTTGATTCCACTGAGGTATTTAAAAGTTTCATCATGTCCCCCCTCTCCCTTCTTTCCTCAAGGGTATACATATTAAGCTTCTTTAATCTCTCCTCATACGGACAAGGAAGGAGCAGAACCTGGCCAGAGAAATTAGGAGAGGGAACAGGGGGTTCTTTAGATACATTGGGGAAAACGAGGCGTGAAGGGGCAGATTAGCAGGATTAAAATGGGAGGGATGGGCACAAGAGCAGGCTGAGGTACTAAATGAGTATTTCACCTCAATTTTCAGGAAAATGGAGGGGGCTGCATCATACATGGGAGGAGATGGTGAAACTGAGGAGGGGGGTGACCCTTACCGATTGGCGGGTCTGGGGAGGGGGGCCATCACTGGCAGGTTGGGGGAAGGCAAAGCAGGGGGATGAGGTAGCGGAGGTGGAAATCATGGTAGAGAGAGGGAGGGAAGCCCTCAGGTCCATTAAGATGGAGAAAGCACCAGGGCTGGATAAATTACATTCCAGAGTGCTGAAGAAACTGGCAGATGTCCTGGCGAAACCCCTGGCAGAGCTCTTCAGCATCTTTCTAAGGTCAGGGTTGGTGCTCCAGGACTGGAAGGTGGCGCATATAGTGCCTATCCACAAGAGGGGATCAAAGGAGGTGGCAGGGAACTACAGGCCTGTCAGCCTGACATTGGTGGTGGGCAAGGTGATAGAGGGCATCGTCAAGGAGAGACTGGGGGGGACCTGGAAAAGTTGGGGTGCCTGGACAATAGACAGCATGGATTCATCCTGGGGAAATTGTGTCAGGCAAACCTTGTGGAGTTCTGTGACTGGGTGATGAGTGCCTTGGACCTGGGTAGACCACTGGATGTCCTCTTTCTTGACTTCAACAAGGCATTTGATTTTTTGTTCTTTATGGGGCCTGTTGGATAATCTGGGAGAAATGGGGGTGGGGAACCAGATGATCAGATGGATAAGAAATTGGCTCCAGAACCAGACCCAGAGGGTCGTGTTTGGTGGGATAGTCTCATCCCCAAGGAGGGTCATTAGTGGAGTCCCTCAGGGATTGGTCCTTGGGCCCCTCCTGTTCAACATCTATGTCTTGGACATAAGGAAGGGTATCAGGAGTGAGATGAGTCTCTTTGTGGATGACTGAAAACTGGGGGCAGTGGTGGATGGGGAGGAGAGGAGGGTGGCCCTACAGGGGTACCTGGAGGCTCTGGAAAGGTGGTATAGAAAGCGGAAGCTGAGGTTCAATGCAGGGAAATGCAAGGTACTGCACCTAGGAGCCAGAAACCCAGGCCAAGTGTACACCCTGGGGGGGGGAATTCTACAAGTCTCGATGGCTGAGAAGGACCTGGGGGTGGTGGTGGATGTCAAGATGAACAACTCAGAGACTTGTAGGAGGGCAGCATCAAAGGCCAACAGGATGCTTGGATGCATTGATAGGGGGCTCACCTCCAGAAGGAGGGAAGTGATACTCCCACTGTATAACTGCTTGGTGAGGCCACACCTCGAGTACTGTGTGCAGTTTTGGAGGCCACATTTAAAGTGGGACATTGAACTCCTGGAGAGGGTCCAGAGGAGAACAACCAAAATGATTTGGGGCTTGGGGAATAGGACCTAAGGGGAGAGGCAAAAGAAATTTGGTTTTTTTTGCTCCTCCCCAAGTCCCTGGTTGACCACTCTTTTGGGCCACCAAGGCCCACTGCCACCACACTCCTTGTCACCATCTGCCACCCCTTCGTGGCTGTGACCCCAGGTAGCCCGACATAACCCTTCACTGGGTGGGCCCCTCCTCTGTGGGGGAAATGGGAGAGGAGAAATGCCCACAGGTGTCTAGTATGTATGCTGGGCATGGCAGGGCTGGCACAGACACGTCCAGGCTACCATGGCAACAGGGGCCAGCAGTCATCCTCCTGGTCAACCGAGGGTGTATTTTCCACTTTTCTCCCAACCCACCCTCCTCCCACAACAGGCTGGCAGTGGCAGCATCCTGGGTGTGGGGCATTTGGTGGCATATCAAGACCACACACCACTAAGAACACCACCCCAAGCCACCTCCAGGGGCCAACAAACAGTCTAAAGCCCACCCACCCCCACTTCAGGTGGGAAGCATCCAATGGATGCTCTTAACCTAAACTCCTCCCCGCCAGATTCTGCTTCTGACATCCAGGCTCAGGAAATGAACCCGGATCACCAGCATGCTGAGTGAACACCTTCGCTTGGCACCACAGAGCCGGCCAAGAAAGTATTCTTAAAAGTATAAGGGGAGCTAGTGAGAGGAGGGTAGGAAGAAGTACCTGGTGGCAACAAAGGTAGCCAGCAGGAAGATGAGGGAGGTCAAAGTGGAGATGAAATTCCTGCTGGCAAAGGGAGTGTAGCAAGGAGAAAAAGCATTTGTCAGGTACATTCAGGAAAGGTGTAAGGTCATAGGGGTATTGTGAAACTGAAGAATGAGAAAGGATGAGAGGAAGTGAGAAAAGAAGAGCAGAGATATTGAACAAATACTTTTTTTTTGTATTTACTAGAAAGAATGATGGACCACTGCCAGAATGTGAGGTTAAGAGGGAAAGGGAGAACAGCAATGGCTCAAGTAACATAGTCATTATAATGAAGAAAAGGGTACTGGAAAAACTTACGGGGCTGAAAGTAAATCAATGGGAATGACAGCTTATACCTGAAGATGCTGAAAGATGTAGCAGAAGTGATAGCAGGGCCACCTGCAGACATATTCAAGTGCTCACTGGTCACAGGCGTGGTCTCTAGGGATGGAAGGACAGTGGACATGGTCCGTCCGTCTACATAAGAGTGGAAGAAAGGATGAGCCAGGGAACTATAGACCAGTCAACTTGATCTCTATAGTGGGAAACATTATGGAGTCTTTGCAAAGGGAAGAACTGGTGGACTTCCTTGAGGGAAATGTATTACAGCACCCCAGAGAACATCGGTTCACAAGATGAAGGTTTTGCCAGGCAAATCTGCTTGACTTCTTTGACTGGGTGACCAGGGCAGCAAATTGTAGATGTCATATATTTGGATTTTAGCAAGGCCTCTGACTCCATCCGCCACAGGAAACTGGTCAAGAAGATAAGGGACTTAAGGATGGGGGGAAATTTAGCAACTTAGGTGGAGCACTGGCTGATGGGAAGAACTCGGAGATTGGCCCTCTGGTATAATTTCGCAAAGCTAAGAACCTACAAGATCTTCTTGTGCTTAGTGAATCTAGGGCAAAAAGCAAAAGACTTGAATTAAGCCTGTAACTGCGCTCCAGCAATGGTGGGTGCTGAAAAAAATGACAAACTATGAGTAAAAAATATTTCAGCACTCCAATATTTAAAAAAATTCAGAGAATTTTATTGCAAACAATAATTTATTGCAGTACCTACAAAATGTAAGGAAAAGTATTAATGCAAAATAGCATGATCTTTGCTTCACTTCCCATACACCAGCCTCAGCACTTTGGGGTTATACCCACCCCTTCCTCAGGAGGTATGACCAAACCTTCTTACTAGATTATATATGTGTATATATAAAACAAGTGCAGGTGCAAACAATTCATAAATTAACATTCATTCAACCTTGTGCCTTACCCACAAGTTGGCAAATTGCAGAGCACTCCAACTCTCATTAGTGGTGATGACACCAATTAATTATAAGGGGAATTCCGTATATATTATGTTCATACACCACTGCTGAGGTGCTTTGCAACCCAGCAACTCTGAGGATAATAGTAAAATAGCAAATTCCCATTTATAAAAGGAAACACCACACAAATAATTAACAAATAAACATATAACAACATTAATGAAATAAACCCCAAAATGACAACACTATTTAGCTACCCACCATAAAATAAAATAGGTGTTGTGCCATAATCTAAAAAAACATTTAAATGCTTTTTTTAATATTTTTATAATTGTATCACACAGTACATTTTAATATAATTTGTACAGTATAAGAAACACTCTTAAAACAGAAAATATAAGTTATTTTCTTTTTTTCATGTTATTCTGTATTTAACTCATACAGTATACGCAAAGAACTAGTGCCCCGATTTCAAGGTCCCATTTTTGCTATCTTACTTTCATATTTCACTTATGAGTAAATGGTTGCTAGTTCATCATGTCATTGAATCCAATGGGCTTCAAGCTTTTTAGGTGTAAAACCACATTGATTCAGCCCTATCTAGTTCCAACAATCTATTTCCCCCTCTATGTCTAAACGGAATATGGTGGATTCCCATGTACGATGTCTTATGTCCACCTATGTCTCCTTCCTCAGATAAGTGTTTTGCTATTGGATGAAGTATGTCCTTCTTCTGTATAGCCCTGTAGTGCTCCTGTATTCTTTCCTTTAATGCACGTGATTCAAAAGGACATCAGTAAGCACTTTTTCACAGAAAGAGTGGTGGACAAGTGGAAAAAAGCAGCTGGAGGAAATGGTACAGGCCAAAGCTGTGAGCAGCTTCAAGCAGGGATTGGGCAGGCATATGTGATTAGAAAAAGCAGGGGCAGAAACAAAGAGGAGAGATGGTCACTAGGGACAGTGCAAAGTAAGGAGGGTGGGCATACTGGATGGTCTGGTGGGCCTTTTTCTGCTGTCACTGTCTATGTATCTGTGTATCTGTGTGACCTAGCATACAGTTTAAATGCAGATTTCACTGCAGTAAAATTAGCAGGGATGAACAATGCACTGGCTGACTCATTAAGTAGAATGGGTCATGCAAACCATGAGTGTACTCAGGACCAGGCCATTTTCTGTTGATTCTGGTCAGATAAGGAGTCCCAGAAATTATCTGTTTGCATCATGGGCCAACAACAAGCTACCTTTGTTTTGTGTAGACCTCCATCCATGTGACCTGTCCCCCCGAATGCACTCATATTTTGTTGTGAAACAAATTTCTCAGAGCCTTTCCCCAATTACAATTACTTCCAGAATTACTCTCAAAACTGAGAAGGGAAAAAGCAACCATGATTGTGATAGTCTCTGTTGCTGAAGCTGTCCAGCAAGGAACTATTCGTTCTTCCATTGTCACAAGAACTTCTAACTCTTTCAAAAGGCAAATTGTTTCACCCAGCCCAGAAGTCACCTAACTGTGCAGTATATGAAGAGTTAGAATATGTAACCCTTAACCTTTCATACCAAGTATTGGAAGTTAAAAGGTAGCTTGAAAACCAGCAGCTTGGAAACTATATAGTCTCAAGTGGAAAAGGTTTGCCATTTGGTGTAGAAATAGTTCTATCACACCTAGCAAAGTAGAGATTGTCCACATACTGGAATATTCATTACACTTAAAACAGGAAGCTTTAAGACCTTCTTTCCTTCAAGTGCATGTGTTTGTTACTTCAACATACAGCTCTTCAATAGCCACTGCTTTGGTTTCACCCAATCATGTTTTCAGTAGGTTCCTTAAAGGAGTGAATAATTTGTGTCCATCTGTGAAGAAACCAGTCCCACCATGGGACTTGAATCTGGTTCTTTTGACTAAGGAACCTTCCTTGTAAGACTGTGTGTTCATCAGCTTTAAAGCATTTAGCTTGAAAAATCTCAAGGTGCGTTAGTTGCAGGCATTTAGTAAATATTCAAATTTTTGATCTTTCATAAAGAAAAGGTTCTTAAAACAAATGTTAAATTCCTAACTAAAGTCATAACAACTTTCCACATTAACCAGAAAATCACGTTGCTCATGTTTTTGCCCTAGTTCGTGTGCAAATAATGAAGAGGAAAGGCTTTATGTCTTAGATGTAAAAAAGATCCTCAAGTTGGGAACAGAGAACTGAAGGTATAAGGGGTAGTTTAATCCAGTTGTTAGTGACCTATTGGGAGCTAAATCAAGGTCACCTTGCAGAAAAGAGATCAATATCTTGGTGGGTAGCCTCCTGAATTTCTTTGTTACTGTATGAAAAGGAGGGCAAAAGCTGCCTTTGAAGATAAGAACTCACTGTACAAGGACAGCAGCATCTGTAGCTGCTGCCAAAAATGTTCCACTAGTAGTGATTTGTAAGGCTATAGCATGGTCCTCCACCCTTACCTTTATAGCCTACTCCTGTATTGATGTTCAGACACTTAGGGATTCTATTTTTTTCCCTAAGTAAGCCTACAGAAAGCGCTGCTTGAAGTCTACACAAGCCATGATGCAGCATCACATTCATGTTCGAAGAAAAGGTTTCTCATTTTATAACTACTGTATTTCTTCTAGTGGATGTGATGTTAACTCTTTCCTTTCTCCCCTTTTCAGATAGTCATATTTAGGGTTTCAGAACATAAGTAGAATTAAACTGTTGCCTGTGCATTAATTGCATATCACCACTATAGGTTTGCATACATAATTTAAGGCCAAAGTTTGGGCAGCAAATGTTTTTAAATATTTAAGATATAATTATCGTAACTATATTATTGTTGTTGTGACTGTCACAGCTCCAGCTTCTTCAGATAATGAATTGCTGTTGGTAGTCTGGGGTCATGTGACCAGCACAGTATGAAGTTTTTTTTTTATCTTTTAACACTCTGTTCTGGGGCCCACTTGCCATACAGGGTGACTGCATAAGTAAAATCAGCATCACATCCATTAGAATAAATGAGGTTGCAAGGTGAGTGACCTCTTTCTTTTTTTACTAGGATAGGAACCCTGATATCCTGCTTGCTAACCCTCTGCAGAGATAGTCCTGTCAGTGGTTAGAGCACAGAGCTGTTAACCTAGAGATCCAGGTTTGAATCCCATGAATGCAGTTTACTCACGGTGTGACCCTGAGCAGGTCATGTAACCTTCCTGTGCCTAACCTCTCTGTAATGTCTTTGTAATCTATCTTTATGGTGTTTGAACCTTTTTGTATGCCTAATGGCAGCAACATTATGTACTCTCCCTCAGCTGGATTTTAAAGTACTTTGGGATGCAGTATGTATAAAATGCACTCTGTAAAACCCATTTCCTTTCCTTTCCACTGACTTATTCACTCTGCTACTGAGGTTCATACAAGTTATTGGAAGTTATTGTGGTGTAGAGTTTAAATCATACACCTAGGATGCAAGAAACCTGAGCAACCAGGGTCTGAATCCAGAGCAGTACCATTAAGAGACACTATCAAAGGATCACCCAGGGGACAACAGAGGGGCATAAACAGGACCTGCAGCCCCACAGCCAATTCACAAGTAGGATTTTGCATCAGGAAAGGAAAAGACTGTTCTTTGAAGCCCCCATCAGATTCAGAGTCATAACACAGCTAGACATGAGTGGAGTGGATGGGGTCAAGTCAAAAGAATTACATGGTACTACACATCCTGGCTGAATTTAGTACTCATCGTTACTTTCAAGCTGTTACAGTTTACAAAGAGAAACTATCTATATGGTGTTGAGAATCTAGAACAATTCAGTTTCCAGTGAATTGATGTCCTAATACTGGAATGTGCACTTGTATCATCACACTGTAGAGTCTGGTTTCTTAGAATCAGAAGAAAAATATTATATTATCATGCCACTTTGTGGTGCTTTATGAGATTAGAGCTGGCATCCATGGATACTGTTGCTGGATTTTATCAATCTGTTGCAGTCATCTCACTGAAATGATACTTTTTCATGTGTACTCTGGTTCCATTTGCACCATGTCTTGCATTATCTATAAAATCTGTGTAGTTTATTAGATACACTTGTAAGAATTTGACCAGGTTTCTTTTTTCAGAATATCATTGCTTCTCACAAATCTGCCACATTGCTTTGCTTTTTCTTTCCAGCAACAAAAAGAAAAACTGCTTCACACATGTATTGAGATAAATAGAAATGTAACCCTTTGCTATATCTGACTGTTCCAATTCCCTGCAAGCATTTGCTCCTGTACTATAGTTTTGTACATGTAGCACATCCACTTTGTACGGTTTCTTGTTTATCTTTTTCAACTCTGTTTCTTACTCCAGTCAACAGCTGATGTGTCACTGTGGCTGTCTTTCAGCACCAAAATCCCATTTACCTGTCACTCCTCCATGTTCCCTCACAGTTTGCCTTCTATGACAGGGCTACTGTGGCAATGGCTGCATCTCCAGATCCTCAGTCAGTTGAGAGAAGTGCAAAGGAAGGAAGCAGCACTCCAGGTCCATGGACTTCATTTAGTTGTGTGGGGACATTTTCCTCTGTTTCTCCCTGTGGTTGCCAGCTGGACAAATGCCAAGTGCATAACACACATTAGGAATGTGCCAACACATAATGATAAGTCAGGTAACAAACCCCCAGTCTTCGCAGACCTCAGCTGCCCTGCCACCAGTGGTCACCATGGTGGTGGTGGTGTTGAAACCATGCTTGAGACTCCTCACCTTCCTGGAGGAGGCAAGTATCCTTTGGGAGCACGAATCTGGGTCACAAGGAAAATAAGCAGCAGCACTAGCCTAGTGCATCTGCTAGTGAGCTGCATGGGGTCTTTGGAGTTGGTGGTTCGCTGAGATAGTTTGGTTGTCCTTGTTGGAGGGGGTTTTCCCAGTGGCACTGAAAAACATGCTGGTTTGGCCCATTCTGGAGAAACCAGCTTTGGACCCTGATATTCTAGTGAATTACTGTCCTGTCTCTTACCTACCTTTTTTAGGTAAGGTTATTGAGAAGATTGTGGGGCTACAGCTTGAGACACACCTCATAGCTCATGACATGTATGAGCCCCTCCAGTCTGGTTTTAGATCTAAGTACAGCACTGAGAAGGCATTGGTCAGGGTGCATAATGACTTTCTCAGGGTGAGAGATAGGGGGTGAACTGTCAATTCTCATTCTCCATGATCTCTCCTCAGCATTTGACACTGTGGACCATGTTGTTAGATTGTCTTCGGGAGTATGTAGGACTCACTGACATTGTCATCTGCTGGTTTGAGTCCTATCTCTGGGATAGGATGCAGGAGGTGGTGATGGGAATGTTCTCATTGTCCCCAATGCCCCTGCTCTGTGGTGTGCTCCAAAGTTCAGTCCATTCACCTATGTTGTTCACGGTGTATACACTACTCCTGGGAGGGAACATTTGACAATACAATTTGGGTTTCCACTTCTATGCAGATGATGCCCACTTGTATTTGTCCTTTTCACCCGGGACACCTGCCGCTGTCAAGGTGCTGAATTTTTGCCTGTCTCGGATTCAGATGCAAATGAAATGTAGTTGGCTGAGACTTAGCCTAGACAAGACTAAGGTACTAGTGATCGAGCCGAGTGAGGCGGGAGCAGAAGTAGCCATGGGAAAGATGGGTCTTCAGCTCAGGTCATCTAGGCTGTTGACTTCTGCAAAAGTAAAAAATCTGGGAGTCATTTTTGATGATCTGCTGACACTGAAGGTTCAGGTAGCAGCTGTAGTCAAGAGTGGCTTTTAGCATCTTAGGAACATCAGTCAGATTAAAGGGACACTGTCAACCTCCTTAGGTCTCAAAGTATCCCTAATTTAAAAACCCCATTTTATGATTGTTCCCATTCTGTAGAGACTGCTAATGCAGCTGGTAGTTTGATTCTTTTTTCTTTTAAAAAGTAAAAAACTGACTGCCCACCATGCTGGTGTTACCACACTAAAACATGTTTGTTTACATTTCTTGACTAACTCTCACTGTATCTTTCCTGGGCTTAGATACACCTTCAATACAGTCCAGTCACTTATTATGCAGTGGGAGTAGAAGAGACTGTTGCTTCATGAGAGGTTGCAGTGTTTGAGGGTGTTTCTAATGTTTGAGTAGTATGAAATAAGAATAGATCCAGGATTTGAAGCAAAACAAGGTTGAGTATAGCTATACATTACCATGCATTTCAGTTCTAATCAAGGAGGCTGATAAAACAACCAGCAACATCAATGATTTTAGAGAAGGTAAGCAATGATAAACTGTGGGGTTTTACTTAGAAACAATATGATGCAAAAAAGGTTGACAGTGTCCCTTTAAGTTCCTTATCCCTCATGAAGACCTGCCAACACTGGTACATGTGTTTGTAACATCTAGGATGGACTACTGTAAAGCACTGTACTTCAGGGTTAGTGGAGGTACTCTATGATGCTTGCAGCTGGTGCAGAAGGTAGCAACCTGGTTGCTGACAAGCCTTTTGAGGTATGGTCACGTGACCCTGGTCCTGCATGAGCTTCACTGGTGGCCTGTAAAGTGGTGAGTTACCTTCAAGGTTGGTTTACTAACCTACTGTACAAAGCTCTACATGGGTTGACCCCTGACTAAGTGGTAAATCTTCTGAATCCCCTCCAGTCCCCGCACCCCCCCTTCATTTCTCTGAGGAGGGTCTCCTCTTGGTCCCAAGGTCCTGGCTCAAATCCTTTGGCAATTGCACATTTGAGGTGACCTGTATTGTGGAACACCTTGCTTAGGGTACTGAGGATGCCCCCCTCAGTGGAGGCCATTCAAAGGGGATGAAAGACCTATCTGTTCAGGCAGGCCTCTGGGGACCAAAATTTGTTTCTGTGTATGTCTCATGTTTTAGCAGCTATTCTAATTTTAACTGTAAGGTCAGAATCTGCACTTGTTTTTTGTTTGTTTATTTTATTTTTTCAAATTAAATATGCTTTATTTAATTTTAATGTCACAGTACAAACAAACAGTTCAGTTTAACAGCAGTAGAGACTAACAACACCACACTAAATGCATCTAACACTGGTGAAAGCATGTAAAGTGGAGTACATTAAGGTACTAAGGTGTAAATACATGAGTAACAGATTTAAGTAAATAACAAAACATAACAATACCCCCACCCCAGCCGCCCTTCCCCACCTCCCACCACCTGAGGCATATGTCATGAGAACAAAAAAATCTATATATGAAGAACACCAGTTATTAAGGTCCCAGCTATTTATAATGTTAACAGGGTAGACAACGGTTCCCAAATCTTCTGATAAGAACGAAAATTATTCAACAAACTGACTATGGTTCATTCTGCCTGCAGAGCAAAAAGAATCTCCCAGAACCATTCAGTCACAGATGGGATATTCTGATCAAGCCAGTGCCTTAAAATCACTTTCTTCGCACAGACTGAGATGAGAGTCATATGGCACCATCGGTTACCAATCAAGGTATCCCCAGATTCCCCCAGTATGCATATCTTGGGGAGGAAAACTTCAGACTACCCCAGAAGTGGATATAATCTATTCCTAATCACTTCCCAGAAAGGGG
Organism: Neoceratodus forsteri; assembly: GCA_016271365.2. NCBI lineage: Eukaryota > Metazoa > Chordata > Ceratodontiformes > Ceratodontidae > Neoceratodus > Neoceratodus forsteri. The sequence continues at coordinate 964,924,867 of CM057456.1, forward strand.
TGACTTTTTCACAGAGCCAAAGAATGTGATGTAGAGTTCCAGGGGCTTTGCTGCATCTGGAACAGATGTTCGAGGGAAGCCGAACCTTTCTGTACAACTTGTCAGGGGTGTAATAGAGATTGTACAGTACATTTATTTCATTTATTTATTGTACTAGTTTTGATTGACTGTTCTTATATTGTGCCCTGAGCCTTTGAGGAAGTACACCTTATAAATAAAGCTACTAATACTACTACTGTCACCTCTTGAGGCCACAGTAGCATAACATGGTAAGAGAGTTCTAAGATCAGAATGGACTTTGGGTTCATCAAGTCCACTTATAAGTACCATGTAATAAACACATAATTTTACAGTACAAATGACAGCTTGTTTGCTTTTTCTTTATTACAGTATTTTCTGATGCTTAGCTAAGAAGAGTAGGAGTTGCCTGAGAGGAGAGCAAACTGTTCACAATGTAATTAAGGGCATCAGATAAATGAAAATTAAGCTGCAAACTGCACAGTTTCTAATTAAGTATGTGTAGTATTACCAAAATTCAGAAAAAGTAAACAAAACGTTTATATACATTTTTTCAAAACTGTCATGTTTTTATGTATTAACATAAAAAATAGTATCACTACACTCTGTCAACACAAAAAGAAAATTGTATTAATACTATATGTTTTCTGTTTTTGGCTGCATTGCAACTGAAAAACATGCATCGACAATATATTGAAAAAGTGATTTGATGTAGCTTTTTCCTGACCAATGGAGGTGGTCACTTTACTGTAGTGGTCAGGCTTGATCATAATTCAGCTAGATGATGAGACCAAAAACCCATCCAAAATTTATGATAAGTAAGAACATTGGAGTTGACTTGTTCATTAATAACTAACCTTGGCATTGTTTTTTGACTGCAGTTGTGGTCTGTTTTGCCTCTGAGTTTAAGGTTGATTTTAGGTGCTAACCACACCCACACTGGCAGGTAACTGCCTGTGTATTGTTTGTATCATCTACTCTCCATACACTCCTGAGGTAGGTGCACTGTCTATATACTGTACATGTGTACAAGAACCATGTTTCCTGTGGTCCAAGAACTGTTTTGGTTATTGATTTCATGTGGTATCAATACAAATGAAAAAAGTATCAACAAATGCACTCTGTATCAATAGGACTAGTTCATAATGCTCTGACTCCAAGCTTTCATAAAAAAAAAAACAGTTTCTAGCCCTAACAGTTCCAAAGTTTGTCCTTTCCAAATATTATTTCTTTAAAATGAGCTCATTTTAAAACTGATAGAGCTAGAAACTATATTCAGCTGTAATGAAACCTTGGAGTCAGCTAAGTTTGCATGTCAATACATAATATAGTGTATGGTAGAACATTGTTCTAGATGGAGATCCATACCTAGAACTACGTTGTTGTGCTGCAGTAACTACTTCATTATGTTTGTTATGCTACACTAGATATGTAGCTACTGCAGCACAACAACTTTGAATGTTGGCATGCATGCATGTTCCGGTAACCTCTGCTTTTCCTGAAACAGGCTGCAGTGGTGAGACTGGCCCAGAAGAGAGAGGTGTTGAAAAACAAATGCAAAAGTAAGGACACAGACTTCAATTTATGGTTGCCCATACACTATAAAAGACAATGTATGAGCAATCATACACAACAAGGCTGTTTTTTAATCTTGAGGTTTCCACGGTAACGAGACTTCTTGAACTGCACTTTCAAGGTCTTCTGTTACCACAGAAACCTCTTGATTGAAAAACAGCCTTGTTGTGTATGAGTGTTCATTCACTATCCTCTGTGTTGCTACATATTTTAACATATTGCTATATAAAAACATAAAATGGTTCAAGACATTTTTAAAATCCAGTTATTTTTAACAACATGTATTGACATGTATAGACATTGATAAAATGGGTGAGAAAAATCAGTAAAAATCTTTTTCATGAGGGTTCATCACAATGGCATATCATGTTTCATGGTATAAAAAGATATTCCATAGGGCATCCAGAAAGAAGCTTCTTACTCACTCTAAAATATTTTAAAACATGCTGACCTAGAACTCGGGTCTCCATTTTGCTCCATCACTCATTGGTAGGCCGCATTGTTGGAAACATTGCAGAGAGAACAAAAAGCTTATTCCTGCATCTCCTATGAAATATAAGAAGCTGTCATAGCTTAGTGTGTTTTCCTGGCAAAAATTACAAATAATAAATATTCCCTATATTGAGGATAAAGTATAGTCCACTATCCACAACAAGCATGTGTAGCCATCGAGAGGTTGAACTACCCTAGGTCATTAGTGTAAATCATGTATAGACCCATGCAGAACTTCTTTACACATGGGAACACAGGAGGATGAAAAGTCTTACTGTTTTAGTTGCTGCAGTTGACCTGATAGATCATTCCTAAAGCACGACACAGCCAGAGGGCTGATACTTATGCTTGTGAGCTCATGCAGACATGTCAGTCAGTGTCAGTGTCAGTGGCTCAGTAGGTAGCACACTTGCCTCTGAGGCCGGGAGATCAGAGGGCTGTGGGTTCAGTTCCCACATCTGGCACTTGGGTTAATATCCCAGTACTGACACTGTAGTGCAGCATGAGAGGGGTGCTGCACTTCTGAGGTGCCGTCTCTCGGATGAGACGTTAAACCGAGGTCCCATCTGCGTGGATTGGTGGTAGTTCAGGTGGATGTTAAAGATCCCATGGCACTTATCGAAAAGAGATGGGGAATTTCCCGTGTCCTGGCCAAATTTCCCTCATTCACTAAAAATACCACCAACAGCTTAATCTGGTTCAAGGTCAGTTGGCATTCATCTGTATCCCCCTTCCCCGGGTCATGCCTGAAAATAGGCAGGATTTGTCTAGTGCACTTACCCGGTCAACAAAAGCTAAAATAAAAATAAATAAATGCAGTAAGATGTTATAGTCAACTGTATCAAAGGCTTTACTGAGGTCCAGGAAAATGGTAGAATTTGTAAGTTTCTAATTGAGGGCAGTGAGACACTCATTGGATACCTAAACTCTCCATTACTATATACCCGAATACTCCAATCCTGCCATTCTGTGTAACCCCTTATCCCTCTCTCTGGTATTAGGGACCTTAAAAAGGTACCTGACTGTCCAGACAAGAAACCTAAAAAAAAGATGGGGCTTAGACCTACCCTCCCTTGGAGAGCTTTACCTAAGCTGCCATGTGCTATCCCTCCATCCTGAGTGAATAATATACATTTATAGCATACTACAAATTATCACATTGTGTAGTAGTATAAAAATACCTCAATGGCCTCATAATTAAAAAAAATTGCTCTGTTTCATAACAGCTGTTTAACAGCTTTTTATAACATTCATATATTAAACTAGAGTAGTAAAAAACAATTCTATAAAAAAAATAGTCCTTTTAAATTGTTCTGCAATGAGCAGACATATCTTTATCGCTGAGAAAAACTGAAAGAGACAAAAACTAACTGCACATTGTAGGCGACTTCATGTTCATACAAGCATTATATATTAAATCCAGATATTATTTAGTCCTATTGCATGGCCAAAAATAATCAGACTTTCTTTATATGACTGTAGTTTCTGAAGACGTATGAATCCGTGTCTGAATTACCATGGAATTGGAAATCATCTGTATCATACAGTAGCTGAAGCATCTTTCACTTGCTGTGATTCTGCGTTAGGATGCAATACTGATTTTGTTCTTATAGTTTTCAAGTTAGAAAGGATCTGCTGAGTCAAGCAAGCCAGTCCCTTCCCCAGTGGGATGCTTTTTCTGTGCATTGCAGCTGTTAGTTTTGCACATATAGGAAGAGGTTACAAAGACTTTGAAATCCCAGAAAGTACAGATTTTGCAGAATTTATTGGCGTAACATTTTTTTTAGATAATATTGCAACCTCTGTATGATTTGTGGGCTTTGCAAAGTTAGTGTCAGACTGAGTTGGAAATGAACCATCGTCACCATATATTGAAAATGACTCATCTCTCACTGTCAACCCTATTATCATCTGAGCAAATTTGATTGCTTCTACTGCAGTATAAAATATGTGTTGTCCACCAGCATACAAGATCCTCAGAGAGTTCAGCAGCAAAGCAAATGAGAGAAAGGGACTTTTTGAGCCCATAATGCTGCCTTGACTGAATTAAACGTTTTGTGTTTTGTAGATTTGGGCTAAAGTCGGGGAGCTGAGGGAACAGCAACACTTATTTAATTTGGAGAAAGAATTCCTTTTATTTTTTGGTTTAGCTGATGTCAAAGTTTGCTCATGATCCTGCTGTCTTAAACCTTTATCAAGGATAACTCTAGGGTACCTGAATTGTGAGTTTTCTCATACTGGAGTTCTATGGATTATTTCAAGAAAGACATAAATATCAGGGTGCTCTGTACCTCAGGCACTCCAACTACTTTAATATTATTCCTCCTAGACCTCCACTCAAGGTCATGATTCTTATCCTGCACTGGCTTGATTGATTTATGGCTGACTTACAATCATCATACTACTGGGCTTAATTTTAGGTATTATGTTCTCAATATCCAAGAGTCGTTTCTCAAATTCACTTAATCTTTTATTGATACTAGTGATCTCATTTTAGTTTGTATTAGGTCCTTTTGGATTTCCACCATTTTCATCATCCACTGTCTCAAAGTTGATTTGCATTTCTGAAAAAAAATTGTAACATGGCTTCATTAGCTATAGTTGTTACTCTGAACTGCCACCTTTACAGCTTGGACAACATGAGTCAGCATTATTGAATCGGATCCAGCCATAGACATATTCAGAACTGACAACATGAACACAGGTTTAGCCAGTATGTTTTGTGGTAAAAGGGCTCAGCTGAGATACTAAGGGCCATGGTAACTTAGAGGACTGGGGAGGTAGTAAGGAAGGGGGTGGCTTACAGACCACCAAACCAGGGAGAGAAGGGTGATAGGGAGCTAGTGAAGCAAATATAAAGGACAGCCAGCAAGAAGAACTTCTGGTGGTAGGGGATCCAATCTCCCCAATGTGAACTGGGAGATCCCAGTAGAAGCATCTGACAGGAGCAGGAAGCTGATGGTGTCAGTACAGGAGGCATTTCTTCAACAGCTGGTCAGATATCCCACTAGGGAGAGGCCATACTCAACCTGGTGATGACCAGTGGGGATAGTGTTGAGGATGCGGAGGTCGGTGAAAATCTGGGAGATAGTGACCAAAGGATGATAAAGTTTAGTCTTTGGACTGGAACAGATAAGACTAGATCCCACACTAGGGTACTGGACTTCAAGAAAGCATTTTTTTCTAGAATGAAAGAAATTTTAAAAGAGGTGTTGGAAGGGCATGAGAACACAGAGGGAGTTGAGGAATTATGGGGAACAATAAAGAGGGGAATTCTGCAGGCAACAGAATAATGCATCAAGAGAGTGAGCAAATGCAAGAGGGGGAAGAAACCACTATGGTTTACTAAGGAGGTGAGGACAGTGGTCAAAAGAAGGTGTTTAGGATCTACAAAGCCTCACAGGGAGCGGAAGATAATGGAGTGTACAGGGAGAAGCTGAAGGAAGCATGAAAAATAGGAAAGTTAAAGCAAATACAGAAGAGAAAATATCAAGGGAGGCTGAAAGGGGGCTAAGACATTTGTCCAGTATATAAGTGAATGGAGGAAAAGCAAATGGACAAAGGGACAGTCTGTTCTGAAATATGCTAGAAGGGGTAGGGACAAGCCTCATTTAATTATACATCTTGGGACAAACGACCTGGCTGACAAGACAGTAGATACAGTCCAGAGGAGGTTTGAGGAACTAGCACAATTATGTGAGGGGGCAGGAAGATCAGTAACTTTTTCAGAGATACTTCCCGTGCCAAAGGCAAGCACAACAAGAAAGATGAGAATAGAGGAATTTAACGGATGCTAAGAACCTGGTGTTGTGCTAAAGGGTATGGGCTGTTGGGGGGTGGGGAGGGACCTGGGAGGATAGCAGTCTCTATGCCAAGGACAGACTACACTTGAGTGAGGAGGGAAAGAAAGTGTTGAAACAGAGGATGGAGGAGTACATAGAGGAAGTTGGGAATTTAAACTAGGAGTGGGGGGTGGCAGTTGGGGACGAGATATGCAGAGACCAAAGGTCGGGAAACCATATGAGCTTACCCCCATAACAGTGACAAAGGACAAATGGCAAGTACTGTTAGCGATGCTAGGAAAGGAGGGCAGGATGGGGGGGGAAGGGTGGAAGGTGGTTACCCTTAATGCTAGGAGCCTTGGGAGGAAAACTGCAGAGTTACAGGTTCTCATGGCAGAGGGAGAGGTGGACATTGCAGTCATCACGGAAACATGGGCCACCCAATACACTGACAGGGACCTGTCTGTACCAGGGTACAGATTATTTCATAGGGACAGGGTGATTGGGAAAGGAGGGGGAGTGGCACTATATGTGAAGGAAGGACTGAAGTGTGTAAGGGAGGAAGGGGAGGAGGGTAGTACAGAGTCACTTTGGATGCAAATCCAGGATTCCAAGAATAGGATTCTTAGAATGGGAGTGGTATACAGGCCACCATCTCAGACGGAGGAGTTAGACAGGGAACTAGCGGGACAGATCAGGAGGACCTGCGAGAAGGGTAGTGTGGTGATTGTGGGGGACTTCAACATGCCAGGAGTGGACTGGAGCACCCCAACAACCAGGAACAGAAGGAAGCAGGTACTGCTGGATGCCTTCAGGACAGCTTCCTGCTGCAAATGGTCAGTGAACCAACCAGGTTAGGAAATACCCTTGACCTTGCGCTGGCAAATGGGGACTTTGAAAGAACTTACAGTGGAGGAACCGCTGTCAGGAGTGACCACCACTCAGTATGGCTCACATTGGATATGGGCAGGAAGGAGTGGAATCTGGCACAATAATGCTGGACTTCAGGAGGGCCCACTTTGGGAGGATGGGGAAGTGGTAAAGGGTACCTGGCCAGAATTCAATCTAGTATGGACACTAACCAGAGGTGGGAGCTCATAAGCTGGGATAGTGGAGGCAACCAAACCTGCTGCAAAGCCCAGAGCAAGAAGGCTAGGGCTAAGAAACCGATCTGGTTGAGCAAGGAGGTCATGGAAAAGGTAAGGAGGAAAAGAGCTGCCTTTTAGGGAAGTACATGAAAACGGGGGAGAGGGGAGGACAGGGAGAGTACTTGACAGAATCAAGGAGATGACAAGGGCAGTAAGGGGAGCCAAAGCATCTACAGAACTCAGGCTGGCACAAGGCATTAAGAAGGGGAGAAGGACTTTTTAAGTACATTAGGGAGAAAAGGAGCTGTAAGGACCACATAGTAAGGATTAGGAAGGAGGGGTTGGGTGGAAGCAGGTGCGATAAGGCAGAAGCACTAAATGAGTACTTCTGCTCAGTATTTACTAAAGAGAAGAGGGGTGACACCCAAGGTGGGAGAAATGGCAGAAGCAGGGGAAGTGGTGACAGATGGGAAATCATGGAAGCAGAGTTCGAGGAGGTTTGAAGGCACTGAGGGTGGACAGGCACCAGGCCCAGATGGCATCCACCCCAGGGTACTGAAGGAGCTGGCAGAGGTCCTTGCAGGACCCTTGGCAGACCTATTTAATGCCTCACACATCTGGGTGTGTACCTCAGGACTGGAGGATGGCTCATGGTGCCCCTCCACAAGAGTGGCCCAAGGATGAACCGGAAACTACAGACCAGTGAGCCTCACATCCATCATGGGTAAGCTAATGGAGACTATCCTGAAGGAGGCTGGTGGCCCTCCTAGAGGCCAAGGACTAGGGACAGCAGACAGCATGAAGCTGTATGTGGCAGATCCTGCCAAACCAACCTGGTCGAGTTCTATGACTGGGTAACTAGGCAACTGGACAGGGCCATGCAGTGGATGTCCTGTATCTGGACTTCAGTAAGGCATCTGACTCAGTGCACATGGAAGGCTGGGAAGGAGTTAGTAGGCACAGGGGCGGTGCAAAGCTGGTGAGATGGGAAGGAAACTGGCTGCAGGGAAGGCAACAGAGGGTGGTGGTGGGTGGGGAGCTCTCACACCCAAGGGCAGTGATGAGCGGTGTTCCACAGGGCTCAGTGTTGGGACCAGTGTTGTTTGGGATATTCATTGTAGACATATCATGGGACATCAAGAGCAAGATTAGTCTGTTTGCTGATGATACCAAGGTAGGAGCGGTGGTGGATGACCTAGGGGGATGGCAGGGGTTGCAGGATGATCTGCCAAAGCTTGAAACCTGGTCAGACACCTGGCAACTGGGCTTTAATGCCAAAAAGTGTAAGGTGCTGCATTTTGGGATGAAGAACCCAGGAGGAGTTACCAGCTAGGGGAGTGCAGCTAGCCCAGACAGAGGAGGAGAAGGATCTGGGTGTGCTCATTACAGGGTCAATGAACTTCTCGGCACAATGTAGGAAACAGCTACAAGGCCAACAAAATGCTGGGTTGTGTGCAAGAGGTATATCCTCGAGGAGGGAGGAGGTGATTCTGCCACTGTATAGGTCATTAGTTAGACCACACCTGGAGTACTACGTGCAGTACTGGCGTCCGTTTCTGAAGAGGGACATTAAGTTATTGGAGTGGGTGCAGCGCAGAGCGACAAAGATGATCAAGGGGCTGGGGGACTTATCATATGAGAGGAGGTTGAAGGAGTTGAACATGTACTCACTGGAGGAGAGAAGAGACAGGGGTGACATGATTGAAACCTTTAAATACATGAAAGGAATAAACAAGATGGGTACAGAGGGGCTGTTCAAAGTAAGGGAGGGGAGGGCCACCAGGGGCCATGATATGAGACTGGAGTGAGGAAGGTTCAGGAGGGAGATGAGGAGACACTTTTCTACAGAGAGGTGGTGGCTGGGTGAATGCGTTACCTGCTAGTGGTATGCAGTAGAAGACAGTGGACTGTGGCGAGATGGGACAGGACAAGGGAGGTTAATAAAGGGGAAGGGTGGAAGGGAGGGGCAGCTGCAGAATAAGGGGTGCTAGCTGCACATTCGAGCAGACTTGATAGACCTCTAGGCCTTTTTCTGCTGGCAAATTTCATATGTTTGTATGTTCGTAAATGGGATAATGAGACTAAGAGGAAAGGGGGGAGCTCTAAAAGAGGGTGACGAGGAGAAAACAAATCTGCTAAATAAAATCTTTACCTCAGTCTTCATGACTGAGGGAAAAGGGGCAGGGCCAAAACTAAGCAACAAGGGAAAAGTGGGCAGGGAAATGGACACAAGTCCCTTTTCAGAGGAAAGGGTGTTGGAGGAGTTAGGGAAACTGAGGACAGACAAAGGGCTTATTTAAATAAATAAAAATTTACCCCAGAGTGCTTAGGGAGTTAAGGGAGGAGCTAGTTGCACCACTCGCAAGGTTGTTTAACCTTTTACTAGACAAAGGGAAAGTTCTGGGGGATTGGAAAAGGGCTGATATGGTGCATTGCACAAGAGGGATGAAAAGGAAGAACCGGGCAACTACCGCCCAGTAAGCCTGACCTTGTTGGTAGGTAAGACGATAGAGGCACTTATAAAGGAAAGACTGGCACAATGCCTAGGGGAGGAGGGATTCTTAGATGAAAATCAACACAGATTCACAAGGGGTAGGTCATGTCAGACCAACTTACTTGAATTATTTGATGGAGTAACGAAGATATGTGATCAAGGAGGGGCAGTGGATGTGGACTATCTGGACTTCAGAAAGGCCTTCAACACTGTACCTCACAGGAGATTAATAAGCAAGCTGGGTAGCTTAGGGGTAGGAAGCAAATTAATGAACTGGGTGGAAAATTGGCTGGAGGGAAGAATGCAGAAGGTGGTGGTAAATAGGGTGCACTCAGTGTAGGAAGGGGTGATGAATGGGGTACCTCGGGGGTCAGTGTTGGGTCCCATACTATTCAACATTTGTATTGGGACCATTTCAGAGGTCTTAAATGGGAAAGTGTGTCTGTTCACAGAGGACAAGAAGATTTGTAAAGGGTGGACTCTAGGGGAAGGGTGAAGAACATGAGGGAGGACTTGGCCAGGTTGGAGGAGTGGTCATGGAAGTGGCAATTCAATGCAAAAAAATGCTAAATTATGCACATAGGGAATAGGAAACCAAGGGCAAAATACTCCCTGAGTGGAGGAATTAGCAGTAACAGAACAGGAAAGGGACCGGGGATCATAATTTCGGATAACCTAAAAGGTGTTTTCTCAACATAGTCGTTTTATGACACCACTTCATTAATCTGGTAGGCAAAATGTTTCAAATCCTCCCTGAAAGGTTATTTGTGGAACAACTGCAAAATCCTCTTTTGAGAAGGATTTGAAAACCAGCACCTGTTATATTTATGGGGTTTTGTGAAAAATGGCTATGTTGAAATTTTGGGGTCAAAACATTGAACATTACTAAAAGTTATGAGTAAATGTTGAAACATTTCAACACACCTTTATAACTTTGGTGTTTTTTAAGATTTTTGACCCCACATTTTCAGCATAGTTTTTTTATGACCCCACTTTATGAACCTGGTAAGTGAAATTCTCCCAATCCTGCCCAAAAGGTGAGTTTTGAGGCAAGACTGTACATCTTTTGTGCCATATTTGAAAAATGTGTCCTACCTTGTTCACGACATTGGGTCCCAAAAATACCATGCTGAAAATCTGTTGAAAAAGTATTAAAAATGACAAAGTTATGAGTAAAAGTTCAAAACGCATTGAAAATACATTTACCACACTTACCTCATCTCTTCAGTTCCTGGTCAGTGTTGAAGCAGAAGGATGCGTTTTTCTCACAGCGTGGATTTCCAGCACTGGACTTATTTTAGGTGAGTGAGGGGTATGGGAGGTGTAAGGTGGTGGGTGCTGAGAGGGTTTGGGATGGAGTGGGTGGGGTGTGGTAGTCGGGAAGGTCACAAAAGACATCAGTGGTTGGTTTTCTGTTTTTCAGGCTTTAATTAAAAAAGACAGAGGGAACAAGCATGATAGTGGGGATTGGGCACCCCAGCATCACGGGAGGGTTGCACATCAAGGAATCAATGATAATACTGGGGATTGGGCATCCCAGTGTCACAAAGGGGGGGTTCACATCAGATATGGGGGTCTTAGGGGATCCCAGAGCCTTAGCTCAGGATGGCCCTTTGGGGAGGGTCTCAGCAGGTCATGAATAGGAGATCGAAACATCAGGAGGATTTAATATATGTTCAGCTGTACAGTGCTTGCTAGCTGTCCTAACAATAACTACATACAAAAAAATAACGTGTCCTGAGAAGTTGAGTTGGGAAGGAGGGTGTGTGTGTGTGTGTGTGTGTGTGTGTGTGTGTGTGTACTGCCTGAAGTTCAGGAGGGAGAATGACAAAATAATCTTAATGATGCCTGCTTAGCTACTTGTTGGGTGGCATCATACAGATGAAAGGAGTGAGCCATTCTGTGATAGATATGATTCTCTCCTTTCAGCTGCACAAAATTTTTGCCCAGCAAGCAGAGAATACTGTAATGATCAGCCCCGCTCATCACTGGGGTGTCACTGTCGAGGCCACTGCAACCTGAGCTGCATTGGATCCAACAGTGACACAGTTCTGTAATGCAGTTATTATAACAAGATGATTATTGCACATGATTATTGGACATGCGTGCACAAGCAGACATAAAAAGGGCACCATTTCCATTTTGAAACACGAGGTACAGGCTGACACCTGGGAGCACATTAAATGATGATAAACCCCATAAGACAACTTTTATAAACCCATGGGGCACAGATAGTACTCAGGAACTATAACAGAGCAGGTAACACCAGTCCCAGAGGCATAGATTTAAAAATGGAGGTGAATGACGCCATAGAGAGGGCACATAGACCCAAGAGTGCCAGAAGATGGTAAAAGCTGAGGGGGCTGAGAAGCAAAAGAGCACTTATGAGGGTACAAAGGGCACTTTTTCTATACTAGTTTTTGCCATACAGAAATAAAAAGTGGAGTGGCTACCGCCCCTTTCACCCCCCCGGTTCCGGCACCTATGCACAGACAAGCACAAACTTTAAACTACAGAAAAATGCACTCTTTTCACTCTGAGGAGAAAAACAACCTAAACTGCAATGGGTTTGCACCAGACTTGGGTGGAGGCCTGGAAAGGGTGGGGTCACTAGCCCTGGCAGGAGCAGTGGTTGCAGTATAAAGGAGGAGAGAGAATCAGCCACCTTGTTTCAGTAGGAAGCCTCAGAAAAGCAACACATGGGATGTGCCTGATGCCTGGACTCTCAGTTCACGTAGAGAGTATCAGGGAAGCCTCTGGGAGGATTTAAGTTAATGAAGCAGCTGAGTTTGCAATCAAAGAGATGTTGCATCACATTAAAATGCATAACAAGAGGGAATACTTTTCTCACAAATAACTGCTGCAGAATTCCAAAGGGGAATTGATTGACGCTCCGGTGAGGGAGAAAATTTTTATCCTTTCATAGACAGAGAATTAATTTATACAGAATGTTCAGCAGTTAAAAAGTGGCTGCACAACCCAGATTATAGGAGGCTGAGCAGGGAGATGACACTGACCAGACCAGACCCAACCAGAGGGGAGACCTGTCAGCCTGTGGAGGCCACAGGAAGGGTAGGGACTTGGAAGACTAGCCCTCTAGTGAAATATAGTTAACAGAAGATCACCCGGATCCCAGAGCAGGGAAGTAGGGCAGTGAGTAAGACCTGGGAAAGCTTAGCTGTTGTCTGCTGCACTGAGGTACCTGCTTGCCAGTGATGTTTTCTAGGAAGAAGATCAGCAACCAGTTCCAGCATTTCTAGTCCGGTGACATCAAACACCATCTGTCTCCAGGATCACCACCACCAGAAGGTCACTATTCATCTCGAGCCTTAACATCACTAGCATCAGGCTGGAATTCAAGGAATGAGTGTAGTTGTTAGAGATCCTGGGTGGGAGGAGTCTAATCAAGTTGGTGCTGTAGCAGGAGGGAGAGCACTGAGCTGCAGCATTGAAAAACCACCACTCTAGCTACACCTGGTTAGACTATCGTAGCTGCTACCGAATGAATCTGGCTAGTCAATAACAAAAACAAAATTATTCGAGAACTGCCATTATAATCCTTTGCTCTGAGACAGCATTGGTAACTAAATTTCAATGACTACATGGCATAAAAATGTCCAGGAAATTCAGACGTATTTTCCAAAAGTCACTATATGGAAAATGGCTCCAAAACAAGGTCCCAGCAGCACTACCATGAGGGAGAACACCAGAGGGAGGTGTTACCGCCAATGTCTTTAAGAAAGTGGAGGAGAATCATATCAGAGAGTGAGAACACATGCACCAAGCAGCAGGCTCGAACATAAGTATAAAGCAGCAGGAAGAAGAATCAGACCAGGTCTGGATGCATGCTGTTTTGGACCCACTGGACTTAGCAGGCATAAATCTGAAAACAGAAACAGAAAACAGAAATTTTCTAGCAGAAAAGGACACATGGCCCATCCAGTCTGCCCAAATACCACCCCTTGATCTTTTAACTTAACCCCTCCATGCCATTTTTGCTTCTATTTAGTCCCATGTAGTTATCCCAAGCCCTGTTGAATTTGTTCAAATCTACCCCCACCACCCACTTTGGCAGCCCATTCCAGGGACCTACCACTCTCTAAATGAAGAACTTCCCCCTCGTGTTTCCTCCAAATCTTCTCCCTTTCAGCTTGAATGCATACCCCCTTGTCGATTTATTTTCACTCATCCTAAAATGCTACCCTCTCACCTTATTTATTCCCTTCAGATATTTAAAGGTTTCTACCATATATCCCTTCTCCCTCCTCATCTCCAGAGTGTATACATTTAGCTCCTCCAATCTCTCCTCATATGATCTCTGGTGCAGCCCCTGAACCATCTTGGTGGCCCTTCTCTCGACCCTCTCCAACCTGTCTCTGTCCCACTGTAAGTGTGGCCTCCAAAATTGTACCCCATATTCCAGATGTGGTCTGACCATAGTTTTGTACAGTGGCATGATCACCTCCTTCCTCCTGCTTGTGAAGCCCCTCCATATGCATGCCAGCATTCTGCTAGCCATCCCCATCGCCTTATTGAATTGGTTCCCCTTTCAGGGGGGGTTGCACATCAAGGAATCAATGATAATACTGGGGATTGGGCATCCTGGTGTCACAAAAGGGGGTTCACATCAGATATGGGGGTCTTAGGGGATCCCAGAGCCTTAGCTCTGGATGAGCCTTTGGGGAGGGTCTCAGCAGGTCATGAATAGGAGATCAACACATCAGGAGGATTTAATATATGTTCATCTGTACAGTGCTTGCTAGCTCTCAACGTTCACTCATAACTTAGGAATTTTCAATATTCTGACCCAAAATTTTCAGCATAACTGTTTTTTCACACCACCTCATGAACTGGACAGGTGTCATTTTTAAAATCCTGGCTAAAATGTGTTTTTGCACTTTGGTGACAAAATGATGTTTCAGACAATATTTTATACATGACACCTGCTATGTTCAGAAGAGGGGTCATAAAAAGACTATGTTGAAAATCTTGGGTCAAAATATCAAAAAAGAAGTTTGAAGAAATGTTGTGTACAGGGCCGGACATTGGCCCAGTAAGTAGTGGATTGTGTTCTTGTGTCGGCAACTCAAGTTCAGGTAGTTATCTGATAAGCATGAGGGTGGGGGCCAGCACTGTTGTGAGCAAACCTGGGAAGGTATTGTACAGTGTCATGCTGCACAGGCAACACCTTGATCCTCCTGGTATTACTTCACACTACTTGTAGCCCACCCTACCTCTCACATGGCACTTCACAGTGCCCCGGCAAGACTTGTGTACACATGGCAACCCCACTGCAGAGGAAAGAGCTCCTCCAGTCCACCACAGAGGGTTGCTGTTGTGGTGGAATCTAGGCTGCCCAGGCAACCTCTCAAGTCTGCTTGTTAACCTGGATCACAAGCACGGCAGCATAAGGCATTACTGCGGGGTCATCAGATGACCCCAGATTTATCATTTTTTTATTTAATAATTCAGTTATTTATTTCACCTTCCATGCCAGTGACCCAGATTTGGGAATAAGCTTGAGTTGTTGGGGGCTGGCCAAGGAATCAGGATTAAACATCCCAGAGGACACTGTCTTCTTTCAAGGTGGGTGCGATGTGATCCCCACTGCAACACTGCCACTTGGGTGACCACATGTGGTACTGCAACAGATGACATAGAGAGAAGGGGGAACATTGGTGCAGCTCTGCGTGGTACACTTGCAGCTCGAGCTTGGGGCTTCTATAGTGCTATCATCGTTTGGGAGTGGGACAAAGAGAACAGAGAATAAGACATGGAGAAAGTAGGATGATTCTGTGCATGCTCTAGCCTTGCCTTCCACTACTAGCCACCCTCTTCACTTGAAGTTCTTCTGCCTGTATTCCCCTCCACAGAAGTAGGAGATGAGTGTCCAGCATGACTGGACCTCAGCACAAGGGGTAAGCTCATTGGGTTGAAAGGCAGAGAGGTAAGTGCTAGGGACATGTAGGGATAGGGCTGGGCCTGATGTAGAGGACAGGAGCTGCACCAATGAGGAGCATAAACTGTAAGAAAAAAAAACACCAATACTATAATTGGGAAAATAATATATTTTTCATAAATGGCAAACCATGTATTTCAAATAAACTAAAACTGACCCCTTTTTAGCCTATTTAAAATATACGAAAAAAAATAAACGAATGTAAGCCTTGGGACCAGGTGGGCCTGGGTTATATTTTAGGGGATTGGGGTAACAAGGGGCATACCAGAACCACATACACCACAGTCATTCACTGCAATAAAACACTGTGGCATCAGATAGTAATTCACCAAATTGATCCTTTACTGAGTCCAGTAAATTTATGACATATAATAGCATCTTCATCCAATAACTATCACCCCAAAAGTCATATATTACTTTCTTCCTGCCTCCTCAAGGCCAATATACCATTGTAACTGCATATACAATATTGTAGGTACTCCTGTGGCAAGCTCGGACTTGAAAGCCACTCAGAAGATGAGAAGGAGGTACAGCTCCATTTAGGAATGCCTGACTACTTCCATCTCAGGCCCAAAGGCCTACCTGAAAGCATCTGGTCCTACATCTCTGTTATGCACCAGACTAACTCCATGCCAGAGTTACCTCTCTCATCTTGTACCTACAGTATTACAAAGAAACATAGAATTTGATGACAGATAAGGAATGCTTGGCCCACCTAGTCTGCCCATTTACCTACCTAATGGATAAGCTGCAGATCCTAGTTAACCAACAGCCTACTTCCTCCTACCTCCCACTAGAATTTTTGTCTTAGCCCAAGGGCCTCTCTGGAATTATTTTCAAATAATGCATGCCCTGTGACTGGAACTGCTACCTTCAGGAGTTTTGACCACTTCTCCAAACTGTACCTAGGTTGAAAGCCATTAACATGCCTTCTGTGAAAGGAGACCCCCACCCCCCAGTCCCTTTCCTGTGACTTCATGGCTTCTTGGAGCCCTACTCTTCCCAGAACCTTCTTTGTAGGGCTGTTTTATCAGCTAGGCTCCTCCCACTAGCATTTTAGTCTGTTTAACCCATGCCTGGGACTGCCAACCCTCTACAGGATGAGCATTGATCAGCATAACATTAGCACTCTCCATAGAGGAGGGAAAGGGTGCATTACATGAAATATTGGGAAACTGTATGATTTATAATTATGCAGCACATATGGAAAATGTCTTGGACCCAATTTTCAGTGGTTAACGGTGCCATGCTATGACCTAGTGACAGGTGCACACCAGGTTGTTAGCTGGTGCAGCCTCTTGCTTACTACCACTTACAACTGTATTTCTGATTTGCATTACACCACAGGTGACATCCCCTTGGCAACATGTGCTTTTCTATGAGTATTGCACTGCCAGGTATGGGCTGACATTTTTAATTTTACTATTTTGTCTACTAAATGCAGTTTGCAATAAGGCATTTTGTCCATAGCATGAAATTAATAGCTTAATAAATTATAGGGGTGAGGCAGTGCCCTGCCCCTACAGTTAGGGTTGCAAATGGCGTTCTGTTTTAAATTCCATTTTTTGCACTTTAAAGAGCTACAGTACCAATGCCTGGAGATGAACATTAAAAAATATAGTATGTGAACACAAAGCAGCTTTTTTTTTTTCATTAGCTCTGCATTTCTTAGCCCCGTGTTATGTTTGCTTTCATGTGCAGCATGAAGCGAACATCTTCTGGCTACTCGGGAGATATGGGGCTGCAGAGGTGTGTCACTGTAGCATCCAGTGCAGCTCAGGCTGCAGGAGGCTCACCACTAACAGCCCAAGGAAGAGCAGGCTGATAGTGATGGTGCTCAGCCTGGCTGATAGGCAGAAACTTCATGTAGTTCAAAGGAGACAGCCTCACCTATCAGAGTGCAGCTGGCTCCTTTCATCTACAAGACATAGAAACATAGAAGTTGTCTGCAGATAAGGACCTCTTGGCTCACCTAGTCTGCCTCACGTTCCCTATGTTCTGTGCCACCACAGACCATACTTGATCTCGGGTCTTGTCCCCCCCCCACACCTTACTTCTAAGGTCCCCTTATGTCTGTCCCATGCATGCTTGAATCCTGATACCATTTTAGCACCCACCACCTTTGCTGGGAGGCTATTCCAGGTGTCTGCCACCCTCTCCTTGAAGACATATTTCCTCACATCTCCTCTAAGCCTCCCCCCAGCGTCCTAATGTGACCCTTTGTCCTGAAGCATATTTTTCTATGAAAAAATGCTACCTTGCTGTACCTTATTAATACATGTGAGGCATTTGAACATTTCTATCATATCCCCACTTTCCCTCATTTCCTCTAGAGAGTACACATTTAATGAAAAGCCAAATTAGGAGCACCCACCTTTCTTCAGCCCCATTAGAACTCAACTGTTCATTCTGAATGTACTAGTACCAAAGAACCAAAGCAAAAGGGATTGTTGTACTTACACCATAATTTATTATAAACTTCTTGTAGGTAACACGAACATCCCATACAAAAAATGATCAAATACAAAAACTAGTACATAGACACACTAAGCAGGATATGACAGTTCAAAAAAAAATACTGCAACAGACACGCCACAAGAGTGGTGAGGAAAACCTTATGTTTCGGCTGCCCCAGCTGGGCTGGGTTTCTTCAGAGGTATGCACCCTGTTAATTTAAGTTTAATTCATATAGCTATCAATTAATAAATAACCAGGAAGTGCATGTGCATATATAAATAAGTGATCTCATAGTGACACAACTAAAGTAGAAAGTTAAAATCAAGCATAGTTATGTGCCCTAGCAACCATTACAACACAAAGTCCATATTCTATGGAGAAAACATTTTAAACACGTTTTTCTTCATATCTCATAAGTCCCAAATGATTTATCAGTCCACATCAAATCTTCATGTGTTCTGCATTATTTATTTATTTAAGATGCTCGTTGAAATACACTAGAACTGGCAGTTCAGCTTTATTTTCTTTACTTTTAATATCATGCCATTTAGCTTCATTCCATTTTTTCCATAGACCAAGTTTTGAGAAGGAAAAATATACCCTTGCAAGCGTATAATTCATCAATTGGTTCCATACAGTGCTGTCCAAATATACTAAAATAGCATCAAATATGCACATGACACTCTCATTTTATTTACTCATTCAGGCTATGTGTGCAATTTCATCAAGTTGAACACTTCAGACTATTAATTCAAAAAATGCAAAGTATTAGCACATCATTGGAATAAAACAGCACCAGACAGCAGCACATAAAACAGAAAGTTTCTTGCAATGTGTTTAATATTCAATGACTTTAAATATGTAACAAACAAAATAAAAGATGCATATAAAACTTTAAATGTAAAACTCATTCACACGAATATTGTCAAACAAGATTGCTAAATCTCCAAAACAAATTTCGAGTGGAGGGGGGGCAAGTTCAGGAAACAGCATATAAAAAAGCAATGGTCATTGTTAAATGCAGATTCCAATGATCTCTCAAAGGCTATGTTTTTTTCTGTAATGAAGTCTAAATTAAATCCAAAGAACTATATTCTCATAATATTACCTAATTTATTTTGTTATGAAATAATGTATTTTAAATTACAGCTTTTATGCATGCATTGCACAATACCAGGAATTCATATCGCAAAATAGTATACTGAATTTAATCTCCTTCAGAAATGGGAATAACTTTTCAATCATTTTACAGGAAATGTTTTCATCCAATGGAGTTATTTAGATCTGGTGGAAAATAGGCCCATGTTTTAAAATCCATTTTGTTTCCTTTTCACTCACATTTGCCTCCCAATCACCCTCCCCTAACATTTTTGTGTACTTTTTCAATAGCAAAAAGCTCAATTGTATATTTTCTTTTTTTTTTATCTTTACCCAAAATGTGCTTTCCAATCACTTATTTTAGGTTCACATCCCTCCAAGCTCTAACATGTTTTCCTATACGAAGCTTAAACTGTCTTTTTGTTCGTCTAATATAAAAAGCATCACATTTACATCGTAGAATGTATACTATACCCTCTGTATTACAATTAATAAATGCCTTACAATAAATGTCCTTCTTTCCCGTAGGGTGGGGAACTGAATCCCCCTATGTTACATAGGTACAATGAATACACTGACCACGTGTTTTATTTACACGAGGAACGTTCCAAAAAACATTGTTAATCACTGGTGGGTGATATTTAGTCCTTACCACTCTGTCTTTAATATTCTGAGCCCTTCTAAAGACTACATTTGGATATTCGTGCAAAATCTGTTGAAGTTTACTGTCTCTCACTAAAATTTGCCAGCACATATTAACTATTTCTCTCAGACTTGCTACTCCATGTGACTAGGTAGTGACAAGTCTAGGGAAACTACAAAATTATGAAGAAATGTTAAAATTATTTGATGTTTACTTACAACTTTGCTATTTTATCAGGTTTTGAGACCACATTTTCAATATAGCCATTTTACCCAGCCCACGAACATGACATGTCATTTTTCAAATCCTGCACCAAAATGTCTTTTCACACATACACTACAAAATGACATTTTGGACAGGATTCATAAATGAAACCAATCATGTTCATAAGGTTGTGTAATAAAAAAGACTATGTTGAACATTTGGAGTCAAAATTAAAACAAAAAAAATCCCACAAAGTTATGAATGAATGCTGATATTTTCCAGAGTTTACTCATGACGTTGCAATATTTTTATTTTTTGAGCCCACATTTTCAACATACTCATGTTTTTTACCTGGATTGAATGAACATGGCAGGTGTCCTTATAAAATCCCCCTCCAAAACTTGTCTTCACGGTTGTCCACAAAACAATGTTTTGGGTCACATTTCATAAATGACACCTGTCAAGTTCATATGTTGGGGCAATTACATGTGAACCTCTTCATTTCCCAGTCATGACAAGTTCACTGTTATAATTTGTGTTATCAATCTGTTAATGTTAGCCCCCCTGCACTATCAATGTCAATCACCTATACAGCAAATACAAGCAAGCAAACATTCGGCATTGACAAATGCTTGTTTCATTGTGAGAGGGTTCTATGGCCATGTACTGGCTTTGCTGTCCCTTTATTTTAATTTTAATTACTGACCCATCCCTAAATCACTCTCCTGGCACTTGTCAACTGCCAACTAGATGTGCTGCGCTTGCGGGATCATCCACTGACCATTGTATCTATATATCTATTCTTTGCAAAAAAACTTGTTAATGCACCAGTTAGGATTTGATTTAACTTCACAAAAGTAGGGAAATGTGGCATTAGGATTTCCAACCCTAACTCCCCATTGCCACCCCCCCAAGCAGCAAAAGGAAAAAGCATTAGGGTTTTTGGACATCTAGAGTCTTGGCAAATCAGTGGTGGGGTCTTCCATGGTATTGTCAGCCCTAATGCTCCCCCTCCCCCTTGTCCGTAACCTTCTGTCTGAAGCACAAGGTACAGCTCCAAGCCAGTGCTTCATACTGATGCACTCTTTAAAGGTAGAGAAGTATGTCTTGCTATATGTTGCTAACAAATGGGCAGGGAAAGTGGTGGTTTAATCATTTATGTCAAAGTAACTGACTGTCTAGAAGTTAAGGAGGTAAGAAATGACAATCAGCACTATATGATTATAGTGATGAAAATCTGGAAGGATACATTAGCATTCGACCATTCACCAGCTAGTAAGCTTTATTTCAGTCCCAGGCTGGCACCCCCCCCCCCACCTCCGTCTGCTTCTAAAACTCTGTCTCACTCTGTACACTTCAGCTTTAGGCCTGTTTCCCTTACACAAATCAAAGATCTCTTACTCACACTGGACCCTAATAAAAGTGCCAGAGCAGACCTACCTGAACCATATTTTCTAAAAATTGGTTATTACTATTTGGCTCTGCCTATCACCCATCTGTTTAACTTGTCACTCTCTCAAGGTTATGTACCTACCGAATGGAAAATTGCACATGACATACCATTGTTCAGATCTGGTGGCTGCAGTGATTTCAATAACTACAGGCCTATTTTACTGTTGCCTACACTCTCCAAGTTACTTGAAAAATGAGTCAACCCGCAACTTAGGGACTTCTTGGAAACTGAAAATTTATTGAATCCACACCAATCTGGAGTCAGGCTTAAACATAATACTGCTTCAGCACTTGCTAAAGTTGCTGATGATTGGTCTACTTTTCTTGATGACAAAAATCATGTGTGTGCTCTTTTCTTGGACTTAAGCAAAGCCTTCGATACCATTGTTCATCGGTTGTTGCTCAATGAGCTGAGTAACCTGGGCCTTGATGATACAGTACCTAGCTTAATTGGTTCTCAAGCTACCTCATTGACAGGCAGCAAAAGGTAAAAGCCAATGGCACTCTCTCCCCATTAAAACCACCCTCGAGAGGAGTCCCCTAGGGGTCCATCTTGGGACCCTTGCTATTCGCTGTTTACATCAACATTGATGCCAACATCAGCACAGCAAGTGTTGATTTGTTTGTGGATGACAGTGTGTTATGTGTGGCCAGGCCTTCCCTACAGCTTGCTTACCATGAGCTGCAATGTGAATTTGATGTCCTGCAACAGTATCTTGTACACTTAAAGCTACTACCAAACACAAAGAAAACAAAAACTATGTTTTGGCCCCTAGCACCAAAGTAATCTCTACCGCCCCTCCTACAGCTAATATTAACTTCTAGTCTATCCTGGGTGAGCCCATAGAACCTGTCACAAAATGTAAATACTTAAGCTTTTTGTCAGATAGTAAGTTATCCTTTGTCACTCACATTGAGAAAATCTCCAAAAAGCTCCACCAAAGGCTAGGGTTTTCCTACAGAGTAAAGCACCTACTCACCCACAATGCCAAGCTATGCCTAGTCCAAACAACATTTCTCCCACTAATTGACTATGCGGATTTTATCTATAGTCATTGCCATAAATCAGCACTAAAAACCCTGGACACACTTTACCACAGGGCACTAAGATTCGTCACCAATGCCACTTCTACCACCCACCATTGCTTCCTCTACCAACAGATTGGCTGGACTTCCTTCAGTACCAGGAGGTGGAGAAATGCATCCCAATGGGTTTACAGTGCCCTAATTGATAGTCTTCCTCCCTACATCTGCTCCATTTTTAAATGTACACCTTGTGCCTACACTTTTAGAAAATTCTCCTATATTACCTTCGATATCCCCTGCACAAGAACCAGGTTCGGCTCCTCAGCCATAAGCCATGCCTTGCCTACTCTCTGGAACATGCTACAAAAAACATTAAAACTTAAGCACTTAGTGGGACTTTGTACCTTCAAGACCATGCTCAGTCCTGCTTTAAAGGAAGAGTACAATTGCTTTGCCTGATCTGACTCTCATCTCAGTTCCTGTACTGGATCCACCAGTCCAGCCTCAGTATCACCCCCCCATCTGTCTCTACCTCTTTTACCTTTTCTCCTCCCCACCCCCTCCACCCTCACTCCTCACCTCATCCTCTTGCCTCCTCTATTGATGTTCTCCTTGGTAATCTGTTTTCTATTATACTGATTCTCCCATGACCCCCCATTCATATCTTACCCTCTTTATTCAGATTACAAAACCTGTAATGCCTGGTACTTGCATTTGCCTAATTGCCATAGTATTTTTGATGCACATGTAACCCTGCCTATTGTGTATAGTATTCTTTTTGATATTGTATTATTATACTAATACTTCATATGTGTGGTTGGTTCACTTGCCCTTTCTGTATTTTTTTTCTCATTGTATATGTGTCTCCCAGGACCTCCTCGCAAATGAGTTATCTCAAAGGTGTTATCCTGGTTAAATAAAATTTGAATTGAATTAATCTTAGTCAATACCTATAATCCCCTTAAAACTCACATATAATATAATATAATATTAGATATATGATCGTATAAAAGTTTGGAAGTGCTGGGGTATACCTTGAGGTACCACTGAGGCACTCAAGTTCACGTAGTGATTGTATAAAAGTTTGGCAGTGCTGATGTATACCTCGAGGCACCAGGTACCTCCTCAGCACTACCAAACTTTTATACGATCACTATGTGAACTTGAGTGCCTCAGTGGTACCTCGAGGTATACCTCAGCACTTCCAAACTTTTATATGATCACCACAGTATATATGTATATATATATATATATATATATATATATATATATATATATATGATTTTCTTAACAAAATAATGTAAATATCCCACTGCTCCAGAAATAGTATAAAATGGTGAGCTGTTACTCGTAAGGGATTTTCACATCAGATGCGGCAACACCAGTTCACATGTAGACACAGAAAGTCAACTTAGGCTCAACACACTGGGTGTAAGGAACAGGGAGATGCTGAATAGAAAAAATTGGCATGGGGTTATCATGTCATGCCAAACACAGCACGGCAAACAATGCCACAGTCAAAATGTTGTGTGCCACACACAGAGTCGGTAAAAACACTGACCGGAATAAAAATAGCACACACCACACAAATCAATAGGAAAAATTAAATTTTGTTTTTTGGTTTTTGCAGGGGGTTCTGGCCTCTGCACCCCCACCCCCCAGAACTGAAATAGCTAACTCCAAGGGGGGTGGACAGAGGAGATAAGGGTAAACTTGGGTGGGGGGACTTAGCTTCTGGCAACAGAAAAAATTTAAAAAAACAACAGCGGGGGACAAGGAATCAAACCCTGATCCCCAGGTCTGCATTGCCTCAGGTGCTTATACCTTAGCCACTACACCATGGGAGCAGCGCCTGAGGCTTCTTCAGCCCTTCCTCCAGTCAGCAGTCAGCAACAGGGGTAGCAGTAGTTTCCTACCACTGTTATACCTATGTCACTCTAAATGATTTCATGCTTTACATGATGTGGTTATTGCTGCACTGTTTCAGCAGCGCTACATTGACCTGGTACCAAATAAATACTGATAACTCTGAACAAATGAAATTACTCTTGGAACTTTTAGATCTGCTCATATACAGTGGAAGGTTTCCATCTGATTCAGATGGAAAATTTAGTTTAATAAATTACAGGGGCACCTCACTGGTGTACTACATAATTGCTTCTCCTTATGACTATCAAAAATACAAAGATCTAAAAATCATTACAAGAACAGAAAGCGATCACTTCCCAATTCTAGTTTACAGGAAGTCAACCGAGAAGGTATCAAGCAATATATATGAACCAGTAGAGATAATAAATAATAAGAAAATTAACTGGGACAGAATCCCAGGAAGTAAAAAATCTCAAAAGATGAACAAATACAGATAAGAAATAAATCAAATTTGGAAATATGAAATTGAACCAGAAGAGCTGTTTTCATTAATCCTAAATTGCTATAAACCTGTTAAAGAGTTATATAAAAAGGGGAAAGGAACAAATTGGGTCTAGTATGAGAACTGGTTCTACAGGACATGTAAACAAGGAAAAAAGGATTTGGCAAAATGGATATGACACACACACAAAAAAGTAGAATACATTTTTTAAAGCTAAACAGACTTAGAAAACAATGCAAGGCTAATGTGAAAACTGAAAAAATGGCTCACAGAAAGAACTGTGGAATAACGTAACTGTAATAGAAAAAAAATACAACAAGCAATTCTTGAAACTGGTTGCAATGGGAACCAATCAATACAAAAACCAAATAGATTCCTATTTTGCACTGGACAGATGGTCAGACTACTATAGCAGTATTTTCTATAATCCACTGTATTCATTTGGTCAAAAAAATGATGAAATAAAAGAGCCATTTGTATGACTTAACAATAAGAAGTTAAGGGTGCAATATTCCATTTTAAAAAGAACATATTAGGAGTGCTGTGGAGCAGCAACATGGCGGAAGCTCTTTAAGACCTCTCTGTTCACCAGATTAAACATTGTATTGGTATTTATCTAATTACTCTGCCTCGCAACCTTAAACTGACATTGCTATCTGGCAGAAGTCTTCTAAAGCAGGATGGGGCCAAAAAAAAGAGTCAAAATATGCCCACAAAAGCCTGGATGTATTCTTATCACCTGCAGGTTCCTCGAGAGGATCGGGGCTATCGACAACCAGTGGAATTTCAGTGTCTGAACTACCAATGTCGCAGATCTTTCCGATGCTGACAAAACTTCAGGCAACTGGAGAGTACACAAACAAACGTCTGGTGGCTGTGGAGGCAAAGCTAAAATTAAAGAAAACAGTGAGGCAATCAAAGAACTCCACAAGATAAATACCTGGCAGATAGAATGTAGTGCACTTCAAGTGTGGGACCTGCAGTTTGTAAAATCAAAAAATTAAAACCTGGAAAACGGTCAATAGCAATCTATTATCAGGATCGTAGCTTCCCATCTCATTTTGCTGACAATGCAGATATGCTTACCTCAGTGAGTAAAATGATATTTGAAGATCTTCAGCTATTGCCAATGGACATGGGGCTTAAAGTTTGGTTTTGCTATTCCTCAAAGGCCCCGACCACGAGGTGTTCTGTCGCAGAGCCCATCAACTGCCATTGCCACACATTCATCAGCTGAGGCACAGATATCTCTTCTTCAGACGATGCAGTCCAGAGGGGGTATTATTTCGGAGGAAACTGACTGGCTTTTTTCTGGACTTATCAGTACAAACACAAGCCAGGACAAAATAACTACAGAAAATCAAAAAGGAGTTGCTGTAGAATGGTATTGCGGTGCAGCGTAACTTCCCAACACGGCTGCAGATACAACATAACTCCAAGGCATATATCTTTGTGGACCCTGTCTTGGCTGCCACCTTTGCAGAAAAACTAATTGGGCAACTGAATCCACAGGAGGCTGTCTCAGATGAAGAAGGGTGATCTAATAGACTACCTGATAATCTTGGTTTGCAAGGTTGAAGTTGTAAGGTCACTCCAGATAAGGTGGTACTATTGCAACTACGTCTGAAAGTTCCAGGTGTAATTTATTTTATATATTGCCATGTTTGCTGTTCCAAATACTAGCAATATTATTATAAGAGATCTTAAGCTAATGTTGGAGTAACTTTTAGTATAGGTATGAAGTACACCACTCAGTGAACATTTAACAAATCCTTAATGTTGTCATCCTGTTACCACATACGGCAGATTTTCTAGCCTTACAATGTGGGGATATACTGCAACTTAACTGAGCTCAGGCTCTTGTGTACAAAACTTGACTCCATACATTGTGCCTACCAGCCCTCCTACAAAACAGTAGTCCTGCGTGGGACCTGATATGCTGGTGCATTAGTTTAGTATAAATGCTTAACGTGAGAGTGTCACTTTCTACAGCATAATCAGTTCAAACTTTACTCCTGATGAAGTAGATAATTTGCAGCCCCATACTGCCTGGACTTGTTGACCTATGTCTCTGATCGAAATACTGAATGCCTATACATCCTGCATGTGGGTCTGCAAACCCTACCCTGATGTTTTATGTATTATGGTACCTGCTGTAATCTCACAAAGCCTATAAATAAAAAGTTTTAACAAAAAGAACATATCCCCAGGTCCAGATGAAATACCCATTGACATCTGTAAAATAGATGTAAGAATGGTGGTCAGATTTACTGAAGGACTTTTATAACAAGGCAATTATGTATGATTTTACACCATCCACTTGGAGGGGCAGTTAGATAGTTCTGATCTACAAAGAAGGGGTCAGGGAGAATCCTGTAAACTATCGACTGATAAGGTTGACAGATAATATGGCAAAAATATATGCAAAAATTCTATTAGACTTCTGGATAATACTTAATCGGTGCCTGTGGCACATAATCTGTACTTCCTACCCGACCTACATGATAGTAGCTTTAAGGAATGAGGGGGAGGCTGTTTAGACAATCTTTCCACTAATGAGGGCATGTGCTCTTTTGCAGATCTGCAGGGGAAAATGGGACTCCCAAGATCTCACTTCTTCTGATATCTACAGGTCAGGGCTTACTGCAGAAGTCTAGGTAGGGACAGGGTCGGTGAGTCACTGTTAGCACAAATTGAGCAACTGGTATACTCCTCTAAATTGGATTGCAAGGGGCTGATACAAAAGGACACTCGACAGAATTAAGCTGGTTTTCCCAATCTCACCAGAAAAAGTAAAGCTTTTTGGGAGAGGGATCTCGGTATACGTATCGAGGGAAGGGATTGGACTTTGCTTATGCAGATACACATGGGACTATTGTTGTGTAATAAACACAAAGAATTCCAGTACAAATTCATTCATCCATTGTACTGTCCTCCTGTGATAATACATAAGTTTAATCCTATGATTTCTCCCCTGTATGGTAGATGCGGAGACACCCTGGGTACATACATCCACTATTTTTGGGCTTGCAATACCTTGAAATCTTTTTGGAAGCCACTAGCAAGGGAATTCTCTATTAAAGCAGGCCGCCAAATAACAGTGACACTGGTTTCCCTGCTTTTTGGTATGGAGGACCTAGCTGAGATGGGGTGGACTCCTTTTCCTCATTGGGTCAGGGTTCTTCTGTCCCTTGCGAGACAATGTATCTTTAATAGCTGAGTCTCTTGTGTTAGCCCCTTGACTCAACGGTGGAAAACACTGGTGGTACAAGCCCTGGCATTGGAATGATTATTGTATTTCCTGAGGGGAAGGGAGGAGAGATTTCTCGAGACATGGGGGGCCTTTCCTGAACTCCCTGTTGCTAGCAGAGGCTCAGGCCTTGAGAGAGGGAGCCAGGTAAATGTCAGGTGTTGGAGGGGGATTCCGGGAACTTCCTATCTTGCTGAATGTGGCACAGGTGCTGTCCAGTGTCACTGTCCAATGCCTGAATTCTTGTTTTTGTACTAACTGTATACTCTACCTATATTTTATAGAAGTGAATGAACAGGCTTGTAGTAAGCTTACCTATAGTAGTTTGTTCTGTAGGTTTTTGTTTTTTATTTCTCCTTCCCTATGTTGGTGTTTGTGTTAATGTAGTACATCACTGTATACATAGTTCCGTGGATTGGCAAAGAATGTATGGAATGTTGTGTATTGTTCTTTTATCTTATAAAATAATAAAAAAGCTTATACAAAAAAAAATAGACTTCTGAACTGGATAGAAAAACAGAAACTACTCTTTCCCCTTACAAGCAGTTTTCAGAAAAGAATAAGAACTACTAAACAAACCTTTTTACTATCACACCTGACAGAAAAATACTGTATTATAAAAAAAACAGAAGTTATTTATAAGCCAGCCTAGTGGCGCAGAGGGCAGATGCATTCATGCCTTACTTGCCACCATGCCGGCGACCTGGGTTCAGGGATGGACTCTGATCGCTGGGGGCTGGAGGATTGAGCTTCCAGAGGATGGGTCTCCTCCACTGTGGAGGGAGGGCTGTGGGTCCTGGCACCTGTCTGGCCCATAGCGGAGGCTTGGGTGCAAGCAGCCAATGCTGGCACATTGGGGCATAGAGGAATGGCAGTCATCAATGTCCCATGCACGGTAGCATGTGTGGTATGTCCTCCAGAACAGAACAAGTGAAATGGCTGGTTGCAGAGCAGGATGACACCAACCCCTCACAGGCTCAAAACCGACTACAGGACTCTCTCCCAGAACCATCTCATCGGCAGTAAGACACCAACCGTCTACCCCTACCACGGGGGGTAAGACATGGGCGAAGCACCGGGAAGAGGTAAGTGTTTGGGACACCAGCTGATGGGGCTGGGGAGGTGGTGGAGGGCTAAGCCTGCACTGCAGTGGAGAGAAAAAGATTAATGGCAAAAAAAGACACTATTTATAACAAAATCTTACTTGAATTAAATAAGCCTGAACACCATATTCCAAAGATTTAATGACACCATATACCTGCTTTTGCATATGCTGGTGACTTGGCAATTATTTCTACCAGAAGACTAGGATTACAGGGAAGTTTATGTAAACTTGACATGCTGTGTTCTAAACTAAATCCTATACCCAACACTCAAAAAATAAAGTTATGGGACCCAATTCCAGAAATCACCTGCGTCAGATGCAACTTGTGGCTGAAAGGGGGGGCAGCATCCAATGCAGGTGTGCAACCTCAAAAGTCGCTATTCCAGAAAGTTTGCTGCAAGTGGCAAACTTTCTGGAATGGCCACAACATGCAACCGTGCACCAGGAATAAGGGCGTAGTCAGAGGATGTGGCGCAGGGCCGGGACGCAGCCTCAGACAAGTGGGAAGGGGGTAGTTGAGGTGCCCAAGGAGCACCAAGCCTTGTACCCTGACACAAATGGGCAAAGCTCTGGCACAGGGTGACTGTGCCACAACCGCCTGGGCATCCATGTGCCACCTGTATGGAATGCCTGCCGTGACAGGCTATTGCCAACCCCTGCACCTACTATGATGGTATTATAATGCAACCCAATGCAGAGGGAGCCCCAATCCCCCTTTGCCGCCTGTGAATAAGACACGTCTGGTCCCAGTCCTTGTTCCAGGCTCTGTCCCCCCGTGTCCCCACTGTGCCATCAACACACTGCCCACACAGTACCTGGTGGTCTAGTGGTCCCCACCCACCCACCATGACAGGCAGTGGACCCCCCACCCCATCCTGACATACATCCACGACTGGCACAGCCCTCCTCACACCACCATGGCCAGCTGCAGAATGTGTACGTGCATGCTGTACACTGTATAGTATACAATGTACAGTAACACAGTCACAAATGTATTCCATGACTGGCTGTGGTGATGTGAGGAGGGCTGTACCAGTCACAGATGTGTGTCAGGATGGTGGGGGTCAACTGGACAGGGTGGGGTGTGTGGGTTGAGGGCCACTAGACCACCAGGTACTGTGTGGGCAGTGTGTTGTGGGCATGGCATGGTGGAGAAGGAGTGGAGAACATGGACTGGGACTGGACTTGTCTTATGCATTGGGGGGATGGAGGACAAAGACTTTGACTGTTTTTTTATGAAGGACAATGGGGATGAAGGCTCTATTGGCACTATATCATGAATGCCAGGGCACCCAATGATTTGAGGGCTGTGTGACAGCTACATGGTGGCACTGTCTTGGCACGGGGTGCCCAGGGTCCATGCCAGTGCATGCTGGCACCATCCTGATTCTTGCCACATGCTGGAGTGGGCTGCCACCTCCCAGCTATGCCCCCATCAGGACATGTCCTGTCCCTGGTGCATCCCTACAGGCCTCTGTCCAACCTCAACCCATTGCAGCAACCCACTTAGACCACCTTCTGGCTGGTCTAAGTGGCGGTTCCTCCAGTATCCATGGTAGGGCTTCTAAACTCCCCAAAAAAGGGGATGTGGCAGCCATGCCATGGTGCAAGCCCCCTTGTGACATGGCATCCTGGGTTGTTGGATGCAACCGTAGTGCAAGGGGGCTTTGCTGCAGCTGTCCCTGGATCTGATGTAGGTCACATTGTGGAATCTCATTTGACGGAAGTTGTGCCGCAACTCACCACTTGTGTCAAACACCTTTGCTGTAACTCCCTTGCATGGGGCGCACCCGACAGAGAATCAAGCCCAAGGAATTTGACAGCAAAAAGAAATATAAAAAAATTATACTTACCAAACAAACCACTGGAATTTGTTCAGGAATTTTCATACTTGGGCCTGACTTTTACTCATAATATGAAATGGAACAGACATGCTAATTATGTTAGTGGTAAAATGCGGATTACATCAGGAGCATTGAGGAGATTTAATAGAATGTTTGGTGGTATGTTAGTGTTACTGATGTTAAAAGTCATTATTGTTAAACTCATAAATCAGCGACTCTGTGTTGTTGAAGTATGGGGAAACACTGTTTTAATTAATTGGATTCTATATTAAATTCATTATACAAACAAATGTTAAAAGCTACCTAAAGGAACACACAACTCATTGGTTAGGACTCAGCTAGGACAGAGAAATATAAAGCATATGACACAGATCAAACAGATGCATTTCTGGATAAAAATGCATTTCCAACCCTTGGGGTCAATATTGTCAGACTGTATTGAAGATATAAAAATGTTTATTTAAAGAAATTATGCAGATTTATGGCTAACTAATATCTATTAAGTTATTGAGTGTATATAATATTGCTCATCTCAAAAATCTGGCAGATCAAGGCATAAAGATTAATTACTCCTGTACAAAATTTATCACTAAATTAATACAATAAAAAGCTAAAGAAGATGATCTGAACCTAATCACCGAACTGAAAGTTTCCAAATGGTTAGTATGTAACACCAAGAAGCATTCTTTAAAACATTATTTTAACTCAATGCAGAATCCAGAGTGCAAAGTACTGAGACATACTGACTCTGTTCAGATCCGAGGCATTTCCCAGCAATGTGATCAAGCTTAGATATATGAAAGAAGACACTATAACATCAATCTGTAACTGTGACTTATTGGGAACTGAGGGTCTATTGCATGTCATCTTGCACTGCCCTTGGTATATACAAATTCAAAATACACTGCTGGGTAAAAGGTAGGAACATCATATATACCAGTTAGATTTGTACTGGATCTCCTTTTCAATGCTGAAAACATGGATATACTGGAGAAACTCACAATCTTTCTCTTGGAAGTTATAAAAATTAGAAGACAACATGTTCAGGTAATTAATATCTCATGATCGTATATCCTATATTTCAATACACAATGAGTGGAGATTGTGACTAAATCTTTTCTTAAATCCTATAGGACTTTCTAATCTCTCACTAGAGAATAGGGATTACAGGCAACAAAACATTGTAAGGGGTGTAGATAGCCAGACTTCTGGAATGAGTTAGCTAAAACGTTTGGACACACCGTCAACTTGCTTTTACACATGATGTTTGATGAGCCACTCAATTTCAATCAATCAATCAAATCTTTATTTATTCAGGCGAACATCATTGAGCACAGCTCATTTGCAAGATGGACCTGATAAGGTCAAGGTTCAATAATTGGTACATGTACAGTAATACTTAAAACACTTATATACAGTAATCAAGGTTCAATAATTGGTACAAGTACAGGAATATTTAAAACACTTACATACAGTAATCAAGGACGGAAGTTGTTTAAAACATAACAGAATATGGTAGGAACATATGAAATGCACACTAGGTAATCCAGTATATACATATCAACATTGGCAGTAAACATGGCATACATTCAACATGAGGTACCCAAGGTTCCAATGACCCAAGGGAAGTCAATGTGGACGAAGAGAAACAGTGATTGGATGACTGAAAGATGGTGGTCATAGACTGAGATAAGTGTCATGATAGGAAGGGGTACGAATGACTAGAGCAAGGGCTGGGGCTAGAACTGGGAGGTATATGGCATTGATAAGGGCTAAGGTAGGGGCCTGGAATTAATGGGAGAAGATTATAGCCAGGGAGTGAGGGCCTGTCGAGATGAATTATAGGGAAGTGAAGTGCCATGTTATGATGGCTGCCTGAGAGGGGGAAGGATAGAACTACAAATAAACTAGAACTTGTGGAAGCAATTGCATTTTTCAGGGAATAGACTTGGGTATAGATGCTTGAAGAATGCTAAAGATACAAGGTTGGTCAGCTTCAGGGTCTTTTGAATAGTGTTCCATGATATAGCTAGAGTATAGCTGATAGCAGATCTGCCATGCCAGGTGTTGACTTTAGGCACTTTGAGCATAATGAAGTTGTGGCTTCTTAGGGCATAGGTACTAGCTGTGGCCTGTGTGAAGCAGCCTAATATATAGTTTGGGAGCATCTTAGTCAAAACTCTGTATGTCCACACTGCAGCATTTCTGTTTCTTCTGAGATGTAGAGATGTCCAACCGACTGCAGCATAGAGAGAGCAATGGTGAGTGTTAAATGGTAGATCTGTTATGAACCTCAGAGCTCTGTGGTATAGTGTATCCAATTTGCTTAGGTAGGAGATAGGGCAGTGACTATAAAGGAAATCTGCATAGTCAATTACTGAGAGAAATGTGGCCTGGACCAACC
The DNA here is from genome assembly GCA_016271365.2 of Neoceratodus forsteri. Lineage (NCBI taxonomy): Eukaryota > Metazoa > Chordata > Ceratodontiformes > Ceratodontidae > Neoceratodus > Neoceratodus forsteri. The sequence goes on from CM057456.1 coordinate 964,958,129, forward strand.
TCATCTTGGAGTCTCTGTTTAAAAAGTACCTTATTCTAAAAAATAGACCAAGCCTCTGGCAAAGCTTTTTTAGAAGTTCTTCAATGTGAACTGTGTAGTCAAGTTTGCTATCTATCCACACCCCCAAATACTTGAATTTTTCTACATAATCAAGGCTTTCACCAAGGATAGTGGATAGCTGGGGGAGATTGTTTAGTGAGGAGGGACTTGTATGGCTTTGGGCGGAGAAAAACATTGCTTTTGGTTTTTTTGCATTTAAAAGAAGCTCTTTTTCCATTAGTTGATGTTGTAGTCTAAAGAATTCCACTTGTAGAACTTCACAAGCTGTAGCAGGCGATGGGTTGCTGACATATAAAACAGTGTCATCTGCAAACCCGTGGACAGTGGCTTTGGTAAGATTTGAATCAATATTATTAATATAAATGGCAAAAAGGACAGGGCCCAGAATAGATCCTTGTGGAACTCCTCTTAGAAGTGGTTTTAATGGAGATAGATCTCCTTCAGCTTTCACTTGCTGTGTCCTTCCTGTGAGGTAACACCTGAACCATGTAAGGGAGGATGGATCCAAACCTATGGAGTGCAAGGAAGAGAGTAGTAGTTCATGGTCCACCATATCAAATGCCTTGCTTAGATCAAGGAATACAGCACAAACACTATTTTTTTATCCAGTTCGGTTTGCCAATCGTTTGTAACTTTAGCCAGTGCAGAAATAGTACTATGCTTAGATCTAAACCCGGATTGTGCTGGATTTAAAAGATTGAATTCTTCAAGATATTCTCTTAATTGGATGCTCACTAGTTTTTCTAGCAGCTTAGATAGCACTGGAAGGATAGAGATTGGCCTATAGTTGTTAAGGTCCATGGGGTCCCCTGATTTCAGTAGAGGGAAAACTTGGGCTGTTTTCCAAGTTGCAGGAATAGAACCAGATATTAAAGACAGGTTAAAAAGGTGTGTTAAAGGAACTGCAAGTGCATGCATTGCAATCTTTAGAAAGTAAGGGTCAAGGGAGTCAGCACCTGCACTTTTTTTGATATCCATCTGTGAGATTAGATCCTCCACTTGTTTCAACAAAATCGGTTTGAAGGAGAAGGAGGATTCAGCTAACCGAGTTCCTGTGTACTGGGAGCTTAACTGAGCATGTAGCAGATTGGCTGGAGAGGTATCAAATGCAAGGCCAGCAGTTGTAAAATGATTATTGAATGCACCCAGTATTTCCATTCTGTCTGAGATTGTTACATTGTTGTGGTGCATTTCAGCTGGTAGTGTAGAGCTAGGATCTTGTCCTGTTATGCCCTTAATGGTGCTCCAGAACCTGGCAGGATTGTGGTATGAGGAGTCGAGTTCAGCCATGTAGTAGGCAGCCTTAGCATCCCGTACTTTCCTAGTACAGCTATTTCTGGCTTTCTTAAATATCATCCAGTCATTTGGGTTCTTAGTCTTCCTTGCCTTTTTCCAAAGCTTATCTCTCTCAAGCAGGGCTGATTTAAGGTCAGGTGAAAACCAACAACAAGTTTTGTTTTTAATTCGAACTCTAGTAATTGGTGCATGAGTGTTAAGGGCACCTAGTATTATGCTATTTAACACCTGATGTGCTTTTTCCACAGAGTCTGCTAGGTAGAACTCTTGCCATCTTGTAGAGTGATTTAGATCATGGAGATATGCCTCAGTATTGAAAGATTTCTTGGATCTTCTCAGTAGGAATTTAGCTGGGGGTATTAGTTTGCCGGATGACCTTATTCCAGCAATAAGGCAGTGGTTACTTATATCACTGAACAGCACTAAGCGTGCGTGAAGAGGTGGGGTTTATTCACCAGCATGATGTCAAGTAATGTGCTGTTGCTCAGATTCTTTTTTTTGATTCTCGTTGGTTCATTTATAAGTTGTAAAAACCCATATGTATCACAACATGATACTAAAGATGCCGCTGCCTTGGATAGCCAATTTAGGTTTAGATCACCTAGGATTATGGTCTCTTCAGTACCCATCTTGATTAGATTCCCCAGGTGGGTTAGAAGCTTATGATCCGCTGAAGGGGGCCTGTAGCAGCCAACTAGCTGAAATGCTGCAGTGTTGGAGAGAGTCACTTTGAGGGATAGACATTCAAATTCTTTGGGCATAGATGTTGCATCTAAGCAAGTTACAGATATATTGGATTTTACATATATAGCAACTCCCCCGCCCCTTGTCTGGCGATCTGCCCTGAATATTTGATAATTGGGTAAATTTATGTCTCTATCTGCTGTAGTGGGTCTGAGCCATGTCTCTGACACCACAAGAAAGTCTGGCAAAGTTTGGGCAACCCAGGATTGTATCATCATGAGCTTTTTTAGCAGGCTGCAGGCACTGATATGTAGAAAGCTTAGACCTTTGGTCGAGGCTAAATCTGCTGGTGAGGTAATGCACTCTGGAGGTCCTGGGTTAATTTCCACATTTCCAATGTAGATCAAGAAAAAAATTAAGAGTTTCATAAGGGCTTCAAGAGATAAAATGATTATCTTTGGTCCTCCTTTTCCTATTCAGGGGCCTCTGTTTTAAGCTATGCCAGTCAGGATTATGGGTTTGTGCCAACTCACTAAATAGCAATCTTGTGGTCAGGCGTAATGGGGAACTGTATACCCAAAAATGTAGCACAGAGCGATATGTTGATAGAACAATTTGTGTCCCTACATGGAGGTTGCCCCACTGGTTGTATTGTGGCATAGGTAGGGCATAGATAAGGATCTGGTCCTTCATTAATAATGGTGAAATAGAGAGACTAGGAAGGTGGGATGTACTTTTCAATGTGACAGTGACAGGGAGGATATCTTTCTCCCTGAACACCATGAAAAACAGAGCCAGGAGTATCCAAAGGGATCCCCCCATTATGAAAGCAAGGCTGATGATTAACTTGAGCTAGGAATCGACAGTGTAGGAGTAGAAAGAACAGTTAGGAAGGGCTGCCGATTTGGCAATACAGCAGTGGCAATGAGACAGATTACTGGATAGCCTTGGTAACAAGGCAGGTGTGATTCGTGAGGAGATGTTGCCTATAAAAATAACATCAAGGAGGGGAAGAGCAGGTGGGCATAAATTTTGCGGCTTTCCCATACCTTCCCTGGCTGTCCCTCCCGGCTTTCTGGTCCCTGGAGGCGGCTAGGTGGTTGCCGACTGCCCGCTGGCGGAGCGTAGCCCCGGCTCTCAAACGAGGGCTTCCAACAGGGAGCTTCGACTGGGAAGAGACAGAGGATGGCACAGAAGTTAATATTTTGGCAGGAACAAGCATTTCTGCTGGGCAATCATACTTAAATTATCACAACAAAAGGCTGTGGGGGGGCTGGGGCACCAAAGCGTCTGGCCCACTTTAACTTAACAACAAGAGGCTGTAATCACTTATCCACAGTTACACATTACAAAAGCCCCAAGGATTTCACAAGTTCATGAGTACAGCTCTTTTTAGCAGATTTTAACAAATTGATCTTGACCCAAAAAACAGCTTTTGCAGTGAAAAATCAAGTAATGCAAGTGAATGGAGCAAGGGACCAATGGGCTGTGAGGCCACGAGAGAGCTACTTCGATTGATTGGTAACCATTACCTTCCCTGGCTGTCCCTCCCAGCTTTCTGGTCCCTGGAGGCAGCTAGGTGGTTGCCGACCACCTGCTGGCGGAGCGTAGCCCTGGCTCTCAAACGAGGGCTTCCAACAGGGAGCTTCGACTTCCCTGGCTGTCCCTCCCGGCTTTCTGGTCCCTGGAGGTGGATAGGCGGTTGCCGACCGCCCGCTGGCATGCATTCTATTCAGTGCATTCTAAATGATCCTCTAATTTATCCTCATTGATGCAATCTATTTAAGAATCTATTTACTTTCCTAACATGTATATTGGGGTATGTGGGAGAACTGTTAAATTAAATCTTTTTGTACCTGCGCTATGCTTAATTGGAAATTTATGAAGTTACTTGTGTCAAACTCACGCCCTGCTAATATGTTTTAAATATTTTTTTAAATGTAAAACCTTTTTTTTTCTTCTTTTTATGATGGTTTTTCTTCTCTGTTGTTATTATGTGTAATGGTCAAACGACTGATCAATAAGGTTAATTGATTGATTGATTTTTGCCAACATAATCTGTTGTAGTGTTCTTCATGTAGGGCCCTGTGGGAAGAAAGGAGATCACATGTGACATTGTTTGCTCACGGAGCAGGGTGGGCATTAGGGTCGACAACCCCAGGAAGACCCCAACACTGATTTGCCAAGCTGCTGGAGACCCCAAACTCCAAAGTTCTTTCCTTTTGCTGCTTGGGGGCTGGGAGTGGGGAGTTAGGCTTGGAATCCCTAATGCCACATTGCCTTACTTTTGTGGAGTTAACTTAAACCCTAACTGGTGCAGTAACAAAAGATGGGCAACCTAGATTGCCACTGGCCCCTTTCTTGGAATGGAGTAGAGGTTACTTAAAGAAGGATAGGTGGGGGGAGGGGGAAGAGGCAGGGTGAGACAGGAGAGGAGGATGGGGCTAGAAATGAGGTCACAGGTGACCTCACCAGGGAGTGGGGTGGGGAGTTTGATGGGCAGGTACACCTATTGGGCAGGTACTGTAGTCTGGGGAAGATGGCCAGGAGGGGGGTTCTTAAGGGGCTGCAGAGGGAGAGAATCCCTCTCTCTCTCTTGCAGCTCTGGAAGATATATGGTTCCTGCAGCTGCACAAGAAGACAAACAAGCTTGTCAGTGATTTCTAATTCAGGTAAGCAAAGAAGTGCTGGGGCCTGGTTTAGGCCATCTAGGCCCCAGGCCACAAACATATAAAAAGAAAACTATATATATGAAGGGTACAAATGGCTGTGGTGTAATGTAAAATCTGCTATTACATTCCAGATGTTTTAACCAATTTTTCACTGGTTTTCAGCATCTGTTGCAGAATTTGAACTGTTAATTTGTAATGGTGGGAATTCTGAATTAAGCCGAATGCCATGCTTTATATTATTGAGAGTTTCAATACCAGGTGGGGGTAAGACCCAGAGGTTTGTATGCTGATACCAGTGAAATAGCTGTTAAAATATTGCTAGTATTGCTAGGCAGGTGAACTTTTTGTTTGGATGAGCATCACCCCCATGAGTCGCGGATGAATGGATCCAGATGCTAGGCGGTGGGGAGGTTGCACTTGGTCGCGACTGCATGGCTCAGGGTGTGAGAGTGCACATGCCATAGTTGCGTGTGTGGTCTTCCAGGAAATTTTTTTCAGTGTGAGGGCACAGGGTGCCCGGAAGCACAGGCAGGTGATGGTGATGTTGCATAGGCCGTGACCGCGTGGCCCAAAGGCGAGCATGCACAGGCCATGGTCATGTGTGTGGCCTTCCAGGCCATTTTTGTGTGATGGCGGGGGGGGGAGTCACCCGAAAGCAGAGATCAGGCCAAGGGGACATGCAGATCGTGCCTACACAGGGCACCAGTACATTTTTCCTTTTTGAGGGGGAGCCTCCTGAAAGCAAGAGTCATGCCCATGGGGAGATGGGATCTTGCCTCCCCATGGCACACATTGTGTCTAGTTACAGCGGATGCAGCAGGCAGCAGTCCAGCTGTAAGGTGAAAAGTTCAGTGAAGGAGTGGGTAGACAGTTTTGGGGGGGCTGCATTTTCCTGGTTTTCGCAGGTTTTCGACTAGGACAAAGAATTTTAGGATAGAAGAAGGTCGGGGTGAGATGCGGCTAGGCCGCTTGCCAGATTTTTGTTTTGTGTTTGTATTTGGTCCTGTTTTTGTGAGGCCTGAGTCTGGCAGGCATTGGTCCTGTTGGCATGGTGTGCCATGCCGTGTGGAGTTTGGTAGGAGGGCCCATAGTCTGTGCCAGACAGCACAGTAGATTAAATGATAATAAGAAGCCAGATGGGTAGAGCTTTTTTGGCGGTAAGAAAGGGGAGTGCAGAGGTGGCATTTTGGGGGGAGATCTGGGCTGGTGTTTGGACATGCCACGTGGGGGGGGCAGGCAAGATCAAGATGGTGCTGAGGTCGAACTGGCTGTGTGATGGCCATGAGCAAGGGAGTGCTGAAGGCCCCTGCTTGGGACTGCAGCTTCAGGTCTGGGCAAGTTTGGTGGATGGACTCGCATCCATGTGATATAAAAAAAAAAAATGAGATGGGGTGAAGCCCCTAAAAAAAAAAAAAATGAATGAAACATTAGGCAAATAGCACTAATAGAAGAAAGGGGGGTAGAAAGATCATGGAAAAACAGGCCCGCTGGTCAAGAGTGGCAGCCAGGTCAATCAGTCAGCCCCTTCTGGGGGACCCAGGGATGGGGGGCCTTAATGGCGGGCTCAACCAGCAGGACTGCAGAGGGTCTGGGGCTACATCTGCTGGGTATGTGCAAGTGGGGGGGTGATGCAAGGCCAGGTAGGCAGACTACGGCCTACTGTGGGGGCCTTATCAAGTGGGATTTAAAGGCATGAACAAAAGGAGGGGAAGTAAGCCATGGGAGGCCCAAGCAGAGGCACCCAGTTGGCTTGGAGGATGGGGAGTTTGGGGAGGAGAGGAGTACAAACATATAGTGACTAAGATAGGGTGGAGAGACACCCAGGGTGGGCCAGGGGACACTATGGTCATGGTTTGAGCCTATTATTGACTGCATTGCAGCTATGTGTCCTATAGGATGGCACCTAAGAAGTCTGCTCCAAAAAAGAAACCCAGTGAAACTCTGGTACAGAAAGCTGTGGACTTGATGGAACAGGTACAGACCATCCTCAAGGAGTCCAGGGAGGTGGAGGGGAAAGAGAGGCAGGTTGAGAAGAGGAAAAACCCGCCACCTCAGAAGGAACCGCCAAAGAAGAGGCCCACGGGGATGAACCTCATCAGTAGAAGGGTAAGGTCCCAGTGACAGAGGAATCAGTCGATGGTAGCTTCAAGGATTACTAATCGGGAATTATGGAGCAAAAAGGGGGAAAAGGTTGGGAGGAAGCAGACAAGGTTTGGCAGGAACTAAAAGGCCAGAAACAGGGAGAAGAAGGGGGAGGAGGATGCCGAGGCTGGTGAGAGTAGCAGCAAAGGGGCCTAGGGATGGCTGCCAGGGATGACTCTGGGGGACCATGTGTCCCAAGCTTTGAAAGAGAAGATTTGGAAAGGCGAGTTTGTGGACATGTTTGCATTGGTGGACAAGAATACTGCCAAAAAATATGAGCAGGAGTCTGTGGGCAATTCTGAAATGGTGGTGGCATTAGGTATAGTTGGGAAGACTAGTGAAGACGTGAGCTAAAAGGGGAAGATGTTTGGGAACTGGAGGGAGGGCTTCATGCACTTTAGCGCTATTATGTTACAGAAGAAGCCTGAGCTGGCTATTCCTCTGCTGACATATTCAGTCATCATACATGATGCCTATAGGGTAAAAAGTGGTTATTTGTATTTAATATATGACAAGAAATTTAGGCAGCAGGTGGCCTTGCATGGGCATGTGAGATGGGATGTCACCCTCTCTGAATTGTGGATTAGAATACTGTCGGCCCCTGGAGGGGCATGGAGTGAGTCAAAAAAGGCTGGGGGACCCTCCATGACAAAGGCATGCTGGACATTCAACAAGGCTAATTGCACAATGGCCAGCTGTAAGTTTAAACATGCATGTTCTGGTTGCAGAGGAGTGCACCTGGTAACTCATTGCCATGCACAAGGAGAGATGCATGGGGGTTTTACAAAAGGCTATCCTTTTGGGCAGGGCATGTGGGCAGCAGGGGGTACAGCAGGTGAGGAAACAATTTCTGGTGGCAAGGCAGCGGGGGTTGGAGCCAGATGAGGGTAAGGCCAGAGCATAGGGGGAAGGTATTGCTGGTAAGAACCCCAATTAAGGCAGGCAGAGTGTAGTAAATGACAATGGGATGCCTGGACCGGATGGCTCGGGATATGCTGAGGGAGGGATTCATGGTAGGGTTTAATGTATATTATATGGGGGACAGAAAGCGGACGATGTCCAAAAATCTAGGGTTCATTAGAGGGAAGGAGGTGACTGTCAAGAAGAAAGGAGCTTGAGGCCGGTATGGTGGAGGGCCCCTTTGAGGCCCCCCATTCCTGCAGCTGAGGGTAAGTCCTTTGGGCATAGTCCAAAAAAAAAAGCCTGGTGAGTATCAGCTTATTCACCACCTCTCGTACCCTGAAGGGGACTTCATGAATGATGCCATAGCCCCAGAAAGGAGCATGGTATCCTACACCACACTGGACTGTGCAGTGGGATTGATAAAAGAGAGGGGGTGCATGGGTAGTGAAGACGGACATTGAGTCCGCTTTTTGCTTACTTCCAGTTTGGTGCCAGAATTGGGAGTTACTGGGATTCCAGTTCCAAGGCAAGTTTTACTTTGATAAGGCAATGCCCATGGGCTACTCAGTAGCATGTGCCACCTTCGAAACCTTCAGCACATGGCTGGAATGGTCATTCTTAAGAAGACACAAAAGAGGTCCATGGTCCACTACCTAGATGACTTTCTTTTCATAGGTGAGGGGCGGGCAGACATGCTGACTATGCTTAGGGAATTCAAGGCCATGTGCAGGGAACTGGGGGTTCTTTTAGCAAAGAACAGGAGTGAAGGGTCCAGCAGGAACATGGAGTTCCTGGGCATTGAGCTGGACCTGGATGGTCAGTGCTTCAGGTTACTAGACAACAAGGTACAAAAGCTCAGGGAACTGTTGGGAGCAGTGATCGGGAAGCATAGGGTGCAGCGTTGGTTGGTGCAGCAACTGCTGGGCCATCTGAACTTTGCTTGCAAGACAGTGGTGCCAGGGTGGGTGTTCACCTGATGGCTGGCCTAGGAGACAGCCAAAGTCAAGCTGCCTCATCACTGGGTGACAATTAGCAAAGGGGTTAGGGAGGATCTGGAGGCCTGGCAAGGTTTTTTGAATGGGTACAATGGGATCACTTTTTGGCAGGACAAGTGGGCATGGGATACAGACCTGGAACTGTACACAGATGCAGCAGGTGGTTATGGGATGGGAGCTTATGTTAAGGGTAACTGGGTGTCTGAGTGCTGGCCGGACCACTGGGTGAACTTGGGGCTCACCAAGGACATTACCTTTTTGGAGGCTTCCCCAATATGGGTGGCCATGGTGGTATGGGGGAACCAGCTCAGGATAAGAAAGTAATTTTCTGCTGTGACAACATGACAGTGGAAGCAGCGATTAACAAGCAGTCAGAGTCAACAGATGTAGTATTGTGGGTTGCCCTGATGCTGATTTTAGAGGGCCTTAGATTAAACCTGTCTTTCAAGGCTAAGCACGTGGAGGGGGTCAAAAATGACATTGCTGACAGCCGTTCAAGTTTACAGTTGGACAGGTTCCAGTCAGTGGCCCCAGGGGCGGCCGCCCAGAAAACACAGGTACTGTCTCACCTACGGGAGATTGGATGGAACAAGCCCAGTTTCTCTTTCAGAATGCTTGGGCTTCAAACATGCTAAGAGCTTATGAGGGGGGGTGGAGGAGCTTTCAGGACTTCTGGAGGAGAACCGGGTTAGAGGTAAGTGACCCTGCTACAGAACAGCAGATCATGAGGTATATGGTAGACCGATGGTAGGCGGGTATGGCGGCCAACACAATGGGATTGAACCTCGCAGGTATTGGGATGGTATGCCAGCTGCAGGGGGGGGGGAAGCCCACCAGGTCCCCGGCTATCAGCCGTATGCACCAGGATTGGTCCTGAGTATAGGGCCTGCAATTGGACAGGTGGAGACCCATATGCAGCACCACATTAGACCGGCTAGTCTCCAGCCTAGTGCACGTCTGCACATCTGCCTATGAGGCAAAGCTCTTTGCTGTCATTTTACAGGTGATACAGTTGGGGGCTCTTAGGGTGAGCGAGGTTGTGGTGAGCAGGATGGATGATACATCAGGAGGCATACAATGGCAAGACATTGTCTGGTCAGATGGGGCAGTCCACATCTGGTTGTGCAGGTCCAAGACCGATCAGTCTGGGAAGGGGGATACGAACTAAGCTGTGGCAGGCCGGGCAAGGTATAGTGGGTGCTCTCAGAAGTACACCATGGAATGGCCCCAGGGAGAGGTTAGTTTTTTAGGCATGGGAAGAGTAGCCCAGCCACGACTACCCAGGCCAATGCAGTGCTTAAAAAAGGGATGTGGGGGCGGCATGGCTGACCTGTAACACAGCGGATGCAGTTTAGCTGAGCTCCTCTAGGCACTTATCTTTGAAGGTGAACCATGAGACTCCAGCAGCTAAATTGAATGCCGTAGCGGTGCGGTGTACCTGGGTAGCAGATAGTGACTGGCAGGAAAAAAGAAAAACAGGCAAAACTTCAATTTGGGGTGGCAGATACACTGGGCCATTCGATTCGTGGCCCTGAACAGGAACGGAGGAGACCCAAGCCTGACAATAGCCCTGGTACAATGACCAACCTGCAGATGTCCCTGGCAGCAGTACCTGCCATGCTTATTCAAATCCAGCATGACATGAAGGCAGGCTTTGCTAATATAGCCACTCAGATCACCCACATGCAGTCGGTGGTTACGGGCCTGATGGAGACTTCTGCAACCTGCACCGATCAAATAGCACAGCTTGAACATCGAGTCAGGGTCCTGGAAGATGCCCTGGAAGAGGCGGTCTGAGATAAGGCCTCCATTCTCAACACGGTCAGGGACTTAAGCGCCCAGGTGGATGACCAAGAGAATTGGTCCGGGAGATCGAACCTGAGGATAGTGGGGCTGCCGGAGAGCATGAGGGGGATGACCCCGAATTGAACTTACACAAATGGCTGGTTGAGCACCTTGAATTACCGCCAGAGCTGGCTCAGTGTAAAATTGAATATGCTCATAGACTTGGGCCTCCACCTAAAGAAGGTGATCGACCGTGCCATTGTCTGATTAAATATCTTAGGTTCATGGAAAAGGAAGCTGTCCTTAAACAGGCTAAAGTGAAAGGGCCAATAAAAGTGCAAAATAACTCGGTCATGATCTTCCAGGACTACAGCAGGGATCTTCAGATCAAATGGCAACAGTTCAATGAGATAAAAACCAAGCTGTGCAAAATGGAATGGAGATTCACTTTTTTACACCCAGCCAAGCTCCGCATTAATCGACCAGGGAGTGCACCCAAGCCATTTTCCTGCCACAGAGAGGCCTCTCGATGGGAAGACGAAGAGGTGAAAAGACGTCAGAGAAAAGGCACAGGCGATAATGTGGATCTAGACAAGTGAACTGATTCCTCTTCACTATTTGGTTTGACCTGTTGCTTTATGTGGGCTGCCAATGTTCCTGCTGTTAGTTAAGTGAGTACTCTCTAGTTGTGGTGCAGCTATGCCGCAGTGTCTTTTTTTTTAACTCTGATCCTTAATTTTACATCTGAAAGGAGGAGGTTTGTTTGTTAAGGTCTGCAGAGGTAGCGATCTGCGCCATAACCCTGAGTCTGGTGGAAACCCAGCCTACAGAGCCCCGACCTGGTCTAGGGACCAGGGTAATGGCAGGTTTAAGGATTCACTTTCAGTTCCTAAGAAGCTCTTTTGGATTTAGACATGAACCAACTGGAAACGGACTGTTGCACTTGCCTAAGTAGTATAAAGCCGCTACAAAGGGTGTCCTATTTCTCCCCCCTCCCCCTAGGACAGGCTCTATGCCCTAGTATTTTATACACTTCTGTTATTGTGTTCTACTTGCTCAGATTGGGGTGAAAAGCCCTCGGGTTTTCCATTCTCATGAGGGGAATATTTCTCTACTTCCCTGCTACAGCTGCAAATAAGGGGAATGGAGGCTGGTGGGGGAATTAAGAAACGCGGGTGATTGATATTTTGGAGTTTCGATGGGGTCTCACTGAGAGCTGTATTTTTTAGGCATTCATAAAATATGCCTAATTTTGGCTTTAGGATTGTACTAGCTTGCTAGTTTTAAAGTTCGCTGGTTGTTTGTAAGGGAATCAATTGCGAATCCTCATACATCCATGGGGGGGTAGGGGTGAGCCTTATGTTAATTACTGTTGGGATCTTGTTGGGAGGAGAGGAGGTTTTAGGTTCTCTCTGGGCTCCATTATTTCACTGTACAGGGGCCGGGGAGACCTCTGGGATCCCTTTTTCCAGGGATGTATGTTGAGTGTTAAAACAAAACAGGTTGGTTGGGACAGATAGCAGGGTATGAGTTCTCTACTGGTACAAAGGGTGTCGAAAACATTCTAGTTTATGGTGGTCTCATGGCTGAGACCATTAAGGTCACATCTTGAAATATTGATGGTCTAAAGTCTGTCATTTTAAGGAAAAAACTGCAAATGGAGGTTAAGAGATCTAGATGGCAGATTATTATGCTTCAGGAAACCCACATGTCCCAGGGTGAGGCAGTTAAAATGGCAGTGGCCATGGGAGGTACATGGGTGTCGTTGACATTTTCCACCAAATCGAGAGGGACTGCAATTTGGTTCCCCAAGGGGTTGGGGTAAAAGTCATTGAACAAACCTTAGACATTTATGGGAGATTTGCTCTGGCTAAGGCATCTTTTCCCAAGGTGTGCACGGTCTCATTAGGGTCTGTGCAGGCCCCCAATCTGGAACAACCTGAGTTCCTTCAGCAGTTAGCCTTGGAATTAGCCAAGTGGCCTGGGCCATGGATCATTGGGGGAGACTACAACTGCATCTTAAAAAGCGTATTGGACCACTCTAATACTACCCCCATCAATAAAACTAAAAGTGCCCTCGCTCTGGGAGCAATGCAGCGGGACCTGGATCTGGTCGACATTTGGCGATATATACATCCCACTGGTTGGGATTACATCTTTTTCTCCCATGCCCATAGGTTTTATGTCAGACTGGATAGATTTTCGGTGTCTCATTCTCTAATTCCATCCTCAAAAGGTGCATCTTACTCCCCCATGTTACTATCTGACCACACTCCTGTAATGCTGGAGCTGGCGGTGGGAGATTCCCCCACTGTGGTTAGACAGTGGAAATTGGACCCTGTACTGCTTAAAGATGCAGCTTATTACACCAGGGTCACTGTAATGATTAAGGAATTCTTTGTTTATAATAAAAAAGGGGACACGTCGCATGCGGCGAGGTGGGAAGCACCGAAGGCCTCTATTAGGGGACACTCAATTGCAAATGCGATCCACAAATCCAGGGGGTCCCAGCAAGATTTACAAAAATTGAGGAAAATAATTTAAGCCTGTGAGGAGGCCCATAAGAAAAGGCCTACAGCCGCCGTTTACGGGGTCCTATAGAAACTCAAATGGCAATATAACACTTTAAGTAGTGTTAATTTGGAGAGAGCGATCTTGCTGACACAGGCTGGTGCATATTTTGATGGAGACAAGGGGGCAAGTATCTTGCTTGGCAGCTGCATAAGCAGAAGGCAGATAGGAACGTGGATAAAATCCGGGATGAGGGGGGAGTCCTTAGAGGAAATAGCCCCAGCATAGGCCGGGAATTCTGGGCTTCTACAAACAGCTGTACACTTCGCAGTGACCTGCTAACCAACCAGCCCTAGACCAGTTCTTTGCACATGTCTCCCTGCCAGTGCTCTCTACTGATCAGGCATGCAACCTGAACATGCCCCTCATGGTTGTGAGCTTAAGAGGGTGGTTAAGGATCTTGGGGGGGCAAGGCACTGGGCCCAGATGGGCTCCCCATAGATTTCTTTAAGACCTTTCAGGACTTGCTCCTTGAACCATTACATGACATGTTGATGGAAAGCCTGGAGAAGGGAGAGTTGCCCCCCTCCACACGGTCGGCTATAATTACAGTGTTCCCTAAACTGGGTAAAGACCCCACTTGCTGTGCGTCTTATAGACCAATCTTGTTGCTAACAGCAGACTATAAGATCTTAGCCAAAGTCCTGGCAACGAGATTGGAGGGACTTCTCCCCCACCTAATCCACCGGGCTTTATTAAAGGTAGACAAGGGAAACACAACATCAGACACACCCTTAATATTATACACAGGTGGTGGGCCGGAGCCACTACTCATGATGGGGCAGTGCTCGCTATTGACGCAGAAAAAGCCTTTAACCGCGTGGAGCTTGGGTGTCTCTTTGACACGCGCAATAGATTTGGGATGGGCCCACTTTTTAAATCCTGGGTCCGAACATTGTACCAGCGTCCCAGTGCACAGATAGCTGTTAATGGTGCCGTCTCCCCCTGCTTTGAACTAGGACGGGGGGAAAAACAGGGGTGTCCTCTCTCACTACTCCTTTATGTATTATTGTTAGAACCCTTGGCAGCAAGGATTGGGGCTCATAGTGAACTTTGGGGGTTCTGGGGGGACACAAGTTGGCCTTATATGCTGACGATCTTTTGTTATACCTGCAGTCTCCCTCTAGTGGTCTGCCGGAGGTATTCAGGGTTATGAGAGAGTATAGTGACCTATCAGGCCATAAAGTAAACTGGACAAAGAGTGAATTACTTCCAGTGGGGCTTAAGGATACAGCCAGATTGATAGCCAACCTTGGGGGTCTACAAATAGTGGATAAGTTGGAATATCTGGGTGTACAGATTTCAGTGCACTCACATATGCTGTATGCACTGAATCTTAAACTCCTTGTGCAAAGGATTTACAGGGACTGTGATAGATGGGTTGTCTTGCCTCTCTCCCTGATAAGGAGGGTAGGGGTGGTGAAAATGATGATGCTTCCCAGGTGTTTATGCCTCTATCAGGCTTTGCCCATTGCCATCCCCCTGTCACATTTTAAATATATCAATGCGATCATACATAAATTCCTGTGGAGAAATAAGCCTGCCCAGGTCAAGAGAGCCATTTGGACACTGCCAATTCACAGAGGTGGTTTGGGTCTCCCTCATTTCTACTGGTATTACTTGGCAGCGCAACTCGCCTATGTTGCGACCATAGGGGAAGGCAACGCACCAATGTGGTGGAGCCTGGAAGAACAACAACTGTGAATTCCCCTGTTGGGAGGACTGCTGGCAGGGGCGTTGTGGCCAGGTATGCAACTTCCCATCAGTAATCCCTTTACAGCAGTCACACTTCAGACTTGGGTTAAAGTGCATGAACTGGGTGGTCATGTAGCCATCCCCTCCCCTTACACTGACTTGGTATTGGCCCTGCAACTCAAAGGCCCGAGTTCCCTTTCCCCGACACAAAGATTACTGGCCTGATGGAAACTAGGGTTGAGGTCCATGAATCAATTGTATGAGGAGGGCATTTTGTTGACTTTTCCCTATATATGCCAGAAATGGTGAATCTCACCAGCTGACATTTTGGTATACCTTAGAATTAAGAATAGGTTGGGATCTTCACTTGGACCTGAACATGGATAGGGGGCCATGTCTCCTTTTGAGGAGGAACTTTCCCGCCCACAACCAACCTCTAAGCCATTAACCATATTCTATAAAATCATAGCTGGAGGCAGTACTGGGCAACTTGATAAGACCTGGCTTGATTGGCACTTTAATCTAAATGTAGACTGTAGTGGGGAGGTGTGGTTCTGTGCGATTCGTCACTTTAATACCTGCTCGAGAAGTAATAAATTAAGGCAAATTCAATTTAATTTCATGTATAGGTCCTACTTTACTCCTCAGCACCTGCACGCGTTGGACCCATCCAAACCAGATGCGTGCCCTAAGTACCTAGTCAGTACAGGAGATTTCCTCCACTTGGCATTAACGTGCCCTAAGATTGCCCCATTCTGGTGGGAAGTGCACCGATTAATGGAGGGGGTACTGGGTTGCACTGTACCGTGCAGTCCTCTGGAATTTTTGTTGGGCGCAGACCCACAGCGACCCAGAGATGGAGCTGGTGAGACACTTTGGTCACAGGCATTAATTAATGCTAGGAAAACTGTCGCCCAGAATTGGATGGCCCCCTCACCCCCTTCAGTCCAACAGTGGGTCAAGAACCTTTGTTTGAACATGAAATTAGAAAGGGTGCAGTGGAATACCATGGGCAAGAGGGAAAGGTTTGATTTAGTATGGAACCCTTTAATCCGGGCGATTGAAAATGATAAATTTCCCATATAGGCCCCTAGGCAATGGAATAGGCCAATAGGTGGCTTGTCAGCTGAGGGGATCCTCTAGAAGACTAGGAAGACTCTGCATATCATGAGTTGTATGTACAATAAATGTTGCTACAGTTTGTTAAAGACGTGAGTAATTAGATTGTGTGTAAACAGACTCATCTTCAATAATTTTGTACAGCATTAATAAGATTTTTTTTGGTAAGCAGCTCTGTGATCTAT
Source organism: Neoceratodus forsteri (assembly GCA_016271365.2). Taxonomy (NCBI): domain Eukaryota; kingdom Metazoa; phylum Chordata; order Ceratodontiformes; family Ceratodontidae; genus Neoceratodus; species Neoceratodus forsteri. Next base: position 964,974,236 of record CM057456.1, read on the forward strand.
CTTGTTTTTCCTCACCTGGGCAGACCACCTGATTGTGTCACTGCCTGACTGTCTGTACTTTTAACTGAATGTACCCTTGATTTGTACTTTTAACTGAATGTACCTTTGACTGATTGTTTGAGACTTATCTGTCTGTTGTCTGTAACATCCAACCATTTAATAAAATATTTTTGGAGGGAAAAAGAAAAGGGATGTGGTTCATTGGGGAGTAGCCACAATGGTTTTCAGTGCACTCTTTAAGGATTGGGGCGGTGTCGGAGGCAGCGAGGCTGTGGGGGGCACTGCGGCAGTGGTGCAGATGGTGGGGAGATGGACTTCCCAGGCATACAAGGGTACATAAAGAAATTATATTTAACCTGTTTTCTGTTTCTCATTCTTTCCAGAGAATGGTGGCAGATGGGTGGTATGGATTGTGGAGCATTTGTTCATTCATTGGGCAGAACAGTGGGCCATGACCACTGCAGGGGGATGGCAATTGGGGCAAGTTTCAACAAAAACATTGATCAAGTGTCTGGGAAAGCATGGGCTGCAATGGAGGCAGCTACTGCTATTACTGGAAGAGAAAAGAGGGGTGTGGCCTCCACCGGATATGCTCATCATTCATGTTGGGAGGAAATTACCTGGGGTACCCTTTGGGTGGTTTTGGCACACGACATACTAAAGGACATTGCTATCTTAGAGTCATGAAGACTGCAGGCCCTGGTGGTTTGGTCAGAGATCATACAAAGGAGGTCATGGAGGCATGCTAGGGATGTTCGGGCAATTGAAAGGGCTCACAAGAGGTTGAATAGAAAAATGTCAGAAAGGGCCAGAGGGGTGGGGGCATATACATAAGGCATGGCTTCATCACTTGTGATACTCTGGGCATGTACAGGACAGATGCAGTCCACATGTTGGAGGCAGGGAACATGGCCCTCAACAGGGCCATGCAGAAGGCAACTGAAAATTGAGGGGCCTGGGGGGGTTGTCCTCCTAGTTTTTAGTCTGGGAAAGCCCAGAGGTTTGCTGAGGGTGACCTCAGGCTAGTCGGAAAAAGGGAGGACCAGCTGGAGGGGGGCATAGCTGGGCAGGGGTGGGCTTCTCATGGCGTAGTCACACGAGTTGGTATAAGCTCAGGATCAGGTGGGACACCTGAACCGAGACAGGAACCAGTATCTGGAAGAGGCACATGGGCAGTACACCCAGGCCAAAAAGAATCATAATAATGGTGGTGATTTATTGCTAAATGAAAGTATAAATAAAGGGGAAACCCCAGCAATTTATGGAGGAAATGGAAATGGTGGTTATGCTGAAAATATGTATATATGAAATCTACCCAAATAAAGTTTGATTGTTCAACCAAGTCAGCTGTGGTGGTGGCTCATTTCAGGAGGGGGTCCAGGGGACAAAAAAGGTTGCTCAATTAAAGGCAACCTAGATTGTCACTGGCCCCTTTCTTGGAATGGAGTAGATTTTAAAAAAGGATAGGTGGGGGAGGGGGAAGAGGCAGGGGGAGGGACAGAGAGGGGATGGGGCCAGAAATGAGGTCTGAGGTGACCTCACTGGGGAGGTGGGGTGGGGAGTTTGATGAGCTGGTCCACCTATTGGGCAGGTAGTCCAGGGAAAGGTGGCCAGGAGGGGGCTTCTTAAGGGGCTACAGAGGGAGAGAATCCCACTCTCTCTTGCAGCTCTGGAAGATATTCCTACCCACCCACCTAGACTAGATCAAGGTAGATAAGAGGTAGGTGGAGAGAAGGGGAATAATCTCTTGGTTGCTGGGTAAGGGCAACAGGGCCATTTCCAAAAAATAGGAGTTTCTGGTTGAGAGCAACAGGTGTGGAAAAAGGGGAGCCCAGCCGGAAGGGGGGGAATGGTTGGACAGGGGTGGGCTCTTCATGTGGTAGTCACCCCAGGGGGGACAGTGCTGGGGATCAGGTGGGGACAGCTGAACCCAGACAGGAACCGGTAGCTGGAAAAGGCACCGGGGCAGTACACCCAGGCCAAGAAGAATTGTAATAATGGTGTTGATTTATTGATAAATTAAAGTGTAAATAATGGGGAAACCCAGCAATTTATGGTGTAAATGGAAATGGTGGTTATGGTGAAAATGTGTATATATGAAATTTACCAAAATAAAGCTTGATTGTGCAACCAAGTCAGCTGTGGTGGTGGTATATTTCAGGAGGGGGTCCAGGGGACAATGTTTTCTGCAAAGAATTTCCCTTGCTTTTTGAGATAGTAGAATCATATCCTCATTCACACAGTTCCCTTTGGGACCTTGCATGAACAGATGCAGATGTACAGGGCTCTTTGGGCCTTGTGCCAAGAGAAGACTCCATCTGCCTACAGAAGTGCAGGGCCATTGCAGGCCCTGCACTTCTGTGCAGCAATAGATGTCAATAATTCATGGGGCTGTCTGGTGGGCTGCAGAAGACAGAGCCTTCTGGTCCATGTGCTTCCATGTGGCTTCAGGTGCAAACACATGGGGCAAAGAGGCCATCTGTCAGCCAATGCATAGGACTTTCTTCCACCCATGGATGCAGAGGTGCAGGGCCGTATGCCAAGAGGAGAGTAGTCTTCCCTATATGCTACTCATGCCCATGTGGGCAAACCTGCAGCTTTTATTCCCTAGGTGGGAGGGTGTCGCATAACAGTACAATCCCACCACCCTCACCCCATGAAGCTGGATCATTGGTCTTGCCCCTGAACTCAGCTCACCAGCACAGGATCATAAAGTGTACCTGCTGGGGTGAAGACTGGCACTACATAAAGAGTGTCTTAATAATTCTTAATAAATGCACCCTTTGCAAACTGTGTGAGAGGCCTTTCGGCACCATGCATTTTTGCTTAAAGTTGAACCAACATAATATTCTGTGGTGATTTGCATATGCAGTCCATGATGCTTTGCATTATTGGGGCATGTGTGATTTTGTATTTCCTTGAAACTTGGCTTCCCGGCCAATGCCCTTTGAGGTAACCATTGCCTCAGCGCTTGCGCACAGAGGTTCTTTGTCTTTTATCTTGTTTTTTGTTTTAATTGGGTTCAAAACAACATAACCCAGATAGACCATCTTAGGGTAGCTGGTTCAGTCCACTGGGGAGTCAAACAGATGAGGCATACTGATGAGTCCTGGTTGGATGAAACACGTGTCTATGTCTTCTGTTGGCATCCTTTGCAAACTATGTGAGAGGCCTTTCAGCACCATGCATTTTTGCTTAAAGTTGAACCAGCATAATATTCTGTGGTGATTTGCATATGCAGTCAATGATGCTTTGCATTATTTGGGCATGTGTGATTTTGTATTTTCTTAATAATTATAACTTTTTTATTGACACCAAATTTATGAGATAGTTGTTTTAAGACTCCCCTTATAAACATGACATGTAGCATTTACTGTACATTGTCCGAATCATCATTTTGCATCCAAAGTGCAAAAACACAGACTGTCCAGGATATAAAAAATTATACCTATCACATTTATGAGGTGGTATGGAAACATGGCTATGTTGAAAGTTTGGAGTTAAAATATTGAAAATTAGCAAAGCTATGCTTGAACGTTGAAAAATCTCAATGTATGGAGGCAGTATAGTGCAGGGGTGTTAAGGCTCTGAGCTGCAAATCTGGAGACCTGAGTTTGAATCCCACAGCCGCCTAGATGCATACTGTGTGGTCCTGAGCAAGTCACTTGACTTCCTTGTGCTCCCAGGTCACATCTGGAAACAAGCTTCAGCTTAGTGTGCTACTTCAGGTTAAACAATGTTCCCATTCCTGAAATATTGCAACATTTCACTCATAACGTGGGCATTTTGTCATATTTTTACACCAAATTTTCAGCATAGCCTTCTTATTACCCCACCTCATGAACCCAGTAAGTGAACATGTTCAAATCCCTGCTGGAGCATCATTCCCACCACAGGTGTAAAAGCACATCTTTGCCAGGATCTGAAAAATGACAGTTGTCATATTCATTAGATGGTGTAAAAAACTGATTATGTTGAAAATTTGGGGTCAAAATATTTAAAATTACTAAACTTATGAGCAAACATAGAAATATTTCAATGTATACTCTTACCTTTGCCATTTTTACATATTTTGACTCAAAATTTTCAACATAGCCATCTTGTGACTCATCTCATGAGCAAGGGCAATGAACATTTTCAAATCCTGCTTGAAAGGTGATTTTGCAAAGCGACCATATAATCACCTTTCAGGACAGATCTGTGTAATTCCACCACCACTGGTCATGAGGTATGTTCCCAGAAAGGCCATGTTGAAAATATGATGTCAAAATATTCAAAAATGAATAATTGCCTGTATTGTTATCCTCATTATTTTGTCTACTTCTCATAACCCTGTATCACCTGACTGTATGTATTGTATTGCTTCTGGATCACCTGATTGTATGTATTGTATTGCTTCTGTTCCCTGGGTCGCCTCTGAAAAAGGGACCTTTGAGGCCCAGTGGTCCAACCCGGTCATCAAAATTCAATAAATAAATAAATAAAAATGACAAAGTTATGAATGAAAGTTCAAACCTGATAGAAAAACATTAAACCACACTTATCTGGTTTTCTCATATCACAGTCGCTGGTTCCAGCAGCAAAGCGTGTCTTCGATTGGAGAGTGGATCTGCACTGAGTGAGGGTGTGTTGGGGGTATGGAGTCGTGGTGTTGAGAGGGAGGTCAGGGTGGGGTGAGTGGTGTGTGTGTGTGTGTGTGTGTGTATGTCATGAGATCAGCGAGGGACCATTTTCTTTCTTACAGGTTTAAGAAAACAATAATCAAGAGGAGGTTTTCTGTATTTCAGTTCTCATTCTGACACTGGGGATTGGGGACACCAGTGTTGGGCTACCATTCAGGAAATGGGAGTGGACAACCTGGATGGGAGGGGTGTCAAAAGAATTGAAATCAGGGAGGGGGCTGGTGGTGGTGGTTACCTCAGTCTGCTTATATTAAATATAAAAATATATAAATACTGGGAAGGGTGGGAGGTGATCTGAAGGGGAGGGGGTGGGGAGAAAGAAGCAGTACCTAGGGTGGGCACCCCCATCCGCTTAAATATTTAAGATAGATAGATAGATAGATGGATGGATGGATGGATGGATGGATGGACGGATGGACGGATGGACGGACAGACAGACAGACAGGTAGATAGGCAAACAGGTAGATAGGCAGATAGGCAGACTGACAGACAGAACAGGGGATCGCTGGCTCACTGCTTCAACTTAAGTCAGAAGCATAACTTTCAGCTGACAGCATAGAGAGAATGCAGTTGAATGGCTCCTCTTGCTAAATTGGGCATCCTGTATTTTGGGGTGCCCAGAAAAGGTATTTTTTGCCCAGTTTTTTAAAAGACAGACACCAGACTGTAGCTAAACAGGTCCAGTTTAGCTAAGGTTTTTATTTCGGGTGGAGGGGACAAGATGGTGACTGCCATAACACAATCTTTTTTTTTTTGTGCTATGAGAAGCAAGTGGTGAGAAAACAAAAATGGTCTGCGACATGGAATTTTTCATATTGTTATCAGAATGTTAGCTGAAAAACCCTACTGAGCATGCTGAGATCAGTAAAAATAAATAAATAAATAAAGTTAAAATACTTATAACTCTGGAACACTTTAATGTTCCATGAAACCTTCAAAAGGCACTACTCTGGCACAGCACACTTCTAACCTAAATTTTTTTTTAAAAAAAATCCATTCCATGTAGGCTGCACATGAGAGCAAAACCAAAAACCCATGTTAGGTACAGGAAAAAAAATTTGACATCTACAGAAAAATGACATATGTGGCTCTCAGAAACCACACACGCTGTGGTCATGAAATGTTCCATATGTTTAGACCTTGCCTAATAAACCAGGCATGCAAAATGTTAAATCATTTCATCAAATGCTACTAAAGCTATTAAGATGCAGAGTTAGAAGTTTAATATACAACCTATCGCTCAGCCCTAACTATACTGGCACTACTGCGCCAATGAAATATGTACAAACACACAACAGAAGTGACAGTAAGAATGACAAGAAAAAAGATGTCTTAGCTAGTAACATCAATAACAGCCATATATCAAAAATATGTTGCCATTACTTTGTAACAATGGCTACTTTAAGGTTACTGTCATCACAGAAGAATATTGAAACAATCAGAGAGCAGCTTTCACAACACTGATAACATCACAATGCCTAGTGCAGCACCTAAGCCAGCAGTTAAAATCAAAGAGAAACCATGCACTCTTTAAACAAACTTCAGATTTAGAAGCTATAAGCTGTAAAATACTGTTGTATAAATTGAATACAGTATACAAAATACAATAACCTGACTGAAAATAGGCAAGTCACCTTCTCTTGTGAGTGGGAAGGTCTTTCTTAAGTCATTTGTGGCTCTGCCTTTCATGAGTTATGGTCCTGCCCCCTCACACCTGAAGATAAACTGCTAATTTTTCAGTCAGCCTATTGTATTTCCTATATTATAGGGGCATGGTAGCATCCCTATATCTAAGGTTGAGTAGGCCATTTAAAGTTTAAACCCCAATATTTGCACCTTAATAACTTTGGCGTTGTTTGTTGAAATAGTACAAAATGTGGCATATGCAGTCAGGCCTTCAGAGTTCAAGTTATGACAAGTTTTGTTACATAATCTTGTTCAGTTTTCGAGATACGGCATGCCAAAAAATGGAAAAAAAAAACATTTTGGTTTCCTTATACTTAACATGCGTATTTTTCTCCAATCAGGTGAGATAATTAGACAATTTCTCTCTCTTTTTCTGGATGGTTGCATGCAGATGGAAGAGCAAGTATGTGCCACTCTCGATGGGTCCATAGGTGATCTTTAGCACTGCCAGGTAGTTCTTCAGGTTACAGTTTGTCTAACTGGTGCACAGACACTGAATAATGTTCAAAGAATTGCCCTGGAGGCTTTCCACCACTCATTTTGTTTTTTTGTCTTCTCAACACTGTAGTTCTTGGAACATCTGTGTTGCTTAAATCATCCAGCTATAGTAGTCATCTTTCCCATTGGGGGTGGGGATGGTACCTGAGAACACTCGTAATCTTCTGTGGAAACTGGTGTCATAGTGGGATACAGGAAATCAGGAATGGTGGTCCACCTGTGTCCTACAGCTGCAGAATCAGCAGGAAACACAGGGATGTTGCACTGCCTTTCCATAACAAGCCATTCACATCCTTGGCAGCCTTTCCTTCTGCACTGAGAAATAATTAAAATTACATCTCAATATCTGTGGGGGCGTGGGAGCTCCTGAGGGAAGGATGTAAGTTGTCACTTGTCATCAGTACTTTAAGGTGTTGCACAGTCTTTCCTTCATTAGCCCATAACATATTGACTTTTGTCACCCAATCTGCTAGCCGCACTGAAGAGGGAGGGAAAATGGAACGCAGACTACTCCCCCTACCAAACAGATGTCATACCCCTTCATACATTCAGGATTTAGCATGGTGGGCCGTTTGCTCACTTCAATATTACAACTACCAATTGTAATAGCTTGCAAGATTGACAGCTACCAATGAGCGTGTACTGTATACAGTACACACTCCTTGACAGCTCATTCTGCAGCCGGCTATGGTGGTGAGCAGAGGGCTGTGCCAGTCGCAGGCTCGTGGCAGGGACAGGGAAGCAGGGTGGAGGGGCACTGCTTGCCAGGGAGGAGGGTGGGGGTTCACTAGACCACCAGGGACTGTTATCTACTTGGTTGAGGGAGCTTGGGGATCGGGGCTGGGGTCCGCTGCACCACCAGGGAAGATCTATCATTACATTTGGGGGCATCGTGAATTGGGAGAGGGGTCCGATATACCACCAGGGAATATTCCATCTGTATGAGTGACATCGGGGAACGGGGGGTCTGCTTGACCACCAGGACAAATATGTCAATTTTTATGAGTAATATTGAGGATTGGGTGGTCCACTGGACCACCAGGGCAAATATTTTAACTTTTATGGGTGACATCGGGGATTGGGGGGGGGGTTGGCTGGACCACCAAGGATGCTCAGTATACTCTACCCAATGCACTGCAAATGCACCCCACCAGTACCACACTACTCTAGCTGTTGCCAAGCTGTCCCCCTGACATGCCCTATACCATCTCCCATGCCCCTACTACATCCAGCTGTCCATTGACCACCCCGTCCCTTTGGCACAAGCCACTTAGACCACTTCCTGGCTGTCTAAGTGGTGCCCCTTGCTGCGTCCATGGCAGGGCTTGCAAAATACCAAAAAAGGGAATGCTGCAGCCCTGCCGTGGTGCAAGCCACATGCGGCCTGGCGCACCAGGTTGTTTTATGCAACCCTGGAGCAAAGGGGCTTTGGTGCAGCCGGCATCAGGCTTTGATGCAGGTTGCTTTAGAAAATCACATTTCATGCAAGTTGTGACACAAGTAACTACCTGTGTCAAACTGTTTTGACCAAGTCCCTTGCATCATTCTCACATCAGGTCACGGTGTTTACCCTTATTAATAAGTAGTCCTTTGATGTCTCCTTTTCCAGAAATTATTACCCTGTTGGGTGACAAGCTGGAGCTGGTGGACTCATTTAAGCATCTCAGTCTTTGGCTGGATAGCAAACTATCCTTTAATTCCCATATCGGTAACCTTTGTAAGCAGCTTTGCACTAGACTAGGTTTCTATTTTAAGAATTCATTCTGTCTCTCTGTAGAAGCAAGAAAAAGACTAGGACAAGCTACATTTCTTCCACTACTTGACCATGGTGACCTAATTTATAGAAGTGTAACTGTCACGCACCTAGCTAAATTGGATGTACTTTACCACAGAGCACTTCATTTTATAACTAGTCTGCCTCCCAGGACTCATCATTGTACCCTCTGTACTGCTGTCAGTTGGCAGTCACATACCACAAGAAAGCTGAGAAACCTATATTTAGTATCTCATTACACAAGGCCCTTCAGAACACCCAACCCCAATATATTAAGGCCTTTTTTAAAAGATCCACAGGCCTGTATAATCTAAGGAAAAAGTAATGTTATTCTTCCCTATGTCCCTAGGCGTTTATCTCACCACAACAAAATGTCTTTTAGATGGCTTGCCTCCACTCTTTGGATTAAGTTACAAGATAAAGGGGACAGGAAATCTATGCCAATTGGCAGCAAATTAGTAATGTTCCTTGTAAGAGAAATAAAAGACTGGCCTTCAAATGAGCTATATTTAACTGTACCTTTAATAAACATAAACGTGAAAAACTGTGTTTTTAATTGTTTTCTTTTGATGCACAACACTCTGCACAATTCTCTTCATGAAATCAGTAACTTGGAGTTTTTACTATGTCATGGTTTGTTTACAGAAAGCTAAACATGAGCTACTGTCCTATCAGAACCATGCTTAGAGTTCTGTGCACAAACATGACATACAGTGGTAGTCATAGAAAAGTTTTACAGTGCTGAAGTATACCTAGATATACTGAGGCAAAATGAGGCTGGATCATATTACAGTCAATGCAAATTACCTCAGTGGTAACTCGAGGGAGGAAACTTTTCAATAACTACCACTGTAGTAAAAGCTCCAAATTACTAGTTCTGTGAAGAAAACTGTAATAGAATGGTACCCATAAAAACAAAACAATAAAAATTATAGAGGATTGTGTATGAGCAATCATACACAACAAGGCAGTTGTGATCGAGAGGTTTCTGTGGTAACCAGAGACCTTGAGAGCACAGCTCGAGAGGTCCGTTACCACGGTAACCTCGATATCTAACAACTGCCTTTTTTGTGTATGGTTGCTCATACACAATCTTTTATAGTGTATGGGCAATTGTAATCAGCACTCCGTGATCCCCCAAACAAGTCTACAAGTGAAAATAAGGCTTACTTTGGGATGTGTAGCAGCGCTCTGACTTCCACGTCACTGTGGGACGATCAATTGCACATGCGCGAATGCATTTGATCTTGTTGTGCTGCACCGGTGATGTACTCGGTGCAGCACAACAAGATCGTGATGCACTGAGTGCAGCACAACAATGCTGTTCCAGGCATGGATTTCCATGCGGAACAACGTTCCACTATACACCATATAGTTTTTCATTAAGGTACAGCACCACATGGATCATTTAATCTTATGAATATTATTTCTGTAAATAGGAATGTTATAAACAGCTACCAATTAGAAATAATTTCCTGTCCTCTTTAAAGTTAGCTCACTGGTTAGCCTCAGCTCATTCAAGGGACCTCTTGAAAGTCATATTGATAAGTACAAACGTTGATAAAAAATTTCATTTTTTTTTACTTTGGTTGTCACACACAATGGCACTTGTCTCTGTTTACCATGTAATCATGTCTCCTGTATTTCTGCTGTATAACCTTGCCTAGTTTCTCACCTAGATCTTTTAATTTATGTATTTGTTTTAATTTCATTTTCTGCCCGCCCGAGTCTGCCTGATGGCACCCCCAAGCCCCATCACCAACCCTTTCACAGACTTACCGGTTATCCACCACTTGCACAGAACCCACTGGGTGGGTGGTCAGCCATATCCTATGGTGGGTGCTGGCTAGGAGCAGCCCAGCATCTTGTTCCTCCATTTTGTCCCTCTGGGCTGGAGTGTTGGGATGTGTGCACCAGCACATCACCCTCCAGCCCTGCCTCATGTGCACTTCACCAGGTGGCAGTCCCTACAGGGGGAACTGGTGTCCCCCCTCCCTGAGGGAGGACAGTTGCTGTCAGATGTTTGGTCCTCCCTCACCCTGTCAGCCCACTGAGTAACCCTCATCCATTCCCAAAACTGGGTTGCTGGCATGGGGTGGGTGGAAGCACAACTGCTCCTCCACTGGGCCGGCTGATCTTTAGATTTATAATTATATTTTTGCTGTACCTATTTACCATTTGAACCCATGTCATTTGTTATACATTCGTTTCTGCAGTATTATTTTCCTGTCCTAACCAGGACCTCTTTCTAAATTAGCATTGCTCAATAGAGCTTTTTTTCCTGGTAAAACAAATAGATGCAAATACAGAAGTAGGTTTGGGGGAGTTTCAAGTTTCAAAGAGAAAAAGAGAACGTAGAAAAGTTTATCACACATTTGAAACTTGTAATGAAAGTATCATTTGATTGACTGATTAGTGGTTTGCGCCAAGTACACTCAGGTATGAATTTTTTGTAATGACAGCCCCCAGTTTAAAGATGATGGGGCTGATTTTAAAAACACTTACGGATGCTGCAAGTCCCTGCTGTGCCGAACATGCAGTGCAGGGAGCTTGTGGCATTCTTTTGACACAGATTGCTATTTTCTGTTAGTGCGCCAAGTGCCGCAAGTAAGACCAGCTCCTCTGGTCTAATTTTGTGCCATTTAGGGACCCTTTTTACAGGGCTTGCGCCAAACCTTTGGTGCAAACTGCAGTGAATTGTGGATAGAGCTGCAACTGCACCCAATGTACTAAAACTGGGTGCAGTTGCGTCAAAGGAGTTTGGTGCAGTTGTGCAAAATATCGGGGTCGATGCAGGGCTTGAGGCAAGCCATGCATCACTCTTTGAAAATTGGGCCCCGTGTCTTGGAATATTGAGGGATTGCACAGCCCTATTAACACACACAGAATTACGCTCAGTAAAGTAACATGGCCTGTCTGTTTCTTAATGAAACCCTGTCTAAGCTCAGACATAATACAATTAGAAAAACTATGGGAAAGGCAGGGATTTCATCCTATATTTTTTTTTATTAGTTGTTTAACCAGGACTAGCACACTAAGCTGAAAGCTTTTTTACAGGTGCGACCTGGGAGCACAAGGAAGTTAAGTGACTTGCTCAGGGTCGCAAAGTATGCAAGTAGAGGCTGTAGGATTCAAACCCAGGTCTGGGCTGCTGGATGTCACCAGATTTGCAGCTCAGAGCCTTAAACCACTGCACTATACTGCCTCCCTTATATATAATCCTAAATTATGAGGTGTATTGATACCACTCAGGAAAAGGGACAGAATCAGTACTGAAAAATCTTTTGCTGAACCACAAGGTCGATGTGTCATTATTTCTGACAAAATAGCTAATAATAGTCATTATTTCTGGGAAAAAAATAATCAAATTGCAACTTTTGCAGCTATATATGGTACAAATACTGTTACCTATTTTTTTTAATAATGCTTTCCTTCAGTTGTTTCTGTTTCCACAACCATACATTATTGGAATAATTTTCATTTAGTATTGATAGCAGTAGATGTGGTAATTAGAAAATAAGTAAACATATCTTTAGTAGACCGATGGAAATTCAGCCTTGCAAAGCATTAGGGTGCCAGCATTACAGTGCAGGGACACCACATCACCAATTTCTGGTTTTGCTGCCCCCTTCCTGAGGTCCATCCCCCTGGAGTTAGAATAACTATTAAGGGGGGGATATGGGGACACAGCCCCATGCAAAATGAAAAGTTGGCAAAATTGGCGGTTGGCACTGTGATGACTGAGCACACTATAGCTGGCATTCTGACGTGGTGGAACTGAAATTCAGAGACCCCAATTACAAGAAATACCCTTTTTCTCTTTTATTTATTTATTTAAAAATTGGTAACTGAGGGAGGCACACTGAACCATGGCTTTGTTTTTAGGTGTGACCAAGGAGAAGGGAACAGAGGAAGAACAACAGCACAATATATAAATGCAATACAGTGAAACAATATTTGGTAGAAAAAAAATGTACAAAATCTGAATAAATACAAAGATTGTGTGTAAAGAGAGAAAAGTGCAGTACAGCAATAAAAAGAGAACTAAGAGAGCTTCAGTAGCAGAGAAGTAGTGGAATTGCAGTATAATGTGGGGAGTGGTGCAATGCAGTGGCTGTGGGGCAGCCATATTCAGGCAGACCTTCTGGACACTGAGGTGCTGCCCTATCTGCATGCATCTCTCTGGACTGCGGGATGAGGTAGCCAGACTCAGAGTGGAAGTAAACTGGGTCAGGAGTACCATCACCCCTATCCAGGGACCACCCAGTCCAATGCAGCTGCCTCAAAGGATGCCGAGAATGAGGAGCACTTGGATAACAGTGGGCTCAGGGAGGGTTAGAGCAGTCAGGCAGAGGCACATCCCAGATCCTATTCCTCTCAAGAACTCATATGCCACACTGGCAAATGAGGACAACCAAATAGAGGTACCCAGGGAAGGAAAGGATGTGGCGGTTAGGCAAGGAGGTGACCTCAGTGGGGAAAGCAGTGGACCCCAGAGGAGGAGAAAGCGAATCCTGGTGGGGGACTCCATCGTAAGAGGGATCCAGTTAGGAACACAGGAGGGGGAGGACAGGGAGGTGAGGTGCCTACCAGGTGCCACGGCATGGAGGGATGGAATGAAGATACTGGGGATCACTGGGAAGGCAAGACGGGAGGGTGAGCTGGATGTCATTATCCACCTAGGTACTAAAGACTTGGCAAATGGGGAGCCAAAGGAAGTTCAGGAAGAGTTTAGGAAACTGGGAGGGGTCTCAAGCAAGTAGCTACTTCTGTCACTTTCTCAGAAGTACTACCTGTGAGAGGCAAGGGAGAGCATAGGAGTGCATGCACCAGGAACTTTAACTCATGGTTGAAGAACTGGTGCTGTGAGGAAGGGTTTGGATTCATTGGTGACTGGGGACCCACCTGGAGGGATGGAGGTTTGTTCAAGCCTGGCGGCCTGCATCCATCCTGAGAGAATCCAAGCACTCAATGATAAGTTTAAATGCTACATTGACAAGCATTTGAACTAGCAAAGGGGTGGCAGGCCAGCAAGGACGGTACCTACTTGCTCACCCCCCACAGCTAGTAGTGGAACCAGTGAACCAGAGGAGTGGCTATCTCTGCAAAGCAGTGTGCAAAAGATGGAGATTAGTGTCCAAAAGGTGGATAAGCAGGAAAGGGGCAAAATTCAGCAAAGGGCAAACAGCAAGGAGAACCAGGATAAATGACAACCAAGGAAGGGGCTGGAGTAGAACAGTGAAACAGTCTAGGAGGTCAAATCTTGGAAAGCCATGTGTGCAAATGCCAGGAGCCTTAGCAACAAGATGGAAGATCTGGAGGCTGTCATGGTACAGTCAGACCTGGACATTGTGGCCATCACTGAAACCTGGTGTAATGATAACCATGACTGGGAGATGGCCATACCTGGCTACAACATATTCAGAAGAGACAGAGCAGGCAGGAAGGAGGAGGAGGAGTGGCACTGTATGAAAAATGACATAAGGGCCACACAGATCCAGGAGGAACAAAATGGGGAGAGATACTGTGGGTTAAGCTGGAAAGGAAAATGGGGCCAGCCATCCGCACAGGTGTGGTCTATAGACCACCAGCCCAGGAGGAAGAAACAGATAGGGAGCTGATGCTAGCCATCCAAAGGATGGCAGACAAGGGTGAGGTAGTACTGGTTGGAGACTTCAATATACCAGACATGGACTGGAGCATCCCAGTAGCAGCATCAACTAGGAGCAGATTTATCCTGGACTCCCTTCAGGGTGCCTTCCTCAAGCAACTGGTCATGGAACCAACTCGGCAGAAGGCAATACTGGACCTTGTGCTCACAAACAGGGACAGTGTGATGGGGAGTAACAGTGGGGAGCACCTGGGTAACAGTGACCACCAGTCATTGTGGTTTGAAATCACAGAAAGAGCAGAACCAAACCACACAAAACACGTATCCTGGATTTTAGGGGCAGACTTTGGGAAAATGGGGAGATACTTGAAAGAGGCATTAAGGGAATGGGACAGGAATCAGGGGTTGAGGAACAGTGGGCAGTATTTAAAATGGGGATTATAAGAACAACAGAATTATGCATTAAGCAGGTTAGCAAGAGGAAAAGGAAGAGGAGACCATTATGGTTTTCCAAAGAGGTAGCAAAAGAAAGTGAAAGCCAAAAGATTGCATTCAGGCAATACAAAAGACACAGGCAGAAGGGGATAGGGAGAAGTACCAGGAGAAACAAAGGAGGCAGGGAAGTCAGTAAGGAAGCCAAAGCTCAGACAGAAGAAACACATTGCAAAATCAGTGGGTAAAGGGGACAAAACCTTTTACAGGTACATAAGTGAAAAAAGAAAGACAAAGGGAGGGATAGTGAGACTGAAGGGGGAGGATGGGAGCCGCGTGGAGGATGACAACAATAAAGCTGACATATTGAACAGGTATTTCTGCTCAGTCTTTACTAAGGAAGAGGGGGGTAATGGGTCTGAAGGGAGTACAAGGGGTGAGAATGGTGCAGAAATGGACACAAGTCCCTTTACGAGAAAGGGTCCTGAAGGAACTGGAAGTAATAAGAGCTGATAAAGCAATGGGGCCAGATGGTGCACCCTAGGGTCCTTAAAGAACTAAGAGAGGTGGTGGCTGAACTCTCTGGCTATCCTGTTCAGCCAATCACTGGAAACAGGGAGGTACCCAAAGACTGGAGGACAGCAGATGTAGTCCCCTTATACAAAAGTGGGAACAAAGAGGAAGCAGGGAACTACAGACCAGTCAGCCTCACCTCGGTAGTGGAAAAGGTCATGGAAGAACTACTGAAGGAGAGATTGGTGGAACATCTGGTTGTCAATGGACTACAGGACCCAAGGCAGCATGGTTTCACCAGGGGGAGGTCATGTCAGACCAACCTCATTGAATTTTGACTGGGTGACTAGGGAGGTGGATCAGGGAGGGCAGTGGACATGGCCTATCTGGACTTCAGCAAGGCCTTTGACACTGTTCCACATAGAAGACTATTACACAAACTGGGAATATGGGTGTGGGCAGGACAGTAGTGTGGTGGGTAGGTAAACTGGCTGGGTGGCAGGACACAGAGGGTGGTGGTAAAATGGCTGTCACCCACAGAGGGAAGAGTAACCAGTGGGGTACCACAGGGATCAGTGCTGGGACCGGTCCTATTCAACATCTTCATCAGTGACATTGCACAGGATCTAGAAGGCAGAATTTCACTGTTCGCTGATGACACAAAGCTCTGTAACAGAGTAGACACACCAGAGGGTGTAGACAGAATGAGAAGGGACCTGCAGAAACTTGAAGAATGGTCAAGGGTTTGGCAGTTGAAATTCAATGCAAAGAAGTGCAAGATAATGCATATGAGGCACAAAAACCCTGGCACAATATATCAGTTGGGGGTGAGGATATAGCATGCACCAAGCAGGAAAGGGATCTTGGGTTGTCATCTCTGATGACCTCAAGGTAAAGGGAAACAGTGTGACAAGACATCAGGTAAAGCAAATAGGATGCTGGGATGTATAGGCAGGGGCATCACCAGCAGGAAAAGGAAGATCATAATTCCGCTATACAAGACACTAGTGAGGCCCCACCTGGAGTACAGTGTACAGTTCTGGAGACCATACCTACATAAGGACATAGACAGGGTAGAGAAGGTTCAGAGGAGGGCAACAAAGATGGTGCATGGGTTGCATCACAAGTCCTATGAAGACAGGTTGAAGGAACTGAACATGTACTCCCTGGAGGAGAGGAGGAGAGAGGATATGATAGAGACATACAAGTATCTTACAGGGAGGAACAGGGTGCAGGAAAACATTATTTTTAAGCGAAAAAGATGTTTCGGACTAGAGGGCATGGGATGAAGTTGGAGGAGGCGATTCAGAGGAAACATGAGGAAGAATTTCTTCACAGAGCGGGTGGTGGACAAGTGGAACACCCTGCCAGAGGAAGTGGTGGGGGCTGAAACAATCACGGGATTTAAGAATGCATGGGATAGACATAAAGGAATTCTAGAGGGCAGGGGTAAGGGGAAACAGACTTCTAGGAAAACAAACTGAACTTACAAGCTCAAATGGGCAGACTAGGTGGGCCATAGGCCCTTATCTGCCGACACTGTCTATGTATCTATGTAGCTCAATAAAAACACCTATAACAAGTGCAAACTCAGAAGTGGCAGCAATACACTGTGAACAAGAATAATATTGACACCAAGCAAATGAACTAAAGGGCAAGTTATTACCAGACATCGTAATGGATGGAGAAGATTGCAGTGGTGACTTAGTGAAACTAAGGCTGGAGCGGGGACCCAGACAGCTGCTTACTAGAATGGTTAAGGCTTGGCCTGGGAGATGGCAAGAGGATAGGTAACAAGAACAGATGGAGAGGGGTTGGAGATTCAACTGGTGCCTAAGGGACCCAGGGATGGGAAGAATTGGAGGGATGAGTGAAGTTGATTCCAGAGGGAGAGAAAAGCACAAAGGCACAAAGCATAGTCTAAAATAGATTTTTTGGGGTTCCAAATCTAGTATGATGATACGTATAGATAATAAATACAATCCTATAACCTTAACTGACCATACATTTGTAGATCTAACTTTCACAGCCTGGAACAAGACCACCACTAGGACAACTTGGAATTAAAAACCCCTGATCTTGGAGGATCCAGAATCTCTAAAGGTGCTTAAGTAACTAAATATTATTTTGAACAAAGCACAATTGCTGATTCTAATTATGATGCTATTTGGTATGCCTATAAAGCACTTTTAATGGGGGCATGCCTATAATACCATGGGCCTGATATTCAAATGTGCGCCTGACGATGGTGCAAGTGGGTGCGCAGCGCAACTGAGGTGCACTGGAGCAACCAAGGGATATATTCAAAAGAGATGAACCATGGCACATCTCTTCTGAATATATCAAGTAGTGCACACTATGCAAATACAATGCACTGGCACATCCCCCCAGAGAGGGCTGAATACCAGGAATGGGAATTGTGCCAGCGCATCACAGATACGCTGTGTGCAAATTCCTGATATTCAGCCACCAGTATGCAAATGTGGCCATAATGCATGCAAGGCACAAATGGGGCCATCTGCATGTCATTAAGGTCCCATTTGCATGAGTTGTGCAGGGCTGGCCAGTGAAATGTGCCTGGCTCCCTGTACATCATGCAGTGCTGGCAGTTTGGGCCCAGATGTTCCCATCCCCCAATCCCGTAGCTTCTATCACCTGTAGTGGTGTGCAACCAAAATCCCCGGTGTCCAAGTGGTACTCCCCCCTTCCCTCCTGTAACACCGATCACCGAATTGTATTATAGTGAATATCGCTGGTAGTCTAGTGGTATCCCCCCCACCTGGCCCTCCAACCACCATAAAAATCCAAGGTTAATATCCCTAGTGGTCCAGTGATATCCCCATCCCCTCCCATAGCACCAATCACCATAGTTTATTATAGTTAAAATCCCTGGTAGACTAGGGGTATCCCCCTTCCCGCCCAACCCTCCAATCACTGGGACATTCCAAGGTTAATATCCCTGGTGATCCAGTGGTTCCCCTCACCCTGCCCGTACCTCCAATCACTGGCATATTGGCAAAGTACATGTCTCTGGTGGTCCAGTGGTAACCCCCAACCACACAGGACCCCCAGCCCACCCAGCACCCCCCACAGTCATTGTCAGACAGCATACCCACCAGCATACCACCACGGCTGCCTGCTGAATGACAGCTTACAGTAAGTGCTTCAAGCCCATTGAGCCACACTGTGGACCAATGGGCTTGCAGTGCATACTGTAATAATTCACAACTTTGTGAATGAATGACTTACTGTCTGCTGAGCTTCACTGATCTTCACTGACTGCTGTACCCACTGCTGAAATAGTGGTCGGCTAATAGAAAGCTCTCAGCTAGAATCAACCAGCAGCAACAGCTCAGACATAAAGGACAACCCTAGGAGGCGTATGCCAAGTGTGGTCCAGCCCCTAGCCCTACTGTCTGCTGAGCTTCACTGATCTTCACCAACTGGGAGAGAGACCAATCATGGAGGGAAGGCAGACTCTGACAGGTGTAGAAGCAAAGATTGCTTGGCAGCAGTTCTACCTTGGTTAATCCCCCTTGGAGTGCACAGCCTGGGCTCCTTTTTCCACTGAGGCAATTTCTCTCCAGGCTCGCTCTGCTCAGACCCAGACCCAGCCAGTGGCTGCTCTCTCAGCATAAGGAGCTGTTGGAACACTTACTCCACTCCCCCTTAACATAAAAACAACACGTTTCCTTTCCATCCTATCAGTTCTGTGTGTACTTTGGTTTTATGTGCAGTTGATGTAACAAGGGCTTAGTACATCTAAAAGTCAAAACATCACTGATTGTTTTTACAGGTAGTAGAAACAAAGGTTGTGCACACAACAAATAGATACTCTCCACTGACAGCTAGCACAGAGACATTGGAGAGTAAGAAAAAGGTGGATTCAATACAGCAAAGCATTGAAAAGTCCCCCAAAAGAGCAAACACACCAACCACCAAAAAACAAGTACTAATAGTAGGAGACTCCATTATTCGAGGTGTGGAGTCTCACCTTCAGCAATCCGGCCGTACAAATGTTGCTATTAGGTGTCTCCCGAGTATGTCTGTGTGGAGGGACACTGACTGCATTCTGAATATCATATGCAACGTGGACCATGAATCGCATGTCATCCTCCACATGGGCACAAACGACATAGCCTCTCGCACGGTAGAAGAGACTAAACAAAACATAATAAATCTGACCAGCTAAATTAATTCTCTTTCATCCAGTCTCTCTTTCTCAGAGATCCTGCCTGTATGGGAAAAGGGCAGAATCAGGCACAGGATCAGAGAGAGGGACACCTCCGAACTCAATGCCTGGCTTAAACAATGGTGCCAGGAAAATGGACACGGCTTTATTGGCAACTGGCACAACTTCTGGGAGTGGGACTTCTACAAATTCGATGGTCTGCACCTAAACAAATGAGGAACTTGGGTGCTCGGACAAAAACTTGACGTGCACATAGACCATTTAAACTAGTGAGTAGGGAGGAGCAGCAAGGACACCTCATGGCAAGAAGGGTGTCAGGAGCCCCTTCCCCACCAACAGCTAGTTTGACACAGGACTCTTTAAGTGATCTCAGAATCAGTAGTTATCAAGACACTTCCCATAACAGGCAAAGAGAGAAGTGTAATAGGCATAAGAGAAGCAACATTGATATATAGCATAACGAATCTACTACTTCACCACACCGCACAAAACAGGGATGGAGGGCTATGTGTGTCAGTGCATGTAGTCTGTCAAATAAAATCTCTGACCTCTCTGCTTTAATGACAGAAGCCAAATTAGACTGGGTAGCAATCACGGAAACCTGGTTTATGGAGAACCATACCTGGGACGTTGCTATACCAGGTTACACACTTTATAGGAAGGACTGCATTGGAAAAAAGTGGGGAGAGGTGGCATTATATGTAACAGAAGGAATCTCAGCAATAGAAGTCCAAGCAAAACAGGGAAGACCAGAAGCTCTATGGGTCATCCTAGGAGCAGGGGACAAAGCCCCCATCCGAGTGGGAGTCATATATAGACCTCCCTCCCAAGACTCTGACATAGACAAGGATCTCCTGGAAAACATGTTCTTGATGGCCAACAAGGGAGACCAGTTATTAGTGGGAGATTTCAATCTACCTGACATAGATTGGTCCTCATTCACGGCATCATCTGAATGCAGCAGAGAGTTCCTACTTGCCCTGAAGGGGGCAGGACTTAATCAGCTGGTGCAGTCCCCCACCTGAGAACAGACTATCCTGGACCTGGTGCTAACAAACAGCACCAGAATCTCAGGCGTAACTGTAGGGGTAAATCTGGGAATGAGTGACCACAGGTCAATCTAGTTAGCAGTGGAAAGGGTAGCAGAATCAAGTCACACAAAGCTCAGAATACTTGATTTCTGCAAGGCAGATTTCCGCACCATGAAAACCCAGTTAAGAAACTTGCTGGAAATCAACAACTCATGGGACATGGAGAGAAGCTGGGAAGCCTTGATGATAGCTTTACTTCAAGTTACTGAACAGTGCGCAAAGCACATCAGCAAGTCAAAAAGAAGAAAAAATCTGCTGTGGTTCTCCAAAGAAATAGCAATAATAATAAAACACAAAAAAGGGCCTTCAAGCAGTATACGTAGACAGAGAAAGAAGCAGACAGGCAGCATTAAATATCAAAGCTGAGAGAAGCGGGAAAGGCTATCAGGCTAGCCAAAGTCCAGACAAGGGAGAAAATAGTGCAGGGAGTAACAAAGGGGGACAAAACATTTTTTAGGTACATAAGCGAAAGAAAAAAGAGTAAGGGTGGGATAATCAGGCTAAAATCACCTGAAGGACAGATAGTTGAAAAGGATGAAGATAAGGCAGAAGTGCTAAACAAATTCTTCTGCTCAGTCTTCCCCATTGAAGATAAAGGCAGCGGCCCTACTATGGGAAAGGCAGTGTGCAACAGTAGAACAGCAGATGACTTCAACTTCTCAAGAGAAAGAGTCCTAGAAGAGCTTAGCAAACTAAAAGTAGACAAAGCAAAGGGACACGCTGGAATCCTTCCTAGGATTCTAAAGGAGTTACAGGAAGAAATTGCAACACCTCTCACTGACCTTTTTAATAAGTCACTGGAAAGTGGCACAATACCACTGGACTGGAAAAAGGCTGTGGTGGTACCCTTACATAAAAGTGGAAGCAGGGAAGAGCCTGGGAACTACCGCCCAGTCAGTCTGCTCTAAGTGGTAGGCAAACTTATGGAAACTCTGCTGAAAGATAGAATAGTGGATCATCTAAAAAAATCCGAAAAGCTTGACCCCAAGCAACATGGATTTATGGAAAGAAAATCATGCCCAACAAACATGATAGAATTCTTCGACTGGGTGAACAGAACAGTGAATCAGGGAGGGGCGGTGGACATGGTGTACCTAGACTTCAGCAAGGCCTTCGACACCATACCCCATAGAAGACTTATGAATAAGCTACAGAATACAGGACTTAGTCAGAAGACAATCAACTGGATTGAAAACTGGCTCAAGGATAGAACACAGAGAGTCTTAGTTAATGGAGCTCAGTCGGGGTAGGGCAAGGTGACCAGTGGAGTGCCACAGAGGTCAGTATTTGGCACCATTCTCTTCAACATTTTCATCAGCAACATCGCTGATGAGCTGGAGAGGAAAGTATGCCTGTTTGCGGATGATACGAAACTCTGCAACCGGGTGGACACCCAAGAGGGAGTCTTGAAGATGGAAAGGATCTGAATAGGCTGGAAGGATGGTCCAAAAATTAGCAAGTGAAGTTCAATGCCAAAAAATGCAAGGTCATGCATCTGAGTAAAAGAAACCCCAGGAAGGAATACATGCTGCTAGGACACCAGCTTGAAGTAACACAGGTGGAGAGGGATCTTGGCATAATCATTACAGATGACCTTAGGATGAGCAAGCAATGTAAAAGGGCAGCACAGAAAGCAAATAGCATCCTCAGATGCATTGGAAGGGGTATAACTAGCAGAAAAAGAGAGGCGATAATGCCACTCCAAAGATCGCTGGTTAGGCCACACATGGAATATTGCATCCAGTTTTGGAGGCCGCACCTGAAGAAGGATATTAACAGACTGGAGGCAGTGCAGAGAAGGGCTATAAAAATGGTGCAGGGTTTGCACCAGGAGCCATATGAAACCAGACTGGCTGACTTACAGTTGCATTCACTTGAACAGAGAAGAGACAGGGGGGACATTATCGAAACATTTAAGTATATGAAGGGAATTAACACAGCGTGGAAGGAAAACCTGTTTCAGATTAAATCAGAGAGTCATACAAGAGGCCACAATCTACGACTGGCAGAAGGTAAATTTTAGGGGAACCATCAGGAAGTACTTTTTTCTGAGAAGGTGGTTGACCCTTGGAATAGCCTACCACAAGAGGTAGTAGACCCAAAAAAATGTAAGGGAATTCAAACTTGCGTGGGATAAACGCTACAGGCAAAAAAGTAAATAGTCTAAGAGGAGGGGTAGGTATTCTGAGCTGACTAGGTGGATGAAGAGGTCCCCTTCTGCCAGCAAATTCTTTTGTTCTTATGTTCAGCGTACAGGTTATAAAATTGCTTATCTTTCCCTGTATATTACTGTGTATGTTCTGCAAGCTATTCCATTAGTGATACAAGACAAAGTATTTAAAACTATTGAAAAAACAGAATGTAAATTTTATGGAAAACTAAAAGGCATTGATTAAAGTCAACTAAGCTAAACATCACCCATATTAGAGTGAAACTGAGTCTCCCGTATTTACAATGGTACCATTTCCATGCCTTATGGAACAGGTAGCTGAGTGGTACAATACTGATCCTTCTGTCTGGGTACAAGTTTGAGTTCAATCAAAATTATGATAATAGATCAGGTAAGTATAAAGGGAAAACATTCATTGATGGCAGTATGGCAGACTATATAGAAACTGGTGCAGGGACTTGTTGGAATTTCTCTTTATTGACCTCAGGAATAATTTCCCCTCCCTGTTTTTCAGGAGCATTCTCTTAATGTATAGATTCAAAACAATGTCTGAAGTATTGGAAACCTGTTTAAGGACTATTGTTTAATGTCGTTAGAGCAAATCCAGTTCAAATATAAGTTAAACAGGAAGTGTTTTTGCAATACCTTCAAATTTGATGTGCTTTCATAGAGCCAGTAGGTCCTTCATTGAGATTACCCTCAGTTTCGCCTTTATTGTACTCTTACACAAAAGCACTTCAAGAAAGAAACTTATATCTAGAATATATATAACTTTATTCTTGTTAACCCTCCAAATAATGAAAAAAAAATTTGATCATCATGGAAAAAAGAATGTACTCAATATTTTATGGATGAGAAATGGCAGAAATAACTAGTTCCCTAGGGGTATCCCTAAACAATCATGTAAATCTGATCTGATTTTATATCTCCCATGATATTCACTACTCTCCATACCTTTTAAATAAATTCAACCAAAACATCTCTTCCTTCTGAACAAGATGTAACTCTGAAATAGTTAAATTTATGCATGTAATGGCAACTTGTCCTAACTGGGCCAGGATTCACGAAAAGAATGCAAAGTGGGTGCAAAAGCTTGCGCTGCACTTCTCGGCTGTGCTGGCAGGCAGTGAAGCTATTCACAGTGGGATAGCTCAGTGTGCTATCCCACTGTGAATAGGGGCTAACCCAGGAAAAGCTGTAGAATACCCAGTAGTGCTGCTCCCACAGCCAGTCAGCCAGGACAGTGGCCCCGCAGTCAATAGCATTCAGGCGATAAAGTTCAGTTCACAAAGGGAGCCATGCAAATGAGCCCATTGGGCATGCAAGGCACTAGTGGCCATTAGCGTGCCCATTATGGGCTCATTTGCATCACATTTGTGTGGTGTTGCAGCCCCCCCACCAGCCCATGCTTCATGCAGCTGCACCACCGGGATCTGCGATAGTTTTTACCAGACCGGTGATCGGGAAAGGGGGTGGAACACTACACTATGGAAACTGGGGATACACACTTTGGGTGGGCGATCAGGGACTAGGGTTGGACACTGCACTATGGAAACAGAGGATGAACACTTCCAGTGGGTGATCGGGACTGGAATGGTGGGGGGCCACAGTAATTCTGCCAACCACTAGTGTTGCATGGATTACCACCAGGGTTTTTTGGTGGTAAATTGCTTGATGCAAGGACCTTGCATGGAGCAAAATGTTAGTGAATGGGATTGCGGGGATATGCAGGTCCCCTTCCCTTCATTAGCATTGCAACCCCCCTCACTGCTTTGTCCAGGTGCAATCCCAGTATGCAGGGCTTTCTGAATGCCAACTATTCACAAAGCCCAGTTTGCCCTGGGCAAACTGGATTTGCGTCTGGGCAAAGCTTTGTGAATCCTGGCCATGATGTTCTTTTTGGAAATCTGTTTTCAATACTGTTAACATAATAATGAATATTAAGCTTTACCCAGAAAGAAAACTCTGTACACTAGGTACACTACATTATCAACACAACTAATATTTCAGTGACCAAATAGAAATCTTCTTACTATTGCTGTAATTAATTTACATACAATAGATATATTGCCAGACTGCAGAAAGATAAAATGCCACTTACTTATAAACTTTGGAAAGGACTATTTCTTGATTTATGTTTATAGAAACATCATTATAATAACTGACAGAATTATAAACTATACACCTAATATTGTCCGTGGTTTTGATAGCATTGCAGAATGAAACTTTCTGAGGTATTATGGATATATAGTCTCTGTAACTCCCACTTCTGTAGAATATCTATAGATGTATATAATTAAGGGCTCGCAGACAAGGTAACCACATTTAACTATATTTGTGTAAACTGTATTTCACAATCAATGTTCATGGAAGATTTAAGTATGTATTTATTGGCTATTTGCATTCTCAACAATTAAAAGTATATTAAAAAATCACCAGCATTAGATAAAGATTGCAATTTTATTTGTCATTTCAAAGATGAGGAATTTGATTAAGTGACATTTAATTTAACAGACATTATTTAAAGAGTGTTAGACTTTGGGTACAGAAAATATTGTTAGCCTGGAACAGTTAAATGTGAATTTATTGAATGCTTAGATTTAAAGTGATTGCAGATGCACATAGTAATAAGTATATTTTAAACTGTTAAGTATTGCAACATCAGCATACATATCCAAAAGGGGTATCTGGCACAGGTCAGTGGGCTGGCTTAGGTAGATTTTGCTTGGTAGTCATTGTTGCCTATAAGGCTTATAGAACGACTGTGGACGGGGATTTGGGCTCAGTAGTTATAAGGGAAGACTAGGTATGTTTAAACCTAAAGTCATCCAGTTAATTATTATTATTATTTTTTTTTTAATTACTATTTATCCCTCCTGCCATCTCCACTGGAGCCGCACCATCAGGAGTCGCTAATCAAGCCGGTCTCTGCCCATGCCTTACCTGTTGGTCTCGGTTCCTCCATCCTGCCTCGGATTGTCCAGTTAATTTAAAGGTGTGTTGGGCTGTGGTATTGCAATACCGATCCAAGGTAGAGCTGATGAGATTTAAGCCTAGATTAACTTAATCATTTAAAGGTGGGGTAGCCTGTGGGTAAAAATAGAAGCCATTCAGCAAAGTATTTATTATACAGTGATACAATATAAGGAGATCCCCAAGACTTACAGTAGTCCTGAGCCCATGATTTATCCATGTTTGTTCAGAAAACTCCAGGATTTTTTAAGCATTAAAAAATATGGTAACACTATTTTAAATGTCACTAACTGCACCATAACCGTTGTGTAACTTCTGTTCAGTAATTACTCTGTAGTTGGTATGTACTTTCACATTTGCAAATTGTGTAAATTCATGATCTGCCTGAAGAAATAGTTACACGTGCAACTACTACTGTCTGCCTTTCAACACTAATCAGTTCATTTTGACAAGTGTAACTACACATGTAACAGCAGCTGTAAATTTTAACAGCAAATCTGTTGTGCAACTACCACTGTATCTCTCACATTATATAATTTATTCTTACAAAGGTAACTACACATGTAAAAGCAATTGCAAACTGTAACAGAAAGTCTATTGAACAGCTACTGCATTATCCCTTTTTTATTATTAAATTTGTTCTGACAAGTGTAGCTACATATGCGTGCAGGTCAGTGCATTGGTTCAACAGTTAATGACTAACATGTATTTGAAAGTCAATCACATAGAAAAACTTACAGTGTAAACAGACTGGTAACTGAGCTATGATTACAATGTAACTTCATTCAGCGACAGAGAAATAGATAGACCTTACAACTCTGTAGATGATGTTTTATTTACCTCTGTAAATCAGTTCCTCGTGAACTTACAGGTTAGTAAACACACAGGGCAGGATTCACAAAGAAGATGCGCCAGTGCAAATCAGAAGCGCTGAGCACAGAGTGATTCACAGAGGCATGCGCTATGGGATGTGCCGAGTGCAGCCCCTCTGTGAATCGCTCAGAATCAGTACAGCGCAACTGGAGATGCGCCAGTGCATCCCAGATGCCCTGAGCCACACAGAGGAGCAATTCAGAGCAAATGGAGCAAGCCAGCAGGGCAATAGAGACCGACCAGGAAGCTGGAACAATGAAACCCATGGACACAGGTGCTGAGATCAACAGGTTTATAAAAGTAAAAATGCAGATAAAAAACTGTACAACAGAAAAGGAGAACAACAAACAACAACAGCAATCATAGAAAGGGGCAGGGTGGGACTGGCAGGGATGGGAATGAAGGTAGGAAGGGGACAGTAACAGAGGGCTATGTTCAAAGGCTATTTACAAAGTCAGGCTCCTACAACAGGCAGGGGTCCATTACCGTGGCTGTGCACCACCACACCACACCCTTGCATGGCCACGGACTGGCAGGCACCACAGGATGCTGTGCAGGGCAGCTGACAGTCACTGCACAGTCTGTGCCATTGGGCAGAAAGCCGCTTGTATGGCCACATGGATCCTCTGGTCCAGGTCCAGTGGAGCACCACCCCCGGCCACAGCATGGTGATCCTGGAGACCTACAGCAATGACAGAGATAACACACACTGAGGGCCTGAACGTGGACAACACCCCCACCCAGCAGTAACCCAGAGCAACAGTAATGCAGCAACAGCAGAATGCACCGCTCACCTGCCCCTCCATGGCACCAGGCCTGGCACCCATGATCCACCTCCTCCACATCTCAATGGCATCCACGGGTCTCCACCTGGCCCCTGGCCCTGCAAAACACAACAGACAGAGAGCACCATGACTCAACACAGCAGTACTAGAAACACACCACAACACCCATATGCACAGGTAGTGTAGGGACAGCTGGATACTGCCACTGTGCTGGATGCACTGCCACAGTGCCCACCCCTCAGATGCTGGCCAGTGTGCATGCAGCATGCAGTGGTATCCAGCCGTGCACTCCCCAGGGTCCTGCACACAGACACAGCACTGCCTATTGACCACCCCCAATGGCAGACATGATATGGCTATACTGGGCAGATGCAGCCACAGCCATGTGTGCAGGATGACTGTGACCCATGTGAGTGCCCCATGAGGGTGGCAACACACACCCAGTACACACCACAAAGGTAGCCAGATGAGCAACACCTACCTGGCCATGGCAGTGCACCCATGCGTGCACAGTGGTGCAGCTGCTGCAGCCTCTCTGGGTCCTGCCTCTGGAGGTCACCAAATTGATGCCTGCACTGCTTCCCTGTGCATGGCATCCCCACGTGCCGCACAAGCCTCTGGGCAATGGAGGCCCACACCTCAGCCCTGGGCACATGGAGGTCTTCCTGCCCAAACAGCTGCACCTCCACAGACCTGATGAGAGCCACCAGATGCAGCAGCTCCACCTGGGACCAGTTCATGGCCCTAGGTGTCTGTCTCCCAGCTCTAGGCATAGTTAAACTGCAATACACAACTGTATGGAGCAACACAGTAATGCACATTACAGCATGCGACATGTGCTACGTGAGACACTGAGGAATGTGCAGAACACCGCTCACTGTGCGTGAAGTGCAATATGTCTGAGGCAACATGGCTATGCATGCACAATGACAACCGCAAAGCTGTGGCAAGGTCACATCCGGGTCGCCATGTTGTGCACGGCATGTACTATGGACACCTATCACACACAGCCCAGCAGCCCTGCAGCTGCACATCGGGTAAGCATCGTAGGGGTGCATATTGGGTGGATGTGCTGTTCAACATGGTGACCGCACATGCATGACAGATGTGCCGTGTACACTGCCCCGATTCAGGAACATGCACCCAATGCGATGCGCATGTGCCAGGGATGTGCTGTAATGTAATAGGCACTAATTAGAGATGCTCCTTGTAAAGTGAGATAAGCTGTGGGCAGTTATGCAATTCATAGACAATGCACCTAAAACAGCCGCATTCCACATGCATGGGCATCTCAGCTGATTAACATCTCATTACCAGAGGCCCAGGCCTCATTTGCATGCCCTAAGCCATAAATGCTCCCAATTCAGCAGACTGAGATTAGGAGACTGAGAGGAGACAGAGCCTTGAAGGTGAGTACATAGGTATATTTACAAGGTCTACAGCACTTACTGGGAGGATTTAATATGTGAATGCATTGCCTCCCAAAAAGAGGTACAAATGGTACAAATCTGGAACACTTAACCAGACCTTTACCTAAGAAGCTCAGAACACTGTTAAAATGTTTGCCTTCATGTTCAGAAGGGCTGTTATGAAGTCAGTAATATATTGTGGCAGCATTTACTATACAGTCCTGCTATAAAATATGAAGATTGTATGTGGGAGATGTCCTCGCAATGTGGAACATGGAGGTCCTGCGAATTACAATGAGGGACTGTTCCACGTAATGTGGGACAGTTGAGAGGTATGTGTGAATGGGTGTATCTGGCCGTGTGTGGTGGATGCAGCGTTGTGCTACAGGTCTGTCTGAGGCACACAGCAGTGCCCGTGTAGGCATAAGGACAGTGTTGCTATGCCACACTCTGCAGCCAGCTGCACCAAGGTCTGTAGCCACCTGCCTGTGCCCCCCTAAGCCACACAGGTATACCAGGGGTGGTACCCAGCCCATGTCCATGGCAGACTGACCCACGTAACCCCCTGGAGCAGCAGCAATTTTGCCCCAGCCATGGATTGGTGGTCATACATGGCAAGTGCACCATCCCCAATGGACCATGTACCATGGAGCACCTCCCCCTGTGCCAGGACACCCACACGCAGACCACCACCCAGCACACCAGTTGCCGGAAACCAGGTGGAGGTGAACACACAGAGCCAGGTGGGTGTGGGAACATGTGTACCCACAGGCATGACTAACAGCTGTATGCTTCCCCCCACAGTAGCCATCATGTCGGAAGACGCAGCTGCCACCACCAGGCAGAGACTGAACTTTAATAAGGATGAGGAGAGGGCACTGATTGAGGCATGTAACCCATGGCTGGATGTCCTCACCGGCAGGGGAGGCAGCTAGACTGCAGGCAAGGGATGGGAGGAGGTGGCCCAGCAGGTGAACGCCATGGCCCCATACAACCACATAGTCCAGAAGTGTCACAAATACTGGGATGACAGGTGCAGGAGGGCCAAGAAGAAGGTGGCCAGCATCCAGGCACCCCTGCAGCAGACAGGGGGTGGCCCAAGCACGAAGGTACAGCTCAGCCCTAATGAGGTCCTCCTGGCCTCCAGCATATCCAGGACTGCTGTGCAGGGTGTCTCAGGTGTTGAGTTCCAGTCTGGTGGTAGCCTGTTGCAGCATTGTGAGTAGCTGTGTGCCCTTGGCATGCCTGGGCCTTCATGTGCCATGGCTGCCATGCCTGTCCCTATGTGCTGTGCACTGTCACTGTGTACCCAGGCACTGCACCATGTGGACAGTCACCCTGGCCAGACGCAACATGCCTCGTGGTGCTGCAGCAACCATGCCACTGCACCAGGGGGCATGTGTCTGCTGTGCAGATATGTGGCATGTGCCAC
This sequence comes from Neoceratodus forsteri, assembly GCA_016271365.2. NCBI lineage: Eukaryota > Metazoa > Chordata > Ceratodontiformes > Ceratodontidae > Neoceratodus > Neoceratodus forsteri. The sequence continues at coordinate 965,004,357 of CM057456.1, forward strand.
CTATGCCATGCAGTGTGCATCATGGGACAGTGACTGGGGTGCCCATACCATGGCCTGTGTAGAATTGGTATGTTATGGCCCAGCTGTGGTCAGGCATGTGCAGCCTTGGCACTGTGTGGATGGCCGTGTACTGTTGTGCAACTCTGATGTGACGTATGTGAACTGTGCATTAACCATGATCTCCCTTTTTCTTTCCACAGCGCCATCACGCCTCTCGGGTGCAGCTGTAGACACCACTGCACGTGATGCCCTTGTGGGTGATGATGCAGGTCCATTGTATAGGGCTGATGACACCACTGTGGATGACTCTGCTCCTGGACCATCCACCTCCCGTGGCACTGCGGTCATAGCCCCAGCACAGGCAGGCCCCGTGGGCACCTCGGCCACTGCTGATAGGACAGTCAGCAAGGATAGCACATGGCTGGGGTGCCTGTGCGGGTTGTCTGATGATGACCAGGATGATGCAGTGGACATTGCCGATGCCCTCCTTGTGCTCACCAGTGGCGTACAAGGGGGGCCTTGGCACCACCACGGTCATTACTGCCACCACCTCCAGTGCAGACATGGTGGACGGTGGTGCACACAGCAAATGGGTGCCTGTGCAGGTGGCCCCAGTTGACATTGATGTTCCCACTGTGCATGATGCGGCTGCAGACATGCCACAGCTGTCCACAGCTGTGGGTGCTGTGCCCCCTGCACCAGTGTCATGTGCAGTGTTGGCGATGTCGATGGCAGCTGGGCAGGGTGCAGTGGTGCACATGCCCACTCCATTGGCCCTGGTGAAAACCTGCCATGGGCAGTCAGTGGCAGTGCCCAGCCATGGCCCACCCATGTTGCAGCCCGTAAGGGTGCAACCACCACTTATGGATGTACCAGGGTAGGTTGATACATCCCCTGCTCGTTGGCGACGCCACCGTGAAGCATCACCCACCGATGACATGGAGACCTACCTCTCCCTCCTGTAGACAACTGTGGAGGGGAAGGAGGCCCTCTGTGTGAAGTTCCATAGCCACAGGACTGTGATGGTCCAACAGCATGAGCCCACGGCTGCTTGGCATACAGAGATGCTGGCAGAGGCATGCCTCATGCGGGTGGGCATGACCACAGCACTGGAGCAGATTGCAGCTGCTGTGGAGGGGCAGCTGCCTCTGTGTCATGCCATGGACTTCGGACATTGAGTTGGATGCCCAGGAGCATGTCCTGCACACCCCAGTGGTAGCACCAGGTGGACCCCCTGCTGCTGACACCATTGACGCTGGCCTCCACGCCAAGCATCCATGGCTTGGATGTTGGCCATGGCTCAGCTACACCACTGAGCACACCCGTTCATGGTCTCGGTGCAGCACCCCTACTGGGTCGTTGGCTACCCCCCCTGTGGCTGGTAGTGGCACACCCACCACCAGTCATGGCAGAAACCACTCCCCAAGTCCATGGTGGCTGGGGTGCCACCTTGTGATGCCCATGTCCCGGACCTGTGGTAGAGGGATGTGACACCTGTGTGTACCAGACGCCCTGCTGGTGGTGTCTGGGGGGTGTGTGTGGTAGGCACCCTCCCCACTGCAGCCCTGGCAGCACCTTGTGCTACCTGTGCAGGTCCACCTGCATGTCTGTGTGTGCCACTGTTGTGCCATGTGTCATGGGAATGATGAGCGCATTCTAATGTCTGCTGTGCCCGTCCACAGGCTGCAGTGCACACTGACCCATGACATCCATGCCATGGCCTTGGTGATGCATGGTTGTTGCATGCCTGGCGTGTGTGTGTGTGTCCGTGTTTGTGTGTCTCTCACCGTGTGTGTGCCTGTGTGCACCACTGTGTAGTGTCCAGTGTTCACCGTGCCCATGATATTCCATATCTACACCTTGGTGCACACCCTGCAAACATACATACCTGCATACTCACCTGTGAGCCCCAAAGTGTTCCTCCAACACACATCTGCGGTGGTCCCTTGCCGGGGCCACCAGCCTTGAGTCCCTTCGGCCTTGCCCGGCATCACCGCCCTGGCCCTGTGGCAGTGCTCCGCCTCCCCCAACCCCTCCTCCTCCTCCCGGAACTGTCACCCTCACCAGCCTCAATGGGTATTCCATGATCTAGGGCCATGCTGTGTAGCATACAACAGGCCAGGAATATGCCACAGGCCTTCTCAGAGCTATACTGTAGGGCATCACCTGACCGACACAGGCACCAGAAGTGCATCTTCAGCATGATGAAGACATGTTCAATGATGGCATGTGTCATGATGTGTGCCTCACTGTAGTGCTCCTCTGCCTCTGTTCTGGGTTGTTTGAAGGGGGTGAGGAGCCAGGGCCTCAGTGGGTATGCGGTGTCTCCTGTGGGGAATGACGTGTCTGTTAGTACATTGGGTACCACTTTGGCATGCACCCTGTCCTCAGCCCTGGCCTCAGTGGTGTGTGCATCTGTCCTGCTCTACCGCCCGTGCATCCCCTTTTCAGGCCGTCCTGCATCCCTACACCTGCTGCACCTGCATACCCCTATGTGTCATGTGGTGCACAGTGCTCATGTGCCACCCTGTGTCAGCCTGTGTACCCTTGCACACACCTGCTGTCCCAGGGCCCATGCACCTGCATCACACTGTGAGGGTTGCACACTGCCCACCCCATGTGTCCTGGCCTTGATGCCCTCTTGTGCTGTTGGGGCCATATCACACGCACCTAACAGATGGCCACTTGGTATGTCCCCTGCCTCAAAATGACTGCAGAGTGCTGACTGGTGCCATGGGACCAGCCACCTACAGTGCCTTCCACCACCCTGCTTCCTCCTCCTCATTAGTGCACCAGCAATGGAAACTGCTGCTGGGTTCATCCTGCTGCTGTGTTGGCTCTCTGGCTCTGTCTCTCTGGCTGGCTGTCTCTCTCTCTCTCTCTCTGTCTTCCTCACTCTCCCTCTGTCTCTGGCAGTGTGCAACTGCGGCAGTTCAGTCACTGACCTGCAGGTGGCTTGGACTTAAGTCTCCTTCTTTTATACTTATCTTTCTCTGGCACATCTTCCTTTGCACTGGAGTTGCCCCATAGTTGCGCTGTGGTTTGCACTGTGAATCGCGTTGAGCTGTGTATGCATGGGTACACCCCCTCTATTTGCACCACATAGCATTATGATGCACTTATGGTGCATCTCATTTGGTGCAGGGCATCTCAGTTGCACTGGCACATTCGCCATGTTTGTGAATCGTTCTACGGCACATTTTGGCATTGAGCTGGTGCATCTCTTTTGTGAATCCTGCCCTCACTCTAATATTGCTAATTGATATGTAACTATATACTAAAATATTTTTTTGCATAATTACTAATGGCAGTATAGCCTAGAGATTAGAGTAATAAGCTGTGATTGAGCTTGGTACATCCAGCAGACAGAAATGGGTTTGATTCAAATAACCTCCACTTGCATACTGTGTGATTCTGAACATGTCACTTAACCTCCCCAGTGCTCTCGGGTAGCCCCTGAAAACAGACACCTGTGCCTAGTGAGCCTTACCCGGTTACAAAAGAATAAAATAAATAAACAAATAAATAATTGGCTTTGTAACAATGTTGTGGTTAAGAAATAATGCCATTGTTTCCACAGTTAATGTCTATCTAGCATGCATTTGCCAGGTAAGTGCACAAAACTGACACAATAAAGTATAAGGAGAAGGGTAACTAAATGATGACTACAATGTAACTACTGGTAACTACTATACATTTACATTTGTCAAATGTCAGTGCTGTAGTTGTGAAGTACATTCTCTTTCTGAAATCAGTCCCTCATGAACTTACGGCTTAATAAACATGCAGTCTAATACTGCTAATTGATATGCAACTACATTGTTTGCTTATGCAGTAAAAACTTTTCATTTACATTATTTATTGGCTTTGTTGTAAATATGTAGTTATTAAGAACTGTGCACACTTCTGTGGCATTGTTTCCTAAGTGATGCCTAACATATATATATATATATATATATATATATATATATATATATATATATTAGAGGCAAAAACTCCGTTTAATGCATTAGTTAGGGTTGTTCCACAGCGACAAAAGTGAGTAAATTCGCTGTTAGGGTTGAAAACCCCATGGACCCCCAACCACCAACCGGCATTGGGGTGTGCATTGAGATAAATCAGCCTAACTCTCACCCCATGACATGTGTAAAGCAGCAGAAGTATAGGAGAATGGGGTGAGAGTTGGGACCCACGATCAATGCGACTCAATGCGGGCGAAAGTGAAATGAGGGTTTCAACTCAGCAGTCTCTGGTCACCAATACATTACAGCGAGTTTCCTCTAATTCCTTCTTTTGAGAATGATAATGAGAAATAGTGAATGTAATGCAGCCGGGGCCTTGAGGCCCAACAGGGACAGCTCGCAAACAGAAATGCTAACAGTGGTGCACATGACACAAGCACGAATGAGAACAGAAAGGGTAACGCACATAGTGGCGTGACGGAACGGTGTGCCCGTGATGTGTTGTCACATAGTAACATGGTGCCTGCAAACAGAAATGTCAATGGGCATGGTGAGTAAAGTGAAACAGAAAGATAAACAGTACTGTAGACAGAAATGGCAAAAATAACAGAAATGGCAGCGTAAATGAAAGCATAAAGGATAGCACATGGTGGCGCACTACGTCAATGGTAAGTGAAGCGGGTACGGATCCATAGCGGAAAGGGCAACAGTAACAGTAATGTAAGCACACAGTCTGGTTTTCCCAAAACCTGCATTGAGAAAGACAGTGAGTACAAATAATGTATGCAAAATAATGAGTATCGAGCAGAAAATGAGATCTTGGAATACTAAATACATTATATCTCAGGAACGATCTGACGGAGAAAAAAATTTAAAAGTCATATTATTACAACTGTCCTGGCTAATTTGAGCTTAGCCCATAAGGGGACTGAAACTTTCCGACGAAAGGTCCATTATCTCGCACCGTTCGAGATACAGGCCCTGAGCCGATAACGCCAGTAATGTTATCCTATGGGAAAAAAGAAAAGTTCGAGCGCCATAACTTTGCCTCCCTGTAATGTTTTTTTCGCCAAACTACTGAAAGGCACATCTGTGGGCTGTTGGCTGTCTTCCCTCCAAATTTCAGGAAAAAAGACCAAACCGTTATTTTGCAGCAGGGCTCCAAATGGTTTCTGTTAAGTGTCTAGGCTAGTAATGTTATCCTATGGAAAAACTGTCAATTTTGAGTGCCGTAACTTTGCCGCCATGTGATATTTTTCACCAAACTACTGAAAGGCACATCTGTACTGTTGGCTATCTTCCTCCAAATTTCAGGAAAAAAGACCAAACCGTTATTTTGCAGCAGGGTGCCAAAGGATTCCTGTAATGCTTCAGGCACCCTAATGTTATCCTATGGGAAAAACTGTCAACTTTGGAGTGCCATAACTTTGCCGCCGTGTAATATTTTTTCAATGCAACACTGAAAGGCACATCTGTGAGATGTCGGCTGCGTCCCCTCCAAATTTCAGCCCAAAACTCCCAACGGTTATTTTGCAGTGCAGTGCCAAAGAATTGCTGTCATTTTCCACAGACTAGAAAATTACTGTCGTAATTTACAAAAGCTTTGCAAAAAGTTCAAGCGCTTTCGTGAGCACTGTAATTTCTTGAGTACTTTTTCAGAAATTTGAAAAACATATTTCTGGGTGTTTTCTACAAAATAAAGACATGGCAAGCATCCTCAGGGCCGAATAGCTAAATACAAAAATAATTACGTTGCTAGAGGTCTCAAATTTAAATGCCAACCATTTTCTGATCACCAACTGAAAACAAAATGGTGGATTGCGAAAGTAACAGGCCCATTTGCGAAAGTAAAATGCATTTACGACACTATCGAACTTTTGTTAACTTTTTCCCATTGACATAATGGGAAACTGTTTTCGAATAACTTTTGAACCGTTTAATATTTTTCACCAAATCTTGAAGGCATCAGGAACCCCACCTGCATGTTCCCTGAAGATTTTGGGCAGGTCCTGAAACCATTACGACCTGTCACAGCGCCATAGAATTCCAGAAAAAGCGTGGCAACACACAGATCATGCTAATAACTCGCAACCGTATATCCGATCAATACAAAACTTGGCAGATCCCAAGGCCTATGGATCTTGATCATACATTCCAAATTTCAGGCAAATCCATCAAACAGTTGCAAAGTTATTAAGGTGCAAAATTTTGGGTTTAACATGGAAATGGCTCCTGAACCCTAACTATGGTAGCACTACCGTGCTACCATAATATATATGCAAGGTAAGTACACTAGAATTGACACTTGAAATAGTGTAAGAAGAAGTGAAGCTAATGTAGTACTGCACTCTAACTGCAGGTAAGTACACTTACATTTGTCAACTGTCAATGCTGTATGTGTTATGTATTTTCTCACTGGCACATCAGTTTCTCATGAACTTACCACTTAATCCATACTGACATACAACTACATTGTTCACTTATACAGCAAAACCGTTCATTTACATTATTTAATTATTTATTTATTTCAAAAGTTTCACCAGGAAAGTCATATTGAGCTGGTATCATCTCATTTCCAGATGCGTCCTGGGGGAGGGGGAAGAGAGGAGAACAGAACATTTATAAGGTACGATATATAAAATAATACAATAAAATGGAAATAATAAATCAAACTATACAGTTTAAGTACATGTAAAGAATAAATTGCCAAACAGTAAATTAATATACAGTACATTGTAGAACTGGAAAAATAACATTAACCAGTAAGCAGCAACAAAATAAGGACAGGGCGAAATGACTGAAAATCAGGGAGGGCAGTGCTGGTGTCAGTGTTGGTGAAAGGCAGTGGTGGTGTCAGTGTTGATGAAAGGCAGTGCTGGTGTCAGTGTTGGTGAAGGGCAGTGCTGGTGTCAGTGCTGGTGAAAGGCAGTGCTGGTGTCAGTGTTGGTGAAGGGCAGTGCTGGTGTCAGTGCTGGTGAAAGGCAGTGCTGGTGTCAGTGTTGGTGAAGGGCAGTGCTGGTGTCAGTGCTGGTGAAGGGCAGTGCTGGTGTCAGTGTTGGTGAAAGGCAGTGCTGATGCCAGTGTTGGTGAAAGGCAGGTGAAAAGGAATTCAGCCCAATATCAGCAGCAACTGAAGGAGTGAATAGATAACTCATGGAGGAGAGATTTCAGTGCAGGAAAAGAAAGATCAGAGTGCACGGTAGGGGTACGAGAGCTCCATAGTTTAGGGAAGCAAAACAAGAAGGCTGCTTGGCCAGCAATAGATTTCACTTGAGAGAGAGCAAGAGAGTGAGAGCAATCATTGCAAAGGAAATAAGAAGAAAAAGGGGGGGGGAGAAGAGACACAAGATAAGAGGGCAGAGAGCCAAACCAATATTTAGAAACAAAGGAAACATGGTGGAAGAGGTGCCTGGGTTCAAGAGAGAGGAGGAAGAGGGAAGAGTACAGAGTACAGTGGTTTGTATGTATGGGTTTATCAAGGGCAAAGCAACAGAGGGAGTGAAAAAGAGGGTCCAGTCCAGCTAATGTGTAGCAGCACTATAAACATTGTCTCCATAGTCAAAAATGGGGAGAATCATCCTAGTGAGGATTTCTCTGCATGCAGGTAGCAGAATGTTTTGATTATTTCTGTATAGCACTCCAAGCTTAGGGTGGAGCTTCTTGTGGATAGCAACCGCATGAACAGAAAAATCAAGGTGGCAATCCAGCCAGATCCCAAGGTACTTGAAGTATGAGACAACTTCAATAGCTGCACCATCAAGGGTGTGAAAGGAGGGAAGGGGAGAGACTCTAGCAAGCCTCTGCCTGGTGCCAAATGTCATGAGATTATTTTCTTAGCAATGAGAGATAAGTGATTTTCTCAGGACTAGGACTGGATGTTGTTAAAGTCCATTTGAAGCTAATTCATAAGATCAGGGGCCGAGGAGCCAGAGGAAAAGAGTACCATATCATATGCATACATATGATTAGGCGCAGAGCAGCAGGTATTTGGGAGGTCATTTAGAAGAATGGAGAAAAGAAATGGGCCAAGGAGAGACCCTTGGGAGATGCCTGAGCTAATAGGGAGTTGGAGGAAGGAGTCTTTAGTATGGGCAGATTGTAACCTGTCCTCAAGGTAGGAGCAAAATCACTCAACTGAGGAAGTTGAGAGTCCATCTACCTTAAGCTTGTCCAGGAGAATGGGATGGACTACAGTGTCAAATGCTTTGGCTAAGTTGACAAAAATGTCAGAGGTGACAAGGCCCTAATTCATGCCAGAGAGGATAGTATCAGTGAGCCAGAGGAAAGAGGTGGAAGTGGAAGTGGAGTGTTACTTTCTAAAGCAAGTCTGGAAAGGAGTGAAGAAAAAAGTAGAGTCAAGAAAAGGAGGAGTTGAGAGAGAATAAGATGCTCCTGGAGTTTAGCCAGAGTGGGAAGGAGAAAGAGAGAGAGGACAGAAATTACTAGGGGAAGAGAGGTCACCCCCTTTGGAAAGGGAAATGACAGCAGCCAACTTCTAAGAGTCAGGGACACAGGATAAGGAGAAAGAGAGATTGAAGAGGTAGGTAATAAGGAGGGAAATGGCATGAGCAGAGAGAAATAGGAGTCTGGGATCAAGACCATCAAGGGTTTCACCCTTACAAGGATTTAGAGTCAAGAGGGCCTTAAGAGCAACAGCAGGGGTAATAGGTGAGGCACAGAAAATGGAGGATAGGGGCTGTAGGACAGGTAGAGGAGAAGAGTGAGGGGGAATAGAAGAAGAGAGAAAGGAAGAGGACAAGCAGGAAGAGAGGAGAGAACGGGCACAGGATGTGAAGCAGTAATTGAAAGATAAGATGACTGGAGCAGGATCAGAGATAGAAGTACCACCCGTCTTAAGTACAGGAAGTAATGACATTGTCAGAAGGGAGGAAAGTGCAAGAATTACCTTCCAGAACTTAGAGGGATGATTAAGATTGTTCAGGAGAGTAGATGCAAAATGTTCCGACTTCGCATGCCTAGTAACTTTAGTACAAGCTTTACGAAGGGCCCGGTAATTAGTAAAGTCAGAAGTGGACCCAGAGGATTTGTAGGTCCTCTAGGCAAGGTCACATGCATGGTGATAACCCAGCAAATCAACTGAGATCCATGGGAGGTGGGAACTTCAGACCCTGGTTCTTCTAAGGAGGCATGATGATCCCAGACAGATGTACATTTAGAGGCGAATAATTTGAAGGCATTATCCATGTTACTAGCTGTAGAAATAGGGAACCAGTCAGTGGCTACAAGGTTAGCATGAAAGCAGGACAAATCCAGCAAATGGAATGACCTGATCTGGATAAATTTGGGGAGGGGGGAGCTCTAGGACAATGAATCTTGTGCACACAATAAACCATTTGATGGTCACTGAGGACATTGGGGAGGGTGCTAGCGTCCACAATACAAAGGAGATGGGAGGCGAGGACTCAGTCCAAGAGGGAATGATTTAAAGAATTTAAATTAAAGTGAGTATGGACAGAAATTAGCTGAGTTAAAAGGAGAGGTTTAAACTTAAGGCAAAATTTATGAAGAGAGGAGGAGAGCCAATTTAAATTGAAATCATGCAGTATGGCTAACTTAACATAGGAGGCATGGGAGGAGATGGAGGTGAGTAACTCAATTACTAAAGGTGAGGACATGCCAGGGCAGCAATAGACACCACCAATAAGTATAGGTGCAGAGAAGGGGAGGGAGAGTTTGAGAAGAAGCAACTCATAGGCAGAGGTGAGAGAGAGATGGAGAGCGCAGATTGAAATTGAATATTTGAGGAGTGGTAGATGGCTACATCACCTCCTCTTTTTGCTTGATCCTGAATAATAATGGTGAAACCAGGGAAGGCAACAGAGGAATCAGGGATCTTGGCGCACAGCCAAGATTCCGAGATCACCAAACCATCAGGTTTAAGGTTAACCATAAGTGGTTGCAACAGGCCGATCTTAGGGAGAAGGCTGTTGATGTTGACATGGGCCTTTCTCAAATCTTTGGGGGAGAGGAGAAGATAGAGAAGGACCAGGGTTGAGCTCAATATCTCCATCGATTAAAAGCAACAAGGAAATTATGAGCTTTAGAGAACTTATTAGATGTTTATGGGAAGAAGGAGTAGGAGTTAGGGAGGTATGAGGGTAGGTGGGGCCTGAGGGATTCAAGATGAAGTCAAGAAGGTGCGAGGAGACTGATACCAGAGAGAATGATATAATGTAAGGAGACAAGAGGATGAGAGGGTAGGAGAGGGTGAAGAAGGGAGAGTAAAGGGGATAGTGAGTTAGGAAAGATGGAAGGAGGGAGGCTGGTAATGGAAAACAGGAAGGGAAAGAGAGAAAGTGAAAACAACAGCATAGTACAAATGTAAAGATGACAAAAAACACATACACACACACACAGCAGTGTACTAATAGTAAGGGGGGGGGGTCAAGTTTCACTCCAAGGGGCAAAAGCTGAGTGACTGCAGTCTACCCAGAGGGAGACAAAAATAAAAAAGAAAATTCAAGGAGGCTTAGAATGAACAATTTAATCCAAGAGGGAAGTAATTTATTAATCCTGTGAAGAGAAAACCAAATACTGTAAAACAAAACTGGGGGAAAATGGAAAAGTATTATATAACAGGACAATCCTAATTAAGATAGCTCAATTTAAACCTGGCAGTACAACAATACAAATGAAATAATTCTACACAATAAGCAACCCTGGCAAAACCAATTGAGAAATCAAGGATCACAGCAGTTAAATAAACTATGAGTAAACATTAGAGAATACCAAAGTGTGAGCTAAAATAGCTGAACTATTAGGCACTTTCAACAAATCTAGAAACTGAACTAGGAGATTAACAGGAATTAATGCAAGGTAAGTAAAAACAAAACAGGTGTGGGGCTCCTAAACTATGCTAAAACTGTAAAGAAGAGAGAAACACTCTTTCAGTACACTTATTACATTACTTAGCATTAGGTTAAACTACAGATAATGATAAATAAGACATTAAACAAGACATAACTACTGAATTTGCAACAATGCTGTAATTATTAAGACGTACAGCATCTGTGACATTGTTTCCACAGCTGATGCCTATCAAACGTGTATTTGGAAGGCAAGTGCACAGGTAAGTGCACAGGAACTGACACTTGAAGTCTAAGAAGGGTAACTAAGGTAGCACAACAAAGTAACTGCAGGTAACTACTATGAATGATTGAAGTTAATAGCACCCGTAGCACTGAACACAAACCACACAGACCGCATGTGTTACTATTAAGGTTTATTTTATAAAATGCTGAAAAATGCATTAACTGGATTGGGTGGCAAAGATACAAAAAAACTAATGTTTCCCATAGTGTGCTGCTAGGTTTCTTCAGAGTCTGAAGAAGGCTAGCAGCACGCTAGGGGAAACGTTAGTTTTCTGCATCTTTGCCACCCAATCCAGTTAATGCGTTTTTCAGCATTTTATTAAATAGACCTTAATAGAAACACATGCGGTCTGTGTGGTTTGTGTTCAGTGCTACGGATGCTATTAACTTCAATCATTCATTGACTCTCACTAAAAAGTACTGTAGCAAATTGTCCTGGTACTCAGTTCTTTTTGTACTTTTCAGGCAACTACTATATACTTAAATCTGTCAACTGTCAATGCTCTATGTGTGATATATGTTCTCCTTCAGAAATCAGTCCCTCAAGAAATTACAGTTTAACTAGAAAGGTATGTGTTTATTCTTAGACGGAACTAACACTAGAATCTTCTGACCATTTCCCCAAAATATTATTCATACATTTTATGATGCTTGAAATGATATTTTTGAAAGCTGTGACATTTCAACCGTTAATCATAGAAACGTAACTGTTTTTTTAATGAAAGCTTGTAGTCTGATCAACATGTATAGACCCTAATGAAACAGTTCTTCTGTGTCACTATATGTCTATACAGTAAGGGCCAGATATTCAGAAATGCACCAAAAGAAGCACAACCCTGGCACAGTGCAAGTCAACTGCACATTGGCGCAGTGACTGCGATATTCAACGGTTGTGCACAGCAACATGCGCCAGCGCAACATGGCTGAATATCACAGTCACTGCGCCATGGTACAGTGACAGATGCACCTGGGAGCAACTAGAAATGCTCTATAGCGCAACCAGGGATGCACAAGGGGCAGAGGAAGTTGTGCCAAGGCACAGCAGAGAGAGAGGCAAGGCGGAAGGGGAGGAACAGGGCAGGAGGGCGGGAGCACCAGGCCAGGAACACTGGCAGAGAGACAGCCAGCACACAGGATACCACTGCACAAGGTGTGCAAGCATGCAGCTGGCAGTGCCCCCCCATGGAGGACACAGGGCACAGGTGACACTGCCGTACGAGGTGTGCACCCCAGTCCACCACACACCGGAGGGTATGCGGCTGCCTGGTCAACAACAGGCCACACCTCAACACATGGCACCCACCACACACACACACACACACGCACCACCCAACCCAAACTGCCATTCTAGGGCCACACCACGGCATAGCCACTGACCGTGGGGCAGGCCAACTCCATGCACACACCACCCAACAACACTGGCGCACCACACAACTGCAGCATGGAACCAGTCGCCAGCTGCAAAGCAGACACGGACACAGAAGGGTAAACAAGTAGCAAATATATTAACAGTAAGAAACAAAACACAACAGTAACAGCAAACAAAGGGGAGGGAAGGTGTACGGGAGAAGGGGTCAGAGGATAGAGCCTGTACAGGTGGATGGGGAAGGTAAGGGAAGGGTGGACAGAGGTGTGAAGGGAGCTGGTGGTCCTCATGGCCGTCCTTGGCCTGCTCTTGCCTGGTGCTGCCACCACCGCCTGTCTCTGAGCCGGATTCTCCTGGTCTGTTCGGCACCCCGAGGGTGTGGGAAGTTATGAGGATTATCTGCCACAGCAGATGGCAGTACAGGGGGAGGTGTGAACCCCTCCGGACACCTATAAAACAGGAAGGGACAGGTGATCAGTTCAAGTCCAAAGCGCCCCAGCCCCCCCTGTGTACAGTGCATAGTGGGAGCACATACCCCTGGAGTGGCACCCCGGCCACCCGCAGTGGGCAGGCCTATGCCTGCCGCCAACCCAGTACACCACAGTGGTACACAGCACTGGAATCCACTGCCCAAGGCCCACAAGATGGCACAGCGGCAGACAGGTGGCATGGTGCTGCAGTGGAACCACAGCGGCACAGGTGGTGGCTGGATGCACACCCGACCCACCAACAGCTGCCACACATGTGCAGTGGCTGCTCTGTGGCTCCACACACACTGCACCATGTGCCGACCACAGCTGCCATGGCACAAGGCACAGGGGACCAGGGCTGTATCCCCAACCCCGCCACCCACCCTGCACAACAATGTGGGACTTCACAGTGCCTACCTGCTCCCCGTGGCACACTGCATGCTGGGCCTGGCACTGCTCACCCTGCTGGGCCTCCTCCCACTGCCGATGGGCCCGCAGTGACCTGCTATGGACCACCAGGTGCACTGGCTGCCCTGGCTCTCCTCTGGTCCTCAGGTCCTAGGTCAGAAACACAGACAGGCACACATCAGAACACAGCCACAACATGGGCCCACTGCTCCCACCACCCACGCACAGAGTGCACCCCACCCCGGCAGGGCCACAGGGCATATGCGCAGCACACACAGTGCCCGGCAATGCCATGCCACAGGGTGCACTACAACGGCCCCCCCCGTGCATGGCATGCAGCCCTGCCAGCCCCATGGAACAGTGGACATGCACAGACGCAGTTGGGGCCCACTTACTTGGCCGTGGCACGGCACCCCACCGGATGTGCGCCTGAAGCACCTTCAGCCTTCCTGGGTCCCTCCAGACCAGATCACCATAATGGTGGTGGCACTGCTCCCTGGAGCACCACACACCGGTGGCCTGGACAAGGCCATCTGCAATCTCCTACCACACATTGGTCCTCAGGCATGCCAGGGGCTGCTGGCCAAACAGGCCAGCAGCATGGGGCTCCACCAGGGCAACCAGGTTGACAAGTTCCACCTGGCTCCAATTCCTGGCACGGGGCACTGCGTGGTGTGGCATGTTTGTCAAAGCAGTGGATCAACAAAATGGTGCCCAGTAGCGCACGTGCACAACGTGCACAGGACATGCCTCGCATGAAGATGCCTTGTCCACGGCAATCGCGCATCACTGTGGATGCGCGGCATGGGTGTAGCCACCCTGGCACCTGGAGCATGGACACTGGGGGGCACAGGGCATGGTGGGGGTCAGCATGTGCACTGTGTGAGGGAGCACAGTTGGGCACATTGTGCATATTGTGCAATAGGACCATGAAGGCACCACGCCCCATGGGCTCAATAGCGCTCGAGCGCCATAGGCCCAATAGCACCCAGGCACCATAGGGTCCATGGCGCATAGGGTACAACGGCCCCAATAGTGCACCCAGTGCACACTGAGCAGCAGGCAGCAGCACATGCGTGTTGTTGAGGGCACACTGTGCATATCACAACATTGCACCACAACATGCGCCGGAGCAATTCCATTGCGCAATGCAAAAGTGCGCAATATTCAGCTGTCATATGCAGATTAGCTCATCATCCAATCCACAGTGCAATGCGGAAATTTGCATGTCATTACCGTTGTGCATCGGCCCATTTGCATGTGATGCGCTATAAAGGCACCGCACAACAGCACAGGCGATGGACCGGTATTGCAACCATCAGACGTATGTTGCGCCTGCCATGGGGATGGCCAGCTCAGTGGGCTGGATGGCTGGGGTTGGCCACTGCAGCCACTAACCACATGTCCCTGTCCACAGGTAGCATCATGTCCAAGCACGAAGAGGGTGAGGAGCGTGGGCCTGCCCGCAAGTGCAGGCCCAACTTTACTAAAGTGGAGGCAGATGCCCTGTTCGAGGCATACTTGGATAGGGAGCCCCTGCTGAATGGCACCACCGGCACACCCCAGGCCAGGGCCACAGCCTGAGAGGAGGTTGCAGACACCGTGAACCAGAAGGGCAGACACCAGCGGTCTGCGCAGGAGTGCAAGAAGAAGGTGGGCACCGACAAGTGCAGGATCAAGGAGAAGGTGGCAGCCATGCAGGCTGCCAGGTCAGCCACGGGTGGGGGCCAGCCCACCATGCCACAGCTCATGGCGCAGGAGGAGCTGGTGACTGCCACCATGCGGCGCAGCACGGTCGAGGGTGTGCTGTATGGAGGACCAGTCGTCAACCTCCACAAGCATCCGAGGGGCCCGATTGGCTGCAGTGCGCCACCGCCATCCAGCCGGATGTCCCTGGCATGGTGGTGGATGAGGCCCTGGCTGTGTTCCAGCGGGACGCCAGCCATGGCATGCTCTGTGCAGAGACACAGATCGGGGCAGGGTCTGACACGGATGATGAACTGACCATAGTCCTGGACGGCGGGGGAGTTGTTGTAGGGGAACACCCATACCATCCATCATCAATGGCAGTGTAGCCAGTGGCCTGTTGGCAGTGGAACGGCTGCCTGCCACTGCCCCTGGTGCCACTGAGTGAGCAGGCATGGTGGCACAGGTTGGCGGTGCAACCGCACAGGCACTGGCCAGCTCACAGGGGCTGGAGGGGCAGCGGCAGCAGACGGCTGGAGACATTGGGTGGCCGGGCTCAGCATCCACCGCCGGAGCACCTGCCATTGCCCAGCCCCAGGAGGACCCCGCTGTGCAGCACCCACTTGAGTGGGGGGCCGTGCAACGCAGTCATACACCACCAGTGTGTTGGTGCAATGCCCATGCACCCCTGGGCACAGACCCCTTGGCCAAGCACACCCAAATGTTGCGGGCCTCCATGGAGCAACAGGTGCTGCTCATGGCTGGGGTGCGGGCACTCCACATAGAGGTGCACCAGGCAGCTTAGCAGCACGAGAGGGGCACCGTGCAGGTCCTGGAGGCCATTCAACACCTGCAGGAGGACACAGCCGCAGCCCTGGACCACATTACCAATGCGATCTCGATCAGCCTTGCCCCACTGGCTGCACAGGGCATGGCCGACTGCCACAGACACCACAGAGTGCACTGTCTACCCCACAGCCCCGTGTCGGGCAACCCCATCAGTGTCAACACCGGGCTGCACTGTGGGCATCCCAGGCACACCTGGAGCGGGCCTGTTTGGGAGTCTGCAGACCCCTGTGAGGCCCCGGTCGCAGTCCTGCAGTCCCATCCCTGGGGGGGCGGTCACAGACCCCCCCGTGGCTGTTGCGCAGCCTGAGTCTGCTGGGCGGCTGCGGTGTGGCCATCCCCATGTCCGTGGTGGCCATGTGTCCATGCGGCGGACCTGATGGGCATGCCACCCTGTCCGCTGTCTGCAGCCATTGCCCTGTGTGCGCATGGGCATTGTGTGTGTGTGTGTGTGCATGACACGGTCATGGCTGCCCGTGTGTGCACCTGCCCGGCCCCTGGCCTGTGTGGCATGTGCATGATGATGCCATCACAGCACCAGTTGCGCATGTGCACGGTGCTCTGCATCTGATCCATGCCACTTGCTGGTGCCTGGGCATGTGCCAGTATGTGGGAGGTGGGTGGGTGTGTGAGTATCGGTCGCTGTGCAGTGCTGCGTGGTGTTGCGATGGGTCATGTGTGCATGGCCCCCGCCCCACTCCTGCCTGTGTGCATGCATGGCCATGTCACGCATGGCTGTGTGCCTTGCCACTGTGTCAGTTCTGTGCATGGGTGTGTGTCCACCTACCTGAGTGCACCATAGTGCTCTCGTGCTATGGTGTCCCGCTGCTTGCATGCCATCCTCATGAGCCAGGGATCCCTCCACTCGGGGGGGGGGCTTCCTACCGCCTCCCGGCCCTTCGCCTCATTATCCCCACTGCTGTTCTCCTCTTCAGCCTTGACTGCTATTCCACAGTCAATGGCCATGTTGTGCAGCATGCAGCAGGCCAGGAATAGGCCACAGGCCTTCAAGGGGCTGTACTGTTGGGCACCACCGTACCTGTCCAGGCAATGGAACCATGCCTTCAGCATCCCGAACACATGCTTAATGATGTTCCACATGCTGGTGTTTGCCTCATTGTACTGCTCCTCCACCGGGGATGATGGACACCTTTATGGAGTGAGCAGCCAGGGCTTGAGTGGGTAGCCACTGTCACCTGTGTAGTGAGAGAAAGATGGTTAGCCTAGTGACCCCTTCACTGTGCCTTGTGCCCTTCCCGGGCACCCTCAGCAGCTCCCCTGCCCTGGCCTCCCCCCTTCCATGCCCTGCTGTACCCAGCTGCCCATGGTCTCACAATACTCATTCACTAGGTGATCTGTGTGGCTGTCCCCACTCTCAAACCTGTGGCACAGTGTCGAGCTGTGCCAGATGAAGGCATCTTGTGCTCCCCCAAGGTGTGTGGCACAGACATTGGTTATGCGCCCCCTGGCATCGCACACCACCTGGCAGTTGATACTGGGGTAGCCCTTTCTGTTGATGTAGGCTACCCCCTCTGTGCCAGGTGGCATGTGAATGCCCACATGGGTGCAGTCGATGGCCCCCAGCATGCCAGGCATATGTGCTACCCTGTGGAACCCCTGCATAGTTGCTGTATGCTCAGCATGTGTGCTGGGGAAGTGGATGTATTCCACAGCATGTGGCAGCAGAGCATTGAGGAATTGTGTGAGGATCCATGATGTGGCCGACTGGGTTATGCCTGTGGAGTCCCCTGTTGGTCTCTGGAAGGTGCCTGTGGCGAGCAGGCACATGACAGCTGTTACCTTTGTCTTCACTGTCAGGGCGTGGCTCCATTGGGTGGGTGCCTGCATCTCCTCACTGCACAGCTCACAGAGCTGCCTCAGAATTGCCCGGTTCAGGCGATACCAGCCCACGATCTCAGCGTCAGCGTGGGTCTCAAAGCTGATGCGGGGCCGGTACCGCCTGTTCTGGGCATACCACCGATGGGCCCTTCCACGGCCACGTTGCTCCACCTGTTGCCTCCTCACACCCCTCATTACTGCCTCCATCTGGAATACCACACTGGCATGGCCCCTGTTGTTCTGTCACCCCCTGGGTGTCTGGCCCCCCCGACTCTGTGGGGCAGTGCCTGTCACTCGGCAGGGCCCCCTCCTGTGTACCCTGCCCCTGGCTGGCGTTTGCCTGCGGGCTCTGTCACCCACCCCTGTGGGTGCCTGTGTCATTCCCCTTGGGTCTGGTGGCTGTGTTTGGCACCCACTCTCTCACACTCCCTCAATGAGCCTCCCTGTCTGTTGCACTCCCACTCTCTCTCTCTCTCTCTCTCTCACCTCCCTCTCTTCTCTTTCTCATTCTCTCCCATCTCCTTCTTCCCTCTCAGACTGCCTGTCTGCCTCCCTCTGTCCTGCTCCCCTCTGGCACAAGTGCCCTCCTCCAACTTTTTCACTGTTTTTATAGGCTCAAGTCTGCTCCACGCAACTGGCAGTTGCTCCTGACTTGTGCCATTGGTCAGGGGTTGAATATCACACTGTGCCGCATATTCATGGGTCCGTCCCCTGCCCTTGTGCATGCATTCATTACTGTTGCGCATTGGCGCACTGCTACTTGCACTGCACAGTTGCTCCCACTGAATATCGCTCTATGGCGCATCTCCACAGTTGCACATGCACAACCCTGTTGCGCCATGTGCAACTGCTTTGAATATCCAGGCCAATATGTAATGCACAGTATAATAATGTGTTAAAAATAACAGGATTAAAAAAAAATTGAGTGACCCAGTTTATGTTTTTTTTTTTTATCAATATATGGTACCTGTAGCAATTTGTTATTGATATATCAATTTTGCAGACTCCAGGCTTTCATTCAAAACAATTTTTTATTCTAGCCCTAATGGATTCAAAATAATCCCATTTTAAAGAAATAGGTCCTGATATTCAAAAAACAGGGCAAGCACAGCACAAATATTTGTGCTGCACTTGCAGTAGTGCCTGACCCATCAGCTGCTATATTCAGTTGGATAGCGGGCCAGCGCTATCTGACTGAATATTGGACCATGTTGGCACAATGCTAAGTGAAACTGTGCTGCCCCCGGCATGGAGCCGGGCAGCATATAGCCCACAGGAATTAGCGCTGACCGAAATGGATAGCGCCAAGACTCCTGGCTGTATTCAGCCACAACATACAAATGAGCCTATTGGACATGCAAGGCATTAAGTGGCCATTTTTGTAATTTTTTTATTTTAGTCTTAGGTAACTGGGTAAGGCCCACTAGGCACAAGTGTTTGTTTTCAGGGGTAACCTGGGAGCACTGGGAAGGTTAAGTGACTTTCTCAGAGTCACACAGTATGCAAGTGGAAGTTGTGGGAATCAAACCCAGGTCTGCTGAATGTACGAAGCTCATTCACAGCTCATTATTCTAACCTCTAGACTATACTGCCAGCTATTTATATGCCAATTATGGACTCATTTGAGTGGTGAGCAGCAGCACATTAGCACCCATCCTGCAATGCATCTTATGAATTTCCTGGTGTCTAGCAGGCACCCTCCTCACCCCCCATGCCTGAACACCCATTTCATGTTCTGCATAGTTATCCCTGGTGTCTAGTGGCACCCCCACCCACACCCCTGAAAACCCATTCCATATAATGAAGCATTATCGCTGGTGTCCAGTGGCAACCTCCACCTCCAAACACCCTTTTTCATATTCTGCATAGTTGTCTCTGGTGTCTAGTGGCATCTCCACTCCCGAACACCAGTTTTTGTATTCTGCATAGTTATCACTCATGTTTATGGCATCCCTCACCCCCACAAACACCTGTTTCTTGTTCTGCATAGTTATCCCCGGTGTCTAGTTTCACCCCCAACCCCAAACACCCATTTCATATTCTGTATAGTTATCCCTGGTGTCCACTGGAACACCACCCCTCGGTCACCCAGTTACATCAAGTAAGAATGTCCTGGTGTCCAATGGATTCCCCCCCCCAGTCACCCATTGCCAAAAGTCAAAGTAATCATTGGTGGTCCAATGACCCCCACCCCCCCCACCTGGCTCGCCTGCTCACATAGCACCACCCATCACACCCCAACTCTTACCAGGGTGTCTTGCAATGTCCAGCAATGCCTAATACAGTAACCAGCACAATCCTCCTCTCACCTTCTCAACCGGCTACCATATGCATGCCAAGTGAGCACGCACACTCACTGACAGCTAATATGCAGCTGGCAGAAGAGGTGAGAGGAGGGCTGTGCCGGTCATCATATCGAGCATAGCTGGATGTTGCAGGACACCCTGGCAAGAGTTGGAGTATAATGGGTGGTGGTATATGAGCAGGCGGGTAAGGTGGGGGGGGTCCCTAGACCACCAATTGTTACTTTTACTTTTGGCAATGGGTGACTTATTGGAAGAAACTCTGGAGTTTGTAGCCAGATTTAAATATCTGGGCTTCTGGATTGACCATAAGCTCTCCTTCATTGACCATATTGAGGAACTAGCGAAAAAACTAAAGCAAAGGCTTGGTCTGTTCTTCTGCACTGGGCACTTACTCAAATAAGAAGCAAAAACTCAATTGGTTCAGTCTACCTTTTTTCCACTCCTTGATTATGCTGACTTCCTTTGCAAACAAGGCCCTAGTACTGCCCTAGCTAAGCTTGACGCTCTCTACCACCGAGCACTAAGATTTATTATCGGAGCCCCATACTCCACCCACCACTGATCCCTATATTCTAAACTAGGAAGGCTATCTCTTAAATTAAAATAACAGAAAAATGCAGTCACCTGACTGTACAGAGCCATTATCAACAAGCTGCCCCAGTATATATATGATTGTCTGCCTGCCTGTACTGCAAGGAACTACCCATTTAGGAGCCTCTCCTACATCACCCTAGTCATCCCTAGAGTTAGAACGCACCTTGGTGAAGGTTCTGTAAGACATGCCTTTGCCTGTCCTCTAGAACAACATCCAAAAGACCTTGAAAATAGCAATCCCTATTAAACTGGCCACTTTTAAAACTATGTTTCCTCGTTCCTTCAATGAGTCATGCAAATGCTTTCAATGATGACCTGCTGTCCCACCATCTGGTTCCTGACTCCCTCTCTTCTATTAGCAGAAATGTCTATCCTGCCACAGCTCCATTCTTGTCGTTAAGTTATCCTGTACCATTGTGTATATATGATGTATATATTTTTTACGTTGTACATTGTATTTTGTATGCTGCATATATTATGTTCTACCTTGCTACATTCTTATGTAATTGTTTTCTGATGAGGTATCCTTTTATCGTACCTTGTACCACTTTCTGTATTCCTTGTTATTTTCTTGTTAACCAATGTGAACATACCCAGGTCCATCTCATAAATGAGTTTTACTCAATGGTGTTTCACTTGGTGAAATAAAGATTGATTGATTGATTGATTTGATTGATTGATTGACTGGGAGGGGGACCACTGGACTCCAGGGCATTCTTACTTGTTGTAACTGGGTAAATGAGGGGTTGTGGTGCTGCTGGACACAAAGAATAACTGTGAATAATATGAAATGGGTGTTTGGGGGTGGGGGTGCCACTAGGCAAGAGGGATAGCTATGCAGAATATGAAATGGGTGTTCAGGGGTGGACATGCCACTGGACGGCAGAGACAACTCTTCAATATACAGAGTGGGTGTTCAGGGGTGGGGGTGCCACTGGACACAAGGGATAGATATGGTGTAATGGAACTGGGGATCAGGGCGGGCAGCTGCAGTACAGCTGCTCTGCCTTTGGAGGGGGGTGGGAGCACACCATTAAGATGTGGTTTTCAGCTGCAGTAAACTGCGCTGCTTGCTTTACCATCACCACAAACCTTTGAAGATACCACTGTGCCAATATGCATGGGAGGACCCCCCTCCTTTGCATAGGCACAGCTATGTTATATTACTATGGTACTTCAGGATTGTGATGGCACTCCTGGGGGCTTCTGAATGTGATCTGGCTGGGACCACAAGTACAAATCCAGGTTGGTGCACTCGCAAATCCTATTTGCAGGTGTACTAATCTTTAAATATTAGGCCCATTATCTTTTAAAAGGTTTAGCTTTGGAACTGTTAGGGCTAGACTTTTTTTGGGACTCTGGCCATTAAAAATCAGCTCCGTCAATACTGTTTTTATGTCTCAGTACTATTGTAACCCCCCCTTTGGGAGGTTACCAGGCTATTTGCCCCAGATTTCCAGGTGGCCTAATTCGGCACGGTTATAAAAAGGGTTGATATCCTGCTGACATTTGGGTTCAGGTTCAAGTTTATTTGCAGGAAAACTCCATTGAGCATGCTCATTTACAAGGAGGTCCTGGTAGGACAGTGAAGTAACAAGACAATACAAAGAGTGCTTGACAATGAGTATATCCAGTACAATCACTGAGAAGGATCATATCAAACATATTAAGGGAAGGTAACGTAAGTGCAATATTTTGAAATAGGAACAGTTGAGCTGAGGGTACAACAATATCAGGGAACTGAAGAAAGCATAGGGAACTCAAGAGCAATATTTTGGCATGAGAAATATTGATATGGGAGGACAACAATAATCAGGGACTAATGGACAAGAAGAGGAGGTACAGTATACTAGGAATCATAGTAGGAAATGTCAGGAGCTAAAAGCCGTTAGCCCAAGATGGCTCCATTATCAATGTCGTCAAAACTACTTCAGTGTACCTCCTGAGAGTATGTAATTATTACATTTTTTCTTAAATTCTGACTTGGTTATACTAATGACAACTTCAACAGGTAGCAAATTCCAAGCGTTTACCACTCTGGAAGTACAGAAAAACATTCTTTTATCTGATCTAAATTATTTTCCCCTGAGTTGGAGTGGATGCCCACAAGTTTCCATATTTCCAGGTTTAAAGTCAATATCTAGTTCATCCATTAGCGCAGGGTCTTGAGTGACATCATACATGAGGAGAACATTTCCCCTAGTATGTCTAGTTTCCAGGGGCATCAGATCAAGATCATATCTCTGTGGCCTTTTATAATTTTGGTGTATCTCCTTTGTATTTTTTCTGTATTATTTCTATAGTTTTTTTGTATGGATTCTATACTTGTGAAGCATATTCAAGGTGAGGTCTTGCATAAGTTCTATATAAGGGTACCAATACCTCACTTTCTATGGATGTTCCTTTTTATTGTCCATATCATTTTATTTACTTTTAATGATGGGCCAGTGCCTTCAGGAGGGAAAAGAGGAGTGGGGGGGAAGGGAATACAGATGTAGTGATAAAGAAGGATAGAGTGAGGGAGGGGCTGCTGGCACTGAAGGTGGACAAATCACCAGGCCCAGACAGAGTACATCTAAGGGTACTAAAGGAACTGGATGAGGAGTTAGCAGGGCCACTGGTAGACCTATTTAATAGTTCACTAGAGTCAGGTGTGATGCCACAGGACTGGAGAACAGCACATGTAGTGCCCCTCCAGAAAAGCGGTCCCAAGGATGACCCAGGGAATTACAGACCAGTCAGTCTGACCTCCATTGTGGGCAAGCTCATGGAGACCATACTAAAGGAAAGGTTGGTAGAATATCTAGAGGAGCATGGTCTCTAGGATGCGAGGCAGCATGAATTCATGGGGGGGGGAGATTGTGTCAAACAAATCTGATTGATTTCTTTGACTGTGTCACTAAGACAGTAGGCAGAGGCCAAGTGGTAGACGTCCTCTATGTTGATTTCAGCAAGGCCTTTGACTCTGTGCCCCACAAAAGGTTGATCAAGAAGTTGGTGGATCTCGGGGTTGGGGAAAAGATACCCAATGGGTGGAAAACTGGCTGAGGGACAGAACCCAGAGGGTGGTTGTGGGGGGAGAGCTATCTGGCACCAGAGAGGTAACCAGTGGGGTCCCACAGGGCTCAGTGCTGTGGCTGGTATTGTTCAATGTCTTTATCAATGACATTGGGGATGGCATTAAGGGCAAAATGTGCCTATTCATGGATGACACCAAGCTTTGCGGGAGAGTGGACACAGCTGAAAGGATACAGGACTTACAGGAAGATCTGGTAAAGCTGGGGAGGTGGTCCAGAATCTGGCAGCTTGGCTTCAATGCCAAGAAATGAAGAGTTATGAATACAGGGAGCCAAGAATCCCAGGATAGACTACTACCTAGGTGGAGACAGAGTATCTGCATCAGAGGAGGAAAAGGACCTGGGAGTGATGATCACTAGTGACCTGAAGCACTCCACACAGTGCAAGAAAGCAGCAGCAAAGGCAAACAAGATGTTGGGATGCATATCTAGGGGGATCAGTAGTAGGAGAGAAGAGCTTATACTGCCCTTGTACAGGTCACTGGTAAGGCCGCATCTAGAGTATGGAGTTCAGTACTGGTGCCCACACCTCAAAAAAGATATTAGCCTGCTGGAGAAGGTCCCAGAGGAGGGCTAGAAAGATGATAGCAGGTCAGCAGGGTAAAACATATGAGGAGAGGTTGAGGGCACTGAACATGCACTCCCTGGAAGACAGAAGAGCGAGGGGACATGATTGGGACCTTCAGTACTTGAAATGGATAAATAAGGTTGATAAGGAGAGTCTCTTTAAACTAAGTGGCAACCATAACACAAGGGGGCACAGTCTTAAGCTGGAGGGTGGGAGGTTTAGGAGGCGGTCAGGAAGCACTTCTTCACAGAGAGGGTGGTGGACACCTGGAATGCGTTGCCAGGAGAGGTCATTTCATTGAAGACAGTGGGAAGCTTTAAAAAGAAACTTTCTCAGGCTTTTCAATGATTCCCCCCCGAGAAGCATAACGAAAACTTACCTGGGCAGAAGTCCTAGGATGCCCATATTTTATTATTTAATAGCCCCTATTTTAGAAGGGATTTTAGAAGGAAAGAGACTGTATTTTGGCTCCATAGAGCCAAGCTATGGTGGCCATGATTTGTTCCAAACTGCCATCTAAACAACATAAATTTAACTTTAAAAATAGCCCCCATTCATTTCCATAGAAGCGCACCCCCACGCTCTACAAATCATGACATCACAAAACATGTGCGCATGGGGCAAAATGGGGCCAGATTGCAGACTGAAGTGCTATGAGGAAGTGGAAGAGATCAGCGTGGATCAGCTCCATGGAGCCCAAATACAATTCCTTCCCTTCTAAAATAGGGGCTATTAAAAAATAAAATATGGGCATCCTAGGATTTCTGCCCAGGTAAGCTTTTGTTATGCTTCTCAGGCCAGGGACCTAGATAGTTGCTCTTTAAGAGAGACTGGGATAAATATAGGAGGAAGGTAAGGATCATGGGTAGGGAGGATGGGAGGAATGGGGAGAGAGGGCAGGGACATTTGCTCAAGCTGTGGACCCTGCAATATAAGCAGACTTGATAGACCAAATGGCCTTCTTCTACTGGCTTCTTTGTATGTTCGTATGTATGTATGTTCAGAAGATTGCTTAGTGAAGATTAGGTCACTTAATATATGATTTCCCAAGTCTTTTTTCATTTGTGGTTTTTTTCAAGTGCTGTACCATTAAGGGTATAGTTATACCTCCGATTATCCCTGCCCAAGTGCAGGACTTTGCATTTGTTCATATTTAGCTTCATTTGCCATGTAGTTACCCAGTTAGTTATTTCAAATAGGTCCTACTGTATTAATTCCATTTCTTGTGTGGCCCTACGTGGTCCACCAATCTTAGTATCATCAGCGTATTTGATGACCCAGCAAATTTAACTTAGAAGTAAGATCGGCAATGAATATCTGGAAAAGGACCGGCTCCAGGACCGAGCCCTGGGGAACACCATTCGTAACCTCACCCTCTTCAGAAAGGTAACCATTCACTACCACCCTCTGTCGACTCCCGCCCAGCCATTCCATAATCCATTTCATTATTGTTGGATATTTATATTACCTTGTTCAGGTTTGTTAATTATAGCCCAGTGTGGAGTGAGATAAAATGCTTTAGCGAAGTCAAAATACACGATGTCACAGGGAATATTCTTATCCATTGCCTGGTTGATTTTCTCACAAAAGCAAAGGAGTTTGGTAGTGCAGCTTCTTCCTTTTTTAAAGACATGTTGTTCACTATCAGAATTGTACAGTGATACATTTATTCTGCCTTTTATTATACTCTCCAGTAGTTTACCTATAACACAAGTGAGACTTATAGGTATATAATTCTGGACATTTCCCTTTCCCATTTTTTAAATATTGGTACAACATGTGTCAGTTTCCAATCCATGGGTACTACACCACAGTTTACAGACTCCTCAAAAAGGATTTTTAGGGGTGCAGCCAACACATCAGATGTATTTTGTAAACGTTTTACAGGAATATTATCAAGGCCTGGGGAGCAGTTAGGTTTTAAATTTATTTTCTCATGAATTTCCTTTTCT
Organism: Neoceratodus forsteri; assembly: GCA_016271365.2. NCBI lineage: Eukaryota > Metazoa > Chordata > Ceratodontiformes > Ceratodontidae > Neoceratodus > Neoceratodus forsteri. The sequence goes on from CM057456.1 coordinate 965,030,543, forward strand.
GTAATGTTAATTTTTGAGTTAGGAGGATGTGTATCTGTCATTTTCAGTTTTTCCCCTTTTTGGAATACTCCGCAGAAATATTTGTTAAAATGGTGTGCCATTTGTGAGACAGGTATCTAGAAACCCTGTTTCATTGGGGGAACTGGCTGTTAAGTTGTTCCAGTCAATGCCTGGATAGTTGGAATCACCAACCAATACTACATCGGATTGTTTAGTTAGTTCTGAGATCACTTCATTTATTTTGGAGTTATAATCCGTTCCAGCAGCTGTAGGTCTGTATAAGTTCCCAGTGGTTAGTTTTTTGCCCTTACAGTCTTTAATTTGTATATAACATCTTCTATGTCAGCCCCTTGATCGATGTTAATAGTTAATTCTGACAATTGCAGAGATTCTTTCACAAAGATGCAGACTCCACCCCCTTTTTTGTGACACCTGTTTCTATGATAGACAGTATAGCCTGGAATTGCATTGTACCAAGAGGATGTGTCATCCCACCATGCCTCAAAGATAGCTGCAATATAACTTTGCTTTTAAATGAGAGTACCTGTTAGCTCACTTATTTTTATCAAATTGAGGCTTCTTGCATTACCTAAAAGAATATTATACCCATTCGCTTTTGATTGCAAGTTTTGGGATTCCTTACTGCTGTCATGCCCTCCTTGCCCCTGTCCACTTAGTTTAAATGCTTATCAATTGCTGTTGAGATGCTTTTCCCTATTATGTAGCTTCCTTTTTTACTTAGATGAATCCCATCTCAGCTAAAATGGCTATTGTTTACAAATGTTTCCCAGTGGGTGATACAAGTGAACTTCTTTTTCAGTGCCCATTTCCTTAGCTATTTGTAAATTTTTTAAATTTTGCCTATCTTTGTGCTGTTTGCTCTAGGCACTGGTAGGATCACCGAAATGCAGATTTCATGCCCCTTTTGTTCTAAGATGTTCACTAGTGACATGAAATTGCTTTGAATATCCTCGATTGTAAATTTATTGACATCACTGGTGCCTGCATGAATGATAAACAGGGGGTCACTACCCACATTACGTAGGATGTTAGGGACCATTCTTTCCAGGTCTCTTACCCATGCCCCTCCAAAACTTGAACAGGTTCTGGTCTGTTTATCCTTTTTACATATATGTATCCATCTGTGTACTTAATAATGGAGTTCCCAGTCACTGCCACCCATCTAGTTTCAGCTTGTTGATCAGTTTCCATTGTTTGTTGATCAGTAAGGTCATTTTTAATCTGTGTTTGAGTGTTATCTTTATTCTTCTGCCCTATTTCCATGATTGGACATTGTTCATTTGGGGGTTATTCTCCTCTTGATGTATTTGAACAGTAATAACATGACGTCTGTATTTTAGGATTAGTTTTAGGGGAGTTATTTGTTGGGGTGGGTCATCTGTATTATACATATCCTCGGTTGTCATTTTCCTGAATCTGGTTGTCTGCACTAATGAGCCCAGATATTCAAAAGGGTTGCATAGGCGCCCAACAGTGTTGCACCATCGCAACCCACTGTGCACCAGTCACGATATTCAAAGGAAAGTCGCCGCCACAAATCCCGATCGCGCGGAGCGTGACAGTAATGTATGGTGCACAGGTGGGGCGCCCATGCACAACCTGCACAGCCGATATTCAGCCCAGGATGTGCAGAGCCTGCATTCAAACCCTACTTGCGCCTGCACAAAGTTAAGCCAAAAAAAAAAGGAACAACTGATGGCCACCCACAGGTGAGCTTCCGCATTGCAGGGTGCAACATGGCAGCTGCCACCTCTGGGTGGCCACCCGAGTTCTGGCTGCATCTGGCAGCGCCCCCCCATGCCTGATCACGGGCATTTGTATAAGAAAAGGAGGATTATTGCACTATCTCTGGTGGTCCAGTGGACCGCTGTTTGCCCGATCGTGGGCGTTTGTATAAGAAAAGGAGAATTATTGCACTATCCCTGGTGGTCCAGTGGACCGCTGTTCGCCCGATCGTGGGCATCTGTATAAGAAAAGGAGAGTTATTGCAATATCACTGGTGGTCCAGTGGACAGCTATGTGCCCGATCACGGGAATCCGTTCTAATAAACACCCCCTTCCAATATCCCTGGTGGTCCAGTGGACTGCTATGTGCCCGATCACGGGCATTCGTTCTAATAAACCCCCCCTCTCCAATATCCCTGGTGGTCCAGTGGACCGCTATGTGCCTGATCGTGGGCATCTGTTCTAATAAACCCCCCCATCCAATATCCCTGGTGGTCCAGTGGACCTCTTTCCGCCGATCGCGGGCATCTGTACCCAAAGAAAGGACCAATATCCCTAGTGGTCTAGTGGTACCCCCCACCCACCCACTGAGCCCCCACCCCGCTCCCCCGTCAGCAGGCGGGCAGCAGCACCAACTGCCTGCCGCCCGCCGCCCACCGACTGACAGCTCGGTAGGGCTGCACATTCAGATATGTGATTCATTCACATATCTGAAATGTAGTAGACAGCATGGGCTGCATGCCCATTGGCTCACGCTGTGAACCAATGGGTGTGCAGCCCTACTGAGCTGTCAGTCAGCAGGCAACGGGGTGGCAGGTGGGTGGGGTGCTGCCGCCCACCAGCTGACGGGGGGAGCGGGGTGGTGGGGCTCAGTGGGCGGGTGGTGAGGGGGGTACCACTAGACCACCAGGGATATCGGTCCTTTCTTTGGGTACAGATGCCCGCGATTGGGTGGAAAGTGGTCCACTGGACCACCAGGGATATTGGACAGGGGGGTTATTAGAGCGGATGCCCACGATCGGGCACATAGCGGTCCACTGGACCACCAGGGATATTGCAATAACTCTCCTTTTATTAAACAAATGCCCATGCTCGGGCACAGAGAGGTCCACTGGACCACCAGGGATATTGGACAAGGACTTTATATTTCAACAAATGCCTGTGATCGGGCTGCAGGGGGCATCAGTCCCCAATGGCCGCTGCCTGGCTGGGTGCCAGGTCCAAGTCCTCGGGGATCGGCGCACCTGCATGCTAATGGGATGCAAATGGGGCCATAATGACATGCAAATGGCCCCATGTGCACCTTGCATAAATTATGGCCCCATTTGCATGTCCCCTTTTGAATATAGCAGATGCTGTGAATGGTACAATGGCACTTGCGCTAGCGCATCTCCATGCTCCACTCTGGCCACTTGCTCTGGTGCAGTGCCACTGCGCCATGCACAGTGGGAGTAGCCAGGGTGCGGTATTCAAAGCTGCTGAGCCATAGCGCAGCTCCGTTGAATATCGCCCAGGCCACACCCCTTCGCAGCCAAGTTGAGCTGCGCCCATGCTTGCGCCACAGCCTGGCGCAGTTTGAATATCCGGGCCATGGTCTCTAAGGAGGTGTAGGAATTCTGAAGTGGAATGCTAAACTCCATTGCCCGCCTTCCCTTTTTGTTTTTGTTTTTATTGAATACTTGGCTCCATTCAGGATCATCATCAGAATCCTCCTCTTTCCCTCATTTCATGGATCCTTCCACATGCTTATTGGGAGCTAGATTTACACTTTCTTTGTCATTTCCTGGTTTCATTAGCTGTTGCGTGAATTGATAATACTGTTGTTTTAGGTCCTTAATAACATACTCTAGCTCTTTAATTTTACCCCTTAATACATCATTTTTCTTACATTGATGCCATTTAAGGCCTTTAAACCCCGTACTAGCCTCCAGACAAAAATTTCCACATATTATGCATGTCATGGCCACTTCCCCTGTACTTAGTGTGACTATGCCCTCGTTGGTATTCATTCTGCAGCAAACCACTATACTTGTTTATGAAGAAAGTAGGATGCAAAGGGTCCTGACCCAGCGTCCATTCGTCCACAGCTGACACGTGCAAGATGCGCATGTCCCCGTGTGCAATCCCATGCATGTTCACTAGTGGGGGCCTGAAGTAGTGCCTGGACCAGAAGTAGCGGTACGTCCTACTTCTAGTTTCGGCGATACAGCGATACCTTGACAAAGTGTTTAAAAACACGTAAATTGCCTGCAATATAGCAGTTTACAATTGCCTATGGTCCTTTTTCAGCTGGCAACATGGCCCAAGATCAGCAATTCTGATCTGCTGCTGACAAAGCCTGGGACAGTCTGCTAGAGTTCTACAATGCTTTTGGAACAGCCACAGAGGTCAGCAGTTGGAGAGAAAAGGACCTGCCTTGCACCTCCTCCAGACACTTTAAAACACAGAAGAAATAATACAATAATGGTTTATATGCAGTATTAAGACCACCTCTCACCAGAGGCACACTAGCTCCATCTGTACACAGCTAAATCTGGCTCCGCTCACTAGTGGGGGCCTTAAATAGTGCTGGGACCAGAAGTAGTGGTACTTCCTAATTCCAGTTTCGGCGATACAGCAATACCTTGACAAAGTGTTTAAAAACACATAAATCTCCTGCAATACAGCAGGATTAGGCAGTTTACAATTGCCTATGGCCCTTTTTCAGCCAGCAGTGTGGCCCAAGATCAGCAATCCTGATCTGCTGCTGACAAAGCCTAGGACAGTCTGCCAGAGTCCTACAATGCTTTTTGGTACAGCCACAGAGGTCAGCAGTTGGAGAGGAAAGGACCTGCCTTGCACCTCCTCCAGACACTTTAAAACACAGCAGAAATAATATAATAATGGTTTATATGCAGTATTGGGACCACCTCTCACCAGAGGCACACCAACTCCAGCTGTACACAGCTAAATCTCAATTTGACTATAATGTCACAGAATGAAATGTTTATGTAGTAAATCTGATGTTACAAGGCTCACTGAAGATAAGTTAGATGACCCCTAAACACACTTCATTTAAGTTACAGGCTTTTTTTTACAGTGTTTGAAATGGACTGTTCATATGCACTTTTTCATCTTAAAACTTACCATGCTGCTGAAATGTTGTTTAAAATTTTATTCAAATTTCATGAATTGGAAAAGTTGTTACATACTCCATTGAGCAAAGCTCATTTCAAAGGAGGTCCATTTTTCAAAAATAAAGAAAAAGACAAACTGTTGCAAATAAAACATTATAAAAGAAATATTAAATACATCATACAAAATCATTATTACACATTCACATTATTAAAATTAGACACGTAGTACAAATAAAATCACTAAACAATATGTGACATAGTCCCTACTAGATAAGTACACCTACACAGCTAGGTAATATTGCATCTGATTTGGGTTTATACCGCTGTTTTATATTACCCGAATTAATTGCCTGATTACTTTGACGTAAGAAAATGGGCAATAGGTTCCATACTGCAGGCCCTTTTGCCCAGAAAGCAGATCTGCCCATGTTGTTGCTAAAGTACTGAAAAAGGAGTTTGCTTGTCTGTCCTGGTTATGTGCCTTCTTCCTGAAAACTTAGGTTAGCTAAGCTAGTTGTTTTACAGGGAGTGTGTGTGTGTTTTTACCTTTGGATTTCAATAATCTTTACTGTGCCTGTGCTCACTATTCATCACGTTTGAGGTAGAGGAATATAAAGATGTTGAGGACATACATTTAAACTTTGATATTGGTATTCAACCTTACCAATTTGAGCCCACAGTATCCAGTGTTAATCAGTGTGAGGGGGCACAAGCTGCATCTGATTCTGATAAAGAGACTGACAGTTCTGATTCAGATGACAAACATGGGAGACTTACCTTGGATTGGTTAGTATTTTTAATTATTAATACATGCTCATTACTTTATCTGTAATCTAGGGATAATTGTCTGTTTTATTTAGCAGTGCAAAGGTATTCCAGTCCTTCATATCATCTGTACTAGCCACCCCCATTATATTATATAGCAACTCATTGACCTATGCTGCATCACAATCTATATTTTTTAATATGTCTTTGAACTATTCAGTTCTGCACTATATCGAATCATACTGTTTTTTGCATGCATGTGTGGGGGGGGCTCTGCAGAGGTGCCCATGTGCATTCATTGTTATCATAATTTGATGGTACTTCATATTAGTTTATTAGGGGCTGTGTTTGGATATGGTTTCATCTTGTGTTGCAATGCAAGTATGTTTGTGCATTTTTTTTCTCATTGTATATGTTATCTATTCTGGTGTGTGTGTGTGTGTGTGTACACTGTGAGGGTGGTCTTAACTGTCTGTTCCCGTACTGTCAGCTATGTGACCACATGTGGATGTTCATGGACAGGGGTTGAAACTGGCACCACCCCCAGTAGCCAAATGCTGTTAGATATTGTTTTGGGATAAACAAAAATCTTTGTAAGAATAAAAAAGAGCATTGCAAGTCTTACTTTTACCACTTTGAAAAACAAGATCGTGATCCTGAGCGTGCGTGTGATGTTGCCGTGGACGTGACACACATACTTAGGATCACAGGCCTGTGTTTCAAAGTGGTGAAAGTAAGGCTTGCAATGCTCTTCATTATTCTAACAAAGATCCCCATGATCAGAAGAGCATGTACTTTTAGCCCCAACTATCACTTACACTTGTTCAGGAAATTTGCACACGCGCAATGCATGTTCACAATGAGAAGAGGTATCTGGCAGCGGAAGATCGGCCAAACAATAAGATAATGTACTTGGTCCGAGCTAAAGTATATATTTTGAAAATGTAGGTAACAGATCTTGCTGTTACTCATACTGGGGCACATGAATAGTTTATTTTGCCATCAATGTTATTACAGGCACACTGATCACACAAGTTTAGTATAGCTGGTGAAAGCTGACAGTGTCCCCTTAATGTGTGCACTGCACATGCACTGCATTGATAAAAGTTTCCAGAGAGCTGCAAAGTACAGTAAGCTGAAACTGAATAGCAACTAGAAGCAAACCATTATGAGACTTTTATTAATTCACTGCAGTGAGCAGTGCACACACTAAGCAACTCACTGAAAAATGCTAAACCAATGGGTTGGAGGGACAGTTTAATGTGACTTGTACTGTATGTTATACTGGAATAGATATGCATATATGTGTATATGTATTAGTCAGTGTGTGTGTGTGTGTGTGTGTGTGTGTGTGTGTGGTGTGTGTGTGTGTGTGTATATATCACAACAATTTAAAGTGCAGTTAGGTGGTTTAGTGGTTAATGCAAAAATTGCTAGTCTACATTCCCCCACTATCTAGATGAGTTTCAGCCTTATGCATGTCATTGTTCATTTAAATGAGGTGTCTAGTAGCAACCCCCCCGCACTCTGATGTCCCTCAGAGCCTGAAAAGAAAATGGTCCCTCAATGTCTTTTTTTAATCTGTAAAAATGTGTGTAGACAGTGCACTGTTGTGTTATACTGGACTATATATGTATATATGTGTATATGTATTAGTCAATGTGTGTGTATCACAACAATTAAAAAGTGCAGCTAGGTGGCTCAGTGTTTAGTGCAAAAATTGCTAGTCTACATCCCCCCACTGTCTAGATCAGTTTCAGCCTTATGCATGTTTTTGCAGATTTAAATGAGGTGTCTAGTGGCACCCACACCCAGCCTTCACTGTCCCTCAGAGCCTGAAAAGAAGAACACAGTTCCTCAATGTCTTTTTTTAATCTCTTAAAAAAGGTATATTGCTGATGCAACCCTGCACCCCCAACCTGACTTCTCACTGAGTATCTGCCACCCCACACCATTCAGACACCCTCACACACTCCCACTCACCTGAACAGATCCCAGTGTGAAGATCCTCTGTCCCATGGAAGACACATCTTGCTGCTGGAACCGGTGACTGCTATATGAGAAATAAGGTAAATGCAGTTGAAAACTTACTGAAATACATTGAACCTCACTTACCTTATTTCTCATATAGTAGCCCCCAGTTCCAGCAGCATGATGTGTCTTTGGTGGGAGAGTGGATCTTCACACGGGAACATGTTCAGGTGAGTGAGGGAGTGTGGCGGAGTGTGGGGATGAGGGGTGGTGTGTGATCAGTAGGTGGTCAGGCTGGTAGGGTTGGAGTCACATCACCACCCAGTCTGCCTTATTAATCCACATCTAGTGTTAGGCCCATGCCCAAACTGATTTCTGGAGCCCCCCTTGCCACCCCTGTGTCTGTCCCGTGCCTTCTTAAATTCTGTGAATATTTTAACCCCTACCACCCCCTCTGGTAGACTGTTCCAGGTGTCCACCACCCTCTCCATGAAAAAATATTTTCTCGCATTTCCCCTGACCCTTCCCCCCTCTAACTTCATTTTGTGCCCCTTGACTTTAAGCATCTCTTTTTTTTTTTGAATAAGGTTTGATCTGTAACTAACTTTAAAATTGTAACCTACAGTAGAAGATAAGGGTGAACTTACTGATATATACTTTGTTGTTTTATGATTTTATTTAATTGATCTAAATGTATGTATGGTATATTTTGTGTCTTAAAAGTTTTGCTTATTATGCTGTGGACCTCGTTGAAAATGAATGTTACTCAATCAAGTTAATCCCCATTCATATGAAATTTATATGAATAAAAATATTTTACTACTACTACTTTGGAAGATGCTTCCTTCCTGTACTCTGTTTATACCAGTGATGTATTTGTTTGTCTCAGTCATATCCCCCTCTTTCCTTCCCTCCATGGAATATATATCTTACTCCTTTAGTCTTTCCTTTTACGTCTTATCTCACAGGCTCTGCACCATTTTACTTGCCCTCCACTGCACCACCTCCACCCAGTCTATGTTCTTTCTCAGATGGTGCCTGCAGAACTGGATGTAGTATTTGAGGTGTGGCCTCATGAGTGTTTTATACAGGGGTGAGATGACCTCCCTCTTTCTACTCGTGATATCCCTCCCTATCCATTCAAGCATCTGGCTACAATTTCCAGCCACCTTATCACACTGTCTAGTTTCTTTTAGGTCCTTTGAGATGATAACTCCCAGGTCCCATTCATGCTTTGTGACTGTGAGTATCTGTCCATCTAGTCCGTACTTTGCCCCTGGGTTCTTGTGCCCTATGTGCATGATCCTACACTTCTTTACTTTGAATCCCAGCTGCCATTCTTCAGACCACTTGTCCAGTTTTCTAAGGTCTTCCCTCATTCTTTCGACACCCCCTAGAGTGTCGACCCTATTGCATACCTTTGCATCATCTGCGAAGAGGCATACCTTCCTCTCCAGTCCCTCTGCAATGTTCCCAATAAAGACATTGAAGAGGACTGGCCCCAATACCGACCTCGGCGGCAACCTGCTCATCACCTCTCCCTCTCCAGAGTACTCCCTATTTACCACAGCCCTCTGACACCTGCCATTCAGCCAATTCTCCACCCACAGAACTATTTTAGGATCCACCCCTAGGCCGTGCAGTTTGTTAATCAGCCTTCTATGGTGGACAGTGTCAAAGGTCTTTCTGAAGTTCAGATAAGCCACATCCAACACACCTCCATGGTCCACTACCTTAGTTATCCAGTCATGCCATATATTAGTACACTGAGTCAGTGCAAAACACTGTGCTCATCCTAAATACAGTAAAAGTGAGGGTTAGATGTATAAGTAAACAAATGCCATATAAGGCAGTGTGTGTGTGTGTGTGTGTCTGTTAGTGTGTGTGTGTGTTAGTTAGTGTGTGTTAGGCAATGCTCTGTGTGTGTAGACAGTGCACTGCTATGTTATACTGGAATAAATATGCATATATGTGTATATGTATTAGTCACTGTGTGTGTGTGTGTATCACAATAATTAGAAAAATTAGAACGTTTAGTTAGGTGGCTCAGTGGTTAGTGCAAAAATTGGTAGTCTACATTCCCCTGCTATCTAGATCATTTTCAGTCTTATGCATGTCATTGCTAATTTAAATGAGTAGTCTAGTGGCAACCCTCCACCCTCCAATGTCCCTCGGAGCCTGAAAAGAAGAAAACAGTCCCTCAATGTCTTTTTTTAATCTGTAAAACATATGCAGAAATTGCACTGCCATGTTACCCTGGAATATATGTGTGTGTGTGTGTGTGTGTGTGTGTGTGTGTGTGTGTGTGTGTGTGTGTAGTCAGTGTATGTGTATCACAACAATTAGAAAGTGCAGTTAGGTGACTCAATGGTTATTGCAAAAATTGCTAGTTTACATATTTCTCACTGTCCACAATACCATAATTTTGCAGCCATATTGGCTCTTGCTAGAGTTTGTTTATGTATAGGAATAACTGTTGCTGATAGCCAGTCTTTGGGGTGTCGCAATTATTCAGTGATGCGTCAAATAAGTAAATAAAGTCACAAATCAATAATGTATGCCATTCTTGAGGCAGATCTTTTTTGGCTTTCACAGAATTGCTATGGTATAAAGATATGATTGATATAATTGATCATCACTGTAGATTTTGCCCAGTAGCTATCATTATGTGTTACATGCCAGTCTTGGGGGAATTCAAGGGCAGGGTGGCAGCTGTTTGTTTAGCCCTGATAGATAATTCAGGGAGTAGTAACTCTCCAGCTAGTATTACGCCCAAGACCAAGGACACCTGATGTTTGTGTCCATGTCCTGTTACATTGACCTGCTATTGCCTACACTCCACCATGGCTAACAGTGAACAGAGGACTAAGTTGACTCCTACTTTATCAGGTTCACAACTAATCCAGCTGGGATCAGTTAATGTAGTACAGCTGTGCTTATTCTTTGCAGGAATTTACTTTTCTTGCCACAGAAGTCTTCATCCTCCTCCGGTAGGCTGGGTGACTCATCAATCCTGTCTCTGTCTCCTGCAGCCATCTTTCACAGCTACGGAGTTCCTGGTAATGGTCTCCCATGGATCCCCCACCACAGGGCTAGGAGGGGGAGGACTGCCCTCTCCTCAGATAACAATCCAGAGCTTCCAGTCCACAGTGTGCAGGAGTGGGCTGCAGGGAGAGACTCCACCAGATAAATGCGCGGTCAAAACCCACAAGGTCAAAAAGCATGCTGCGCAGACATCCCAAAAACGCAGGGTCAAAAACAATGCTAATATAAATAAACTAACTCCAAACTGTGTATTTTGTATTGACCATGTGATTTTTGACTGCACATTTATTTTTTCGAGATCTTGATGGTACTTGGCAGGGGAGATGGGCAGGGCTTCATGGAGTCCCTCTTCCCATTTTCCATTTTTCTTCCCCTCTCTGGTGCTGGGGCACACCCATTGGCATGTGTGTGTGGAGACACGGATGCTCTACAGATGACTTGCAGAACCCCATCCCTTTGTGTCACTGTTGGCCATCCTTCCACCAGGCCTCCACCTGGTGGCAGTCACACAGCAGAATAAGCAGCCACCCTATCCTGGGAGAGGAGTGCAGTGCATCAGACACTCAATCTTCTTCCACCCAGGCTGATGCCTGATGATTCAAGTCCATTACTGAATCTGGGTTGCTGGCATCACAAAAGTAAGGAACACATGATGTGCTTCCATTGTGGCCATCAGACTGGCCATAGGAATTTACTTTTAACAGCCAGCCCACCGGTGCAGTGGTTGGATTTCTGCTTGTGACGCCGACTACCTGGGTTTGGGAACAGACCTGGGAGTTGGAGAGCCAGCCAGGGGGAGAAGGATCAAGCATCCTGTGGACTGCTCCCCTTCTCTAGGAAGAGGGGGAGAGACTGTCTGGTACTTTATGGACCTCTGGCAGAGGCTAGGGGTCCACTGCTGCTGGTGCTGTCACCTTAGGGGGACAAGGCAGATGTTGGATGTTGCTGCATGTTCCCACCCCCAGATCCAGCAAGCATCAAAAAGCCAGCCCCCAGCATGACAACCTGCTCTGCCACCATCTCCACTGCCTTTGACATCCACCTGGGGGGTCCCTCTCTTGTGGCCCTGACCTGGTGGGTAAGCAGGGGCTTGCCTACAGTATCTGTTGGGGGGAGCCCTTCTGGTGGCCCCACACAAGGGGGTAAGCCAGGGCATGGGGGGATGACAGGCAGGGCAGGTCTGACCTCTGAATGGAGGATTGAGGGACCAGGGACTGAAAAAAAATTTCTTTTTAGTTCCTCAGAGGTAAAAGGTGTCTCCTGTGCTGCTTTTATGTTTTGTCCCCTTTTTCTTGCAGTTACCTACAGTAGCAGCCACAGACACTGCCAGATATTTCCAGAAATTTCTGTGATATTTCCAGAAATATCTCCTGCTTTCTGCATTACCACAGTATGGGCAGCAGAGAGAAACTCTTCAGAAATGTTGTGAAATATCTGGAAATAGCTGGCAATGTCTCTGGTTACTACTGTACATGGTTAGAAAATGCCCATGCCTACCAAAACAAATGATTATTCACAAATTCACTAAGCAGCTATGGACAATGGGGTACCGAGTCAACACTGCACATTCAATAGAGTGCGGCATTAACCACACTGTGCAGACTGCACTTGGAAATACAGCAATAGGGAAATGCCGCTACCCCGTCACTGTATGCTTTTGTTTGGAGGCGTCAAGTTGCCATGTGCTGGGTGCCTGGTCAAGCTGCTCCCCTGGTGGAGTTGCTAAAGCACCAGCACATGGCAAAAGCAGGAGACCTGGGGCTGTGGTTCAGTTCTCCCCAGGTCTCCCTGTGCTACTACCTTTTGCAATTATTTTCTTTTTTCAACAAAACACAAAGAGCCCCCCCTCATGAATTTCTCCCCATCACCTAATTTCACACCCTTCTTGGAGATTGTTATTTATATTCCAGAGGGTGTGGAGAAAAGCCCCCCCGTAAAATACAAGGATGTCCATTTTGGAGAATGGCGTGTGCTGTTTATGTAGGTCGGTGTTTTACCCGACCTTATTTCAGTGCACACCATTTTGCCTGTGGCAGCTTTTACTGCAGTGTTATTGTATACGGCATTTTGACCCCATGCCAGACAATGGCACTTTACTATGCCAGTTGCTATGGAAATCATTTCCTGGGCATTCACTACTGCTCCCTCTGATTGCAAGCTTTTTAAAATGTTTTTCAGTTCAGTCTCAACATCCTGTAATAGCAATGTTGCTTTCTCTCAAGACATTATCATCTGCTCAGGCTTTAAATTTGTGTGGGCAGGAACATCTTTCAGTTTTAGCAGATAACCTGATTTAAAGTTCTGCATAGTGCATTCACATGTTGGTTCTGTACTTGTAACTATAATAATGCATCACATTCATAACTGCATTTTCCGATGAATATCTACTAACTACTACTCAGGTGGATGTGGCTGTACTCCAACCTCTGCATTTTTATTGCTTGGCTTGTTTCTTGAAGCTCATGAACAGCACTCTCAGCAACTGTTAAGGAAATACTAGTAGATTTGTGATTGCTGGCACTGACATGCTGCAAAAGAGAAAAAGTTCTCTGTGTTGGTTTTGGGCGTTGAAGTTACTGGGCTGTCCCAGTGGCACTGAGGGCTGAGGTGCTGGTCACCACACCTCACTCCATGCCGGTGACCGGTGTTTGAAAATGAGCACTGGTCGCCGGGGGTCAGCTGGGGAGGAGAAGGATTGAGCAGCCAAAGGACTGCTCTCCTTCTCTGGGGAGGGGGATCCACAGATGTTGGTGCATGGTTGCCTCCTGGCAGAGGCTAGGTGACTACACACACTCCGTGTACATAGGGGTGGAGCTGAGGCAGATGTCTGGAGGGAGCGCATGTGGATGCATGCACGCCCCCCTCCGGTGACATCATCGCATGCCCTCGGCTCTGAGGGGAGAAAAAATGGGCACCCAGTTGAGTGGTTTGATGGCCATCCATGAACTTCGCCTGGTGGCTGGGCACCCAGGCTGGATCCGTGTTCTGTAAGGAGTCTGGGGGGGCTCTCTGTGGCTCTGCTGTGGAGGGTACAACCGCAGGGGCATATGGGTGCCTGGGTGCTTGACCGGGCAGAGGCGGATGGCGGACAGAATCCCCGGACCAGATGTGGGGACAAGAGGGGAGCAGACTGAGGTGGCCAGAAAAAGGTAGAAAGTAGTAGTGATAAAAAAGAAGTTACTGAAGCAGTGACATAGTGAAGGAACCAAAGCACAAGAGACAGCAGGATTATGTTAAAGTCACTGGGAAACACAGAAGGAGGGAGATACATATATATGAAAATTAGGCTAAAATGCAAAATATGTCATTATTATTAATCAGAGCTACACTCTGAGTTTATTGTTTTATTGCAATATTATTAATCATGTCTTAGCAAAACTATTCTGATTAAGAGAATCCTGTACAAACATGACAAATAAATTGGACTAACCATTTTTGCAGATGGGTATTGTGGACAGAGACTATTGCAGCAGGGACAGTTTAAGATATGTACATGTATGCCAGTTTGTGGAGGAAAGAGTTTACCAACTCATAAAAATGTGTCTTAAAAATATGGAATTTGATCCAAGTGCTGGATGAAGAACAGATAGACTTGAACTTCTGACTGTCCATTATTGGCTTAACCTGATAACCAGTTATAAATATTGAGGTCACTGGCATTTTGGAATATTTTCTCTGACTGAAATAGTGTGCCCAGTGACTGGAGTGAATCCTGTTAAGATTCTTTTGAAAGAGGTATGTAAACTGCAAAATATGTTGGTGTTTTATGAAGTAATGCCATGTAAACTACAACATATTTTATTTTTTTATGAAGGCATTCCAAATGCCACAAACATTTAACTCACGGTATTTCAAATGTAATGAGACTGTTATCAAAATATCAATAAAAGTTATGTGAAAAGATTTGAACTTCATATAAAAAGGACTGAAATCTCCAGTACTGCAGAAAGAGGCAGCTACCTCATGAATACAGAACAGTGTGCTAGGCTTATCACTTGAAAAAGAGCACAAACTCTCATTCAGTGCACTTTTTCCTCATATACAGGCAGTCAAGAAGCTCAACGCTTTCCCTTGGGTTTACTTTTATGATGGTGCTACAGAGAAAAAGAAATAGACTTTTAGACTGCTTGAAAATACCAGAAAAAAGAAGTACAGTCATTCAAAAATCTTGAAGGTTTGATAAAATACCTGGAAGGCTGCTTCATGGAAGACAGAACCAGAACTGAACCTGTGGACCAGAAATGTACCAGCAGCATACCTTCCTACCTCCCAGCCAGGACTGCAGATAAAGATATTTCATGCCATCTGGCAAATTTAAATATTTATTTAATAATATTTTTGTTTAAAGGCATGTGCTTTATTTATTTATTTATTGGAATCTTGGATTAACACCTTTGAGCTAAAAGCTCATTTACAGAGGTTCCGTGTCATAAGGCCATAGACAAGATACATAAACTTTACTTAACAGATAGGGGTAAACATAGCAAAAAATACATAAAGGTACATTTTGATTGGGGAGAACATGTCAAGCAAGTACACTTAAAATATATCAGGTAGGAGAGGCCAACATTTTTGCGACTGTACTTAGAGCAAACCTAATGTGGACAAGCAATTTATAGCAGTAGCTGAGCCTTAGAGTGTACAGGCTGAGTTAGGAGGGTCAGAAATAGTGGTGACCAAAGGTGTGGATGAACAGAATAGATGTGAGCAAGGGGAAGGTGGAGACAGAAACAAGGGGGCGACAGATATGAGGCTAGAGCAGGCAAGGGGTGGTATTAGTTAGGAATCCACCCATGGGTTACGTAAGTAGGGAATAGGGGCAAGGCTGGGTAGTGTGGGGGGGAGAGGGGATATGGGAAAGGGTTATAAGGTAGGGGGTGAGGTGAGGGAGAACTAGAGGAGAGGGAGTGGATGGATAAGAGGAAGGGTAATATTTGTGAGCAGAAAGCAGGAAGATGGAGGGATAAAGAGGGGCATGGGGGTAAGTGCTCTGTGGGGCAAAACCAGACAGGGAAGAAAGTGAGGGAGGGAGAGGGGGTGCTCTGCAGAGCAAATAAGATGGCAATAAAGGTAGGATTAGGCACTAGTGACGTGTGCTTGAAGTAGCTTTGGGGGTGGGGGGTGGGCAGGTTGTTGTTAAACACAATCTAATGGGTATACATTATAAACTAACGTGTCTAATTATGTCTGCCAAAAGAAAAACTATGGTGTTACTTGAAATATATTTTTTTGTTTGTTTCATTGTTTGCAGACTGAAACTAATGACTTCTGCTGAAGTATTAAGTGATCTATTGTCTACAATGCAGTGTGTGTGTGTGTGTGTGTGTGTGTGTGCCCTAATAGATTCTTAGATCTTCTGTAGTGTGTAGCTTAGTTAATAAATATTTGAAATGCATCACTGTAGCTTCTTCAGTCCTTTTCCAACTTTTCAAAGTGGAAGACCAGAGATTCAGAATGAAAAGTTCAAAGAATAAATAACCTGGACCAAACTTCAAGCATCTGCTTGCAGTGCCACTTTATATTTTCACATGACACATAAAGTCAACCGAACATTTCAAGATCTAAATCTGATCTCTTCATTAGGGTGGTGGCTGTGAGTCTAATCAGACATTAACAATAATCAATATCATTATTGGTTAACACACCATATGTCTTCAATAAATTTAATTCAAATCATATTGTAAAAAGGAGTAAATCTCCTATTGACCTATAATATTGCACAATTATGAAGTTTGTTTTAGTTTGCAAGTCAAACATCAGCATCTTTCTCGCTGAAAATCAAATATGAATTCCATAAATGAGATTTTTTTTTAATTTAACCTAACAAACCCATATTACATGCGTACATGCATATATACATAGATGCCAACAGATTAGGCCCATCAGTCTATCGAGTCTGCCCATCACAGCATGCTGGTATTGCACAGTAGCTGCCTCATCCCCCCATGTTAATTCATCCCCTTCCCTGATTCCCAGCCTGCTCCTTCCTCTGGTTCCCCCATCCCCCATCACCATACCCCTAAGCCTATCCCAGCCTCTCTTGAAACCATCCACAGTCCTCATTTTTACCAGACAATCCTTATTCTCCTTTTAGAACCCCTTCAAATACATGAAGGTTTCAATCATGCCCCCTCTATCCCTTCTGTCTTCCAGAGAGTACATTTTGAGCTCCCAAAGTCTATCCTCATATGCCCGCTCTCCCAGGCCACAAATCATCTTCGTGGCCCTTCTCTGGACTCTCTCCAACAGTGCAATGTCCTTTTTGGGTGTGGTCACCAGAACTGCCCACAGTACTCCAGGTATGGCCTCACCAAGGCGGTGTGCAAGGGCATTATAACTTCCCATCTCCTGCATGATATCCCCCTTACAATACACCCAAGCATCTTGTTAACATTAGCTGCTGCTCTCCTGCACTGCCCTGAGTGGTTCCCTTTAGTATTAATCATTACTCCTAGGTCCTTTGCTGCCATCACGAAAGTCAGCTGTATCCCTTCCAAGTGGTAGGTATACACAGGGTTCCTAATACTTAGGTGCAGAACACTACATTTGTGTGTGTTAACCCCAACTGCCACATGTGGGCCCAGTTTTCCAGCCTATCCAGATCATCCTGTAGTACCGTCTTACCCTCCTACCCTCCACAGTATCAACCACTGCTCCCACTTTAGTGTCATCAGCGAATAGACTCATTTTACTATCAATGCCCTCCGCAATGTCTGAAATGTACACATTAAAAAGGATAGGCCCCAATACAGAACCCTGCTGGACCCCACTAATGACCTCCCTAGGCATCGAGACTTCACCCCCAACCATCACCCTCTGCTGTCTATTACTAAGCCAATTTGCTACCCACTCTACCAACTTTACCAAAACCCCCTGTACCCTCAATTTCCAAATTAGCCTACCATGTGAACAGAATCTAAAGCTTTGCTGATGTCCAGGTACAGGACTTCAACCGGCTTACCCCCATCCATGGCCAATGTCATCCAGTCATAAAATTCAATTAGGTTTGCCTGACAGAATTTCCCCCAGATAAACCCATGTTGGTTAGCATCCTGAGAACCATTGTTCTCCAGAAACTCCACTAACCACTCCTTCAAGATGCCCTCCATCACCTTCCCCACAATGGAGGTCAGGCTGACTGGCCTGTAGTTCACTGGATCATCCCCAGGTGTGCTCTTGTGAAGGGGCACAAGATTGGCCAACTTCCAGTATAGAGGGACACATCCTATTCTGAGGGAGGAGTTAAATAATTCCATCAAAGTGGGTGCCAAGACATCTGCTAGCTCCTTCAAAACCCTGGGTGAATGCTATCTGGCTCTGGGGCCTTATCCATCCTCAAGGACATAAGAGCCTTCCACACCCTCCCTTCCTGGATTTCTACATCCATGAGAGCCCCTTCAAGTGCACCCTATTCCACCCCCTTCCTGAGGCAATGGCCCATCCCTTTTCTTAGTGTTTACTGTTCATAAAAATGACCAAATACACTTCATAAACTTACTATGCATATATAGCTGCTCCTACTACTTATAGCTGTAAAAGGTGTAATTTTTCTTAGTCCAGCATCTCTAAATATTAAAAAGGGGAAAACGAAAGAATTTTTGCAAAATGTGTTAACTCCTTTTAGAAGCTTTGTAAATAGTATTATAAAATTATATATGGCAGACCTTCTTGCAGCCCAGGAGACCAGCAGATCTACTGGTGCTGTTTTTTGTAGACCTCACCAAGGCATCTGAGCAAGTCAATCATGAATTCCCTCTAAATAAACTTAAGGGACTAAGTCTTGATAACTTGTCCTGTGTGTGGTTCAGAAACTACCTAAATAGCCATAAGCAGCTGATTAAATGGGGAGGTAGCCCTCCACTCTGAAAGATATAATGGATGGGTTTCTTCAAGGTTCTATCCTGGGCTGCTTGTTGTTCTGTCTATTTATTAATGACTTGCCAACACACTATGGCGGTGCCAAGTCTCTGCTCTATGCAGATGATGTGGTGCTATAGAGGAGCCACTCCAATATTGACTGTATTTAGTTAGTCCTCAAAGCCAATTTTCATCACCTGGCATCATGGTTCAAGATAAACAAGCTACTAAGTGCTAAAAAAAGGAGTCCATCCTCTTTGGCCCTCACCATCTTGGACCTGACAGGAACAAATTGCTAAAAATATGCTCTCTAAATGGTGACCCCATAGAGACTGTAAACAATATCAAGTACCTGGGAGTTCTATTGGATTAGTAAATCTCATGTAAGTCTCATGTTGACCAAGTGACCAAAGTGTTAAACTAAACATTAGGACTCCTATATTGGTTAACCCCCTTACATCACCTCTGATGCCAGAGTATCCATAGCTAGTAGTACTTTACTGCTTGCCATCATGTAGAGTGCCCCCATCCTATTCTCTCTCAAAGATACCATGCTTACTAAGCCTAAAACTTTGTATTACTGTGCATCCTGCTTTTCTGTGGGTGCCGGTAAAGAGAAACACTAATGCAAGGTACTGTTCATGTTAAGCTGGTACCCCTTGGAAAATAGAATCCACACTCTGACTGGTGAACACAATTGTCCACTCCCCTTCCCCCAAAACTTGTCTGCAATGACCTCCTGGCTGATGTCCAGGCTTGTATCACTCACAAGTCCTTTAACCTTTGAAGGTTCCAATCCAGAGTTACAACACAGGTAAACAAGGAGGAACAGGTGTTACACAAACAATCTCAGATAGTACAGTAAATAATAATAATATTAATAATACAGATTCTTGTGTCTTCAGAGTCTGCCAAGAAACATTCGTAAACAAGCAAGAGTAGTAATGAATGTTTATTGGACTACTTACATCAAGCATGTGACAAAGAAAATCACAAGGGAGATAGGTTTCTCACAACTGTCCTGAAGAATGTACATAATCTCCAGGATTGTAGGATCTCAGGTTCTCCAAGATCTAATTCTCTCTCCCTGTGGAACTGGGTTGCGGAAAGCTAAATACTACAGATAACAGCATAGCAACAGAGATTACCTCATAGTTACAGATATGATAAACAATATGTATTGGTCCTAAGTCATTCTCCATTGGATGATGACTTAGGAGACAGAATTACTAATGAGTATCATATGAGACAAAATATGCTTCCATTAGCATTATAGCTTGGACAAAATAAATGCTGACTGGTTCAAACTACACATGGTATTTCTTGCCTATGTACCATATAAGACATAAAGACATAACAAAGGCTTTCTCTCTCTGTCAGCTTGCTTAGACAAAGAGAAGTGCTGACAGGCTTCTATTACACATACCATATCTGCCTAAGTGTAAAGCTCACACTACATATAACTATATGAGAATATAAGTATACAATAATCACTGATGATCCCTCAGAGTCATCTTATCAGTGATTAGGTAAATTATATATGGAATATATATGAAAGACAAACATAATCTAGATAAATGTACTATAGTGAGGTATAATGAATCATGCATGATAAACATTAGCATATATTAGCAGCAAAGCACATTCCTAGCACTCATGCTTATATGATGGGTGCCTATATCTATATATTAGTGCAAAATAGCAGTTTCACAGTATAATAGACAAAGAATACAGTGTGAGGTGTATGTGAGGTGCATGTGGAATGATAGGGGCATAACCCAGGTGTAACAGTCCCCTCTTTGTTGCCCTAATTGCAAAAGTAGCAGCACGACAAAAAGACAGCTGTTTGGTACCATTCATCTACAGGCCCAAGGCACAAGCCCGATAGAGGAAGTTTAACTGGTCACTGTGGTGTTTCAGGGTTTTCCTTAAACAACAAAATGTAATTATAAGGGTAAATGTGAGTAAACCTTGTATTACTATAAACATTTGGAATAAAACTTCACAATGGGGTTTTCCAATATCAAAACAATCAGTAACTACTGATATATATCAGGTGTGTAGCTGTCCTACTGGGAAAAAATTTGAAGAGACAAACATAAGTTGCCTGTATGGATATTAAAAATAAGTAAAAATTGAGATAGAGCATCAAGATAGTTAGGGCTAGACTTAATGATACCTGGTTCCTGGATGGGAACAGGTGTGATTACCGTATAACCTATTACCTGTTTAGGGAGCAAAAATAGCAGTTAGAAAAGTTCACTTTGCATAAGTTTTAGTCCATAGCAGAAGAATGTATAGTTGGTCACCACACAATGTTCCACATCAGCAGAATATACCACCTTGGAGGATGGCATTTTTCAGCTGGTAAGTTGAACAGGACACGAAATGTCAATGTCCACAAGCCATAAACTACGAACAGTTCCAGGGATAAATCCAGGGTGTCTTCAAGTGTTAGATGAAGATTCATAGTTCAAATTCGATGCATTCAGATTTTTCAAAGGTAGATCCAAATGTTCAGGAGGCAGCAGCATTTTCAGAGGCCTCAGCAGGGGGTGCATTAGATTGCACATTGAGTTTTACAATGGAATAGCAACAGTGTTCGATGGAAGATGATCACATTGCTGCACAAAGTGTAAAAGTTTATGACAGTTCTCAGTTTGTATGAGGTGCCAGCCAGGCTTGGAAAACAAGCAGTGAAGAAAATGGATTTCTTGATTGTAGATCAAATGAAAAAGACTCTTCTTGCTGAAGTTAAGTGATTGCCCCCACCCCAGACTTGCTTCATAGTATGCATAACAATGAGCTTGATTGTAGAATCTTAATTGACTGGACCAAATACAGTTTATTTGAGCATTCACAAGTGGAAACCTAATTTCAGTTATTAGATCAGTATTCACAAGTTGATAAGACAAGTTAGAAGATGTCACATCTGCATAAAATGTGATGCTCCTTTTAGGTACGACATTCAAGGTTCAGAGTCTGTCATGATTCCAAGACCTCGTGGTAAACAAGGAAAGGAGGTAATTTCAACCTTTTCATGATAAAAGCTCCCATCAAGATGATCAATAGAATGAATGGTTGCCAGATGATCAGAGATGGCTATTGCCAGATGAAAATGCGGCAATGACACTGTGAGAGTCACAAACATGGCTTCCTGGATTGTGCAGGAATACGTTTCAAAACATGGAGCAATACTGGTGTATGTGGTGACATATCCAATGTTCCTTGCCATTGACAAGAGAATTGTTAGACTCAAATAAACAGTTATTAAAACATGCAATAGAAGTGAAAACAGTGGCAATGCCACTGACCCATATGTCTGTCATGTATGAGATCAAGGATATGTCCTAATTCCAGATCCCGGAAGAGATAACCAAAGAGTTGTAAGAACATAATAGCTGGTGGGCAGTGCAAAGGACATTCCTAGCTATGTGATGCTTGTCTACTTCTTTAATGTGAGCAGAAAATAATTCATTAACATGAACATTTGTCAGGTCAAACCCCTTCACAATATCTTTAACATTGTAAATGTAAATCACTCTTAATGAACAAAATCATGTATACCATGCAATGGGGGAGGGGGTATGATATTATATTTCATACTATCATGAACCTTTAACATATGTATGTGCTTGAATAATGGCTAAATCAGCCCTATTTCAAATAGATATGTCAGAGCCAAATAGGCCTGAGTTTAAACCTGTGTTGTTTTTTTAAATGAAAAAAAAAATGCCTAGTATGTTTGGGTAGGTTTACAAACATTAAATGTATCACTAGTGGTCAGGATGTGAAAATCTATAACATCATTATTTAAAACAAAAAAAAGTGGGAAATGTTTATTGTGAAACATTAAACAAATCATTTAAAGTTTAAAAGGTAAGATTTAAAATCACTGGGTTGTACATAAGCTGCACATTATTAACTAGGGTACCTGGTTGGGAAGTGGCTCTTAGACCACTGGGTTAGCCAGGGTTCTGTTTTGGGCACTCAGTATTAGGTTTCACAAAGTATGGGGCATCACAGGGTTAAAACTGTAAGGTCTAATGACTTTTATTGCCTTGTAAATTTGGGATGCAAAATTCCTGATTATCAATAAAATGTAAACAGGAGTCCAGATCAAGTCTAGCTGCTAAAATTGATCCAAAGCAATGATCACAACATTCAGTAGGGCCTCACTACCCTTCTGGATGATGAACATATCTTTCAGGACTTTAGTGTGAATTCCACAGGATGCAATTAAATCATGTGGGCTTGTGAGATATTCTGCCTCAACAATCTGTTTAGATTTAGGTCACTGGTTCTTATCTGCAATAAGATATGCAGTTTGGGCTTGTAAGACGACCCATACTTTTAAAAAAGAACAATAAGCATAAAAGCAAGCATCTCTCTCTCTCTCTCTCTCTCTCTCTCTCTCTCTCTCTCTCTGGAACCTAAAAGGAAAGAGAAAAGAATAGTCTAGTACTATTCCTCCCACTGGGGTATGGAAAAGTAATTTAATCTCCTTTAAACAGGTTCATTTGATTGGCATGTAGCCATTTATCAATGACTGTTATTGTGAGGCAGTCTAATTTGGTAGCCTGCAGGACTGCATTTGTTTACAATGGGATAGGGCCTGTTGTTGGGTCTTGCCCATACATTGTGAAGCAAACAAATGTACCTTTTGGATGTCTTGTTTGAGATATTTAACATATGTATCTACTGATGCTCCATCAGCAGTAGCAGAACACAGGTCCAGAAGTAAATGTTCTGGAAGTCTCATGAACCATCTGGTCATGATTTAAAAAAAAATGGGGTACACTGTGTACCTGCAGAGGGTGTCCCTCTTATTGCCATAAGGAATAAAGGCAATAATGAATTCCAGTCCTTTTTGGGTTTTTCTGAACAAGTTTAACATGACATAACTTTGATCTGCCTGTTAGCATATTTCACCGATCCTGATGTATGTGGGTTGTAAGGGATATAAAACTTTTGTTTTACCCATAACAAATCCAGAATTTCCTGCATTACTTGGGCTATAAAGCTGGATCTCTGTAATCAGAATTTACCTTTAGGGGCAACTTCCACCTGGTAAATAGCTGGTTTACCAAGGCATTTGCAATCACTTTGACTGTGTTGTTCTGTTTTGGGATAGCTTTAAACTGTTTGGAAAATAGGTCAGTGATCACTAGTGCAAACTAATTGTTCTTAGTGGTTGGCATAAAGCCAATGTAGTCAATCTGTATATTGTTCCATGGGCCTGATTGCCTCTGGGGTAACAATACATTTTTCCTCGCTGGTATAGGATTGTTCTTTTCATAGATCAGTTACTTATGCAGTGTTCTACATCATTTCTCATGTGGTCATCAGACAGAGGATATGAGTCTGTCTAGGGTTTTTACTGACTCACTGGTGTCCACTAGTTGGAGTATCATGTTCTTGGTACAGTAGCTAAAATCTACTTTCAGGTGTTCAGGAATTACCTGTAACTTTTCATGAGTGTTACAGCAGTGATGTTCCAAATGAGTAGGCCATCGCGGGATAGCTGAATGTCATTTTCTCTTTTTTTTGTGTGTGTTTGTGTGGCTTATTTTGGAAGATATTCCTCAGTTCCTTTAATAAGAAACCTATATACTGCCCTCAAATGAGGGTCCTTCTTATAGATTTAAACTGGTTAGGTTAGGGTTGTACACAAACAAGTCTGTATTTCACAGAGGTAATATCAGAGAATTGGAACAGAAGTTGTTTTCTTCCAAATAAATACAGTCAGAGAGGAACAGACCCAATTAGAATCTATAATAAAAACATAGTATCTGCAGTGCTTTCTGTAATTATCTCAAGGACATTTCTTGAAGTAGGCAGAACTTAACCCTCTCATGGAATGCTGGTATCATTTTATGTAAGGAAACATCTTTTTATTCCTTTCTTAACACAAGCTGTGTCTTTCTCAAGGACTTTCCAGCTCTCTAAACCATCCACACATATTTGTGGTAATTAGGAGACTCCTTGCCTCCTTGATTTTCATTTTATTTGTCTGGCGTGTTTTAACATCGTCTGTGAATCGTACATATACGATGATGCAATTACTAGCCATGCACACTCTGTCATCACCAGTTTGTAAAATAATTCCAAACCCTGCTATCTGACCCTCATTGGTATGTGTGGCTAAGTCATCAGTCAAAACATGACACACAGTGGTGTCTTTTAACACTTTCTGAGGTTCTGTCAGAAAAGGCCCAGGGACAGGTAGGTCAGGGGGTTGGAGTGAACAATCATGAGTCTCTCCTGCAATTGTAGGCCATGGGCCAACAGGGATGGAGTTTTGATAGGAAGGACAGTGATGTCATAATCCTGGCATCTTTTACTCTGACAACAGGAAGATAGTTGGCAAATGATTGGAATGCAGCACAATGGGTGCATATCCAATTATGTACATAAAGTAGCTCACTGTCCAGTATGTAGCCAAAAGATTCCTTTCACAAAGGTTGTATTTCAGCTCCACTGGGGCAAGCATCTGGGATGCATAAGCAATGGGTCAGATGTGTCCATTGTATGTTTGGGCTAAAACTGCTGTATTTGCTTTATCTGATGTGGCAGTTTCAAAATAATGCCCTAAAGCTGTGTTAGGATTAACCAATGCTGGGCCATAGTTAGTGATCCTAAAAGAAAAGCCAATGACATCAGTATTAGGATATCTTGTACCTTCTTACCAGAAGTGCCTACTATAGTGTGTGCTGGGAATAACCCAGACTGTTTCTGACTTGTGTCTGCAATTGTATGTGCAGGGAATAACCCAGATTGGTCCTGGCTAGTGCCTGCTATTGTGGCCACAGTATGGGATGATCCAGGTGTCACTGATGCAGGGGGCTCTGCATCATGTGCTGGCAGTGCTGGCACTATCAGGGTGCCTGCACAGTGGAGAAAAGTGTTGTGAAAGTTGCACATAGTTCTCCAGCTATGGATTGTGGTTCAGTAGCTATCAGGGGTGGAGAAAATAGTACTGAAACAGTTGTCAGCTCAGGTTCAGAAATCAAACCTGTAAACCCCCCCCCATGTGGCCTGTGATGCTGAAAATATCACAGCCACGGGGCCTTCAGAATCAGGGTTGTCCCCTCCCTCATCAAATGTAAAGTGGTTTTCCCCACCAGAAGGTTGCTGGATGGTAGCAACATTGTTTTTAATGTTGCAGCTTAAGGTATTAATGCACTGCATAGGAAAAGCAGTATGTTAAGTCTTCTCAGGGAAAGCTGAAGTTAAATTGCATAGGGAGGAATCACAACATTTCATGTAATTAACTGCAATGTGTTCCTTAACCAAGGACACTGTATAGTAAACATTGCTAGCAGAAGCTGCTTCTTCTGCAGCATCAGACACTGACTTCATGACAGATTGCATACCCGCCTCATTCAAAAGTACGTCAACATCATTTTTTAATGAGACTCTTCTGTCCCTCAAAAACACTAGTCTTACTGATAGCATTATTAATCATGCCAAAAAAATCTGGTTTGTTTTGTTTGGTTATGGCAGCAATCACAGGTCCCTGTGACTGCATGATCAAACCTCTGTGATGTGGTGGTTGGCCATTTTGGATTACTTCATGGGCATTTTAGCACACTGTAAAGTGCCTTGTTTTCAGATTGCAAGACATTCTCATCTTGTGAAACATGCCTATTATCAACAGAAGCTGTGTCACAGTTTAGATCAAAACCTTCATTTCAAGTCTGCTGTAATGAAAACATACTGAATCACGCTGTTCAGTCAAGTTCTGGTGGTGAAATACCAGTACGTTAACTCTTTCAGTAATTGCTTCAGACTTTTTATCCCTAAGTTCCTTGTTTCCAAAACTTAAGGAATCAGTGTTACTAGCCAGAACACCATTCATTTGAAAACTTTTTTTCTAACAAGCTTTGCATTTTCAGCGTTATCTCTTAAGGCATGCAGATCTTGGTTGCTTCTCTCATTAAAGAGAGACTCATTTTCTAGACTGAGAGACTGCAGCTCAGACTGCAGTCCATCTATTCTTTCTTTTTGAGAAGCCTTTTTCAGACTAATTTCCTGCTTGCAAGCAACATATTCAGATTCCAAAACAGATAGTTTATTTAGAACAGCATCAAAACATTTAAACAACATTGCAATTAATAATCCTTCAGGATCAACTCTTTTCGTACCATGTTTCACTTCCCCATAATGGGCAATGATATCTCTTAAAGGGCTACCACCAGATTTTGCTACTTCAGCAAAACCAGACCTGCCACTGTAAGCTGTTTGGTATGTTGAGGCATCCAGCCTCAACTCAGTACTGATATTTTTTGAAATGTCATTTAAGATAAGAAACTCTTAGCTGTCTATGGATCAAAAACCTTGTTTGCAACCAAAGTTCATGAAAGGATACAAACAACATTTGGTATATGTAGACACCTAAATGAGTAAATACCCATTAGGATTTGAATCCACAAATGAAAGCAGTCTGTCTGTCTATTCAATTCCCTTTACAGCTGTGTGTTCCCACAGAGAAAGCATAGGAAAGAAAATCAAAAATAAAACAACTCATTTCAGAGATTGAATATCTGCCAAGAGATTGTTTTCTCTGCACTGTGGAACACACAACAGACCGAAAAGTTAAACAGAAGACACTTTCAGCTGCTTGTTACTGGAGATTTCTCAACCAGTGTTTTAATTTACAGAGGAAATTAAAATGCAGCTTGGCAAACATCCAGACTCCACTCGAGGTCTCCATTCATGTTATGTAAACAATCTCAGATAGTAGAGTAAATAATAATAATACTAATAATACATATTCTTGTGTCTTCAGAGTCTGCCAAGAAACATTCATAAACAAGCAAGAGTACTAATGAATGTTTATTAGACTACTTCCGCCAAGCATGTGACAAAGAAAATCACAAGGGAGATGGGTTTCTCACAACTCTAATGAAGAATGTACATAATCTCCAGGATTGTATGATCTCAGGTTCTCCAAAATCTAATTCTCTCTCCCTGTGGAACTGGGTTGCAGAAAGTTTGTGCTGTCTACTTGAGGTCTTAAGTACAGTTCTTGATCAAGCAGGATACCTAACTGTTTAAAGTTATCCACCTCCTTAAATTTAACTCCTCACAGGGGATGATACTGAGTGAATTGGACCCATTAGAGCATAGTTTGCACTTTGCAGGACCCTAAAAGCATTACTTTCATTTGTTGGTGTTCAGTACAAGTTGGTTTGCCACTAGCCACTCTTCCAAGAGAGCAAAGTCAATATTCAGTCCAGCGTCTATTGCTTTTACATCCACATCAGTTCTGTAGAGAACAGCATTGTCAGCATATAAATGCTTGGGCTTGGCTGCTGTTAGAGGTCAGTTCATTAATAAATAATGAGAAGAGCAGAGGCCCCAACATGGAGCCTTGTGGGACTCCATCATCTATATCTTCCATTTTTGATAGACTGCTGCCCCATTTTATGGTTTGATCTCAGTCAGTAAGGTAGTTCCTCAACCAGAGAGTGGATTGCTGATCAAGCCCCAGGTTCTTCAATTTGGAAATTAGCAGATCATGATTTACCAGGTTATATGCCTTAGTTAAGTCTATAAAAATAGCTCTGCTGGCTTTTCTGTTATCGATGGCCCAGAGAATGCCCGAGGTGAAGCGGACAAGGGCTGTGTCTGTTCTGTGTTGCTTTTGGAAACCATGCTGAGCAGAGGTGAGCACAGAGTAAACTTCAGTGTAGGCCATCAGTTGGCTGTATATAAGCCTTTCCTGTATTTTTGATAGTGCACTAAGTATAGAGATATGGTGATAGTTATTTATATGCTCTTCAGGATCTGAAGCAGAGGCGGTTCACTGCATGCTAGTAGGCTGTGGAGTAGTCTACAGAGCAGAAGTTATTCTCAAGCGAGCATTTTTCCCAGGAAAGGTATGCCACCTAAGCGTAACTCTGTACCTGCTTGAGGAATAACTTTATCCAGGCTGTCTTGTGCGGCTGTCCCTGGGTTTTCTCTCTGCTCCTGTCTCTTCCTTCTTTTGCAGGCCTAGAGTGCCGAAGGTGGGGCAGCTGAGCCTGACGAAAGTATTGAAGAAAGCACCACGGGGTGCTGGACGGCAGCGATTGCAAACAGTTGGAAAAAAATAAATAAATAAAGGTCCAGTAACGTGGGTAAAGTGAGAAACCGGACAGTCAACAGAAGTTGAGTACTAATGTTTTGAAAAAATAAGTGTTGCTTTTTTATATTTTTGCTCTTTCTTTTTACTTTCAGATTTTCTTAGTGTTTTTTGCAAAAAGTGAATGGTTTTTATATCTAGCACTCATAATTTCTGATGTGCAGTGTGTAGAGCACTTGTAGTTTATTTTTTAGTATATTAATTTTAAATTATAAGATTTCAGGGTTTTTTTGCGTGCTTTAGTCAGCTGACTCACTATTTAGTGCGCAGGTGTAGCATTCTGGGAGTTAGAATCATCATTTGGCTGGACTGTTCAGGCGCAGAGCTGGTGCTGAGTTGTGAGCAAATAGTAGCATGCCGCATTTGCAAGCTCAAAGGATATATCTTGCATGAATATAGCTGTCGTTGAAGTAAAGCTACTCGGAGTTGCTCAAGTTGCTCTCATTGTCACAAGTTATTAAGTGGTAGAAAGGATGGAGTCACGTGATGCAGAGCACTGAATAGCTGCTTTCCCCGAGTGCTCCGACCACCCTTCCTCTAAAACAGCTCTTATTCGGGTAATCAACTCACCTTAAAGAAACTTTTACAGCTCTACAATATCGGAGGACCCCACAAACGTGGCTGGGGATTTAATGAATACAGAAATGCGTAAAGCTCCTCCGAGACATACCCCGCCTGCGACACCGGAGAAGGCCACGAAAAAAGCCAGGGCCTCGATTTCTCACCAGTCGCAGAGCTCCATGCCAGGGACGTCAGAAGAAGAGCTCCTTACCCTATCCAGATTTTTGGAAGAGTTTTGTCCCTTTAAAACAGAGATGCAGGAAATGGCAAGCGAAATTAAAAGTGTTACCTGCGCGCTTGAAGATCTAGCCCAGAGGACCACGGATAACGAAGCAAGAATTCGGTCCCTGGAGGGAAGTAATGAAAGAATGGACCCGGTGATGAATCAAATGAAGCAATGAATGGCCAAGCTAGAGCTGAAAGTGGAGGATCTGGAAGGAAGGAGTCGCCGCAATAATGCGGTGATCGTTGGACTACCGGAGGGGCAGGAAGGTCCAGACCCGATTAAATTTGTGCAGAAGCTAGTAGAAAAAATAGCAGGTCCTTCGCCATTTGGTCCTTCCTATACCATAGAAAGGGCGCATCGTGCCCTGCGGCCATTACCTCCGCCAAATGTACTGCCACATACCTTAATATTGCGTTCCTAAATTACCAGAGAGGCAGTTATTCTTATCCAAAACCAGGGAAACCAAGGAACTGTACTGGGAAGGAGTGAAGATCCGGGTAGCGCAAGACATACCCTTAACGGTCCGGCAAAAAAGAGCTGCCTTTAATCCATTGGTCAACAAGTTAATTGCGGCTGATATTAAATTCAGAATGGGGTACCCGGTGAAATTCCAGGTGCAGATAGCGGGAGAATGGAAGCAATATGAATCCGTGGATGCTGCAAGATCTGCACTGCAAGTCGCTTTCCCCAACCTTTTTAAAGATCCTTGAAGTCTTCAGAGAGATCAAGTCAGTACAATAGAGCGAAGGGGGTTTGCTCGAGAATCTTGGCTGATCCTTTCGGTTGATGTTTCTGCTAGAGGACTTGTAAGCTCTTTAGCATAACTCCATGGTCAATTGCTGCGCTGAGGTTAATGTAATGCAGCCCTAAGAAGCAACTGAATCTACATGGCCCATAGGTCAAATAATGGCTTTCGTTTTACCACGGTGGTGTTTTGTTTTCAGGACTAAGATTTGTTTAAGTCACTATAATAGACTTACTTGCCCCTCAACTGTATGGAGAAGAAAAGAAGGACCGGAGAGTTCCTTTTATTGGACATGCTTAGTCGACAAAGTTATTAAACTTAGGTTTACTCAGGTTTTAATTTTAGCCAGAAGAGGGTATTCTAATTTAAATGAGCCGCCACAAGATGGAGCCAGAGGCTATTCGTAAGCTGTAACACAGCATTTCCATGAGGGATTTATTTCGTTTTAAGCTTATGTAATTATAGTTTTCTCAGAGTTAAAGGGCTGAATTTTGTATGGCAATTGCCCTAAAGGTAAAAGCATTTCTGTTCCCTTACAATATAAAGTTTTGGGTTATTATGCTACATGCAGATCACCAACATGGGTTGGTAAAATATTATTTTGCATAGGTTCTTTGTTAATTGGCAGCTCAATTCATCATAATAACACAGTGAATGATATGTGATACAGGGCAATTTGTTTTTGAGGTCTCTATAGGATCTTGTTTGAGATATCGAGATGTCTAAGAATAGGTAAAAGTGATTTAAATGTTTTAACATGAGAGCGGGTTACCGATAGGTGGACTGTGAGTTACTATGCTGGAGGAGGGGAGGGGCTGTGGAAGGGGCTATGTGAACTGTTGTCATGGGCCATTATAGTAGGGGTGGGTTTGGGGAGGGTTTTTGGGTTTGGTGGGGTTATCTAGGTGGGGGGAGGAGAATAGAAGGGTTCGGGTGGACATTTACAAGGGGATGTTATTGGGCTTGGGAGTTTGGGGGGAGGGGCACAAGACCTCAATTTTCAAAGTTTGGTAAACCAAATTGGGTTCGGTACCTTAAGATGTTGGCTAATGTGAAGAAGCATGGCTTTGAATAGGTTTTTCAAATTTCTCAGCTGGAACGTCAAGGGGGCATGACTTAAGATCAAGCAATATAGGATCTTGAAGCACGTAGAGGTTGTAAAAGCAGATTTTGTGTTTTTACAGGAAACACATCTACTCCATACTGAGAATAACAGTATGAGGCAGTTGCAAATAGGGACGGTCTTCTCTTCTCAGGGTAATACACAAAGCAGGGGTGTTATGATATTAGTACATAGGTCGGTTCCTTTTACCCTCCTACATGTGGTCCAGGACAATGAGGGTAGATATGTTTTTGTTAAAGGCAAGCTGCAGAATATAGAGATCTTGATAGGATCTGTTTATGGTCCGAATGTTGACAAACAGGATTTTGCTGTTAAACTACTGAAAGCTCTTACACTGTTCAGCCAAATCCCTATAATTTTAGGGGGTGACCTCAACTTGGCTCTAGACCCCTTAATGGATAGGTCCAGATACTCC
Organism: Neoceratodus forsteri; assembly: GCA_016271365.2. Taxonomy (NCBI): domain Eukaryota; kingdom Metazoa; phylum Chordata; order Ceratodontiformes; family Ceratodontidae; genus Neoceratodus; species Neoceratodus forsteri. The sequence goes on from CM057456.1 coordinate 965,062,242, forward strand.
CAACTGGGTCCTACTCCTGCCCTAAGAGCTTTGAGAGAACTAATGGACCACCTTGGTTTAGCAGATGTGTGGAGAGTGCTCCATCCAGTATCTAAGGAATACACGTTTGTCTCTCACACCCACGGTACAGCGTCTCGCATTGACTACATATTGCTTTCCTTCTCTTCTCCCAGGGGTGTTGGAATCGGCAATTGTGGCGGGACCCCCTTCAGATCATGCCACAGTGTCTGCCTCAATATCCTTTGCGTCACTGCCCAAAAGAGGCAGCAGGTGGAAAATAAATAATCAGCTTTTGAGACAACCTAAGGTGGCCCAATTTATTTCAACACAAATAGATGAGTTTGTTATAAATAATAAGAAAGATGATGTCCGACCAGATATATTTTGGGGGGCATTCAAGGCCTTTATAAGAGGCATTTTAATTAGCCTGGCTGTCAAAAAGAAAAGGGAAAAGACACGTATCATGTTGGACTTATTGGCCCGGATAAGGACCATGGAGTCCAACTTGTTTCCCCACCCCCGGGAGGAAGATAAAATGGAGCTGATTAAATTAAGAGATATGTACCTTAATCTATTAGGGGAACAAGCAGAATTAGCTCTGATAAAAACCAAAGCCAATTATTTAGACCAAGGGGAAAAAACGGGAAAACTTCTAGCAAGGCAAATAGCGCAGTTTGAATCTTCCCGATTAATCTCTGGGATTCAATCTGAGGAGGATGGTGATATTAAAACTATCCCAGATGAAATTGTTCAGGTATTCCGGAGTTACTTCAAATCCCTGTATGGGGCTATGGAATCCCCTCCAGCCAACTCTGAGATACTTGCTTTTCTTGAAGATTTGGAGCTCCCCTCAATGGTAGAATCCGACCGTTCATGTCTGATTGCTGATATAACCCAAGAGGAGATTGAAGTAGTTATTAGAAGCCTTCCATTAGACAAAACACTGGGCCCGGACGGATTCTCGTCCAATTTCTACAAAAAATTTTCTAAACAATTAGCCCCATTGCTGCTAGGGTTATTTCAACATATTCTCGCAGGTCATGAGCTGGATAAGTCACTCTTCGAGGCGCTCATAGTTCTAATTCCAAAACCAAACAAGCCGTCCGAAAAGCCTGCTAGTTACAGGCCTATCTCCCTGTTAAACTACGACATTAAAATTCTGGCAAAACTATTGGCAGAGCGAATGAACAGGGTATTGCCTAAACTTATAGGTGCAGAACAAGTTGGTTTTATGAAAGGTAGGTCCGCTACTGATCACCTAAGGACGCTGGCCCATGTCTTCTCTCGGCCTCCGAGGAGTACAACTCTATCAGGGCTTTGGTCTCCTTGGACGCTGAGAAGGCATTCGACAGGGTCTACTGGGGGTTCCTGTTAACCACAATGGGTAAATTCGGGTTTCCTGAGATGTTTTTAAAATGGATAAGTGCCCTGTACTCAAGTCCCACAGCCAGAGTTACCTGCAACGGGGCCACATCAGACCCCTTCCCTTTATATGTAGGCACTAGGCAGGGATGCCCCCTTATCCCCTCTCCTTTTTAATTTGTATCTGGAACCCCTTATCAGGCATATAGTGTGTAGCAGGGAGATAAATGGCATCAAAATAATGGATCAGGTCATTAAGGTAACAGCATATGCAGGTGACCTTTTAGTATACATTTCGAAGCCGAGTGCATCAATCCCAGCTCTATTAAAATTTATTCGGGAATATGGTGGTTTGTCTAATTATAAACTAAATCATGATAAAACCGTGGTTTACCCCCTTAGTAAAAACCTCTTCAAATTAGAGATTACAGAGCTAGGCCTAGGGTCGAAATCTGATTCCTTCAAATATTTGGGTCTTACCTTGACGAGAGCACGACATGGATCAGCCAGTTGAATCTGGATCCTAGTGCATACCATTGATTTAGATCTCAAAAGATGGGCACAACTTCCACTTTCTTTATGGGTAGGGATAAATATAGTTAAAATGAATATATTCCCAACTTTTCTATCCCTTGAATATATTAAATATTTGGCTTCCACTTTCTTGGTTTAGGAAACTTCATGGGGTTATAGCTAATTTTGTTTGAAATAAGAAAGCCAGGATGGCTTACCATAAATTAGCTGCACCTAAGCTACTCGGAGGATTGAGGCTACCACATTTTACTCTCTATTTTTGGGCAGACCAGGTTAATAAGTATCTTAGATGGGTTCAGGATACTGACTTGCTTATGCAGAATACCTATGTACCCTTGTGGACGAGGTTTGAGATTGCTCTTATCAAAAAATATGGTCTAGTCCCAGAGGCTTTGCTGTATCTCAATCCAAAATTACTTCCCTCCCCCCTGAAGGTTTCCCCGATATGGGTTTCTCTAAGGGTTCATGCTCAGCTCTGTAGCTTTCTAAAATATGATCAGGTTAAGGATTGGTCCCAACCCATCTGGGGTAACCCGAGTTTTTTGCTTGATAATAAACCTATCAGCCCCACTTGGCTGAATTTGTCAGACAAATATCACCTGAAGGATTTCCTCAATGGACTCAATGGAGAAGGATTTGTTTGTTCCTCATTCGAAATTTTGCACAAATTCAATCTACCCCCCAAGGAGATTTTTAAAGTTTATCAGCTTAGACACCTACTGCTCCAAAAGATAGGTAGAAATCCAGTTCAGCCCCCACAGGTGAACTTTTGTAAGTCCTTAGATTCTTTGGTAGGCTTTTTCACATGCAATTTCCAAAATATACATGGTGTTATTCAATTGGGACTACTCCCAGAATCTTGCTCCAAGCTCTTATTGGGCCACAATGTTTCCTGATGAGGACTTGAATTGGCTAGCCCTCTGGCAAGGCTGCCATAAATTCATTTCACAGGACCAGTTAAGACTTATACAGTTTAAAATTCTTCACAACATTTACTACTCTCCTCAAAAGCTTGCAAGTCTAAAACTAGTAGTGGACCCTAAATGTAACAGATGTAATGCCAGAAACGGTGACCTATTGCATATTTTTTGGAATTGCCCGAAAATAATCCCATTTTGGACAGATATTAAAAGCAAGATAGATCCTTTGCTGGGCTTGGAAGACATTTTTACTCCTGAAATATGTCTGCTGGGAGATATGTCCGTATCACGGTTAAGAACAGGAAATTCTATATCCCTGATCTCGATTACCCTGAAAAAGTGGTCCTCAGACATTGGAAGGACTCTAATGTGATCAGCTATTCTGCATGGTTGGAAGAACTGCTCTCTAGCCTCAGGACTGAGAGGATGATGGCAGTCCTCCAGAATAAGAGTTCCAGGTTTGATAAGCTATAGGGGCCCTTTCATGCTATTTACTCATTGTAAGAAATATATGGACCCTCTTGGGTTGAAATTAAGTTAAAGGTCTTGTGTGGGGAGGAAGTGGGGGATAGGGGAGGAAACTGGGTACTTTGTTGGGGGTTTACATTTGGGTTTATAGTTAGTTAGGTTTTGGTTTTGTTTTTTGTTGTTTGTTTTCTGTTTGATACTGGGGGGGGTACCACAGAGAAGGGCTTCTGATAGTAAATGTATTATATACCAATGTACTCCTCTATGTTTTGTTTTATGTGTACACTTATGTTTTGTTATATGTACTTTCTGTAAAGAAAACTGGAATAAAGATTTAATGGCAAAAAAAAAGTTATTAAGTGGTAGAAAGGTGAACATCAAGTTCCTATCAGAGCCTTAGTACTCTGCATGTGTGTGAAGCGAGATTTGAGCATACTCAAGTAAGCGCTTTGTTTATAGCTTTTTTTCTTTTTATCATTAATCCTGAATTATTTCTTTTTGATGAATCAAGTATTTAAGATTTAAGATTGTGATCAGACACTAGTGCTATTGCTGCAGTTCACTCTCGGGGGGACTAGATATTGTTTGAAACATACGGATTTTACGCTTTCAACTGCAACTAGGTTTATGTTATGCCTCTTATGTTTTTATTTCTATCGCCGAAATAGATATAGGAGTTTTTTTAAGTGAACTAAACACTGTTGGTTCCCATATTCTTATCTTCATTTTTTTTTTTTTAAGAGAGCTACTTATGGAACACCCACATCGTTTTAAGTAAAGCAGGGTTATTGGGAGCAACAGTGGATAATTCTCATTAAGTTATTGATGGATGGTAGTCATCGAACGTAACTATTGAATGGTGCTATGAAAATTTTAGAAGAAAGGGGGTATTGTGATCAAGGTGGTGCTTCAAGGAACTGTGAACTGTGAACTGAGAACCAAGAACTATATAAATCTGTTTAGAACGTTTGGAAACTTAAGACGCCAGTGAAAATGAAGGCTGTGGGAACGCTCGGGTGAGAATTAGATTTACTCACAAGTGGAATATCAAGTGGAATATCACAGCGGAACATCACAGTGCTATTTGGACTTTGGAAGGCCTGAATTATTGCCTTATTTACTGGTTCTGTTGAATTTTCTTTATTGTTTCTTTTTTTCTTACGTTATTATGTTTACTAGGAGTGGCAGAGAATTGATAAAATGTAGGGAAAAGAAGACTGAAGGCATAAAAGTTGTGGATTGAATCTTCACTAAGGGGATATGGGGAAAAAAATGGCTGTGTTTATACACAGGATTTGTCCCTAGTTTCCATTGCAGCATCTATGCCAAAGGTTCAAAAGGGATCCCCGAGAGTTTTTTCTCTTGAACCTCCTCACATCCTCATAACATCTCCCCAAATTAAGGAAGAACTTTTTACTGACTTTAGACCTAATTGTGTTCCATTAAAAATAACCTCTCCTACTGCGATACCTAGTTTAAAGAATGATTCGTTGGTCAAGTTGGGTTATGATTTTTCCTCAGATAAAGGAATACTTTTAGGTATTCAAGGCCAGTCGAGTTTATCTACTGTAGCTTATCTAGTTCACCTAATTTAAATTTGATTCCACCTGTTGATAATATTATTAGCAAGGGCGAGGACACTGGTATCACTGTTAAATCAACTTTATCCTATGTAGAATCAGCGAAACATAGTATAAAGGAAAATTGTTACAGTGCTAGTTATTTTAAATCTAATCAAAAATTTAAACTTCAGCAAAACATAACAGATTTTTTTCATTTGAATCCTAGTTCTTCAATGGTTCCCACTGGGGACTTTTTATCACTGAACCCAAATAAAAATAAACAAGGTGGGGTAAATGTTGTGACTGCCCAGGGTTTTTCAGAAATCAGAAAGTCTATATCTTGTGCTCATTCAGAGATATTCCTTCATCCTAAGGGGTTAGATTTGTTTAGCCCCCCTGAATCTTATGCCTCCTTAGACTCCCCTCTTTATTATCAGGATATCTCCAGGATTTTAGAGGGTTCTCCCAATGAAGCCTTTAGTAGAATGGATAAAGAGGTTGGGAAAATAGATATCAAGCCAGAAATTTTATCAGCCTGTCCTGACACTATTTCCAAATATACGATTAAGGCATTAGCTCATCCTATAACGGCTAACATCGTTCTCCTTGAAGCTTTGAAAGATCTTAAATCACATGTAGAAAAACTTACTTGCCTTTTTAGTGATAGATTGTCCGAAATTAATGGAAAATTAGAGAAGTTTGAGATAGAGGGGAAAAAAAACAAAATGAAGACCTTCCTTTTCAGAAATTATAGTACAATCGCTCTCTAATAAGGTTGAGAAGAAGAAAAACACAAAGAAAAAATTAAAAAAAAGGCTAAGACACGCGTAAATAAAAAAATAAGAATAAGGAGGGGGTAATTAAAGTGAGGACTGAAAAAAGAATTAATAATTCCAACGTTATTCAGAAACCCCCTAGAAAATATTATGGGAACAAGGAAGATTCATTTATAGCCTTAACAACCCCTATTAAAGAAGATTCTTTGTTGTCAATCATGAAGGAAGAGATCATACTTTTAGACACTCCACTAGATAGCTCAAGCAAAAAATTAACCCAGGCCCCTACTGTATTATGGTTGATCAGTTAAAAATGGACAAGTCGTTTATATGTATAAACAAAGAAGGTAACAATCATATTTTGGAAACCTCTTTGGAGTAGGATTTAATTTTGCCTCCTCAGATAGATCATTTAATTATGTCTGGAACTGAGGTGGTCTTTAAATTTAACAATATTGTTCTAAAAAATTACAAATCAGATGTTTTATTATTTAATAAGATTTATCATTTTTTTTTTTTTTTGAAATTCAAGTTTATTAAATTTCCAGACTAAGAAAAAAACCACAGTTACATTGAACATATCCAACCAGTAATCTACACCTGGTATAAAGTAAAATAAAAAGAAAAAAGAGAAAGAAAACCCCCTACCTCACCTCCCCACCACAACTCCCCCACAACCCCTCACCCCCTCTCATCCCACTACCTCCCTTCCCCTCCCACCCAAGTGTACCCAGCTAGATATATAACTGAAGCAAAGTTAACGTTATTACAACATTCTGAGAGGACCATGCTCAAAAAGCAGAGGAAAGAAGACACAGGAAATTATCTTGGGCGCCAAAGAGAAAGCCAGAGATCAACGGTGCAAATAAAGTAGAAACACCCGACCTCTTCTGAAATAGGTCCATGCGATTCCATACACTGGCAGCCTAATAACTGACATTAAGACAAGCAGAGTTCTGTCAACCACTCCGGGTAGGTTGGGACAATTGGTCAGTCAATGCCTAAGAACTAACCTCTTGACTGCACCAGCCACAAAGGGCCATATGATATCGACTCAACACAATCAATAGCACTATAGTCCCTAAAATACATATTTCCAGGAGTAAAAAGGTAGTAAAAGGCCCAATAGGGGGTCTAAATTGGCCTGGATGGCAGACCAAAGCGGAGAGGCTACTTTGTTACATTGCCAGAAAATGAAGGAGACTCCCTCTCCCTCCCGAACACCTGGTGCACTGGGAGAGCCATGCCCACAGGCTGGAAAGTTTCTTGAGCATGTAGTACATGTTATTTAAATATATAATATTAGGTAAGTTTAAGCCTGTCTGGTATGGTACCTATGCAGGTCCTCAAACCAGGGCCAATTCAAAGTAATTCCCGAGAAGTAGAGGACCAAACACTAGATCCCACAGTAGGCTCTGGAAACTTACAATCCAATAGAAGAGTATATTGTCGAGATGGAGTGAGGCTTAGAAGCAAGAGTGAAAAGGCGAGACAGGAAGGGTTGAACCAGGGATTCCTAAACTGAGTACCAAACTTCTCAGCAACAAAATGCCTTAACTGATATACTTTAAAAACTCTGCCAATAGGAATACCAAATTTGGCAAGGATACGCCAGATAATAGAAGAAGGAACCTTGATCATAGTACTGATCCAAACTAGTATTTTTAATATGGGGGAGCCAGTTGGAGGCAGTGCTCGGAGTTATAAAGCAATGTTAGGATTGTCGATAGGCTGTCCTAAGTCCAATTTGGGAGGATCTTTAGAAACAGTAGGAGGCACTGAGAAGGACCTACAGAGCGTAAAGTTGTTTGTCTATTATCCACTGTGAGAGGTGGGGATAGAATTATGAAAATGAATGTGAGGATCAAACTTAGACTCGAGAGGATCAATTTCTCAATTTGGAGCCAAATCGGGGAAGGGATCATGATGAGATGAGATCCATCTTCCTATTTTGGATAAATGGGTGGCCCAGTAGTACAACAGAAGGTTAGGGCCGGGACCACCTTTATCTCTGGGAGGATAGTTTGAGGAAGGAACGTTTCCAACCCCTTCCCACGCCAGATAAATTCGAAAAGGCCGTGTGAAATTGTTACAAGTAAGAGAGCGCAAACCAGAGACCCAACAGGTTAAGAGGATAGAAAATACGAGGAAGAACATTCATCTTGATAATGTTAATCCTCCCCCAGAAGAGATAGGAAGGTTGGACCATCTTAGTAGATCTTGCTGAACCTGAACTTTGACAGTAGCCTAGGTTAAGCTTTTTAAGCTGGGCTGGATCAGAGAGAGAATGAATACCCAGATATTTAATCGACCTTGGGAACATGTGCATCCCAAGCTTAGCAAAGTCAAGTTTATATGTATAGGCATTTAAAGGGAAAGATTAGACTTGGTTATATTTAGTTTGTACTGAGAAAATTTGCGAACTGGTTAATGAGGAATATTAGCATGTTCTAAAGATTCAGCAGGATGGGTAACATGCAGGGTACATCATCTGCATATGCTGGAGAGGGACCAAATCCTGCTGATGCACTTGGCACCCTTATATAAGTGGGAAGACTTGAGTTTGATGAGAGAGATCGAGATATAAATTAAAAAGAAATGGTGAGGGGACAGCCTGTCTGGTTCCAGTAAATAATTGAAACTTTGAGGAAACCCATTACAGTATATCTTAACGAAGGGGATCGTAAAGAACCTGTACCCATTTGAGAAAAGACTGGAAATCCCATCTTGGTCAAATAGCCCAGAGAAAGGACCAGCTTACACGGTCAAAAGCTTTCTCAGCATCTAGTGAGACCAGGGCCATAGAGAAATGAGATGTTTGGGCTGAGCTGTGAGATATGAAAGGGTTCTAAGGTGGTCCGAAGGAGGCGAGAATGGACAAATCCTACTTGCTCAGGACTAAGAAGGTAAAGCCTTATCTTCTTAATCCATTCAGCCAAAACTTTAGCGAGAATTTTCATATCGCAGTTCTGAAGGGATATAGGCCGATAACTGCGGGATCCATAGGAGTTTTGTCGGCTAAAATAAGATAATTGTAGCTTCAAGTAGTGCAGGGTCCACCACATTAGCAGAGAAAAGATACTGATAAAGCTTGAGGAGTATTGGAGCAAGTTCCTTGGAGAAGGTCCTGTAAAAATTGGCGGGGAAACCATCTGGACCAGGAGCCTTGTCCGGGGCCATAGAAACAATAGCAGCCTCAATTTCAGAGAGTGAAATAGGGGCGGTCAGAGTAGATATGTGTGAAGGCAGGAGTTTCGGGATATCAATACCATTTAGATATGCTGATATATCAGTTAGAGAAGCTGGAGGGGAAGGCGCACTATAAAGATTTTTATGATACCTCTCAAGACTCCTGCTATTTCCTAGGGAGGATACAATGGAACCAGAAGAGGTTGCATAGTGGGGATCAACCTAGAACTCTCCAATGTTAGAAGTCTCAGAGCCAGAGTTTACCAGCTTTCTCACCATGCTCAATATATTTGGCCTGAGTCTTAGGAGACAGTACTCAACTCTTTCCCTCAGAAGATCGGTATATTCACTTTTTGGCTGCCATTAGAGCTTCTAAGGATGACAAGGAGAGGAAGGGGCGAGAGCTCTCCAACTCTCTAATTCAGTCATATGAGGAGGGATGCCCTAGACAATCGAGCCTTTTTTTTCTAGCTGAGGCAATCTTAATCAACTCGCCCTGATATAACACTTCAGGGAACCCCAAATGCAATCAAATCTAGGGTAGATCCAAGATTATTCTCCAGAAAGGACAAAATAAGGGATTTAATCTGAGTCAATTTGAGTATCTTTAGAAGTTGGGTATTAAGCTTCCAGTGTCCCTTTGAAATTTAGAACCAGGGATATATTTACCACACAATTGCATGATCAGAAAGAATAATCGGTTCAATACCAGACTGGAGAAGATCCGGAAAAGGGTTTTACTAAACAAAATATAATCTATTCTAGACCAGGACCCGTGGGGCTGAGAAAAAGAATAGAAAGGATCGGAGGATGGGTTAGAGAGGCGCCAAGGATCACAAAGCCCTAACATGTGAGTAAAATCTAATGTGATCTTTTGAGCCGGAGTAGTGGAGAGTTGAATTTGAGTTCCTTGTCTAACAAATGGGAAGGTGGAAGGTTCCAATCACCCCCCAACACAATTTGAGAAGGCAAAACAGTGATTTTATCTACTAAGGACATAAAAAGGTGGGACTGCCCCCTATTGGAGCCATACACAGATCCTAGTACTATAGTATCTCCATTAAGAGAACCTTTAATCAGTAGGTATCTTCCTTCAGGGTCCGCTATTGTGCTATTGACCAAAAAATTGACATATCTTTTAATAAGTATCGCCACACCCCCCTTAGTATTGGTTCCACTTGCTACAGAAACCTGCGAAAAACCGGATCAAATCAACCATTTCGATTCTGCATTGGTTATATGGGTTTCTTGCAAAAATAAGTTATCAACCTGAATTAAGTCACAATGTTTAAAAACCCTGAGATCTCTTGACTTTCCCCCCTGAGCCCACGCACATTCCACGATGCAAATTTGAGAGCACCTAAAGCCATTCCAAGTACATATCAAATACTAAAGCAACCAGGTACAATGTAGTATAGCAGGCACACTTACCCCCCTTCCCCCAGCTCCAGCTCCCCATAGCATACCAAAAAGTACTTGCCAAAAGAAGGATATCTTAGCCAAATGGAGTATGCTTAACATTACTAGGATCACACATAAACCCAAACAGACTGGAGCGACCCACCCACCCCAGTACCCCCAAGAAAAAGCATCCAACTATATACAGTTAGGTCCCCAGACATAAACAAACCCAAAAGATATACATAGAACCATGATATTCTGGCTACTTCCCCAATGCAAATCCATAAACCCATCAGGCTGTAGGGGCTCAGAAGCTTGGAAAATAACCAAAGCCCAATGATCCACCATGGGAAACCACCTCCATCCCAAACCATTTAATAGAAACCCATATCCAGGGATAAGATTTGCAACCCCCCCATCCATCAGTGCGTAATGCAGCTGTGAACACTCCCGCTAGGCCCAGGAGTATTCCCCCCCCAACAACAGTACAGTCAGGGTCCAGAAACCAGATGGTTCTTGAAATTACACCCGCACCTTTACCAGCCAGGAGATTACTAAAACAATGATTAGGGCTAACTCACCATCGGCGAGGGGAAAAGCAAAAGGCTAGGAGGCACACGAAATGAACTGCAGTATCATGGCACCATCGCGATAAGTACAGGCAGTTTCCCAGGGGAGCCAAATACCACTAGGACCAAACCAGTCCCTCCCCAAATCGGTATACTAGGAAACAGTAGCCCGCCCAGGGGCGTTCCGGGTAAACCAACTCACGAAGGGAAGGAAAGATAATGGAGGCCAAAGTGGCCTAATTTATCCTCCGCCCAGCTGCTCGAAGCCCCCAGCTGACCCAGCGACCTCAAGAACAGCCGGGCAGGTGAGTCTAAACCGGACAATTGTCAATCTTACTATCAGGGGGGAAAAAACAAAAAGGGAGGGAGAAAAGGAAAAAATAAAACCAGCAGTAATATCATAAATCCAAAGTCCACCCGCGAGGTCTGCTTAGAGTCCAGCTCAGGGACAGTCACTCATCCATTAGCCAAAAACAGGCTAGGCATTTTAACGGACAAGTCTTTTAAGGCTGAGTCCAAGGATTCATAACTGTGGGGACTTCCATTAATTGTGACCTTGAGAGTAGCGGGTAGAGCATGCGAAGGAATACCAGCAGCCCAGCTTCTGAACAACAGAATGAAAGGCAGCTCTTTTCATTCTGACTTCTTTTGGTAAGTCCTGAGCAATGCGTAACTTAGATGCATCCCAGCTTATAGCCTGCAGCTCTCGGGCCTTATTGAACACATGCTGTCGCTCGATGTAGCTTAGAAATTTCAAAATGATGGGACATGGAGGAGAGCCAGGTGGGGGCCTGGGCCTAAGAGCCCGATGTGCCCGCTCCAAGTGATAATGAGGGTTGAGGGGCGAAGGGCCTACAATCTTGACCAGGAACTTCTGGAGGCACGAGATCAGCCCCTTCCTCGAGCTCCGGGAGGCCTAAGATCATGAGATTATTTCTCCGACTACGGCTCTCCAAGTCTACCATTTTGCTTGCAATTTTCTAACTTGCTGGGCTAAAGAGACCATCTCGGCCTCCGCGGTTAGCTTCCACTTCTCGAGTGAATGTATCCTGGCCTCCAGAGTCAGATACCCTCGTAGTGAGTGCAGAGATATCCCCCCGAATGGATTTCAGGTCAGTTGTGATGGATTGTAGCACGTCCTTTAACGGTGCGATCTCTTCCAGGAATCTGTCCTCTGATAGGGGACTGGCTGTTTGAAGTTTATCCCCCAATTTATCCGAGGCAGACCCGGGCTGGTTCCGAGGTTTTTTAGGGAGCTTTTCCGGCGTAGCAGGTGGCGTGTGCCTTATTGCGGCCTGTTTTTTGTCCACCTCCATCCTACTGCAGACTCTAAGGTACACCCCCGAAGACTCCCAAAAACCGACAAACGGAGTGTAAACGTGTCGTAGTAACACACTTAGGTCTTAATTTGATCAGGAAAATGCCAAATAAGCTTAAATTGCTAGCGGGGAGGGAGAGCTCCAGACCTCAGCTGCCACTCAGCAAGTAGGCATCACGTGACCTCCTTATCATTTATTTAAAGCGGAACTGGATTTGGAAGCAGCAGCCAAAGATATTAAATTAGTCTATAGAGATTTATCAATTGATACTACACCCGTTTATGTATTACTTTCTAATATGGACACTGCCAAAGCTATATGGGCTAAACAGTGCTTAATTAATAAACTGGACATAATTATTTCATCTCCAGTTAATTGGACTACAATTTGGAAATTTTCATATGGAACTACTGCCCCTAAAATGTGAACTAAGGATATTCTGATTTCCACTCTGATTAAATTAAACTGGAATTTTGAAAGAGATATTAATATACAAACAGTGTCCATATTTGGTATACATAAATTTGAGGGTGAAAATACTGACAGGCTGTCTGCTTATATTCAGTCACTTTTTGCTATTTGCCTTGGTTGTGAAACTCATTCTTTGGATTTTAGGTCTGTTAAAAGAATACACCAATCTAAATTGGATTCTCAAGTGGATATAGAAATTAAATCTATAAAATTTTATGATTATCTTCTCTCAAACAGTGGCAAATTGGATAGACATGGTATTCACCTGGTTGATTTATTGAATCTAGATTGTTTAGACTGTTTATCTCACGGGAATTTGGTCAAAAAATGACATCCAATTATACAAATAACTTCATCTGACTTTGAGACTGCTGAGGTTAAGAGGGAGCTAACTAAATTAGATAATACTGTTAATATCGCTATTTATAATTTTATTTCATGGAACATTGCTGGTTTACAATAAAAAATGGTGGACTCTTGTTGGAAGGACTACGTCTCTGAAGTCGACATTATACTATTTCAAGAGACATGGATCCTTTCAGACATTAATATTAATGGTTATATTCCACATCATATTTTTGCAATAAAAGACAAAACATTTGGAAGACCGAAAGGGGGTCTGTCTACTTATGTTAAAATAAGAAAGGGTATTCGTATAATAGAGCAGACTACATTTGGTAACGAAATTTTGCTCTGTGTGCTGTGCTGGGATTCCTTAACTTTTTTGATAGTCAATGTTATTTTCCACCTAATTTTTATTCTACTGTTGATTATGATCCTTGGGAACAGTTAGCATCAGAAATAGATTCTTTACACTTAAAACATTATATTGATATTACCATATTAGGGGGTGATTTGAATGCTCGTATTGCTAAATTTGATAACCTAAAAATACTTCAGTCCCAGATTTATATGGGGGATCTTGAACCTAGGAATTTGGAAGATATTATTGTTAATGGAGCTGGTATAAAAATGATGGCGTTTATTAGCAAAGGCAACTATTGTATTTTAAATGACAGAGGAACAGGAGACCAGGATGGAGCATTTACTTTTTTTTCTTTAAATGGGAAGAGTATTATAGACTATTTCATAATCTCTCCGGAGGCCTATGCTCACTTTCAGGATTTCAAAATAGTAATGAGACCTGAAAGTGACCTTGCAGCATTGCTGGTGAGGATTGATATGATAAAAGATAATTCTGGGAGTAATACTGAGACTTTACCTCCGCCTTCGCTCTCTATTATAGGTAAATTTAAACTCAAACTGAATAATAAAAATAAAGAAAAAGCAGCAGAAGTTATGTTTTCCCCGCGAATGAGTTCATTATTTACATTATTTCAGGATTCTTGCTCTCCACAATGTATAAATAAGCATCTGGAGGAAGGATATCAGGAGATTAGAAAAGCGATTTATTCTTACACTAATCTAATTCACTCCCCTTTAACTTGGTTTGATCAACAATGTAAGGATGAAAAGCATAAATTGGGTCTTCTGATTAAAAAAAACTACTAAACACTCAATTAGAAGAAATATAATTAGTCTTAATAAAGCAAGAAAACAATATAAACAATTTTTTAAAATATAAAAAATACGAGTTCACTTTAAAACAATGGGCTCATATGTTAGAAGCAATACATAAAAAAGATTCAAATGCTTTTTGGTTATTGGTTGCAAGGGGAGTTAAATTATTTGAACCTTCATTGTCCGTTTATGTTCCTAAAGAAATTTGGATAGCCTATTATTCTAAACTTTTTTTCTAATGAGTCTGATTTAAATGACCACTTCAAATGGCCGGAATGGTTGTTAGACGATACATCCTTACCTCTGCAATTTTCATGTTTAGAAGTTGAACAGGCAATTATCAAATTGGCTAATAATAAGGTCCCTGGGCCTGATTGTATTCTGGGAGAAATATACAAAGAAAACATGACCTATTGGGGTCCTTTCTTTGTAGGTTTCTTTAACATTTGTCTTAGAGAAAGATATAGTCCTCCATCTTGGCGTAAAAATATTATCATTCCTATTCATAAAAAAATGATAATTTCAAAACCCCAAAAATTATTGACCTATCAGGCTTCTTGATATTAGTAGTAAAACCTTTACTAGAATATTACTAAATATGCTTCAAAATTGGGTAAATAAATTTAGTCCCCTCTCAAATTTTCAAACAGGATTTCACCCAGGTTTCTCATCACTTGATAATATTTATGTTCTAGCTCATTTAACTGAAAAATACAAATTGTATAGAAAAATGAAACTGTATGTTATTTTTGTTGATTTAACAGTGGCATTTGATTCTGTAGTAAGGAACATCCTTTGGAATATTCTTTTAGAACGAGGTATACCCATTAATCTGTTGATCCCAATTTTTTTGCTATATTCTGAAACGTGTAGGCAATTAGATATGATAAAATGGGGAATATTTCTGAATATTTTAGTACAAATAGAGGGGTTAGACAGGGGTGTTTATTAGAGCCACTCCTGTTTAACCTCTATGTTGATTCTTTGTTCTATTTTGACACATTATTATTTTTGGATTCCCCTAAAATAAACAAACAATATATTCATAGTTTAGCTTATGCTGATGACATAGTTCTTTTTTCCTTATTCCAGAAGGGTCTTCAGATAAAAATTGACCAACTGAAGCAAAAATGTGATTATTTAAAACTTAATATCAATCCTGATAAAACTAAGTTAATGGTTTTTGGTACTAAACCTTCTAAACCAAGAATCAGGTCAGACAAATCACCTTTAGAGGTAGTGACTTCATATTGCTATCTTGGGATAACATTTACTTCCAATGGATCTTGGACCTTACACTGTAAAAACCAAATTATTAAAGCCAATTGCTCATCAAAGGCCTTTCTTCGTTTTAATACTAAATACGGAGGACTCTTGGTAGGACCTGCTATTAAAGCAGGGAAAACCATTTTACTCCAATATTGCTATACGGAGCTGAAATTTGGGGTACTAAGGAAAATTCTAATCTTGAGCTCCCCTTATCTTATTTTTATAAAACAATTCTTCAAGTACCTCAGTCAATGGCTAATGTAATCGTAAGAGCCGAATTAGGTAGAATTCCACTGGCGGACTTAATTAATTTAAGACTTCTATCATATTGGCTAAAGATTCTTAATAATAATTATAACAAACATGGCATGCCAATGGTTTTTATTCGCCATGGTTAAAAAGTGTAATTTCGATTTTACAATAGATTAATTCCTTCCATCTATGGAGAGGTTTTCAGAAGGGTATCTTAATAATGGATTCTTATAGAGGGAAAATTAAAAGAAAAATATTTGATAAAGCTTTTGAAAAACAATTATGATTGGTCAGATCACAGGAAACAAGCTATATGGTTGGGGAAAAATAAGATTGATTCAAGGATAGAACATTATTTATTATTGCCATTAGCCCCTAATATTCAGAAAATAATAACATGGGCAAGATTTGAATTGCTTATCTCCAAATTCATAGATTTTAATCATTCTGCTCTTACACTCAATAATAACATTAATGAATGTTGTTGTAACAAGGGGTTTAGGGAAACTCTATATCATATTATAGTACAATGCCCCTTGTATAAAAAAAGCAGAATCTTGCCTTTAAATAACTTTTTAATGAAATATTTGAACTTGGATTATGATCCAGTATTTATTTTGCTCCATCCTGGGACAGTGACAGTTGCATTATTGTGTGCTAATTTTTTTTCAACAGTAATTAGTTTTAAGAAACGGGCACATAGAAGAAGACTTCAAAAGAAATAAAAAAGGGATATATATATACATAAACATTTTTATAGTTGATATTTAAGGTTAATCAGATATTACTATTTGTATTTATTGTCTTTTATTTTTATTAAGATTGTAATGTCCCAAATTTTTTTTTAAACTTTTTTGGAAGAACAATAAACATGATCAATTGATTGATTGATATGCTCTTCACATTCTCCTTTATGGACCAGAATTATGTAGGCCACTTTCCATTTTGGGGGAACCTCCCCTTGGAGGACAGAAAGGTTAAATATTTTGGTCAGTGGGTGGGCAATTACTGGAGCTGCAAGTTTCAGTAACCTATGCTCAAGGCCATCATGGCCTACAGGTTGGTCAGGTTTTAATTTAAGCAGCTGATCTGGAACTTCCTTTCTCGAGATCTGTTTGACGTGGAAATCAGGACGATTGTCTGGGGGAGTGGAAGGAGGGGGAGATGGGTTGGTAGAGCTGACTTTGTAGGCATCCAGATTTGTAAAGTATTTGTTAATTTCTTCAGCTACTAGTAGAGGGTCCTTGATATGCTTGTTTTTGATTTGGCGTTCTTGCGGCAGGAAGTATGTGCATCCTTTTAGAAGATGGTTAATTTTCATGATGTGCCAACCGCACATCGAAACCCTGATGGTGAAATCCCTCATAATGACAATCTGGACAGATTTTGAGATTGTCGCTGTGAGGGACCCGAGGGTGTAAATTCGTCTTTTCACCATGTTTCGCCCCACCTACAAATCAACTCCGATTCAGAGTTGATAATCTTTATATGGGGCCATGGGGGGTTCAGGGGGAGCAGCCCTCTGAGTGAAACACACCAATGTCAGACAGGTGAAATTTCCCCTGTCAACATTGGGGAAGTCGCTATGCCAAACCTCGACAACAGTGTTGTCGATTCGGCATAGGTAAACCAATTTCCACCATATGGTCCCATTAGAGTCTACTGTTTTTAATTTTATTGTCCACACTGGTGTTATCTACAGGAGGGGTAGATTTTAAATGCTGACATTTGCCATTCTTTTCGCATGTTATTATTTGGGCTAGTAAACACCCTTGTTTGGCTAGTTGTTTTCACTGTTTCAAGAAATTTATTACTGGCAATGAGTTTTTTTACCAGTGCAATATTATAAACTTGTATTGCACCTTTTTCTATATATTTATTTTTTATATGTATTTTTTAACGAAATGTGCACTGTCACTTTAAATGCATGATTTAAATGTTTGCTGCTAAAGGGTGCTCATTATCCATGATTAAGTGCTAGTTGGGGGCATGAAACGTTGGGTGAGAAGACCTCTGCTGTCTATTTGTAAGTGCTTTACTTTAATATTTATTTTTTTTTAACCCCAGTCAGAGCAAGACTGATGTTTTAGTGACGGTTTCACCGCTGAGCCCGGTTTGTTGTTTTGCCATAGTATGTATACTGTGAGCCACAGGATAGTTAGGAGCAGTCCCTGTTTGTCAGGATTGATTACTCTTGAGATCCATGCTCTAGCAACCATTGCAGACTACAGGATGAATGTAAAATGAATCATCCAAACAGCCAAGCACATCTAATACAGAAGCAGGAGGTACAAGTCTTTTTTAGATACGCTCTTTCCTACAGTGGAAAATCCACTCCTTTCAGAGCTCAATAAAGAGAATGGAATGGTACATGTAGCCACTATAAGCCAACCACAGGAAGAGCCAATAGCTATTACAGATGCCTTTCGGTGGGATGAGAGAGACTAGCCCTCAAGATGAGACAGCTTTAATGGCAGCAGATAACATTGTAAGCCTATTTGAAAGTCAGGAGAGTGCCTTGGGTTTATGCATTTTGAAATGGCCCTCTTTTGGACTGGAATGTAATAATTCCATGATAGAATGAAAGCAAGCACTGCTGGAGGCCTCACAGTCCTGATCTGAGTGATACTTAAAGACTCAGCTAGAGTTATGCAGTAAGTACAGCTAGAATTAAAACAAAAAGGAAGCTTCTTTAAATGAATTTGCATCCTCTAGAGACTTTGACCAATATAAGGAGGAACTTAAAGACCTAATTTTGAAATATGACTGAAAGATCAAGGCAGACAAAGAAAAGAAGTTTATTAGGGATTGGGACAATTATGCTAATGACTGGGTCTTTGATCGGTCCAAAAAGTAAAAAAAGTGAAGTACCTTGATCAATCCTCAGGCAGGAAGTAATGGCCACTAGTGGAAGCAATACAGGTGCTAGTGGTAACACAGCTTTTTTAGAGGAGAGCTTGTTGTCACTCTCCACCTCATGTATGGAGTAATTAAGGAGGAGCAACAGGACCACCAGGTTCTGTTTCCAAAATGAACAAGCAGAGGAAGATGGGAAAAGAAGAGATACAATGGGAGCCATGCAGGACACCAGTAGGAGGTACAGGAACAACAGCCAATGAGGCTGGGACAGCAACCAATCACAGTGGAGTCGGAACAACAGCAACGACAGCAGGAGTCTGAATTCGGGCCACAGCAACAGGAATGGCAACAGCCAGGGCCAGAACAACCAGAGCAACAGGAGCAACAAGAACAACAGAAGAGGCAGGGGCCAGAGGTATTAAATATTGTTAATATCTCTGACTATACCTTCATGGATGCAGAGATTTTGGTCCTCCAGAAGGGGTTAGCTTTCATACCTTCAGTACTGGTAAACCCTTTTGACTGTTTTATTGACTTGCAATGCCTTGTTAGAACTTTGAACTTAAGATCCTATTGAAAACATCAATGAAAATGAGGGAGAACAGAGACAAAGAGACTTAACACAGGTAATTGAGAGACACTGCGTTGATGGGATGAGGGAAATGTCAGCACAAAACATGCTCTACCAATTTAAAAAAGTCTACTTTTTGTCTCCCCCAAACCCCAATGTGCAAGTATTTAAAAGACTCTGTTTACAACAGCTTGAGAGTCTGTTTAAGAATGTTGAAAGACCTGACTTTGTCAGTTGCAGCCAAGAAGAATATAATGTAGGGGAGAGCACGATTACATATGGAATGCAATGAATTTCTAGGCTTGTCGTACCATCATAGTGACGTCAAGAGCTTGATGTACCCTCTTGAGTACATCACTACGATGGTACAATAACTTGGAATGTCCTTGCATTCCCATTACCCTGACAGCTGTGCCGAACGCTCATTTTTTTCCTTCAGTTTCTTCTGACAGTTGAAAGCAGAAAAATGAGCGATCAAGATGGCCACTGGTGTATTTTCCAAAACTGTTATTTCAGAGCAGCATCTATTCATGCAAGAACATCAACACTGCCGGACAGTAAAAAAAACATAGTTTTACGCCACTTCCATCAGGATTTCAAACTGCCAGCCACGCACGGTGAAATCTGCTGCAACTATAACTTTTTGAATGGATTCTCTCTCTTTATTTTTACGGTTCTTAATATTTATTTTGGTATTTGATGTTAAAAGTCAATGTTTTTAGTGTTTTTAGAGCAATAATAACAATCTTTATAGTGGGAGCTTAAGTTATCTGTGTCACTCATCAGAGAGGTAAGTCTCTGTGGTAGAGACGTATGAGGTGTGTGAGAGAGACAATCACTTATAGTCAGCTTATACTGTACTGCTTGATAAAGATGCTTGATACTGCTTGCCATGGACTGCTCGAGAAATGTTCCATTGTTGATTGCTGTTGCCCATACACTATAAAAGACAATGGATGAGCAACAGTGAACAACAATGCTGAGTTCACTTCTCGAGGTTGTCATGACAACCACAGACCTCTCAAGCTTCATTCTTGAGGTCTACTTGGTTGCCATGACAGTCTCTCGAGGTGAACACAGCATTGTTGTTCACTGTTGCCCAGCCATTATCCTCTATATAAAGCAGTAGAACAATTAAGGAATAATGAACTAATTGCTATCAAAGCAGCTAACAAGAGGTTCAATAGTTATTATGAACTCTGTGGATTATAACTCAGAGGTCAATAGACAGTTGAGTAATATGGAGTTCTACCTACCCCTGGGTGTGGATCCCACATCTAATTTTAAACAAATGACAGATGGAGTGTTGTTACAGGCACTACAAGGGGGTATCATTACACAGAAAACATATGGGTTTTTGAAAGTAGAGTATCCAGTTAGGGCAGTGATGTATATCCTACCCAAAATACATAAACGTCTGGAGACTCCTCCAGGCAGACCTATAATATTTGGCCTGGGGGGAACTGACTGAATCTTTATCTAAATTTGTGGATGCCCACATAAAAGAGTTTGGTAGCTGTACCATCTTTTGTTAAAGATAAAACAGATGTACTGAATCTATTGAAAGATGTGGTTTTGCTTAAAAGAATTCTTTGTTGGGTGCCATGGAAATGGAATCCCTCTATGCAAATATACCACATGAGGAGGGACTCCACACCCTAAAAATGGCTTTATAGGAAGGTGTCTTATACTCACCTGAATTCACAATGTTCATTTTGAAATTGACTAAGCTAGTGCTTACTTGTAGCATTTTTTCGTTTCAGCGTAAATATTTTCTCCAAAGGAAGGGGCAGCCATGAACGCCACCATGGCACCAAATTATGCCAACCTGTATTTATGAATATGGGAAAGGGCAACTAAACAGGAGCCCATTACTAACCCCTACTTTGAAAAAATATTCCTGTACAGATGTTTTATAGATGACTTGTTTTTCATTTGGTGTGGAACAGAACAAGAGCTTTTTGAGTTTAAGCAGTTTTTGGAAAGTAGCAACAATAACCTGAGATTTTCTATGAAGTTTAGTCCAGAGAGGATTGAATACCTTTGAGTTGATGTTAAGGTTAAGCCAAATGGCAGTCTGGGTACAGATCTGTACAAAAAAAGCACAGACCACAATTCTTTACTGCAGAACAGCAGTTGCTACCCAAGATTTATGGTTAATAACGTGCCGTTGAACCAGTTTTATAGGGTCAGGTGAAATTGTTCAGATGAACAGGATTTGGAGCAGAGAACATTGGAAATGAGAGACAGATTCAAGGAGAGAGGTTACTCAGAAAGAGTCATGTCTGAGGCTATTGAGAAACCCAGCAATAAAACCAGGGAGGAGTTATCAAGACTGAGTAATTGAAACAGAACACACATGGATAATAGGGCGAACTTTGTCACTACCTATGGTACCAACACACAAAAGGTGACTGATGTGATCAAACAGAACTGGTATGTGTTACAATTGGACCCTGTGTTGTACAGACACAAACACCGCCCCCCCCCCCGAATTATCTTTAGGAACGCTAGTAACCTGTCAGATAGAGTAGTGAATAATGTTCAGCCCCCAGAAAGGGGGGGCTATGAACTGGTTACGAGAACCACCATGGGACATATATAAATGTGGCAATTGCATTCGGTGTACTTGCAGTATAAAACTTTAAAGTTATTAACAAACAACAAAACCTTTCAGATTAGGAATTTTATAACGTGTGAAACAGGAAGTGTCATTTACTTGGCACTATGCAATTGCTAGTGTTTTTACATTATGTGGGAAAAACTGCTCACAAATTTAAAGTTAAAATAGGCGAACATATAAGTGAAATTAATGGGGGGAGGGGGTAAAAAATGCTTTAGCAAGCCATATCCTGGAAAAGGGTAGTGGACATCAGTTCATCTTTATTGGTATTGATAAGGCTTGCCTGGGTCCAAGAGGGTGGAATTTGGATAATTTGCTTCTCAGGAGGGAGGCAAGATGGATTTTTAACTTAAAGGTATATGAAGATCCAGGGCTAAATGGGAGAATTAAATTGATACCTTTTTTGCAAAAGTAAGAATTAGTGGCTTTAATCTGTTTAACATGCAAGTATAAAACAGAGCATTGAGGATGTTGTGGAACATTATAAATTATCCTTTTTAAAATGCATTACAAATAAATTGATTGGAGAAATGGGACTAACATGTAAATAAATGACTATGGTCCTGTTAGAGTCTAATAATTTTAAATTTTATCATCCATACAGATGTTGTCTACAGGAGGGATAGATTTTAAATGCTGAAATTTGCCATTTTTTTCACGTTAGTATTTGAGCTAGTACACACCCTTGTTTGGCAAGTTGTTTTTTGGTGTCACTGATCCATGAAAGTCATTGTTGGCAATGAGTTATTTCACCAATGCAATATTATAAACTCGCATTGCACCTCTTGCTATATATGTATTATTGATTTTTTGCTTTTAAAGAAATGTGCACTGTCACTTGAAATGCATTCATGTTTGTTGCTAAGGGATGCTCATTACCCATGTTTAAGCACCAGTTGGGGGTGTGAAACATTGAGTGAGCAGACCCCTGCTGTCTGTCTGTAAGTGCTTTACTTTAATAAATAGTTTTTTTTAACCCCAGTAAGAGCAAGACTTCTGTTTTAATGACGGTTTTACCACTGAGCCCAGTTTGTTGTTTTGCCATAGTACATATACTGTGAGCAGTAGGATAGCAAGGGGCAGTCCCTGTTTGTCTGAATTCCTTCATGAAGTTCCTCTTAGCCTTTTTAGGGATGTCTTACATTTATTCCACAGTTGCCTGTAAATGTGAAAGTAGTGTAGTTGTCCAGTGGTTTTGTGGGCACCCTATGCTTTGTCCCTCTTCTTCATTAATTTAAGGAGTGCAGAGGTGAGCCATTTAGAGTAAAGGCCTTTAAAACGTCTTTGCACTAGTGGGAAATGCTTAGTCACCATTGCAATGATTTTTTTTTTAACAGGGATTCAAGGGCTTGGTTGACTGACATCTTGCATGGTGTCGACGCATTCACAATTCACGTAGGAAAGATTAAATATTGATTTATTTATATAATTTGCACTAGGAAAGACCTACTGATCTGAGGACAGCTCGGATCCAGAGCCTTCCTGGGAGAAGGGTACAGGGGATAAATATCAGTACAGATACTTGAGGCCATATTTTAAAAGTGTGTTGTCAAGTACAAGCTCAGCTGAGATGCAACATCTGCATTGTAATTCTTTTTTATTTATTTATTTACCATATATCTGTGATCTAAAGCCATGGCATATAATGCAAATACACTGTTTGAGCCGCAGCTTATGATCAAGGGCGACTAATTCTAGAGGGCAGCTTTAAATTAATTGCCACTTTCTGATGATCTTTGCAGCTGTTACTGAGGTATGTAAGCTGCTCAGCCAGTACTTATTTTGAAGAGGGATTTCCATGATCGGTAACCACCACAGCACAGCCTTACTTGCACATCTTGGATACGCAAGCACACAGAAAAATGCAGGTCACAATGGGCAGTTTGCAGCATGTATGGTAAGGGAGCTTAAGAGGTCTTGTTTGCCACATGCTGTATCTGCTCTCATTGGGGAATGTTAGACTAATAGTCTTCACCTGACTACCATATTCCTCTAGCTCTTGTTTGCTGTCTCTGTGTATAGGAGCTTAAGGGGTGGGTGCTGTAATCGATCTTGAATGCACCAAACACATAGAAAAGCACTGTGTTTCTCTTGATTACTATAAAACTGTAGCAATCTGTATTCGAGGGCAGCTTGCATTAAAACATTGTCTCAGATGGTGCAGCTTCAAATAGAGGCCGACTTATGATCCAGGGCGGCTTTAGATCAAAGATATATGGTATTTATTTATTTTAGGTCAGATATTTAATTGTCATTTTATAAGTGTACGGAGACACTCCAGGGTGTGGCATTATGTCTTTTTTTTTTTTTGAGATTTTGACCCGAAACTTTCAACAGTCTTTTTATTGCCTCACCTTATGATGAAGACAAGTGAATTTCTTTAAATCCTGGCTGAAAGTAGATTGTGCAGAGGGTCTACAAAACATGTTTCAGAAAGGATTTGAAGAACTACACCTGCCTTGTTCATGAGGTGGGTTAAAAAACAGCTATGTTGAAAAAATGGGGTCTAAATCTGGAAAAAACAGTAAAGTTATGAGTAAACATTGAAGAATTTCAGTGTTGCCTCATAACTTGGTTGTTTTTTGAGATGTAGTACAGTGAGGTTGCCCTGGAAGTGCATATGGGAGCCCAGAAACCCTCCCTGATCCTGTTGTGGGGAGTAAGAAAATAGTGCTGGGGGGGGGAGAAAACATACTATAATGAATGGAGAGGACACAGAGAGATTCACAGAACAATGTACTTCAACTCCACTCAATGTAAGGAGCTAGCTACGGTGTGTTTGGTATCTAGCATTGACCATGCTCTTAGAGACCCTTTTTCTGTATACATCAGGAATACATCAGTATAGTTCTCACTATGGAGCTGTAAAAAATCCTGGTCCACTGTTGCACTAGCACCCCTGCAGGCCCACACACAACTGACATGGCAGGCTGTTCACCACTATCATGGTCTTGGGTAAGCAGTGGATAACAAGTTAGTCCATGAGAAGGTCTGCAACCAGACAAGGGGTGTCCCTGGGCAAGCCAGTGTGCGAGAAACAAGCTGAATTTAATTTAAACAGAACTGTAAATGTAGCTATCTACTAGCAGCAACCCTGTAATATAAACACTAGGTGACAAAATAAAACAAAACTGCATTACCCACTGTACAGTATATGCACAACAGAAGAGAACTGGTGTCTCTGTATTAAACTATATGGAATAACACATAGTCCAGTTTCATTAATTATTGTGCAGTCCTCTGTTAGATGGCATTTAAAATATGCCAGACTATGGTTTATAAAGCCTGACATGCTTACCAGTTGTGCCACATGTTCCTTTAAAAATAGCATGTACCATATAGTGAGAACTTTTAAAAGTAATCCCATTACAGGGCAGAAGCAACTGAGATTCTGGAAATCACCTGCTCCAATCATAAGTGAATGACTCCCCTGCCACAGCACTCAAATTTATATAATCATCTAAATATCAGAAGCTACAATGTGCTTGCATCAACCAATTAAAACATGTCAAAGGATTTCCTACTACAACAGAAACAAAAGGCTCAGTGGCACTCAAAGTAGGAGATCAACTAATGTCCAGACAAAAGAGCCAGTAAAGCTATTTTTTTATGCAAAATTCAAATAGTACAAAAACGGCTGAAAAGAAAGTCCTGAAAATTGCAGGAAGACTTGACTGATTCGAAGCGCTGGGGTGAGTAGGGTAGCAGTGTAATCTGCAGTTTCCAGGACTTTCTTTTGAGTTTTTTTTTTGTACAATTAAAATTTTGCATTAAAAAAATAGCTTTACTGGCTCTTTTGTCGAGATGTTAATTGATTTCCGACTTCGAGTGCTACTGAGCCTTTGGATTCTGTTGCTGTAAGCTTGAGGGCCTGGCCACCCAGAACAGATAGCACTGGCCCAGCAACATTAATCACTGCTTCACATGTTTGATCTGGATTGATTTCCTACTGCATGATGCAACATTCTGGTACATGCAGTACAAAGTAGGAAAAGCCGATCTGGGCTCTTTTATTACATGCCTTATTGAAACTGGTCATCGTGGCGCTTTACCCAGCTGTGGATTAGCTGTGTTCACATTTAAGGTTAGCACTGTTTTCATTGTTGGTTGATGTATTTGTTGTATGCATAATTCACAAGGGCTGTGCTGCCTAATCCACCAGCTCTCTGTCCCACACACCCTGTCACAATATTCCGTTTCACTGCTCCACTACTTCTGGGAGTCACTGTATAGGATCTCCTTGCCTGGTCACACCGCTTTCTAGCACTAATCCAATTAACTTCCTACTGGTGCTACGTACTGCATGAGAAAATGCCATCAAGTTCTTAGCAGAAAGGTTCAGCAGGAAATAGTAATAATGAGGGCCAGCACCACCAGTGACTCCTAAAGAGGTATGGCCAGTGGGGTTGGGAGCAAGAAAATAGTGCAGCGGGGGGGGGAAGAAACCACACTGTACTGAATGAAGAGAATGCAGAGAGATGTGCTTCAACTCCACTCTGTGGGAGAAGACAGCTGTGGTGCATTCACAGTCATGCACTTCCAGAGCCCCCTTCTCTGTGTAATAGCAATATGTCAGCATAACTCTCACTGTGCAGCTGTAAAAAATTCAGCCAGGTATTCTGCCTTCTCCTCCCACCTCCCTCTGCTCTGCAGTAACCTACATCCTGCCCTTCACTCTCCCTTTTCCTCTCTCTACTTTAAATCTCTCCTCTGTGAACTCCTTTCACATACCTACTCCTTAATAGTATTTAGGTACTGTAGATAAACTCAACCTTTGCACCAATACACACACATGAAAAACTAGTTTCCACCATGTTTTGAACTAGTAACTCAGTGTCCAAGGATGTGTATTGTGAGGGCCAGTGTCCCAAACCTTCTAACATTTTGAATGACAGTGTTACACTTCTCAGTAACAAAAAGTAGAGGTGTAAGCAGGGAGGCAGTTTACAGAGTTTCTGGTCTCAATTTACTACCTAAAAGTAGATGACTAGGCATTAACATCCTTTAGACTTCCTCCTCCGCAGAACATTCTCTGGGACTCGGTGTGCAATGCCTCATCATGCACTGTCCATCAAGCATATTTTCTGAACCTCAGCAAGCCTATATGCTGCTGTTTGTGATGCTTACAAACATATGATTTTAGGACAGTAAGAAACTAGATGATATGTTAAAGGGTGAGGCTCACTCTGTGTAATTTTCAGTCTCTTTTATTGTAACCAGCAGGAGTCAAAATTAATTTTTGCAGCCACTAGGTCTAGTGCCTGGGAAAATCCACTGGCCACATGTACATGTCCACTGGCCCAACTGGTATACTTATTTAAATGTTATATCTTCCAACACAAGCCAACAGGGCTGGTTAAAGGAAAGTTTTACTAGCCCAACACAAAATCTACCAACATTTGGCTAGTGGGCCGATGCCAGCTTCGATCCCTGAGTTAGTCACTCAGTTGATAAGACAAGGTGACATTTTGTGGCCTAGGCACCACTTTGTCCTGGCCTAGCTAATCCTGCGTGGCCATTTTGTGTCAGGAGAATCAGTGGATGGTTCGGACTTCATATGGAGCTATCGGGTACAATGAGCTAAGGTGTTCTCAGATTATTTTCCTGCCTGAATTTCATCAAGTGCTAACCATGTTACCAAATTCTCTGTTTTAAACAAATCTCTATTGTAAAAGAAAGGTAGATTTGCCTGGTTGTAAGCTTATATTCTCCTATTACAGTATTTCTACTTCCTGCTCGATGCTTTAGACAATTGTACAGTGTACAGTATACAGTATAGTACAGTGGCAAAATCCACCCCATCAGATGTTGGGGGAAAAAAAGACCACCAGTCCATCATTTTTTCCCCACCAGCTCAGTTAGAATTGCCTGTCATCCAGTTTTCTTCAATGTTCTTATCAAGTCTGAGTTTGAAAGGTGGATACAGTATCTGCTTACCATCAGATGTTGACTATTTTACTTGGGAAATGGTAAGTTCTCTTTTATTTGCACATTGAGTACTGTTCCTGTTTTATTTCTTTTCATGTGATTACTTATGTCACCATAGGTTTCTGTACACTTACGCAGGTTTGTGTTGTTTGCTGTATCTCCCCTAGTAACTCTTCCCCTAGGGTGCGTCTGGAAAATACAGCTGGGTGTGTTCCATCAAAAGGTTTTAACAAATAATAAAGAAGTAAATGTGATGCTGTCCCTTTAACAGAAGATGACCTAAATAAACCAAAGACTGGCATTTAAACTTTTGTTCCCAGGAGAGACAGCATATGTGTGTTTGTGTGTGTGTGGGGGGTGGAGGGGTGAAGCTAATTGACATTAGTTTAAGAGTCAGTCCAAGTACATTAACTATTATATTACACACACACACACACACACACACACACACACACACACACGTATACTTTTTTCCAGGGAGCAGAAGAAACTATAGTTTTTCATTGCAATGTTCTAAACTTCTTTCCATTACAATGTTCTGAACTTGATTTCCAACCACAATAAGCTCTGCTTCTTATGCAGTGGCCCACTACAAAGCACTGTGTTGTGGAAATGCATGCTGTTGGGAGAAGTACTTCAAACCTCTCACTCAGAGCTCTCTGCAGTCTAATCCAGGCAAGATGTGTTTTTTTGGTTTTACCTTAAATGTATTCCCTGTATTATATCTAAAATGTGTAAGCAACACACACACACACACCCTCTCACTCACTTTACAGGTGGCAGTGAGGGTGCTGGGGCACAGTTGTAAGTTTCCACCCATTAGTGCCATGCTAATTCCAATGTCTGTGATGGAATAATGAGTCCAGTCAGCATGGCAAAGAGAATCCCTCTCAGGGGTTGGAGGAGAGGGATCCCAAGACAGTCACTGCATACCCCAATTACAGCACTCAGACAATTTAAACAAAAGCCAGCAAGAGCAGATTAACTTGTAGAGGCCTGCTTGGGAGTACTGTGGTAGGTTTATTGGCCAATTTTGATTCAGATAAACTAAGTACATATGTGTATGTTAAGGTTCTTACATGGAGCTGGGTATAGGGCGGGGTGGGGGCATTTACAGTTACCAAGCAAAAGAGTGACCGAGGGCATTTACAGTACCAAGCAAAAGAGTGACCTAGGGGTGATCCTGTCTGATGACCTCAGGATGGCAGGGCAGTGTGACAGAGTAGTAGACAAGGCAAGCCAGATGCAGGGGTGCATAGGAGGGGGGGCCAGTAGGTGGAGAAGGGAGGTGGTGTTGCCTCTGTATTGCTTACTTGTAAGACCCCACCTGGAGTACTGCATCCAGTTTGGGGGCCACACATCCACAAGGACATCAACAGGATGCAAAGAGTCCAGAAGAGGGCTGCTAAAATGGTACAGGGGGTTGCATGGGAAACTATATGAGGAGCAACTATGGGAGCTCAAAATGTAGTCCCTGGAAGAGAGGACAGTGGGAGGAGACATGATTGAGACCTGTAAGTACCTTATGGGGTAAACAAAGTGCAGAAGGGGAGTCTCTATCAAAGAAGGAAGAGCACTGGAACACAGGGGCTTGCTATGAAGCTTGAGAGGGGGAAGTTTAAGAGGCATGTGAAATACTTCTTCACAGAAGGGTGGTAAACACCTGGAACAGCCTACCAGAAGGGTATATAGTTACTGCAGTGACTCCGGCACGGCAAAGACCACCACAGCGACAAGAATCAGGCAAAACCCGCCCATCACTGTGGTGGTCTGTGTGGCGATCAGGACTGCCTCGCTGTGTGTTTGCCCCCTTCCCCAGTCCAACTCCGACTCGGAGTTAGAATCCTAGAGACCAGGGGGTGGGGGGAGAGCCCCCCACAAGGGGAGGTCGAGGGGGCACAGGCCCATGATTGTGCGCTGTCTAAGTGCTATAGGTAAACCTACCAGAAGAGGTGTAGTGCAAAGACAGTAGGGGACTTCAAACATGCATGGGATAGGCACGTGGGTATGATAAGTAGAGGGAAGGGAGGAGGGAGGGATACCTATGACCAAGTAGGGTCCCTGGTGCAATGTTAGGAAAAATAGGGCAGACTAGATGGCCCTTCTGGTCCTTTACTGACAACATTTTGTTTCTGTCTACAGTATGTATTTTAATTCAACTGGTGTATGCCATGTGCTAACTGTGTACTCACTCTGTGTACCCAATGTACGAACTCTGTACTCACTCTGTGTGCCCAAGTATTAACAAGGCACCATAATGGTGTGAGTACCTAGCTCAGTTATACAGCGTGTGTGGCCTTGTGCCTCACAACACACTCGAGGTGCAATGTTATCCCAGCATAACACATGCCCTGGTGTGCTTTATTGCTTACATCTAAACTTCATTGAGATGTCATGTTTATATCAGTCTCATTAGTTAAAGATGGCCAAAACTAATACATCTGGGGGGAAGGGCAGAGGTTGGGTTTGTGACAGTGTTACTTTAATGAGTAAAAGTAGATGGAAGTATCTAAAAAGGTACTGTAGCAACAGATTTACAAAGCAGGAGAATATTAGCACTGTGTTTACATGCAGAGATGACTGGTTCCTACTTTCAGATCTGTTCCACATGCACAGAACGGAAGAAGCTCTTTGGAAAATGCAACTCAAGGGATTGATCATACTGATCATACAACAAAAATTCGACTGTTTCAGTGGTACAGTGGCATCACAGACCTTCTTTCTGTGCTGTGGCCCACATCTGACTCATTTGAGCTATAAAAGAACAAGCAGCCCACACTGGGCAACCTGGGAGTAAATCACAGTAGCCTGGACTACTGCCATGGCCAGTGTAATAGTGTTAAACTTGATCCATGCACATTGCCATGTTTGACAGGAGAGGACTGGGCAAGTGAGTACAACTTTATCTCTGCAAACAGGCTACACCTGCACTTGCCACCTTAGAAAGGTTACTTTAGGACTTGCGTTAAGTCAGAATCGCATAGTTTGCCTTAAGGTATATGGTCTGGTGAAAGCCCCATCACTCTCTTAACCCTTTAGTATATAAATGTACCCAAATCATTCCTGGGTGACTGCAGTTAGCCCACTTGTTCCAGTCTGCAATCCCAACTTGATTTGCTTTAACTCTTCATGTGGTGAATGCATGCTCTTTATTAAATGATCGGTGGAGGGCATTTAGTTTATGAGCGAAGATCACTGTAATATCACTATCAATGTTAATCACTGTAACAAAAAAACAATATTTTATTAAACTGTTTTGAAACGGACCTCTTACATTTACCTGAATAGCAGAGTCCCTCCCCCCAACATAAACTAATTTCTCCTGCCTCCTGACTGTGGTAGATGAGGAACTCTCCCTGAAAAAAATCAGATACAGAAATCTTAAGAGGCTAAATAAATGGCATGGAACACCCCTAAAGCTGGTGTTTCTACCCACTACACAATGCATGTTCACTTAACTATTTAATGACTGCCAACATCTCCCTGATGGAATTGTGATTCTTTTCATTTTATTTCACCTGTTTCATCAGGAAAGGCAAGCTAAGCTGTGCAAAAGTTCATTTCCAGATGTGTCCAAGGCATATGTAAGTATGGCTGGCTGAATAGACTAGAAGTTAGAGCAACAAGCTGTGAATGAGCCTGGTACATCCAGCAGACATGGGTTTGATTCCCGCAACCTCCACCTGCATACTGTGTGACTCTGAGTAAGTTGCTTAAAGAGCTAGTGTAGTGCCTAAAACTAATATTAGTTTTTAAAAGCAGTCAACCATTACATGTTATATCTGAGATACTTTTTTCCCCCTTTGTTAATTAGAAGATCATTACCTGATGTTAGTAGGTGTGATGTGTGGAACAGCACTCAGCCTGGCAGTTGACATATGTAGCTCTAATGCCCCCACTACATCATCAGCATTGTGACTTCACTGACTGTGACATCGCTGCTACTGAGGAACAGCCACTAGGTGGCTGCAGGGTCAGTCACCTGTGATGTCACTGTCAGGGAGATCACAATGCTGATGATGTTGCAGGGGGAAAGAGATAGCTATGTCAGCTGCCAGGCTAAGATCTGTTCCACACATGCAAGGCAAGACAATTTTATTTCTCTGGCACCCAATCCCTGGGGCTCAGGGTGCCCTACATTAAAATAGGTAAGGTCCATACAACGCACACACACGTTATAAACACATACAATACACAAAAATATAAAACAATAAATAAGTAAATCTCAGCATAACTAAAATAACTTCCTGTAATTAGTGCAGGTCAGTCATCTTGGTCGAGGAAGGCCATACGAAACAAATAAGCCTTTATCCCCTTTTTAAATAACTCGACTGTTGGGGAGTCCCTGACAGCAGCTGGCAAAGTGTTCCACAGGGTCGGCCCAGTGACACTAAAGGCACAGTCACCAGATGTTTGTAGCCTGACCCTGGGAACATCAAGGAGGCCCGTAGCTGAGGAGCAGAGGGAATGGACCGAGGAGGCAGGTGTAAGGAGATCAGCCATATACAGCCCAGGCCCAACCCATATAGTGCCTTGTAGGTGAGCAAGCCCACCTTGAAGAGGATCCTTCACCTGACAGGCAGCCAGTGTGGAGCCCGCAGGACCAGGGTCACATGACTGAACCTTGCCAGGCCCATCAGCAACCGAGCCACTGCATTCTGTACCAGCTGCAGCTGGCAGAGGGTTCCTCCACTGACCCCAAAGTATAGAGCATTATAGTAATCAAGCCCCAATGTCACAAAGGCATGCACCAGTGACAGCAGGTCTTCGAGCAGAACTAGGGGCTTAATCCTGTTGACATTCCTCAAGTGGTAAAACACTTTTGACTACAGATGACACCGAGCTTCAAGTGTAAATTTGCTGTCCAGAATAATGCCAAGATCCCACACCCTAGGGGAAGCCATAAATGGAGTGGATCCCAGAAATAATCCTGTACCCACTCAGGAAGTACTCCCATCATGCCCATGACCTGGCTCAATCAACAGTACCTCAGTGTTTTCTGGGTTCTGTTGCAACCAACTGGAGGATATTCAGTCATTGATCTTGGTCAGACAGTTGTTAATCACTTCCATGGCATCGTGTGTTCCAGGGGCAAAAGACAAATACAGCTGGGTATCATCTGCATAGCAGTGAAACCCCAAACTGCAATACTGAATGAGCTCTCCCAGGGCAGCATGTATACTGCAAATAACGTCGGTGACAAGATCGAACCCTGAGGTACTCTACATGACAGGGGCTCTGGGGAGGAAGAGAAAGTCCCCATCACCACCCACTGCTCCCTGCCAGAGAGATAGGACTCAAATCAATTGATGACACTACCGGTGAGTCCACATTACTCTTGAAGGTGATCAAGAAGCACAGTTTGATCCATGGTATCAAAAGCTGATGAGAGATCAAGGAGAACAAGAACTGACCTGTCTCCTCTATCTCTAGCCCTGAGGAGGTCATTATGCACCCTAACTAATACTGTTCCAGTGCTATGCCTGGCCCTGAAACCTGACTAGAATTGCTCATAGGCATCAACGGACATGAGTTGTTCCTCAAGCTGTTGTGCCACTAATTTCTCATCAACCTTGCCTAAAAATGGCAGGTTGGAGATTCCCCAGAATGTCAGGGTCAAGAGATGGCTTCTTCAAGAGGGGTCTCACCAGAGCCTCTTTCAAGGTATCCAGAAAGATTTTCTCCAACATCGAACACTGGACAATCCCAGTGAACACTGGGAAGTAAAATATTACCACATGGAATACTTTCTGATGGGCAAAAGGAAAAAGAAAAATGCTTCAGAAATAAAGTTAAAACTGACTAGTTCTTAAAATTTGCATTGTTTTCCTATCTGGATGTTTTAGCTCCACTAGCTCTATAACCTCTTTGTGCTCCCTAGACACATCTGGAAATGAGCTTTGGCTCAGTGTGCCTTCCCTGATCAAAAGTGTCAAACCTATGCCACACAAATCAGGGACAAGGTAACAATCAGGGCCACATGACTGGGATCGGGGACAAAGTAAAAATCAGGGTCAAATGACTAGAATCCAGGAAAAGGTATCAATCAGGGCCAAATGACTGGAATCAGGGACAAGGTGAAAATCAGGGTCAAATGACTAGAATCAGGGACAAGGTGAAAATCAGGGCCAAATGACTAGAATCAGGGACAAGGTAAAAATCAGGGTCAAATGACTGGAATCAGGGACAAGGTGAAAATCAGGGCCAAATGACTGGAATCAGGGACAAGGTGAAAATCAGGGCCAAATGACTAGAATCAGGGACAAGGTGAAACTCAGAGCCAAATGACTGGAATCAGGGACAAGGTGAAAATCAGGGCCAAATGACTAGAATCAGGGACAAGGTGAAAATCAGGGTCAAATGACTAGAATCAGGGACAAGGTGAAAACCAGGGCCAAATGACTAGAATCAGGGACAAGATGAAAATCAGGGTCAAATGACTAGAATCAGGGACAAGGTGAAAATCAGGGCCAAATGACTAGAATCAGGGACAAGGTAAAAATCAGGGTCAAATGACTGGAATCAGGGACAAGGTGAAAATCAGGGCCAAATGACTGGAATCAGGGACAAGATGAAAATCAGGGTCAAATGACTAGAATCAGGGACAAGGTGAAAATCAGGACCAAATGACTAGGATCAGGGACAAGGTGAAAATCAGGGCCAAATGACTAGAATCAGGGACAAGGTGAAAATCAGGGCCAAATGACTAGAATCAGGGAGAAGGTGAAAATCAGGGCCAAATGACTAGATTCAGGGAGAAGGTGAAAATCAGGGTCAAATAACTGGAATCAGAGACAAGGTGAAAATCAGGGTCAAATGACTGGAATCAGGGAGAAGGTGAAAATCAGGGCCAAATGACTGGAATCAGGGAGAAGGTGAAAATCAGGGTCAAATGACTGGAATCAGGGAGAAGGTGAAAATCAGGGTCAAATGACTGGAATCAGGGAGAAGGTGAAAATCAGGGTGAAATGACTAGAATCAGGGAGAAGGTGAAAATCAGGGCCAAATGACTAGAATCAGAGACAAGGTGAAAATCAGGGCCAAATGACTGGAATCAGGGACAAGGTGAAAATCAGGGCCAAATGACTAGAATCAGGGACAAGGTGAAAATCAGGGTCAAATGACTGGAATCAGGGACAAGGTGAAAATCAGGGTCAAATGACTAGAATCAGGGACAAGGTGAAAATCAGGGTCAAATGACTAGAATCAGGGACAAGGTGAAAATCAGGGTAAAATGACTAGAATCAGGGACAAGGTGAAAATCAGGGTCAAATGACTGGAATCAGGGACAAGGTGAAAATCAGGATCAAATGACTAGAATCAGGGACAAGGTGAAAATCAGGGCCAAATGACTGGAATCAGGGACAAAGTGATAATCAGGGCCAAATGACTAGAATCAAGGACGAGGTGAAAATCAGGGCCAAATGACTGGAATCAGGGACGAGGTGAAAATCAGGGCCAAATGACTAGAATCAGGGACGAGGTGAAAATCAGGGGCAAATGACTGGAATCAGGGACAAGGTGAAAATCATGGCCAAATGACTAGAATCAGAGACAAGGTGAAAATCAGGGTCAAATGACTGGAATCAGGGACAAGGTGAAAATCAGTGCCAAATGACTAGAATCAGGGACAAGGTGAAAATCAGGGTCAAATGACTAGAATCAGGGACAAGGTGAAAATCAGGGCCAAATGACTGGAATCAGGGACAAGGTGAAAATCAGGGCCAAATGACTAGAATCAGGGACGAGGTGAAAATGAGGGCCAAATTACTAGAATCAGGGACAAGGTGAAAATCAGGGCCAAATGACTAGAATCAGGGACAAGGTGAAAACCAGGGTCAAATGACTAGAATCAGGGACAATGTGAAAATGAGGGCCAAATGACTAGAATCAGGGACAAAGTGAAAATCAGGGCCAAATGACTAGAATCAGGGACAAGGTAAAAATCAGGGCCAAATGACTGGAATCAGGGACAAAGTGAAAATCAGGGCCAAATGGCTAGAATCAGGGACAAGGTGAAAATCAGGGCCAAATGACTAGAATCAGCGACAAGGTGAAAATCAGGGCCAAATGACTAGAATCAGGGACAAGGTGAAAATCAGGGCCAAATGACTGGAATCAGGGACAAGGTGAAAATCAGGGCCAAATGACTAGAATCAGGGACAAGGTGAAAATCAGGGTCAAATGACTGGAATCAGGGACAAGGTGAAAATCAGGGTCAAATGACTAGAATCAGGGACAAGGTGAAAATCAGGGTCAAATGACTGGAATCAGGGACGAGGTGAAAATCAGGGTCAAATGACTAGAATCAGGGACAAGGTGAAAATCAGGGCCAAATGACTGGAATCAGGGACAAGGTGATAATCAGGGCCAAATGACTAGAATCAGGGACGAGGTGAAAATCAGGGCCAAATGACTGGAATCAGGGACAAGGTGAAAATCAGGGCCAAATGACTAGAATCAGGGACGAGGTGAAAATCAGGGTCAAATGACTGGAATCAGGGACAAGGTGAAAATCATGGCCAAATGACTAGAATCAGAGACAAGGTGAAAATCAGGGTCAAATGACTGGAATCAGGGACAAGGTGAAAATCATGGCCAAATGACTAGAATCAGGGACAATGTGAAAATCAGTGCCAAATGACTAGAATCAGGGACAAGGTGAAAATCAGGGTCAAATGACTAGAATCAGGGACAATGTGAAAATGAGGGCCAAATGACTAGAATCAGGGACAAAGTGAAAATCAGGGTCAAATGACTAGAATCAGGGACAAGGTGAAAATCAGGGTCAAATGACTAGAATCAGGGACAAGGTGAAAATCAGGGTCAAATGACTAGAATCAGGGACAAGGTGAAAATCAGGGTCAAATGACTGGAATCAGGGACAAGGTGAAAATCAGGGTCAAATGACTGAAATCAGGGACAAGGTGAAAATCAGGGTCAAATGACTAGAATCAGGGACGAGGTGAAAATCAGTGCCAAATGACTAGAATCAGGGACAAGGTAAAAATCAGGGTCAAATGACTAGAATCAGGGACAAGGTGAAAATCAGGGCCAAATGACTGGAATCAGGGACAAGGTGAAAATCAGGGCCAAATGACTAGAATCAGGGACAAGGTGAAAATGAGGGACAAATGACTAGAATCAGGGACAAGGTGAAAATCAGGGCCAAATGACTAGAATCAGGGACAAGGTGAAAATCAGGGTCAAATGACTAGAATCAGGGACAATGTGAAAATGAGGGCCAAATGACTAGAATCAGGGACAAAGTGAAAATGAGGGCCAAATGACTAG
Source organism: Neoceratodus forsteri (assembly GCA_016271365.2). Classification (NCBI taxonomy): domain Eukaryota; kingdom Metazoa; phylum Chordata; order Ceratodontiformes; family Ceratodontidae; genus Neoceratodus; species Neoceratodus forsteri. The sequence continues at coordinate 965,099,130 of CM057456.1, forward strand.
AATCAGGAAAAAGGTGAAAATGAGGGTCAAATGACTGGAATCAAGGACTAGGTGAAAATCAGGGCCAAATGACTAGAATCAGGGACAATGTGAAAATGAGGGACAAATGACTAGAATCAGGGACAAGGTGAAAATCAGGGTCAAATGACTAGAATCAGGGACAAGGTGAAAATGGGGGTCAAATGACTGGAATCAAGGACTAGGTGAAAATGAGGGACAAATTACTAGAATCAGGGACAATGTGAAAATGAGGGACAAATGACTAGAATCAGGGACAAGGTGAAAATGAGGGTCAAATGACTGGAATCAAGGACTAGGTGAAAATCAGGGCCAAATGACTAGAACCAGGGACAATGTGAAAATGAGGGACAAATGACTAGAATCAGGGACAATGTGAAAATGAGGGACAAATGACTAGAATCAGGGACAAGGTGAAAATCAGGGTCAAATGACTGGAATCAAGGACTAGGTGAAAATCAGGGACAAATGACTAGAATCAGGGACAAGGTGAAAATCAGGGTCAAATGACTGGAATCAGGGACAAGGTGAAAATCAGGGCCAAATGACTAGAATCAGGGACAAGGTAAAAATCAGGGCCAAATGACTAGAATCAGGGACAAGGTAAAAATCAGGGCCAAATGACTGGAATCAGGGACAAAGTGAAAATCAGGGCCAAATGACTAGAATCAGGGACAAGGTGAAAATCAGGGCCAAATGACTAGAATCAGCGACAAGGTGAAAATCAGGGCCAAATGACTAGAATCAGGGACAAGGTAAAAATCAGGGCCAAATGACTGGAATCAGGGACAAAGTGAAAATCAGGGCCAAATGACTAAAATCAGGAACAAGGTGAAATTCAGGGCCAAATGACTGGAATCAGGGACAAGGTGAAAACTAGGGCCAAATGACTAGAATCAGGGACAAGGTAAAAATCAGGGCCACATGACTAGAATCAGGGGCACATCGTAACAAATGTTTATATGCACTCAAGAAGCTGTAACAATATGTGGCTTATTGATAAAAGTATGTTGTGAAAGAAAACAAGACCATAACACTAATGGGCAGTATTATCTTATGATTTACATCCCAACTCTTTGGTGACAGAAATGCCAAATATAGGAAGCACTCAGGGAAGTTCCAAGACCAACACAGAACCAATGCTGAACATCAGGGACAGTGGCAAACTGTTCATATGTGTGTGTGTGTGTGTGTGTTGGAGGAGAGGTAGAAGATAGAAACAGAGCAAGCAGCACATCATAAAAACAGTACCATGGATTTTGATGATGTAATAATGAGTGCAGAAACTGCTGCATACATTATGCAATTCAAAATACAATCACAATGAAGAGTGAGAATAAAGAATCTCCCTCAAAGGACAAAATCTGTTAAACCCCTAAAGTCCTTTCTCTAAACTTGGAAGGTATATAAAACTCAGTTTACTGGAATCAGTGTCTCGGCATGGGGGGGGCACTGAACAGTTACTGACAAGTGACAGTTACAGAATGCATCATAAAATTAAGGCCGTTCAAGCATTTGATATGCATTGTTAATTCTTATTATTCCTGTTCATTTTTAGCCTGAGTTGGAGAAGAAAACCATCTAGCCTGCTTAAACAGACCAGGGTTACCATTAACTGAATCTTAGCATTTCCAGGCAAAATAAACACAAACGTGAAATCTGCATCTGCATGTGGTTAGGGGCATGTAAACATAACACCAAAGTGCTATCAGATTGTTCTTCTGACATAGTGACTGGGATTACCATTCAGTGGTATTAACTGTATACAAATTTACTGTCCCCATCCCCGGACTACACAGACATGCCTTCCCATCATATCCCATTGTAATGGCGGTCATAAGTTGCTGTGCTAGCCGTCTCTTTAGATGGGGCCAGTTCACTGCATGGTTCATCTGCTTGTCAAGTAAAGTGGAAAGGGATCAAAAATAAAACAAATAAAAACTTGATTAGATCAGAATCAGGGACACTGGTTTACCGGGACTGAGAAAGGGCATATTCCATTTTGCACATTGTAAAAAACGATATTGTCACCGGTGTTTGCTAAGCCAAAATCCGGTTTTACCGGTATTTGGTTCTGTGTACTTTATTTAACACTGTTTAACTCTGCTAACATACATTTTAGCAATTTTGACCTCCACTATTGCACATCCTTCCATCCTTGTACCAATTTAAAGTTATTTTAGGTACAAGATGTGATGGCAGCAGCAGCACTATAGCCCCTATCACTAAGGTGTGATGGAAGCTCCAACAGCACTATGGCTCCCATCCCTCTGGTGTGATGGTGACAGCAACAGCACTACGACCTGTGACAGAAGCAGCAGCACTGAGCCCCATCTCTTGGGTGTGATGGCAGCAGTACTACATTCCCCATCCACCAGTAGTGATGGCAGCATCTACAGCCCCACCCTTCGGTGTGACAGCAGTAGCAACAATACAGTCCACATCCCTCTGGGGTGACGGCAGTAGTGACAGCACTATGATCCCTTTTCTTCAACACCCACACCCCACATGCACAAGTTACAAATGACTTGGTCTCTTTGCTTGTTAGAACTCAGATGTAAATTAATCTGAACCATCACCGCTAAGGTGGACTACCTTTGTTTTTTCCTATCTATAATTTAACTGCCTGGATTGGATTTCTGCCTATGACACCGCTGACCAGGGTTAGGGAACAGACTTGGGTGTTGGAGGGCCTGGTGGGTGAAGGCTTGAGTGTCCAATGACCACTCACCTTCTCCTGGGACGGAGGATTGAGTTCATGGCTCAGCATTTACTGGCCCCTTGGGGAGGCCAGAGGCATGACAACACGTCAGCCCTCACTGCGGAAGGGAGCGTGACGGACATTGGCTTGTACCTTGACATCATATGGCCTGTCACGCTCCCAAGAAAATGGGAAAACACCTGCTGGCCAACCAAAGGACGGCTGCTGGTCCCTCCATAAGCCGGAAGTCCCAGACATGCATCTGTTCTGGCCCCTGCCATGCCCAGGATACACAGGAAGCTCTTTGGGGCAATTCTCCTCCCCTGGTAGCCTCCCACAGGGGTAGGGGCCCCACTCAATGAAGGGTTACTTTGGGTTACCTGGTAGCACAGCAGTAAGGGGCAGTGGATAGTGGTCGGGACTCAGCAGAGGTGGTAGGGAGCCTTGGCAGGCCTGAAGGAGTGGATGGCCAGGGAGTAGGAGCAGCAAAAATAAAACTGCTTGAATTTGCTTCTTTGAAATAAAGTGTCTTCACCTAACAAATCCACAAGTGATTAGTGGAGGACCTTCAAATGGATTCATTCATCTCCCAGACGTGTGGATGCTTTTGTTTTTACTTGGTGCCCATGAAAAGGGTGTCTCCCAGTTTTCATGTCTGAGCTCAGATGTGGATTGAGCACCACTCTGCCCACCAGCATCATACAGCCCCTGGGGTCTTACCTTCTGTATGTCATTGAATGTGCTTTCAACATCCACAGGCCAAACAGAAGTACATTTAAATACTTAACATTTGCTTTTTGTTGAAGCAGTCTATCAGAAAACCTTTTGTTGTCACAGAGACTGAAACAGCAGGTGGGAGAAAAGGTGCAAATGATCCAGTTCACCTCAATGGGGTGCTTACTGTGAAGTCTTTTCATAAGCAGTAAGGCATTTTTTTCCTTATGAACATACTTTCATTCAGACTAGTTTTCATTCAAACAACTGAGGAGCCCACAGGAGCTCCTGAGCAATACCTGGGGTGAAGCCAGGGGTTACCCAGCCTAGGGATCACTGAAAAGTGGAGACGGATGCTGTGAGAAGGCGGCATAGAAAGAGAAAATTAAAACATTTAAAAAGATGCTGAAATCTTAGGGATTCTGTGCAGTGACATGCAATTTCTGTGAGATACCGGTACAAGAATTCAAAATCCATGAACCAAGCAGGATTCCGTGATTGTTACCGTTGTTACCGGTAAAAATGGAAAACCAGGGTCCCTGATCAGAATCATTGTATATTCCATGGAAATAAATGCAACAAAAATAGCCCTTACCTCCAGAAGGGGCAAGTCAGGATCGAGCTGTGTGAAGCTGTGTAGCACCATGGCAGTGGAATCCCCAGACAACTCCAGTTTCACCTCATCCAACAGGTTCCTGGTCCTTTGAGAGTGTGTAATTCACAAGGGTTCAGCTGCCTAATCCACTGGCTCTCTGTCCCGCACACCCTGCCACGATACTCCATTTCACCACTCCACAGCTTCTGGGAGTCACTGCCAAAGAATTCCCTTCCCAGTCATGCCCATTTCTAGTGCTACTCCAATTAACTTCCTACCAGAAAACAATATGCCAGTGTGGTCGTGTATTGAATGAGAAAATGCTGCCAAGTTCTTAGCAGCCAGGTAGAGCGGCAAATAGTAATAACGAGGGCCAGCACTACCAGTAGCCACTACAGAGATACGCCCAGCTGGGTCTGGAGCAAGAAAACAGTGCAATGGGGGGGAAGAAGGAAGCAGCTGAAGTGCACTGAATGCAGAGGATGTGGAGAGATGTGCTTCAACTCCACTCAGTGGAAGGAGACAGCTGCAGTGCGTTAACAGTCGCGTGCTTCCAGAGTCCCATTCTCAATGTAATAGCATCACATCACACATAGCTCTCACTATGCAGCCATAAAAAATGATTTTGGTAGTTGGTAAAGTAAAGACAAGTATTGCCTTTACTTTACAAACATGGCTGCCACACTTTTTTTTATTTTATTTGAAGGCATTAATAGTAGCATGTGTTGAGTACTGGTTGCATGAGGCCATGAGTTTCTTTTACTGAAAGCCATAGTTTTTAAATCTTTTCAGCCAGTCAGGACACATACTTTTCCCTACCCATTTTATCAGCACTAATAATACATGAGTGCTGCAAGCACAAAATATATATGATGATTCAATTACTAATTCTGCAGAATTTCCTATTATGATGTTTTCTTCTCTGTAAGGTTGCTCAGCCTCAGCTAGGACTGTTCCTATTTTTTTCTGTTTCCTGACTACACACTGCCCCTGTACTCACCACTGTTTTGAGTGTGTCAGCTTTTAGGTAGTTGCTGCCACCAGCACCCTCTGTGTAATTGGAGTAAAAATCTAATATTGGGTAAACTTTTCACACTGTAGTCGAAAACGGACACTGGATTGCCTCAGTGAGTGTGTCCTTTAAGATGCATGAAGCCTCTGTGCTTCTTGAAGATGAAAATGAGGTGTATTCAGAGCTTTCTTACAAAAATAAGAATTATGTATTCAGGCACAAAGTAGGTACAGGACTCCTTGTTGTTACATAAGGGGCTAAACAACTTGGTTAGAGATGTAGTGAACTGTCAGTTCTCAGAGGTACTGTCTCTAGCTCAAGTTCTAAACTGGACTGCTGTCAGAAAATGGGTAAATAAAATTAAAACAAACTGTCTCAGTATTACTGGCTATAAGGTCATTATTTGCTTCCTGCCCAATTGTATGACCTCCCCCTTGGCTATGAGGTCATTATTTGCTTTCTGCCCAATTGCATGACCTCCCCTTGGCTATGAGGTCATTATTTGCTTCCTGCCCAATTGTATGACTGCCCACTTGGAGTGTAGGTCTGTGTGATCTCTGCAGTGTCCTATCTACAATGTTGTTCCCTTCCTCAGTGGTCTGTTACATCAAACCACATTGTATTGATATGTGACATGCTTTTGTTCAGGAGAGTTGGAAAAGGGAGGAGGGGAGTAGTGGTTTTACTTTATGTAAGGGAAGGAATCATGGCCATGGAAGTGTAGGAAGAGCCAGAGGAAAAGGAAGGGCTGGAGGTCTGGTAGCTCATCCTGGAGACAGGTTCTGGGGCCACTGTCCATACCAGTATAGTATACAGATCTCCAGCACAGGAAGAAGAGTTGAATAAGGCACTTGGGGAAGTCCTCATCAGGATGGCGAGTAAGAGGGAGATGCTGCTAGTTGGTGACATCAGTCTGCCAGATGTGTATTGGAGCCTTCCAACTGTGGATGCAGCAAGGAGCTGGGCCATCCTTGAGTCCCTACAAGGGGCTTTTCTCAGGCAGCTTGTCAAAGAACCCACTAGGGATGGGGCAATGCTGGATCTAGTGCTTACAAATGAGACAGCATTGCAGAGATCCCAGCTGGCAGTCCCCTAGGTACCAGTGATCACCGCACAGTGTGGTTTAACATTAAGATGGGAACACAGGCAAACCATATGAGGATGAGAGTCCTGGACTTTAGGAGCATGGATTTTAAAGAAATGGGTTACTGCCTCAGAAACTGCCTCATAGGGGGAGATTACCAAGGAGGAGGAATAGAGGTACAGCAGTGAAAAATAAGAAAAGGTATAGTTAAGGCAACCAACCTCTGTGTGAAGGAAGTGAGTACAATCAGAAGGAAAAAGACACCATTATGGTTCTCTAGGGAAGTGGCTAAGGTGGTGAAGGAAAAAAGTGTGGCACCCAGGGGATATAAAGAAATGCAGGGGAGGAAGACAGGGAGGTGTACCAAGTAAAACAGAGGGAAGCAGGAAAGGCAGTGAGGGGAGCAAAGGTGCAGATAGACAAAAGGAAAGCCTTGGGAGTAGCTAAAGGGGATTAGACTTTCTTCAGGTAGGTAAGTGAGAAGAGGAAGACAAAGGGAGGGATAGTAAGGATAAGCAGGGCAGCAGGGAGGGACTGTGCAGAAGAGGATCTAGAAAAAGCAGATATCCTGAACAGGTACCTCTTCTCGTTCTTCATAGTGGAGTGAGGGACAGACCACCAGGGAGTGGCAGGAATGGGGGAAGGTAGACACAAGTTCATTTTCAGAGTAAAGAGTTCTAAAGGGATTCTGGAAATGTATAAGGTTATGGGAAGGGTCAGGATACACCTAAGAGTATATAAGGAGTTCAGGGAGGTGCTGGCTGCCCCACTGATGGCCTTATTCAACAGCTCTCTGGAAACAGGCATGGTTCCGGAGGACTGAAGGAGAGTAGACACAGTCCCTCTACATAAGTTGCAGCCACATACATGGTCAGATATTTCCTGAAATTTCAGTGATATCTCTGGAGAAATTCCCTGCCTGCAGTACCACTATGGGCCACTAGAGAGAATCTCTTTAGATATATCATGAAATATCTGAATGTATCTATGACTGCAACTGTAAGAGTGGCAGCAGGGAGGAGGCTAGCAACCACATGATGGTCAGTATCACCTCAGTGGTTGATAAGTTAATGGAAATCCTAAAAGGAAAGGTTGGTAGAGTATTTTGAATCTAATTGGCTGCAAGACCACAGGCAGCATAAATTCACATGGTGGGGGGCTGGGGGTCATGCCAGATGAATCTGATGGATTTCTTTGACTGACCGGAGAAATAGATCAGGGGAGGGCAGCGGATGTAGCCTATCTGGTGGACTTTAGCAAGGCCTTTAGCACTGAGTAACACAGAAGACTTATAAGGAAATTGAGCAGCCTATGGGTGGGATCCAAAGTGATGAATCGGGTTAGAAATTGGTTAGCAGATAGGAGACAGAGGATGGTGGTTAATAGCACTCACTCTAATGATGGGAAAGTGACCTGGAGTGCTGCAGGGATCAGTACTGGGACTGGTCCTCTTCAAGGTCTTCATAAGCAACATTGCAGAAGAATTGGAAGGGAAGGCATACCTTTTCGCAGATGACACCAAAATCTGTAATAGGGTGGACATTTGGGAGGAGGTGGAGAAAATGCATAGAGATTTTGGGAAACTGAAGAAGTGGTCAGGAGCGTGGTGGTTGGGGTTCAGTGCCAAAAGGAGCAAAACCACATACCTGGGGCTTAGGAACCCAGGAGCTGAGTATAGGGCTTCATGCAAGTTCACATATTAACAGTAAATCATTGTGAACTGTGCTGTAATTAATTAATGTGGGCCAAAGGACTACCAAATAATCCCAGAGGTTGGTGCACACTTTTTATCTGTATCCCATGTTCATTTGTGAATCCTGCCAATGGGAACAGACATTTTCTGCTCCCTGGAATGCTTGGAATATAACAATGCTGTGTTGTTTGGTTGACTTCCACTGCTAATGAAAGCCTCTTTATGCTAGTAGTTAGTGGTACTAAAATCTATGCAGTGGTGGGGGTGTTGAACCAGCCACTCAGTATGATCCCTTCATTAACACTGTTTCCAATGGTGAACATGGTGCCGATGGTGACTTGAACTTGGGTCCTTTCTCAGTCAACACGAAATGTGGCATTGGAAGATACAGAAGTGAGTTTCCATTGGAACACTGGCAGTAAATCACATACATGGTTCAGGCGAGCACAGGATTTGCAAAGTTTGTTACCATGCACCTATCACTTTCAACAGCAGTCATTTTCAGTTACTGGGATTTCTCAATGGACATTGTATATACAGTGTTGAGGGTTGTACAGAAGACAGGCAGAACATCTCCAATGAATTACAGACAACAGCACAGGTCTCTTAATTGGACACCCTACCCTAAAATAGCATAAATATGAACTTTATTATAGCAACTCACCCACACTTACCTTTATTGCTTCCAAGACAAATGCTGTAGTTGAGTAATAAGGGGTGTGGATTTTTCCGGAAGGGAAGTCAGATGCCTTCTGTAGTTGGTGATAAGGTAACTTGAGATGACCATCAAGGAATTGTGCTCCTGAACATGCTTTTTATGAATCGGTCATTATCTTTTAACTCTTTTGAGTAGTTCTAACTTTTACAGATATGGGTCACTCTGCATCATGTTGTCATAGGAGTGAGGGGGGAGGCAAACTGTTGCATTAACAGATGACTTCAATAAGAGGGTTAAGTACTTATAAATATACAGTGTGTTTATGACTCCCATTGGAGAGCAGGAAAGAGCTTCCGGCTGGTTACTACATGGACCATGAAGATGTTGGAGGGAGGATAAGCAGGGCCAACCAAACATATTGCTCTGCCTGAGTGGAGGAGTGGTAGAACTGGGGAGTTGCACTTTCTCTAAATCAAAAGCACGCACATGCTGGGTAACAGCTTGCTGCAATTTATTGTACATTACATTATTGTTTTAGGAGTCATAAGAAACACACTGAACCAAATATATGTGCAACTAAGTCTGATGTCACTGGCAACTGCCTGTGTGCCAGTTTAATATTAGGTGCATGTAAATACAATGTATTTGGTAGGGAGGGGGTTTCTGTATAGCTGTGGGTAGCATTTGTCTGTTCTTGTTATGAGGGAACTGCATGTTGAGAGGAAGGTGGGGTGGAGCAGGTTATGGGGCTACCCAGTGCTTTCTTTGGGTCAGGCATCTCCTACCCAGGTTACTCAGGAAGGACCAGGGGCTGCTGGGTATATTTCAATCAATCAATCAATCAATCAATCACTTTATTTAACCAGGCATAAACACCATTGAGCAAGCTCATTTTCAAGGTGGTTCTGGACATTAATACAATACAGTACACTGCATAAGATTACAATTACGGTGGACAACGGTGCAAAAAAAAAAAAAAAAAGAAAAAACATTGTGAAGGTGCCGGTCAATATGGGCCTATACGTCCCGGTCAACATAATTAACATGCAAAGGTACATAATGATAAGCTTTACTGAAATGAGAAGAGACAACAATCCCATATAGTCTCCGCTAAGTAAGAGCTCATACCTAAATGATAAAAAATAAGGAGGTATTAAGGAATAGGGTAGAAACTGGGGTGAAAGAGTAGGCAGCCAAAAGGGAGGCCAGAATAGGTAAGGTTGAGAATAGGCAGGGCCATCTTGGATTAAGGGAACTAGGCTTGTAGGTCCTAGGTTTCTGTTGTTAGGAATATGGGGTGGATGAGATACTTAGGCGTAGGATTTGAGTGGCACCAACATATAATGAGATGATGGATGGACCAGTTTTGACCAAGGCTGCAGCCTGCAGCAGTGGATTGAGCCCCAGGGTCCTCCTAGGGAGCAGGAGTAGGAGGGCTTTCACTTTGCCCAGTGACCCAAGTTAATGATGATCATTGGATTCAGAAGAGTTAAGAGGACTAGGGCTAGTGGCCGAAGAACTAGGGCTAGGGGCTGGGGGATCCAGTTAGAGGGAAGCTTGGCAGCTTGCTGGGGAGGGGGTCATTTTGTGGACTAGGAGAATCTTGAAATTATGAAGAAAAGAAAGGATGCTGGACCCTGTCTGCCTGCTCCATCTCCAGCATGAGCCCAGACAACAGAGCATAGCAGACAACAGTGACCCCAGCAGCAGGCCAACCCAGCTGAAGTAGTGACATTAAGGTAAGGAGAAGGACACAATGATGTGAGAGAGGGAGGGCTATTTTCCTGGCCCATGAACAGGCTCCTTAGAGTTGAACAGGGTGAGGAGAGGGTTTCTTGTGTTTTTGGTTGTGAAATGAAGTGCAGAACTGGAACTTCTGATTCTAACTCTGATTCTGGCTCCCAGTGCCTTAGCTAGCATGGGAATGAATCAGAGTCAAACTTGGAGGTTCTGATGATGTGATATACTCTCAACGGAACCGAATCGACAGACATTGGGCAAACCTATCCAGGACACATTGGACCTTACTGACCCATGGCACCTGCTGTACCCCATTGTATGAGATTAAACCTTTCATTCACACCTCGCAACTTATTTTCAGATGTAGACTATTTCCTGATTTGCTAACTGGTGTTACATGGGCTCTACTATTGTGAAATTACTGCCAAGATCATTTCTAATCATGCCAGTGTTCTTGATGCACAACTTTCAAATGAATATTATACAAGATAAAAGTTGGAGGTTCAATAGCCAACTTCTCAAAGACAAACAAATATTAAATATAGAGTAATGCATGGGGTGGTGTGCTTAATGAGAATTTTATACACACCCGAAGTGTTGGATGCTACATAAACCCCAAGAGCGAAGCTCGGGGGGTTTATTTAAGCATCTGACACCGGGAGTGTGTGTAAAATTCGAGTTTTACACACAACCCCATGTTTTATTTTATATAATTGCTGGGTATCATGTTTTCACCACAGCAATTATATAAAATTAAAGATGCCTGTGTTCGGCCTCAATCTGGTCAGGTCAGCATGGTCCGAGGTCAGAAATGGGTGCCGAAAGGAACGTTAACCTTTTTTTTCTTTTTCAAAGCAGCCCGAGTTTAAAGCATTGTAGCCCAGTGATTTATTTATTTATTTATTTTAAACATACCACCGGGTCTGAGTCGTGGTGAAGTCTCCATCATTAAGGAAAGGTGGCTGGTGCCATGGACGGAAAGAGCTGTGGTTGGCGCATGTGCAGACCAAGGGAAACCCGGCGCATGTTCACTGTTATAGCCCACGGGTTATAATGGTGAATTATAACTGTGTTTCCCTTAGGAAAAAAATGTTGGCCAGAAATTATATAATGATAAGACATTTATTCCTGTTTACCTTTGTGAAAACTCCAATACAGTGGCTAGTTTAGGATTGCTTTGTGTATCTCTAAAATTTAGCCTGAGGGGTGAATTAATATGCCTAGCTTCCAGCCATAAATGAAGGAGAAGCTGGGGAACTCTCAGTTGTACTGGAAACAGAGCGGTGGCTGGCCCGTTAGCACAGTGATAGAGCTACCACTCACAATGCTGGTGAATTGGGTTCATGCCCCAAGCCAGGGGCACTGGAAGATCAGCCATGGGGAGGAGGATGGAACTTCAGATGCACTGCTCTCCTCCTCTGAAGTGGGGTGAAAGTGGCTCCTGGTGTTAGTCTGACCCCTAGCAGTGGCTGGGGCATGGATCACTTGGACCACAACACAGAGGCTGAGGCATGGCAGACATTCAGTGTGCTGCATTTGGAAACGTGTGCAGCACCACCATTGACATCATTGTACTGCATGCCAGCTCCTCTGCAGCAGAGAAAAAGGAGGAAAAATGGAAAGTCACCCTGGCTGGCAGGATAATTCTCTGACACCATGCAGGCCCCGCACCAGTGACCTGGTGCTTCTTCAACCAGATCCTGTCTGGCAGGTTAAGTTTGACTCTCAGCATCCTGCCACAGCAGTAAGCTGTGGAGGAATCTGGAGAAGGTAAGTCTGTGGGATGCCAGGGAGCTAAGGTTGGCTCAGGGCAATAAGGGAGGGGAAAAGGACTTTTTTTTATATACATGAGGGGAAAAAAGAAGTGCAGGGGCCAAATAGTGTGGATCAAGATGGGCGGGAGGTGGGTGGAAAAGGGAGTGGAACAAGCAAAAGCACTGAATGAATACTTCTGCTCTGTGTTCACGCAGGAGAAGGGTGGTACACTACCTCCATGGACTGGGAAGTAGGGGTTGGGTGGAGGGGAGGGATGATTGATGGAATGATTGAGGAGAGTAGAGTACTAAAGGATCTGAAGACACTAAAGGTGGACCAGGCACCAGGTCCTGATGGCATTCACCCCAGGCTGCTGAGGAAGATGGCAGAGGTGTTGGCCAGACCACTGGTGGACCTGTTCAGCACCTCCCTGGACATGGGATGCATGCCACAGGACTGGAGGATGGCCCATGTGGTGCCTATACGCAACAGTGGCCCACAGGACGAGCCAGGCAACTATAGACCTGTCAGTCTCACTTCCATAGTAGGTAAACTCATGTAAGGGATACTGAAGGAGAGACTAGTGTCATTTCTCGAGGTGAATGGCCTGCAGGATGGACAGCAGCATGGGTTAGCCTCGGGGAAATCTTGTCAGACCAATCTAATAGAGTATTATGACTGGGTAACAGGTGAGCTGGATAAGGGTCACACACTGGACATCCTATATTTGGACTTCAGCAAGGTCTTCAATTCAGTGCCTCATGGGTGGCTAGGTGGGAAACTGTAGTCCATGGGGTTAGGCGTGAAGCTGGTTAACTTGATCATGAACTGGCAGAAGGTGAGGCAGCAATCGGGGGGGGAACCCCAACACCTAGGCCAGTGACGAGTGGGGTGACGCAAGGCTCTGTGCAGGGTCCGATGTTGTTTGGGCTATTCATATCGGATATCTCACATGGAGTTGAGAGCAGGATCAGTCTGTTCACAGATGATACAGAAATGGGGGCAGTAGTGGATGAAGTTGATGGGTGGAAACAACTACAGGGGGACCTAACCAAACTGGAGGAGTGGTCGGCGAAGTGGCAGCTGGGCTTCAATGCAAAGAAGTGCAAGGTTATGCATTACTGGGCCAAGAACCCGAGGAGGGAATATTGGTTGGGGGGGTTGAGGGTGGGGGTCACTGAGGAAGAGCAGGACTTAGGGGTGATAGTAACGGAGAGCATGAACAACTCTGCTCAATGCAGGAAAGCTGCAGCTAAGGCTAACAGGATGATGGGATATATTGCAAGGGGATTCCCAACCAGGCATAGGGAAGTGATCCTGCCCCTCTACAGGTCCTTGGTCAGGCCACACTTGGAGTATTGCATGCAGTACTGGCTTCCGTATCTGAAGAAGGACATTAGACTGCTAGAGGGGGTGCAGCTTAGGGTGACAAAAATGATACAGAGGATGGAAGGCAAAACCTATGAGGACAGGCTAAGGGATCTGAGTCCGTACACCCTGGAGGAGAGAAGGGATGGGGTGATATGATTGAAATGCTCAAGTACTTGAAGGGGATCAACAAATCTAGCACTGATGGGTTATTTAAGCTAAGAAAGGGAAGAGACACGAGAGAGCACAGGCTAAGATTAGAGTTGGACAGATTTAAGAGAGATGAAGAGATATTACTTCTCGGAGAGAGTGGTGTCAAAATGGAACGCCGTACCAGAGGGGGTGATTTCATGTAAGATGGTGGCTAGTTTTAAAAGGGCATGGGACAGGGCACGGGGGAGGGTCTGGGTAAGTAGTGCTGGGAACTTCCTGGAGATGGGAGGGGGAAGGGGTGGTGCAGCTGTAATCTAGGGGTGCCAGCTGCGCAATCGAGCAGACTTGATAGACCATGAGGCCTGTTTCTGCTGGCAGATTCGTATGGATGTTGGATGATGGGGCTGAGGTGGATCAGAGGGGAGAGAGGCCAGCCAGCACAAGGGGGAGAAACATGAATAATGACAACAACAAAGAAAAAAAGAAAGAAATATAGGCTGCAGTTGGGCCCTTACACAGAAGAAGCGAGAAGGCTCATGCTTAATTCATTAAGAGCAAAATACCATGAGAACAAAAGGGAAAAGGCAAAGCATGCCTTATTTTTGGCCAGAGTTTGGTATGCTGATCAGGGGAAAAGACTGGGAAGCTCCTGGCCATCAGGACAAAAAAAACAGGAGGTGGCACACAAGTTTTCAGGATTTCAAAGAGACGCCCCTGGTGCTCTACGAATGAAACCTTGGTAAATAGCTGTTGCCACAAAGAGATTTTATCAACAGCTGTATACCAAGGATACCATACCAGTAGATTTCACTGAAACTGATAAATTTTTATTTATTTAGTTTTTGTTTACTGGGTGAGTGTACGAACCACAAAATGACTATATTCGGGCATGACCCGGACAGAGGTACAACAATCAGAGTAAGACAGGAAACCATCTAAGCAGAGTTACAGGATATGTACAAGACTGATCAGTAGATACATGCATAAATACAAAAGTCGCAGTCACATTTATAACAAAAAGAAACATTTGCATGACAAAAATGGAACTTCCAGCTGGTGCAGATTACAGTAGGCATGGTATGAAATAGGAGACAAAGTAGCAACAGAGAAATTATGGGGAAAAACAAGTAGTATAGCAACCAGACAAGGGAATGACCCGGATAACCAGAACAAGGTACATAGTTTAGGGGTAACAGAACAGCACTGGATGCTGAGAAATACAGGGCAGAGGATCTATATGTGATCTAGGGAGGGTCATGGCATGTGCAATGGTTTGATATAGATAGAAAATGTCACAGTTGCATTTTAAAGCTGTCGTGGGAGCAGGCATTACGTCATACTTAGAGGAGCTACATATTCCTGAACTAGAGCTAATACACAAGGATATGCTGTGAAAGGAAATAACATATGAACATACGGACATACAAAAACACCAACAGAAACAGGCCTCATGGTCTATTGAGTCTGCTCAATTGTGCAGCTAGCCCCTCAACTTGTAGCTGCCCCACCCACCCTCCCTCTTCATAATTACCTGTCCTCTCCTCTGTCCCATACCTTCTTAAAACCATCTACCGTGCTACAGGCTACTACCTCCTCAGGCAGAGTATTCCACTTATCCACCACCCTCTCTGTGAAACAATGTCTCCTGACTTCCCTCCTGAATCTTCCCCCCTCCAGTCTCAGCTGGTGTCCCCTCGTGACCTTCCACCTTCTAATCTGGAAAATCCCTTCTGTACTAGTCTTGTTTATCCCCTTTAAGTATTTAAAGGTTTTGATCATGTCCCCCTATCCCTCCTCTCTTCCAGGGAATACATGTTCAGCTCGCCCAGCCTCTTCTCATAGGAGTATCCCTCTAATCCCTGCATCTTCTTTGTCACCCTACGCTGTACACCCTCTAACAATGTGATGTTCTTCTTCAGGAATCAGTGCTAGTACTGCACACAGTATTCCAGGTGTGGCCTGACCAGCAACCTGTAGAGGGAAGGATCACCTCCCTATTTCTGGAGGAGATTCCCTCACTGTACACCCCAGCATCCTGTTGGCTTTTGCTGCCACCTTCCTGCACTGAGCGGAGTTGTTCATACTCCCCATTATAAGCACCCTAGATCCTTCTCCTCCTTGGTGCATTCAAGCTTCCCCGGTTGTGGCGAGTGCAATACCTTGCACTTTTTGGCTTTAAACCCCAACTGCCATGCACCCGATCACTCCTGTAGCTTGGTCAGGTCCTCCTGCAGCCCCCTCCACCCTTCGATGTCATCTACCACAGCTCCCATCTTTGTGTCATCTGCGAAGAGACTGATCTTACTCCAGACCCAATTGGAGATATCAGCTATGAATATCCCAAACAACCCAGTCCCAATACTGATCCCTGCGGCACCCCGCTCATCACATCCCTCGGTGATGAGAGTTCCCTACCACCACCACCACCCTTTGCTGCTTTCCCTTCAGCTAATTGGTGATCCAATTTACGATCTTTTTTCCCACCCCTATATATTCCAGCTTCCTTCCCAGCCTCCCATATGGCACAGAATTGAAGGCTTTGCTGAAATCCAAATACAGGACATCCACCGCATGGCCTTTGTCCAGTTCCCTTGTCACCCAGTCATAACACTCAATTGGGTTTGTCTGGCAGGATCTTCCTGAGACAAACCCTTGCAGCTGACCATCCTGAAAACCACTGTTCTCTGAAAAGGTCACCAGCCTCTCTTTTAGGATCGTCTCCATGAATTTTCCCATAATTCATGTGTGCCTCACTGGTCTGTAGTTGCCTGGTTCATCCTTAGGTCCACTTTTGTGAATGGGAACCATATGAGCCATCCTTCAGTTCTGTGGTACGCATCCTGTGTCCAAGGAGGTATTGAACAGGTCAGACAGTGGTTCTACCAGGATCTCCTCTAGTTCCTTAAGTACCCTAGGGTGAATGCCATCTGGACCCATGCCTTATTCCCCCTCAGAGCCCTTAATCATTTCAGCACCCTATCTTCTGTAATCCCTATATCAGTCTTCTTCTCCTGCCTGACCACTCTTTCTCTCCCAGGTGGTGTCTGCCCCCTTTCTCTTTCATGAACACAGAGCAGAAGTAATCATTTAGTGCCTCTGCCTGGTCCTCCCCCTTCTCCACCCAGCCCCCATCCTCCCTAATCCTCACAATCTGATCTTTGTTTTTCCGTCTTTCGCTGATGTATCGGAAGAAATCCTTTTCTCCGTTCTTAATGCCTTGCACCAATCTCAGTTCTTTGGAAGCCTTGGTCTCTCTGGCCAGCCTGGTAACCTCCCTGGACTTCTTCATATACACCTGCCCTTTTATCCCCACTCCCAATTTCTTGAGTCTCTGAAATGCCTTTTTCTTGGCCCTCATCCCTTCCATGACCTCCTATATCAGCCAGCTGGGTTTTTTTGCCCTTCCCTTCTTACTTCTTATTCCTGTACATGTCCCAGTAGTCTCCACCAGCCCTATCTTAATAATATCACATTTTTGGCTAGTGTCCATGTGTGATTGAATTCCCACCAGATGCCTACCCAAAATTTCCCCCATCCTTTTAAAGTCCACCCCCCTAAAGTCAATCACCCTGGTATGCGTACCTCCTATTTCTCTGCCCATGTTGAGCATGAACCATACCGTGTGGTGTTCACTCCCAGCCAGAGGGTCCTCCACCTCCAGATCCCTTACAGCCTCCCCATTTGATAGAACCAAGTTCAGAGTCCTAACCAGTCTAGTTGGCTCATGGACCAACTACACCAGAAAGCTGTCTTGAAATGCCTCTAATATGACCTGCTCCTTTGCACTCACAGTGGTTGGGATGCTCCACTCCACTCCTGGTAAGTTGAAGTCCGCCACCACCACAGTGTTCCCTTTCCTACAGTCCCTTCTGATTTGTTCAGCTAACTCCCTATCCAGATCATCCCCTTGGGCTGGCAGCCTGTACACCACCCCCATCTTCAATGTCCTACTTTTTGAGTCTTGAAACTGCATCCATAGGGCCTCTGTTCTGCCTTCCTCCCCCTCCTCCCTTATGCACCTTATCCCCTCCAGTACATATATTGCCATGCCCCCCGTTTCCCTTAGCCCTATCCTTTCTGAATATCCTATACCTTGGGATCATCAAATCCCATTCCTGGTACTGGGTGGCCCACGTTTCCATGATGGCCACAATGCCCACCCTCCCAATTGCCAAGAGAGCCTGTAATTCCACTGATTTTTTACCAAAGCTTCTCGTATTCAGAGAGACCACCTCCAACCTGTCCCTGCCCCTTCCCTCCCTGAACTACCCCCTTCTTAATTCCCCTATGCCACTGCTCCAAGTTCCTCCATACTAGCCTGGGGGGTTAGCTCATTTGGCTCCCCTCTCTGGGGTCCCTGCCTACCATCTGTCCACTCACCACCTCCCACCTAGTTTACATCCACCTTTGTAGCTATGTATTCCCCTACCCTCTGCTTTAATACCACCTTCCCCTTCCCACTCAAATGTAGCCTATCCCCTGCATGAAGTTCATTGTTGTCCCAGATTCTGTCCCAGCCCACCACCAACCCGTATTCCCTGGATCGACACCATTCCCTCAGCCAAGAGTTGAACTCCCCTTAATCCTTACTTTTCTCACCATACTAGCACAGGGTACTGGAAGCTCCTCTGAGAAGGCCACCGATCTCCCACACAGCCTGCCCAGTTCCTCGAACCTCTCCCTCACTACTTCCACCATCTCAACCTCCAGATCATTCGTACCCACATGCACCACGAAATGCGGTTTCCTCCTACCCCTCCTAGCATATTTAAAAATTGACTGCCCTGCTCTGCCTGCAGTTAAGCCAGGTATGGACTCCACCCAGATGTGACTATGCCGGTCCCCCTTGCTGCCCCATCTTAACCCTTACAGTATGGAATCCCCCAGCACTAATACACCTCCCTCCCTCTCCAATCCTTGTCTCACCCCCACCCTTTTACCTTGGTATCTACTACTAGAGTCCGCCCCAGCTGAAACCCTGCCCTTCCCTCCTATGGATCCCCCCCTCCACCCCAGACCTATCCCCGCTCCCCTCATTGTTCCCTCACACTCCTCCCCATCCTTCCCCACCACCCTGGTCTCCCCCTCCCCTCTGCTAAGTCCCTCCCATTCTCCACTCTAGCATTGCTCCTCTCCCATTTACCCCTGCTCCCTTCATCCATCCTTCTAGCTGTGCCCCTTCCCCTTACCCCACCACAATCCTCTGCCCAACTACTGTCCCTTGTGTAATCCTCCCACTTTCCCTTACCCTACCCCATCCTGGAGCTCCCTCACCCCCCTCCTCCTCCTCCAGTGTCACTAGCACTGTAAACCTATTACCTCCCTCTCTGCCGTGCTGGGTGTGGGCTCCTTCCTCCTGCCATTACCCCCCCCCAATCCTGTGCTAGGCCACCTATTTGTATTGCTCCTACCCCTCCCTTCCCCCAAAACCATTGTTCCACCACATGGTATCCTCCTGTTGCTCTCTGCCCCAGCTACCTTCCCCCCAACCTCCCCAACTCTCTAAAAGCCACTGCACTTCTTCCTCAAGTCTCCTCAGCCTGTGACAGATCGGACACCTTCCTAGCCTCCACAATATGTTAATCCAGACTACCACCCACAACCATTGCAATGCACTATTCTACTCCCGATGGTCACCCTAGCATCCTGCTGCCCCTGTACCCCCCTAGTGCCACTCCATCCCCTAATGTGTCCAGAATACGATCCTAGCAACCATTAAAAAAATGGCCCCAGATAAAGCACCAGGCCTGGTCTGGTACACATCTGATTTTTATAAATGATTAGCCCAGGGCATAGCACAATTTTTCACTTCACTCTTTAATCATTTACACACACATAGCACTGCTGACCCATAACTAACAGAAGCCATTATTACACTACTTCCTAAACCCAGCTGTGATCATTCTCAAGTGGTTAATTTCAGACTCTTGTCCTTGATTAATCTGGGTATGAAAATTGTTGCCAAACTACTGTCTGACAGACTAGGCAGGGCATGGGGAGGCCTGATTGGACCAGACTAGGTGGTCTTCATGCTGTTCAGGCTGTCACCAGCCCATTTGCAAAAGCTCCTTCATCTAATGTCTGCATCTGGGAATCCCAGTATTCTGGCAGTGCTGGTGTACCTAGACACAGTGAAAACTTTCAGTAGGGCGTAACCCCTAGGTGGCGCTATCCCAAGAGCTACTACCCCTGCCTGCTTGGCTAGTAGCAGATTAAGGGGCCTGGGTAATGAAATGAGCACCTCCACCCGGAGGTCAGGGTTGTTAGTGGTCAAGCTAACCTGTGCACAGCCCTCCGGGGCACTGTAACCCCCCTCTTTCCCTTCTAGTGGCCTGAACAATATACAATAATTACTTTCACAATGACCCTTATTCACCAGGCAATTACCCACACTGTTTACACTTACCACAAGGGCTGGTTCCTCTAGCTTGACCCTGGGGACCCCCTGTAAAACAAGGTTAAGCACAGCAAATAGCAACGGTACAATACTTTTGGCACAAACTGGAACCACAGTCAGGTTAAATGCAAACAAAGTAAAATCTGATTTATTCAGGGGACTTGAACAAGGGAGGGGTGTAATCAGGTTGATTTACTTAAAAGCTGTATTAATCAGACAGTTATACATGCAGTTCAGAGTCCCTACACAGTCACACACCCTGGGTACCCAGGTAGGAAAACGGTGGGCTAGCCAGGAACATTGCAGCTGGTTGGGGCACTGTGATGGAAGAAAGCAACATGCACAACACACACTATTTGTAATCCAGAGACAGAGGGCTCAGTTCCTGAAAGAAAAGGCAACAAGACAATCAGATGACAACACTTTTAGATTTAGCTGTTGTTGCAGGGAGCTACCCTGATGTTTACTCACGATACCCAATACTAGACACAGGCAGGACAAAATCAAGACTGCAGGCTGTTGAGCTGGAGTGCCCAGAGAAGCAGGGCCCACACGAATCACCAAGGCTTCATTCCTGTTCAAGGTGTTGAGCAGGGGGCTGATCCCCAGGCTGGTCTCTCGTCGATGACTTTCTCTGCGTAGCAGGTATTCTGACTGGGCCAGTGTAGCAGGGCCCAGGCAAATGGAAATGGACATGGATTCAGTCCGTGGAGCTGGCTACAACCTCCAGCAAGCAAAACACAGTTCAGACACACAGTGGGGAACCAAATCACGACCCACTATAAGCACACAGCACATTCACATGTAAAGAAATTCCACTGTACCAGGCAAATGGCTCTCTGGTCACAATTACAGAGTCTCTGCACAATCCTGGAGTTCAGAGATAGCTGGAAGTCCTGACGGGCCGATCGCATTCAGCAAATCAGGAGGCAGTATAGCGCAGTGGTTTAAGGTTCTGAGCTGCAAATCTGGTGACATCCAGCAGACCAGACCTGGGTTTGAAACCCACAGCTTCCACTTGCATGCTGTGTGACCCTGAGCAAGTCACTTAACTTCCCTGTGCTCCCAGGTTGCGCCTGTAAAAAAAGTTTTCAGCTTAGTGTGTCTCACCTGGTTAAATGACTAAACAAAAAAAAAAATCTTCAGTCTTCTTCAGGTTAAAGCCTGGTCACAATTCAGTGGCTTAATTCGCTCTCCAAATTCAGATTCAGTCTGAAAAAAGCACAAGTTCCCTCTCAGGAACAACAGGCAGGCCAAACTCAAGCCTTTCCACAATTCTCCCACGTGAATCCACTAAGGATTGCTGCTCGAGCTGTTATTTCATCACTTCCCAACTCAGATCTAACTGAAACTGCAAGTAGTGTGGGACTTTTCCCCAAGATCCCAAAGGTTTGGTTGGCTGATCTGTCGGTCAGTCACAACAAGGGCTCCCCCTCCAGGTTATTTTAGGCGCCAAAAGCCCCAAACTACAATTCCTATAAGTTTTGGCCCCACCAAGCCCCTGTAGGCAGGCTCCATTTTAGAGTCCCAAATGTACTGATTGGCCCATTCTGCAGTCGAGGACAAAGATGATGGAAACAAACAGAACTGTCCATGCTGCAAGGAAGGCAGGTTAGAAAAAACTGCAATATTATTACTACTCTAACAAATGATCAGCAAACAAGTACATCTTCTAACAGAGCTCCCTCTCAGATTAATTATGACTGTAATCCAGGCAGCTCTTAAAGAGACAGTACAAAGAGGCTCTACAGGCACTCTCTGGCAATACATTTAAACTGCTAAAATGCAGAACACCAGCCTGGCAGTGAGCATTTAGGCAAGCTCAAGGAAGACTTTTCAGGAACCCCCATTTGTAGGGGGGTTACAAGGGTATCCTGGGCCTCCTTATTTAAAGACCTGGAGAGGTTAGGCATTCCACAATTTTTTATTGGCTGTAAAAGTGTCATAGACTAACCCCACAGTCAAAAAACTGTTCAATGGCATATTTTCTGACCCTCTGAAATGCAATGCAAGGCACTAGAGAGGGGTGCCCTCTATCCCATTTATTGTTTAATCTGTATTTGGAAATGCTTATTCTTAAGTTGAACAATGTTGAACATACACAGGGAGTATCAGTTGGTGGGAGTGAAATATGTGGCATTGGTTTAAGCAGATGACATCCTGCTACATATTTCTAGCCCCAACAAATACCTATCTGCTGCACTCGAATTTCTGGAAGAACCTGATTGTCTTTCAAACTGTAAGATAAATGCTGCTAAAACAACAGTAAGCCACTCAGTGGCAGTGTGATCAAACAAGAGGTACTTGGGCCTGACCTGGACCCCACACAGTTTGAAATACCGCGACATTAAGGTGTTGTGAAAAGGTGTTAGTATGAAAGTAAGACACCTTGTTAGACTGTTGTCAGTAATTAAAATAGACCAGTGGAACAAACTGCCCATCTGTCTTGGGGGGTCAGTACAGCAAAGATAAAATCTTGCTGAGACTCATTTACCTACTGGTGTTTTTGGGCCAATTCTCCCTGTGGTTTGATTTGGAAAATTACATAATCTCATATCCCAGTTTCTATGAAGTGGGAAGACAGCAAGGAGAACATGCAGACAAGCAGGAGCCCAGGGAGGCGGGCATGCAAAAAGACAGGCTGGTGCTCAAGGCATTGAAACAATCGCTAGTTCACGTAGCACACAGGGTGCTGAGCACTAAACGGATTTAAACTGATGCAGGAAAACTTCACTTTTGCAAAAAGCCTTTATTAAACATCCAGACATTGAAAATAGTACAAACTGGTGCAGACACAATTCTGCCTTTTTGCAAAATAAAGTTTTCATGCACCAATTTGACTCTGTTTCGTGATCAGCGTCTGGTGTGCTGTGTGAAGGAGAGCATACAGCAAACATACAGCTCCAAGGCTAGCAGACAGTCTCTGACTGCCACACTTTCGGAATTACTACTGAGCCCCGCACAGGTATAAATATTTGCAGTGGATACGTACAGCTGCTAAACATGATCAAGAGTAATATACTCCACTATGGCTTGCGGTTGAAAGGCCTGTGTGCTCAAACAGGTCTTAACACAGAAGTGTTGCTCCACCTCATGGACAGTAAACATCCAGGCTCACTATGGATTACCCCATGGGAGTACTAATTAGAGTACACCTTTAGTTCTGCAGAACTATGAGAATAGACCCATTCAGTGTCACCAAAAAACTCAGCTCAGAGTCCAGACTTTACCACAGGAGGGCAGGTTCTTACACAAAGAGACTGAGGGCATCTTCGGATATCAACAATAGAACACTTAACTTTGGAAGGTACACTAATATTATTTAAAAAACAAAGAACCACTGTGCACAAACACTGAGGCAAGGGTTACCCCAAAGGGCATTTGGCTGGGAAGCCAAGTTTCAAGAAAATACAAAATCACACATGCCCACACAATGCAAAGCATCATGGGCAACATATGCAAATCACCACAGAATGTTATGCTGGTCCAACTTTAAGCAGAATTGCATGGTGCCGAAAGGCCTCTCACACAGTTTGCAAAGGGTGCTAACAGCATAACATTCTGTGGTGATTTGCATATGTTGCCCATGATGCTTTGCATTGTGTGGGCATGTGTGATTTTGTATTTTCTAATATTATTTGCCTCCTTCCGGCAAAGGTACAGTGTAAATAATAACTTCCATTTCCATTTCTTACAACTGTCCCACATGCTAGTTATTTAATTGGGTGCCTACTTCTGGAATAACAATCATGGGCATTTAATCACACAGATGGTGACACGGGTGGTTCTCCTGCATGCAGTTTCACAACTATATACTTTAATCATGGTTAGCGACTTTAACAGGTTGGATGACGGTTGCCCTTAACTGGCCACAGGCATTACCACAGTGCTCCACAAATTGGGAGTGGAATGTGATTTGGGCAGATACACATAGGTTTGTCAAGTGGAACATCCTTCATATTATGCAAGTGTAAGGGATGGGTCACTGTCTTGTGTCTAGGGGTATATGATGGCATTTCTTTCAGGAGAGTGCCAGCCTTATGCCATTGCTACCAGCACTGCACCAACACCTGTCACCTTGCCGTCATGTGTAAGGGGTGGTGGGGATCAGGGACACCTTAAAACCATGTCCTGGGGCCCATTAACATGAGACCACACACAAACTAGATTGTCCAAACTGCAGCTGGGATCAAGCATGGTGATATTTAATAAGTAGCTGCCAGATGGTACATGGCTCTCTGGGCAATCCCGAGCCATAAATCTTCTCTTTCACAACAGTACTTGCACACAGTATATTTCACTTTTTACCTAGGCCATGTCCTGCACATATGCCACCTTTCTGTATTCCTGGGGCTTTCACACATCTCCCCCCCCCCCATCTAGTTCAACTGCTGCTGCTACTAAACACTGAATGGACAGTACCAAGCTACATGTGGAGCCTTTTTGTCCACCCCATGATTACATTTGTTCCAGGTTTACCCCATGAGCTAAAGGGCATAATTACATATTGCATAATTACTAGGTCTCTTTAAACCCTACAAAACCTTAACCTTCCTTGTGGGGTCCCTGGAGCCCTGGTGCTCTCAAGACCATTTGTGCAGTGGCACGTTCCTCAGGCAGGGCAAGCACTTACCTGAGTGTAAAATTGTGCCCGCATGTGTCTCACTGTGCCCAGCAGGACAACAATTGTAGATAGTGTATCAGCATATGATGTCACTACTAAGTGCATAAAGCATGGCTAGTCTGGCTATGGGGCCTCCCTTCGACACTACATTGATAATCCTAGTGGCCAAAAAAACGGACTCTCTTGTCTGGCCCTATTCCCAGGGATTTATAGACCCCAGCCCTTGTAAGGCCTCCTCCTACCTGATGTCCATTCATATAGCTACCTGTCATGGGTTTCTTTACAAACTGCATAGGACTTTACAAATTGAATATTACAATTCAGCAAGGTTAACTTACAGTTTGTGCTGAACAAAGACTTCTCCCATAGCTCTCTCACTCTCTCTGTCTCTTTTTCTTTCACTACTGCTACTAGGAGTGCACCTACAAGCGTTCTAGTGTCCTCCCTTGAGGGGTGGCCCACCACTCTCCCAATTGTTCCTTTCGGGGCTGATGTCTCTGCTCCTCTTGAGGTGAGTCCCCGGGGCTTCCATCCCTGAAGCTGCTGCTGATGTCCTTCTTCTTTGAACACCAGACACAAGAGGACTAGTGCCATCCAATCCCAGAGACCCTGCCACCATCCCTGGGACAGCAGGTCCCCAAGGCTTAATTGCAGCCAGAGAGGCTGGACTGCTCCTCTCTCTATTTCTTCACTCAGGAAAAGCCCAAACTGCCTTGATGCTTTTCCCCAGCTATAGCGGGAAGGGCAGAACCATGCATTTTCATGCTCTAGTTTCCTGCTCTTAGCTAAATCAAACTAATCACAGCATTAACATCCAATCAACCTGTCTCCAGGCAATTTCCCTTCAAAGAGACAGCTCTCAGTGTTTGGCTTAGCCCTTCGAGTTCTCTCTGGTAACCTGTCTCAAGCAAGCTGATGAAAGAGGCTGGTTACACAAATTTAAATTATTAATTATTTATATTAAACTCCAACCTGTCTTGTTAAAATGGGGAAGCTGTCATGTGTTTCCTGTATGAGATGTGGAAAATATATGGGTTCCCTTATACACATATTGTGGGAATGCAAGAAGGTGGCATCCCTGTGTACTTATATTAGAAATACGCTACTGTAGACCCACTTCTTGGCCTATAGGAGGTTTTCAGCCCTGAGAGCTGTCCAGTAGGTCATTACAGAGATCTGTTACTGGGTGTAAAAAAGTACCCTATAGCCCTAATTGCTACTACAGCAAAGTTCATTATGTTAAGACATGGGATAGATTAGGAGGTGTCCTTCAAAAACTGGTACCAGGAGATTTTTCTCACACTAAAAGTTGAAGAACCGATCACTAGTGGAAGAAATGCCCTCAAATCTTTCTCATAACAATGGGACATGTTATATTCCCTTTTCCTTATTACCCGAATGTATGAGAGTGTCAATATCATCATAAATCAACTAACTGTATACGATGGATGTAAGCAATAATTAAATTCGCTGGGACTTAAGTCTACGTGTATGTACCAGAATTAATTCAAATGTGAACAAGCCTAGTAGGGGATGTGCACTGTCTTTCTATGCTCTTGTTATGTATACCGTATATTGTTGTATCAGTGTTAAAAGTCAATAAGGTAGTAATTTTTCTTTAAACAGGAACTTCCGGTATCTGGGCAAATGTGAGATGTCATTCTGTCATAACAGAAAATATTTAATATTTTCATTACACTTACACTCTTCTGTTTATTTTGGACAGAAATGATCTTTCAGATTTAGGTTTAGGAAGGTAGAGATGTAACAAAAGAGGAAGCTGAACCAAAACCATTATAATTAATTCTGCAGTCTTCATAACAAGCACCTGTATATACACTGCATCAGGACATATTTTATCCCTTCTTTTGCATATGTTCTGATGGGGTATATACAGGTGCTTGTTTTGAAGACTGCAGAATTAATTATGCATCCCAGATGTAACAGAAATATGCACAATGGTATTATAATAAATAATGGAAGAATATACTGTACTGGGATGTTTTGCCACAAGGGAGATAGCAGCTAACTCTTACTAACAAATTCTGTTTTATCTGCAGATCTGGATGTACGAGTACATGACGGAACATGGGATTTTTTCAACACTAAGGAGTAGAGAAACAAAAACAAAATTATGTTGTGCAAGAGCATATTATTAATTTTGATCTGTGACCTCCGGATAGCCTTGGTGCAAAGGACCATCCAGTAACAGTATTAAATGTGGAATGGAAGTCCAGTGTTGCCCATTTTATAATATTAGCTCACTGTGAGCAAATTATGAGAGGTTGACTTAATTGACCTCCCAGTGAAAAATCTTGGAAACGTCTGAATTCAGTGACCAAGATATAAAACATAGACCACAGGACTTCCCTATATTAGGATGTTTGCTTCATAATTACTAAGATTATATTGACTTGCTGTGTTAATCCCATTACTGTGAGCAGTCATTAGTTCATGTGCATTGTCTAACTTAGCACCGATGTATAGAACTGCTGTGCATGCAAAGTGGGAATAATTGTTTTTTAACTGCTGATAGAATAATTACTTTGAGTTTTGTGTGTGATTATGAATGAGTGATGGGGTACACCTGATTTTGATTCTATAAAAATTATTGTCTAACACAAGCCATGTAGCAAAACTCTAACCAGCCATGTTGGAGTTGAAGTAGCACAGTGGCCACGCCGGGCTTGCCATTAGAAGTTGGAACTTAGTTATCAGCTATTTGGGTTATTGTTCATCATTGTCCACCTTTTATCTGTTTATTTATTTATTTATTTTTGTTTTCACTATTTTATTTCGTTTGTATTTTGTGTGCACCTTTCTGACGCTGTTTGAGCCAGAACCTGAGTTGCTGGGTTGAGCGTACCTGTTTGCTATCTGAGCCTCTGGGACTAGGCGAATTGCGGCTGTTGCTTCTGCCGGCAGAGCACTTCTTGGACCCACCCACTCTGTGTTCATTCTACCTTCCTGGCTGCTGGGTGCTCAGGGATCCTGGAGGAGCTGCATGTGGCTTTTTTCATTTCTCGGCCCGGGGAAGTTTGGGTTGCTTTCCCTGACTGTGGACTGGTGGCCAACGTTCTCAGTATTTTGGACACAAAACTGCATTGGGATAGCTGCTCCTATTTCAGTTTTGGACCCCACTTCTCAAGTACACAAGCATTGAGCACTGTGCACATGTTTGTGGGTTATTGGAGTGGATTAGATTTTTTGCCTGCTCGGGAGAGTGGGACCCTGCATTTGTGGGTGGCTTGTTCGCTGGAGTTTGCCTTCGCTCAGGAGGACCAGGCCTAGACTGGTCGGGGAGCCGACTGGCAGGTCTATGGTTTACTAGGCCCCTAGCTGGACCAGCTGGTGGGTTGGTGCAAGTGAGGTGCCGAGGTTGCAGGGCAGATATTTCTGGCGGCAGCCCTCTCAGGTAGGGTCTTCAGGCTTTGACATCACCGAGCAAGATTTGGATTATTGTCAAGAAGTTTCTGTCCTAAGAAATCGTGTCAACAGAGAAAAACTCACGATCAGATCTCAATCCTTTTTGCTTCGGATTTTGGATTATTATTTGGGCAGTGAGAGCGCCTTGTTTTGTTTCGGATTCCCCAGGTAGGCAGAGGGCCTGGGGGTCTGTACTACATCTGGTATTAACTCATTACTTTTGTACACCCAGTAAGAGGGGGGCACTTAAGTTTTATTTCCATATTCTATGGTTTAAGTTCAGTCCATACAGTTTCAATTCATCTGACTTAAGCCCTTAAAGTGGAATTTTGCCTGCTGACAGGTATATTATCTCTTTTCCTTGGATCGGTATTGTCCACTTAGACCAATTTCCTTTATCTGAGACGTTGTGTTTTGGACTGAAATATCTGACCACTTTTGGAAGGGTTTTATAATTTTTAAATGTTATGGTTTTATTGTATCATAGTTCATTGAATGGATAGGGTGGGTGTTTGGTCTGATTTATTTGTATGGTTTGGGCCTCTCCCCCTCTGTGAGAGAAAGTGGAGGAGTTTCAAATAAGGGGGTTTAATTGACTTGTTTAATATTTGGTTGTCTGTTTAGTTTTAGTCATTCGGTCACCAAAATGTGCTGGAGGCCTACTCCCATGGTTGTGCGCTATTCGCCCTCTGCCCTCCACACCCTCCGCCCCTTTGTCTCCCCCCATTGCAGTATTCAACCTACCAGTGCTGTAGAGCGCTGGGTATTGTTCGTCGGGGAGGAGGGGGGTCAGAGGTGCGAACAGTGGAGGGTGAATGAGTGGGGCCACCACATCAGGGTCGTAAGATCCAGAAGACGCCCTGGGGTGAAATGGAACCCAGATCGTTGTCCTCCATGCCTGGTCTCCATACCCAAGAGCACCACCAATCTTAGTGGGCAGGTGGCGCGGGAGGCCCTAGAAGTTCACCCAACTCGAGCGGTGTTATGCAATGCCAGATCCATTAAAAACAAGACTGTAATTATTGCAGATCTTGTAAGTTCGGTGGACTAGGCTTGCATCACCGAGACCTGGCTAGACAAGAACTCTGGCCCCATATTAGAGGCCACAATTCCAGCCGAGTACTTGGTGATCCACCTCTTGAGACTGGGTCACGGGTGTGGGGGTTGTTGTCTGTTTTAAGACCGAATTGGGCCTCATGAGTGTACCAGCTGAGGGGACTGAGTCATTTGAATGTACTGTGGTAGCAGGTGTAGGTTGTAGGATTGACCTCATCTACCGTCCACCCGGGGATGGGAAGCGGTTCCTTCAGGAAGTAGCGGACTTCGTCATCGACGTGGCGTTTGAGTCACTCAGGTTGATGGTCCTGGGCAACTTTAACACCTGGGTCGATGATGAACTCTCACAATTTGGACAACACTTCCTCCAGTTGATGACATCTCTGGGTCTTACACAGATAGTTACCACTGCTACCCATAAATGTGGTCACTCTCTTGATTTAGTCTTCCTCCTGTGGATTGAAGCCCCAGATTTGGGAGTGGAACCAGTCAGATGGTCTGATCACTATACCATGGGGTTTAATTTTAATACCCCCTTTGTAGGCCTACCCCTGTAGAGATGTTCCGGTATCACCCTACGAGATGTTAGCTCTAAAGGCCTAACTTGATCTATCAAATATTCCAGTGGCAAACACTGAACCAGAGGCTCTTGTGGTGGCTTATAACATAACCATTTTGGCGGCCCTTGATTTCATTGCTCCCACCCAAGTTTGTCCTCTTTCCCTTTGCCCTTGGTCCCCATGGTTTAATGGGACTTTGAGGGAGATGCGGCAATTAGGATGAAGGTTAGAGCATTGCTAGCGGAGATCTTTACTTGATGTCTGTCACCTTAGATTGATGAACCATTATCAAGTCTATCAATCTGCAATCACCCATAAGAAGGCAGACTTCCTGTTCGGGGATACTGCGACAGCTCAGAATCAACCAGCTCAGCTTTTCTGAACTGTGGACAGACTGTGCAACCCAGCCTGTCTACACCTTCAGAAAGCCTTTTCGCAAATAGAGTGCGATGAACTTGCTGGACTCTTTGCGACTAAGGTGGCTGACATCAGGGCAGCGCTCCAACCGGCACACTCTATGGGCGTTGCTGGGGACCAGCGCTTGACCACTAGCCCTCAGCATTCCTAGAATACTTTCGACTGCCTGGAGTTCATGGTTGCCATGTGGATTGTCCAGGGTGCACACCCTACATGCTGTAGTTTGGATCCAGGACCAACTTCCCTGATTTTGGGTTGTATTGATTCCATCGGTCCAGTTCTAGCATGGATTGTCTGGTGCTCCTTGGAAACAGGTGAGTTTTCTAGCTGCCTGAAGGAGGTGGTTGTAACACCCCTTCTGAAGAAAGCTTTTTTGGACCCAGACTGCCATACAAACTACAGACCTATCTCCAACCGTCCCTTTTTAGGGAAGGTGGTTGAGAAGGTTGTGGCCATACAACTGGAGAATCACCTTACCGTCCATGACATCTATGAACCTCTCCAGTCCAGTTTTCAAAAGAGGTACAGTACTGAGATGGCGCTGGTTTGGGTGCTCAGTGATCTCCTGATGGCTAGAGATTGGAAAAACTGTTCCATCTTGGTTCTTCTTGATCTGTCATAAACGTTTGACACTGTGGACCATGGTGTTCTGCTCAGTCGCCTGAGGTTCATCTGTGGCCTGTTGGGTACAGTTCTCAGGTGGTTTACATCTTTCCTCACCGGAAGAACTCAGAGGTTGGTGTCCGGGGTTCATTCCTCGGACCCAGTCCCTCTGTCATATGGGGTCCCTTAAGGGTCCGTGTTGTCCCCCATATTGTTCACAGTGTACATGCTGCCCCTTGGAGACATTGTAAGAAGGTATAGGCTGAGGTATCACTGCTATGCTGATGATACCCAGCTCTACTTTCTTTTGCACCTGACCAGGATAGAGCTCTCTTAGTCTTCAATAACTGCCTCACAGAAATCCAGGACTGGGTGGATTTGAGTTGGTTGAAGTTGAACTCGGAAGAGACTGAAGTGCTGGTTGTGGACCTGAGGCACCGGATGGGGGGCCAGGGGTAGGTTTATCCTCGAGTCTTTTTTCTTGGGGGGGGGTAGTAACAACAACAAAAATGGAAAGGAACCTGGGGGTAATCATATCAGATGACCTTAAGGTTAGCAAGCAATGTGAGAAGGCAGTAGGGAGGGCTGGGGGAATACTGGGATGTATAGGGAGAGGCATCACCAGCAGAAAACAGGAAGTTGTTATCCCTCTGTATAGACAGTTGGTGAGACCCCATCTGGAGTACTGCATCCAGTTCTGGAGACCCCATCTCTGCAAGGACATAGACAGGATAGCGGCAGTCCAGAGGAGGGCAACTAAAATGGTGCAGGGTCTGCAAGAGAAGCCATATGAGGAGAGAGACTAAAGGAGCTTAATATGTATACCCGTAAGGAAAGGGGGGGGGGACATGATAGAAACTTTTAAGTACCTCAGTGGAATCAGCGAAGTCCAATAGGGTAGCATCTTTCAGAAAAAGAGATGTGCAAGAACAAGGGGACACAATTTGAAGATAGAGGGGGGCCTGTTCAGGGGCAATGTGAGGAAGTATTTTTTCACAGCAAGGGCGGAATTCAAGAATACATGGGACAGACATTAAATGTTTGTGGAGGGTAGGAAGGAATAGGCTGTTGGTTAACTAGGATCTGCAGCTTATCCTGTAGGTAGGGAAATGGGCAGACTAGGTGGGCCAAGCGGTCCTTATCTGCCATCAAAGTCTATGTTTCTATGTTTCTTATCATCCCTACCTCTGAATGAGTGTGAAACCTGGGGGTAATTTTTGACTAGGGACTGACGCTTCATTCGCAGGTGTCGGCCGTCATTGAGACTTCGTTTTATCACTTGGGGAATATCTCCAGGGTTAAACACCTTTTTCTGTCCAGTGATCTTCCCATGTTGGTCCACACCTTTGTGTGCTCAAGTCTGGATTACTGCAACTCCCTGTACCTTGGGCTACCTGGGGTGGAAATCCGCCACTTGCAGCTAGTGCAGAATGCTGTGGCCCAGCTTTTAATGGGAACCTCTCGGTCCTGTCATATTTCTCCAGTGCTGAGCGGTCTGCATTGGCTGCCAGTACAGTGGCAGATTACCTTTAAAATTGGTCTTTTGACCTACAAAGCCCTACGTGGACAGAGTCTGGACTACCTGAAAGAGCTTCTGGTACCTTACTGCCCTGGGCGATTGTTCCGCTCAGCTGGCGAGGGGTTGCTAGAGATTCCAAGGGTGCATTTAAAATCTTCTGGGGCCCGGGCATTTATGTATGCGGCCCCATCCCTTTGGAAGTCTCAACCTCGTCAGTTACAGGAGTGTGCGACTGTGGAGGGATTCAAACAAGCATTAAAAACATACCTCTGGCATCAAGCATTTGGTGACTGATGGACTTAATTTGTCGATATTTTTTGTTTTATAATATTTATGCTGCTGAGAACTATATTATGTTTTAACTAATTGTGAGGCACCTTGGTTTTTGAAAGGTGCCATAAAAATAAAGTTTTATTAATATTATTATTTATTAAGTCTGTTCTCCCTGAGGAAGCACGCATGCAGGTCGGGGCATGTGGGCGGGCTTATCACTTTGTTTGTATGGGCTTGAGATGCTGGACTTTCATTTGCAAGTAATAAATTACTAACTCAGTATTTTCTGGTGTCGCTGCTAGTTCCTTTTGCCAAACATTTGACTTTTTACTGTGCATGACAAGTACTGGAGCTGCTTCATTCCTAGACCTTCTTGTACATGTTTTAACTGCTGCAAGAACAGCACCTTTTAAGACCCTCCATCTTTCTTCTACTCCCCTGATGCTGTCTACCCCAACTAACATGCCGAAGACTAGCTCTCTCATTTGAAGTCTAGCACCCCCCTTCCAAAGTCTAGCACCTCAACCTTATACTGTATGAGGGCTTACTGGTGCCCAGGGCAAACTCAAATCATGCAGTATTGTGGTACTTGACCCCAGTGGTTCCCCAACCCGCACTTCATCTACTCTTTGTGAGTCGGTGAGTACCACATCAAGAATGGTTGATTGTCTAGTGGGTTCCCTGACCTGCTTCACTAGTATGCAAAGTATCAAGCAGTACCTGGCTCCTGGTACTTCAGCTGCTGGGATGGCCCAGTCAGTGTCTGGTAGGTTGGGATCTCCTACTACTATAACTGACCCTTTTGCAGCCTCCTTTTCCGCTTCTGCTCCTAGTTCTTTATCTCTCTGCTCTCTCTGCTGCTGGCCCAAGCAAAGTTTTCCACCTGATGACTGTGAGATGTACCCATGGTGATTCTACCTCCCCTTTCCTGCCAACAGATGCATCTTCTACTGCTTCTGTTCCTTCCATGATGTAAACAGCCACCCCTCCACCTTTTCCCATCCATCTATCACACCTGTAAATGGTGTATCCAGGGATCACCAGGTCCCAGTCATAGTTCTCATTGGTCTAAATGTCTGTAATGGCCAGAAGAACCAGCACAGAGTCTGCCATCTGTGGCTAGAGTTTACTAATTTTATTACCTAGACACCTGGCATTGAGTGACACCCCCTCCATATTACACTCCGACCCCTCTTGGTTCTTGAATTGCTTTTACGTCATAGTTTCTTTATATCCTTGGTGTCTTGTGTTTTTCCTTTTTTGCTGGTCTATTTGGTCTACACTCTCCAATCCTTTGAACTCATTCCACTCTGCTACTACTTCTTGTACACCTTGCCCACATCACTGGGGTGAGTCCTGCCTAGGTTCCCCACTTCACCAACCTCAATTGTGTGCATCACAACTGATTCTACCTATTTTGGACTACTGCAATTTTTTTTTGGCTTAGACATTCTTCCAAAATGTCTCTTTCAAAATTACAGTAGATCCAAGCTGCAATAGACTGACTCACTTTGCCATTATGTGTCTCTACAGTACCCACCACTCTGAAATGCATGCAATGTTCTATTGGGTGTCTTTAGAGACCCATCCAGAAAAAGGCCCACATATTCAAAGGAGATGCGCTGCCCAAAATGGAGATGTGTGGTGCATCTCAGAAAATGCAAGGAAGCATGATATTCGAAAAGGAGAGATGCGTTGTGCATTTCCAAATGCGCGGCCACACAGAAATAATGTATGCAGTGCAAAAAAAGTGGCGGGTACATGAATATGCTGCGCATCTGTATGTTCAGCCAAATTCTGTGGTGCATCTGCCATGCATCCCAGAAGTGTGCTGTGTAATGTTAGGCCGACAAAATAATAGCCTAAATTGGCCAGCCACCCACAGGAAGACTGCGGAACTGCACACAGGCCATCTTGAGACAGCCCTTGGAGGTGCACCAGGACATGGTCCAGGCACCCATACACAGCAGTTATGCCAGGATGGAAGTACCCAAAGCCACAGGTGCTGGGACACCACAGGCACTTCACAGAGACCCACCCCCCACACCGCACCCAGGGCATAGACACCCAGCTGTCACATGCCAGTGCTTTTGGGTGCCCCCTAGTACACCAGCAGAGCAAATGGCCACACTGCAGCACATGTACCAGGGCCTACGGCCTTCACCCATGTGGCCTGCAGGGTGCCAACCAGTGGTGGCATGCACCCAGGGTGCTGTCTGAGGCAACGATACTCAGGTAGCCTGGTGGTACTAGTGGCAGCCTGGCATGGGCCCGGTACTGACCTGTGGCACACATCCATGGTGGTACACCATAGGTGCACACAGGTGGGACCCACCCACTCGGGTACCTGATCACCCTCTACACACTGCCATGCCTTGTAGTTATCACCATGTTCCTCTCATACTGGGGGGGGGCACTGCAGGTGACTGTAAGCAGCATATTGAGCTGGTGTATCACATACATGTGATATACCGATCAGACTGTGTCACCCTATACCCTCCCCTGTTGCTTGTCCAGGTGGGCCCCCTGTACCCCCAGTCCGACCCTGTACATGGCTAGCCTATGGGTAATAGCACTGTACCCAGGCCAATGCAGTCCACCCACCCACACACAAACATTCCATCACACCTGCCTGTTAGGTTGCAGTACCTTCTGTTCACCTTTGTGGGGTGGTGGAGCCACCCTGCAAAGCTGGAAGAAGAAGAAGAATCAACATTTATATAGCACTTTTCATACACAGTGTACCCAAAGAAACTTACAAGCAATGATAGACTGGTAGTGAAGTGACTGACTGTGTAGTGGTGACCATATAGCACAACAACACCCACACACAGCTAGGAAAATTGCATGATCTGGTTTATGGGAAGGGGAATGTTGGCCTGGACACCGGGAATGTCCACTACTCTTTGTGAGGAGTACCCTAGGTTCTTTTACTTCCACCTGGACACCCACCAGGATGGCACCAGGATGGGTAGAAGGGATCTCAGTTTAATGTCTCATCTGAAGGATGGCACACCCCAGCAGTACAGCACCCCCCAATACTGCACTTGGATGCCAGCATTTTAGGTATGAGTCCAATCTCGGTGCGGGATGCGAACCCACGACCTTCTAGTCCACAGGAAGATGTGCTACCAACTAAGCCACACTGACACTGGAACTGAGAATGCCAGGGTATGCAAATGGCCTGAATACATTCCAGTAATGAGCTGCACCTGTGGGGAATGGACTAGGAATGTGCAATGAGGCCATTTGCACATCCCAGCTGAATATTGCAATTTTGCGCACTACACATGTGGCCACCTAGTGTGCATTTCTCTATGTTCTGCAAAGGGTTCAGGTCACCTGCCACGCCGCTCACCTCCCACTGCATGATCGTGCATGTTCGGGATATTCAGCCGGACATGTGTGATTGCATCTCATGGCATATCTTCTGAATATACCGTTATTTTGTGCCTGCAGATCTCAGTTGCATTGAGCAGGCACTTGCCCAATGCAGCCTGGGACTTTTGAATATGGGGCCCAAAATCTTCTATAGTTTGCTAAACAAAATTATTAGGACAAAATGTACTTTTCATTTATATAATTCAGTTTCTCAATGGATTTCCAGGTATTCACTGCATGAAGTTAGATGCTGGTGACTGGTCATCCCAAAAGTGAAAACCAGCTTTGGCCAACTTAAATGCAGTCTTAATGCTTTTGTCATGTGGAATTATCTTCCAAATCATCTTTGTAAAGTCAAAATGACCAATATATTTTCATTGAAATATGCGTGAGTGCCGTGTTTGTGGTCCTGTCAAAAGAATTTAACTTAGTGGACTTCTCCTTATTGATTGATAGATTGTACAAAATTGGAATGTCTAGAAATGCACTACCTTGGTATACATCCTCCCTTACCTACAGATGTAAGAAAGCTGGGATTGATGGGCAGTTATCTGCCATTGCTTGATTATGAGAGGGCTTCCACAGGGGTTCATTCTTGGCCCCTTATTATGTAATATGTTTCAAATCCATTACTCACAATTTTGTCTAATGTAAACATCAGACTACGCATGGATGACACTGTTGTGCTGGCTACTGCTGATTACTTATCAATGGAATATAAATTACAGAGAGACCTTTAAAAGATACAACAGTGGCTTGTTGAATCAAAATTAGTCATAAATCAAAAAGAATCACAAGTTTTTGGCCACTGATTTTCTGGTATGGAAGCTGTCACTACCAATCCAAAAGAAATAAAAGGGAATAGTATTTCTTGCCACGGCCCATATATTCCAAAAACTGGTACTTTAAGAGGTAACCAGTTGATAAATACTAATGTTTATAAATACATAGGTGTACTGACAGCCAATTGTGGTTTGATTTACACATTTTATCACAATGTAAAAAATTCAATTGTCATTTGGCAGTGTTGTGTAGAGTTTCCAATTGTTTAACCAAATCTGCTCATGTAAAATTGCATCACAACTGATTTTACTTATTTTTGACCATGGCAGTTTTTTGCAGAGACATTCTTTTAAAATATCTTTTGCAAAATAAGATGTAAGCTACAACAGATTGGTAATTTTCCATTATGTGTTCCTACAATATCCACAATTGTGAAATCTATGTAAGACTAAATTGGGTGTCTTTTGAAACTGGTACATTTTACTAAACAAAATTAGGAAGACAAAATCTCCTTTTCAATTATACAGTTACATTTCTCAGGTGCTTACCATGTATTTTCTATGTGACATTAGAAAATGGGGACTGGTCGTCTCAAAAGTGTGAACCAGATTTGGCCAATTTACATTCAGGGTGAGATATTCAGACTGCGTCAGGCTGTGGCACAAGCCTGAGCGCAGCGCAAGTGGGATGTGCCAGGGCGCTGACTGGGTGATATTCAATGGTGCTGCGCCATGGCTCAGCACTGTTGAATATCGCTCTGTGGCCACCCACATTGTGCATGGTGCAGTGGTACTGCACCGGCACAAGTGGCCAGAGAGGGGCAGGGGGATGCGCCAGCACAAGTGCCATTGCGCTAGGTGCATCAACCACAATATTCAAAGGTGCACATGCAGATGGGGCTATAATGCATACAAGGCACAAATGGGGCCATTTGCATGTCATTATGGCCCCATTTGCATGCAGGTGTGCCCATCCCCGGTGACTTGCACCTTGTGCCCTGCCAGGCTGCAGCCATCGGGGTCCAACGCCCCCTATACAGGTGGTAAAGTGCCCCACTGCCCGATCATGGGCATATGTACAGAATTTAAAATGTCCTATATCCCTGGTAGTCCAGTGGACCACTGGCAGCCCGATCGCAGGCATATGTATTATATTTAAATTGCCCTTCATCCCTGGTGGTCCAGTGGACCACTGACAGCCCGATCACGGGCATATGTTTTATATTTAAATCATCCTATATCCCTGGTGGTCCAGTGGACTGCTCGCAGCCTGATCATGGGCAGAAGTCTAAAGGAAGAATAAATCCCATCCCTGGTGGTCCAGCGGTACCCCCCTCCAACTGAGCCCCGCCACCCTGCTCCCCCCGGTCAGTGGCGGGTGGCAGCTCCCCACCCACAAGCTGCCCACGACTGACTGCATACAGTACAGCTGTACTCCCATTGGTTCACAGCATGGGCCAATGGGCGTGCAGACCATACTGTACTACACAGTCAAGATATGTGAATGGATTCATTCACATATCTGGACTGTGTAGTATGGATACGATCTGCAAGCCCATTGGCCCAAACTGTCAGACCAATGGGCACTCTGCTGTACTGTACGCAATCAGTGGTGGCGCGGCCGGGCAGCTTGTGGGTGGGAGCTGCCACCTGCTGCTGACCAGGGGAGAGGGTGGTGGGGCTCTGTGGGGGAGGGTGAGGGGGGTACCGCTGGACCAGCAGGGATGGGATTTATTCTTCCTTAGACTTCTGCCCGTGATTGGCTGCGAGTCCACTGGACCACCAGGATATGGGACGATTAAATTATAATACATATGCCCACATGACACAAGTTAGCGTCCACTGGACCACACCAGGATATAGGACCATTAAATTATAACACATATGCCCACGATCAGGCTTTGAGGGCGCCACCCGACAGAGGGTGCCGCCAGAGTTCGGGTGGCCATCCACAGCTGGCAGCTGCCGTGTTGCACCTTGCAATACAGCAGCTCACCTGTGGGTGGCCAGCTGTTGCTCCTTTATGTTTTTGGAACAACAGTATGCAGCGCATGTAAGGGTTGCGCCTGCATGGGCTCCGCACATCCCGGGCTGAATATCAGGATGTGTGGGGGTAAGCATGGGCATGCCCCCCCCACTTGTGCCACATACATTACTGATGCGCCCCGGTGCCGCAGGATTTGTGCCATGCACTTTCTCCTTTTGAACATCACACCGGGGTGCATCAGTAGGTTACGCATGGCGCAACTCTGTTGTGCCATGCACAACCCTTCTAAATAGCCCACCCTCAGTTTTTATGCTGCTATCATATAAAATAATCATCCATCTCATATTTGTAAGGTCAAAGCGATCAAAGCTTTTTCCATTGAAATACATCAGTTTTTCAGGGCAGTCTTTTCCGTAGACAATTTGTTGGCCAAGTCTTCACTGCTGGGGGCAGTATAAATAGTAGAGGGATGGCTATTCTTATTTCTAGGAATGTTAATCTTTCCTGCACACAATGCTTGGGTAACCCCCATGGTAGATTTATACTCATCAAAGGTTTACTGGAGCATACTGAGGTATTACTTGGCTGCGTTTACGGCCCTAATGCTGACACTCCCTCCTTTTTTATGGAATTGTCATCACTTTTAGCTCCATTCCTCGCTCTTCCTGTGGTTGTTGGAGGAGACTGGAATATCTCCTTTTCTCAGGATTCAGATAGAACAGACTGGAGTAGGGCTGGCTTGTCTTCTGCCCAGTGCTCCAGCCGGGAAATGTCCAACTCACTGGGTCTTTGTGACCCTTGTCATATTATACCCTCAAATTAAGCAATTCACTTTTTATTCTCTGGTCCACATGTCTTTTTCCTGTATTGATTATATTTTCATCAGTCAGACTTTGCTGGGTGGGATACTGGGCTGTGAGATCACCCCAGAATCATATCCGACCATTCCTTAGTTTGGCTTAAATTCTCCTTGTTGCCTACTTTTCCAAAGAAAACTTCCTGGAAGTTGAATAATTAACTTTAAAGGACAAATGCGCTGTCTCTCATATCAAAGCACAGATAAAGGTGTTCACCTCACATAATGCTGGCTCTACTGGAAAAGTTGATGTGGAGTGAAGTGCTTTAAAATGTTTCTTTCGGAGGGAGCTTATCCACCTTGCTTCCAAACATAAACAAAGGAGAGAAAAATAATTGGTTGCTCTGTTAAACTGCATTAGGGACATAGAAAAATCTTTAAACCCTAATACCCCAGATGCCCTTTATTTAGAGCTCCTGTCTCTTCGAGACCAATATGCTAAACTTTTGAGGGAACAGGCAGAATATACTATTTTTAAAAGTCATTCTAATAATATTGGCCAAGGGGAGAAGGCAGGTCATCTTTTGGCTCTGCATCTCCAGAAACAGGAGGCATCTTGACTTATAACTGCCATTCAATTGGCCGATAATGGCACTATTAAAACGGCACCTAAAGATATTGCCCTTGAATTTGAGAAATACTACCGGGAGCTTTATGGTCCCATGCTCGATCCCCCCCCCATATTATTAAAGAGTATTTGGCCTCTATTCCTCTCCCTACCCTACCCTAACCATAGATCAGCAGTCCCTTTTATCGGCCCCTTTAACTGTGTCAAAAATTTTAGCTGCCATTAAAGCTTTGCCCCTTGACAAAGTGCTGGGGCCCAACTGTTTCACACCAAATTTTTACAAGCTGTTCACAACAGAGCTTGCTCCATGGTTGCACTGTCTTTTTCAATACATATATAAATCCGGTATCTCAGATAACTCCCTCCTTGGAGCCATAACAGTCCTGCTCCCTAAACCTGATAAGGCTCTGGATAAAGTCATTAGTTACTGACCTATTTCCTTGCTTAACTATGACATTAAGATATTATCCAAAATTTTGGCTTCAAGGATTAACCAAGTCTGGGCTGGTCTTATTTGCAGTGAACATGCTGGCTTCATGCCTTCTCATTCTTTGATGGACCATCTTCACAAGCTCGCTCTTATCTTTCCCGAATCTAGGGATTTGGTGACTGCTGTAGCTTTGGTTTCCCTGGATGCAGAGAAAGCCTTCAATGGGGTTAAGTGGAATTTTCTGTTCACCACCCTAGAACAATCTGGGTTTCCCTTACCATTCCTTTGTTGGGTTAAAGTTCTACATTCCTCCCCTAGTGCCCTTTATATATTGCAATGGGGTTTTTCCTCTATTTTTCCTTTATTTTCAGATACTAGACAGGGGTGCCCTTTGTCTCCCTGTTATTTAACCTTTATCTGGAAACCCTAAAAACCAATCAGAACTTAACTGGAGTGCAGGTTGGTTCTTAGGATTTAAAATTCTCCGCTTATGCGGATGATATTTTACTACATGTCTCACAGCCTAATTTAGCTGTCACCGCTGCTCTAGCCACTATTCAAGACTTCAGTGCCCTTTCTAACTATAGACTCAACTTAGATAAAACCACTGTTATGCTCCTAAACTCCACTGTTCTCAAATCAGATATTCTTGCCCTTGGCCTGTCTTAGTCCCCTAAACAGATTAAATATGGTATTTAGGCATTTTCTCTTGAGAAGTGTATCTCAATCCCAAAAGCTTAACCTTGATAACTTAGTATCTCTGTTGCAGCAAGATCTGCAAAGATGGAAATCTCTACCTTTGACCCTTTGGGGTAGAATCAACATTGTTAAAATGAATATTCTACACCATATTTTCTAACCCATTAATATGCTTAATATTTGGCGTCCCCATTCATGGTTTGAAAAATTGCATTGTCTAATTTCAGAGTTTGTCTGGTTAGGAAAGATTCCCGGACAAGCTTACAATAAACTAGTGGCCCCTAAGAAGCTTGGGGGCCTCCGGCTCCCACACTTTGTCTTATATTACCTGGCTAGTCACACCAGCAAATATTTAAAGCAGTGCTGCCTGTATGTGGAGGATGGATCTCCTGTTTGTTCCCTATTTGGTTAGCCTTAGAGAAAGACCAGATAGCCAAGATGGGTCTATCTCCATGGGCCCTGTTTTATCTCCTAAAGATCTACCTTTCTGCCTCCGTAATTCCATAATTGGTCTTTCTGTTTGGGTTCACTCACAATTGTGCACATTCATGCAGTATAAACAGGTGCAGGATATTTCTCAACCTGTTTTCCAGAATCCTAATTTCAAAATTGGAGGGAGGGTCCTTATGGCAACATGGTTATCATAACTTATGAATGTTAGGGTGTGCGATTTACTCCAAAAGGTGTGTTGCTATCCTCTAGGGAGATTTTGGGACTTTTTCAGTTAAATAATAAGTTAGTTTTTAAGGTTTACCAAATATGTCATGTTATTCTTCAAAGATTTGGGACTACCTTTGGGGATATTAACATTTCATAGTTTCTACAAGCATTACAAGACCTGGTTTCTCAACTACAGGAAGTTTCCAAATTGTACTCTTTTATTCTCTAAAACCGTCCCAGAGTTCGATGGTACTTCTCCATACTGTAACACCCAGCTTCCACAGCATACTTTTGGTTGGCGTAAGATCTGGAGAGATCTATATGTTTATACATCTCAAGATAAGTTACAGCTTGCCCAATTTCAAATATTGAATAACCTGTACTTTACACCTACTAAATTAATGAAGATGGGCAAATCCGTCTTCCTTATGTACACGGTGTGGGCAAGCCGAGGGAATGCTTTTCCATATTTTTTGGGACTGCCCTAAAGTAGCCCCTTTGTGGACTTCAATTAAGAATAGGGCTTACTCCCTTCTTGGGATAGATGGGGACTTTACTCCTGATGTCTGCATAGTGGGTGATTATAGCAAGATAGAGATGAAAGAGCGGAGATATTTCATGACTAATCTCTTTGTCAGTTAAAAGGTTAGTATTCTGTCAATGGCTAGATCCCACCTCTCTGTCATACCATGAATGGTTGCAGGAACTCCTATTTAATATTCAAATTGAACAGATGATTGCTAGTTTATGTAACCATCTCTCATCCTTCAACAAGTATTGGAGTAAACTGAACACTCTGTATATAGTGTAAGTGGTTCTGGTGTGACTCCCAATTGGATTTAGTTTTCATTGTTTGTAGCAGCCTAGTGTTAATTTCCTCACTTGCTTTACCCTCTTTTTTTTTACTTTTATATGCTGGCCTAGATATTCAAAAGTGCGCCCAGAATGTGTGCAATGCAATGCACAGCACAGCATAATGCGGTTGCACCATAGGAAAACGATGCCATATTCAAAAGATGTGCCATAGACATGTTTAGGTGCAAACCACACTGAATATAGCAAAGATGCACCACTGCACAACCAGACATGCACTGGAGCAACCATGATTGTGCAGGAGCATGATAGTATGCAGCAACCAGCATGCTGAGCAAGCACAACAGGCAAAGGTGAACACAGGCATGGCAGCACAACAGCAGAGTGCCAAGACAGGCGTGGCAGACCCAAACCACAAGAGGACAGTGCCCAGGAGGCACAGCAGAGGCACATGGCCAGAGGGCCACAGAGACTGCCAGGGGCACATTACAAACACTGGTCACCAAAGACACCAAGCCACTCACCCAGATGGAGTGGATGCCGGCAGTTCCATGGCACTGCACCACCACCACCCTGACAGGCAACACCATATGATACAAAGCTGCAGCCATGGTGTGAGGGCATTAGGCATGTACAATGGCTGATGTAAAAGAGACACACATGCACTAGGCAACAA
Organism: Neoceratodus forsteri; assembly: GCA_016271365.2. Taxonomy (NCBI): domain Eukaryota; kingdom Metazoa; phylum Chordata; order Ceratodontiformes; family Ceratodontidae; genus Neoceratodus; species Neoceratodus forsteri. Next base: position 965,142,348 of record CM057456.1, read on the forward strand.
GGGGCACAAGCCACGCCAACATGCAGGGACACAGGGCACAGTATTGCACAGCAGAGCAGCACTGGCAAGGGCAACATGGCAGGTGGTGAGCAGGCCAGTACAGGCAAACAGGGACACAAGGCAGTGTACCACACACAGGGTAGGTGCACAGCCAAAGCCCAAGGGCCCGTGACACAGTGGAACACAGCACACAGGACCCTGTGCACACAACTGTACCAAACAAAGGGCACAGCACCAAGAATGAAGAGGATAATAAGAGCATCACAGAACAATGACAGCAAAGTGCAGCAGCCAGCATTGGAAGGAGACACAGACACAGATGTGCAAAAATATACATATTTTAATACAACAATGTTAAACATACACAATGGGGTGCCAACAGGGCAAACAACAAGAAACAGGGAAGGGGTAAACGCAGGAAGGGGCAATGTGGGCAAAAAGGGGAATGGGTCTGGAAGCAAACTTGGAGAAGGAAAGCCAAATATAACCAAAGCAGATGAGGGTAGTGGAAGTCCATAGCAGTGATGGAAGGGGAGACAGGGTCAGTGGTGCTGATACCGAATCACCACACACAGCTGGTACACCTCCTGCACCAGGTCCCTGGCAGCCGCCAGATGTCGCCAGCCAATCCAGATGTGTACATTGGTCCGAGCGATGTGGTGCTGGATGAGGCAATGCAGATGGAGGAGACCACACTGATCAGTGCTGGCTGTCTTCTGTGGGCCCGGGACCCAGCCTGACCTAAGAGAGGGGACACAGAACAGGCAATAAGTGACGGGCCACAAGGAGTGCAAGCCCTCCCATGTGTGCGTACAGGACACCAGTGGACGGAACCGGCAATGGCACGTGCACAGTGGACAGCAACAGCGGACCTAGCCATGCCCCACAGCCAGACTGCATGGATGCCAGTGAACGACATGCACCCACATCTGTGCAGTGTACCCCATAGTGCCAGTGCAATGCCCCCACAGGCAGGACAGTAGTCCCCCTGCAGCAGATAGACACCATGAGACAGCGACAGGATGCCACCACACAAAGGCCATGTGCATGGACCCACCACACACAGTGCAACACGACACAGGCAGTGAAACCATGTACCTCCCCAAGCAGTGGCCATGCATGGCAGCAGTGCCCTTGGCTGTACCACACCACCCATCCCAGTCCCAGCCATGCCCTGTAAACCATGCTGCACACACTCCCCTGCCCATCCTTGCTCTGGTGCAGCAGCAGCACCACCACCCCCATCAGCGCACTGTCTGTCCCTGTCTGTTGTGGGCTCCCTGGCCCTCCTGTGATCCACCAGTCCTGTGGATGGAACAGAGAGAGAGAGAAACAGCCATGATCGACATGCCATGCACAGACCTCCCCCCCAGCCCGGACACAGTGCACAGCGCTGACAGAGCATGAGCAGGAACACTGGCCCACATGTGGGGTATGGTGTCTGGGCCTATGTCACCGTGCACTGCACAGGTATTCGGTTCAGCAACACAGAACATGCACTACTCACCAGTGCCCCCCCCCCACATGCAGCCACACAGGCAGTGCACATAACAGCCCAGGAACTGGACAATGGAAGCTTGCACAGTGCAATGGGACATCTACTTGGCTGCAGCACTGACACCTGATGCACTCGGTCCTGCAACTGGCATAGCCATGCGGCATTTTGCCTCTGGAGATCCCCATACCTGTGGTGGCACTGCTCCCTGGTCCATGGCACCCCTGTCCTCCTCTCTAGGTCCACTGCAATCCTGTCCCAAACTTGGGAATGTGTCTCCTGCAGATCAGCCACACCAAACAGCTGGTCTGCCAGTGGCTGCACCAGGGCCCTCAGGTTGACCATCTCCACATCACTCCAATTGTGTGCCCATCGTATGTGATCCACAGAACCTGTCATATCAACAGCCCGCCGTACTCTATCCAACCGCCTGTACTGTGGCCTGTAAACTGTGCACATGGAACTGTGCAGTACCTGATGTGCAACTGGGACACACAGACTATGGCTGCGCAGCACAGAGATGTGCAATAGAGAAGAGCAACAGAGGCCTATCGCGCACTACTGCACATGTGCATCAATGGAAGTTAAGGCAGGAGTACAGGGTCATGGCCATGACCCATGTAGGTGCACTGTATGATGCTTCACCATGAAGTGCATGCCAACTGCGCATCTGCAGGCAATGGGTGGTCAGTGGCATGGTGCATCTGACACGCTTGTGCAGTGAGGACATACAGCGCATCAGGGATGCATGTGCGGTAATCACACATGATCACAAGCACAATAAGGGAACAATGTGCCGTGTGCACAGGTGCACGATAGGCCGCACATGACATTGTGCCACCTATGGTGCACGTGGCAGGTGCCCAGACGCGCAACGTACATGCGCTGGGAATGCACCAGAGAATTGCTCCAGTGCATATGTTATCCACAAGGCACAATTCTGCAATGTTCAGACAGCGTATGCAAATAGCCTCATGAGCCGGTGCCAGGTGCAGTCACAGACATTAGCATGTCATTACAATTGCGCCATTGCTCGTTTGCATGAGCTGAGCCATAAAGGTGTCACAACACAACACAGGTCACTGATAGGCATTGCAACCATTGTGGTAAGAATCACCACACTATGTTGTGTAGTGGTATTGCTGTGCATGTTGTCAGTGCTGCACTGTTCCATGTTGGGCTGCCAAGCTGCTTATCGGGCCAATATCTGACAGTTCACAGGTAGTAGCATGTCAGAGACAGAGGGAGCTAAGGAGCAGGGGCCTGCACGGAAGCGCAGACCCAACTTTACGAAATATGAACAGCAGGCCCTGTTCGAGGCACACCTTGACAGGGAGTCACTGCTAAGTGGGGCCACTGGTGCCCTGCAGGACCATGCCACCGGGTGGGAAGAGGTGGCCAAGTATGTGAATGCTCAAGGCAGACACAACAGGAGTCCACAGGAGTGCAAGAAGAAGATGAGAACAGACTGCAATCACATTAAGGAGAAGGTAGTCTTCACCAAGGAGCCATGCAGTAGGACAGGTGGGGGACTGGCCAATGCACCCGTACTGACATCGGGTGAGGAGCTGGTGGTGGCAACCATCAGTTGTGTGGCCATCGAGGGTGTCACAGGAGGTGGATTCCAGATGGGTGGCAGCCAATCACAGCACTGTGAGTATGTAGGCAATGGCTGTGGGGGTGGGGGGGTGTGCATACCAGGAGTGTGCCGGTGTGACTGCAGCAGTGCTGCGTACCCATGGTCAGTGTGGCATGATGTGGCCCATGCCACACATGGGCCCACTGTACATGGCATTGGCCACCTGTGCACAGTGGGATTGCAGCATGGGCACTATATTGTGGCCATGGGTCATGGTCCAGGGTGTGCACTGTTGCATGACTGCCCATCAATGCTTGCCGGTGGCACAGCATGTGCCACAGCAGTCACAGGCAGCTGCACAGCACTCCACTGGTGAAGTGGCCCATGGGGTGTGGCGGGGGGGAGGCATGCATGTCAGCCGTGTGGTGGTGCAACACCATGTACTGCAGCTACTCACCATGGTTAGCCTGCCTTGTGCACCGCCTATGGCATGACCGCCCTGCTGTGTGGTGCTGCACAGGCGTCCCCTGTTGTGGGCCAGCACAGTGGTGGCACGCATGCCCCAATTGTACTGACCACAGCACTGCATGCAGAGTGCCACATTCATCACTGATAATGTTCTTTCTGTCTTTCAGTGCCATCTCGCCTCAGGGGTGCATTACAGGATGCCGCTGATGACATGGGACCTGAGGAGACTGTGCCAGCAATATCAACAGGCATCCGGATCACTGACCACCAGTGACGGAGCAGTGTGGGGCTGCTTAAGTTCCTAGGTCTGGGCGACGGTGAGTCTCTGGCAGACATACTGCTACCAGATGCCCTACCAGTGCTTGTACCTGGGACACAGGAGGGGGCATCATCGGACAGTGATGATGCCCTTACACTGATCCTGGGTGGCAGAGGCTTGGACACGCCATCCAGGGGGCAGACCCATACACAGGCAGCAGATGCCAGCACTGGTGGTACAGCACCCACGCAGGCACCACTTGACCATGGCTGCACCGTGGCATGTGGCACTGCCACCGGCCATGGGCGGGGCACTGGCAGGTCACTGGTGCAGCAGGGCTGGCCCAGCCAGCTGATGGGCTAAGGCAGCAGGCTGCAGTGGCCACTGTACAGAACACAAGAGGGGCCACCAACGGGGCACCCGCACAATCCTCACTACCTGTGCAGTTGCCTATGTAGTGTCCTCAGCTGAGGGATGTTGTACAGCATGCTGTCAGACCCCTAGCAGGCCAATGTCAGCCCCATGATGCACAAGGCGCTGACAGGCTGGATGAGCACACCAGACCATGCGATGCTCGGGGCTGAGATACGTACACTGTGGGTAGAGGTGCATTAACTGGCCGAGTGGGGGGACATTGGACGTGCCTAGCTGATAGGTGAGCTCCGGCAGCTGTGGGAAGCCATGACCACATCGCTGGACCACATTGCCAGTACCATCACCGCTGGATTTGCATCGCTGGCATCTAATGGGCATGGCAGAGCATGATGAACTCCCCGTAGTGCAACATCAACACCACAGTCACAGCAACTGGTGACCCCAGCAAGGCTGATGCCGTGCTCCAACGTGCCCATCCCTGACACACCTGGCAGTAATCTCTTTGCCGGTCTATTCACACCAGCGAGGACCCGGTCACGTTCTTAGGCCTCTACCCCCATGAGTGTTTTGGTTACACCTCCTGTGGCTGTTGAGCAGCCACTGGCTGCCACACAGCCTGGGCGTGGACACCCACATGGCCATGGCAGCCGAGGTACTGTATGGTAGGTCTGCTGGGTATGCTATCCCATCCTGCTACCCTCTACTGTTGGATGGTGCGCACTTGGCTGGTGCTCCCATGTGTGTGTGCCACCACATATGTGTGGCATGTGGTATGTCCTCCATGTGTGGATGCAGTGCTGCTGGGCCTTGTGGCAGGGGTGTGATGAGAGCAGCACTGTGCTGGCCTTGCCTGTGTGCCAGTGCATTCACTCTGATCCATGCCACATCCTGCTGTACAGGTGTGTGTGTTGCCACATCGCCCACTGCTCCTGATTGTGCCATCCACATGCCACACCATGCCCAGCTGTGCATCGCATGATGGTGGTGCATGTGCAGGGCAGGGTACAGCCACCTCTGTGTCCAGTGCAGGCCTGTGTGTGTGCGTGCGCCCATGCTTGTCCACTGTGTTGTGTGTATGTGGCTGCATATCTGTGTGTTCCCTGTGCATGCTGTGTGTGTGCCCATGTCCCTGCATGCATCCCTGTGTGGCCGTGTGCCACTATCTCTGTGTGTGGTGTTCCGTGCATACACGGCTCTCATGTCTGACACTCACCTGCAGTTCCCAGAGTGCTCCTCTATGATAGTGTCGTGGTGCCTTCTGGCACGGGCTGCCAGCCTGGGGTCTCTCTTCTGCATGGGTTGCTGTGCATCCCCATCTGGCTTGTTCTCCCCATCCTCATCGCTGCTGTTGTCCTCATCCACCTGGACAACTATCCAACAGTCAATGGCCATGTTGTGCAGCATGCAGCAGGCCAGGAATAGGCCACAGGTTTTCACAGGGCTGTACTGTAGGGCATCACCGGACCTGTCTAGGCAACAGAATTGCATCTTGAGCATGCCAAAGACATGCTCAATGATGTTGCATGTTGCGATGTGTGCCTCATTATATTGCTCCTCCGCAGCACTGGATGGGCACCGGATGGAGGTGAGCAGCCAGGGTTGCAAGGGGTACACACTGTCACCTGTGGGGGTAACACATACTGGTTAGCACATGGCATTGCATGTTCCCATGTCCTCCCCTATGCTGCATACGGCAGCCCAGCCATCCCCCTCCATGTGAGCCTTTGGCCTGTCCACGCCTACATAGCCACTCTGTCACCCCATTCCATGTTGTGCTCACCTATCAGGTGACCCATGGGGATCTCCCCCATGCTCAGATCACTGGCACAGGATGGAGTGATGTGTCATGTGTACTCTCAGGGTGTGTGGTGCACACATTGATGATATGCTCAGTGGCATTGCATTGCACACTACCTGGCAGTTGACAGAGGTGGTAACCCTTTCTGTTCATGTAGATGGCCCCTTCTGGGCCAAGTGGTGTGTGTATGGCCACATGGGTGCAGTCAGTGGCCTCAATCACGCCGGGCATGCATGCCACCCTGTGGAATTCCTGCAGGTTTGCTGTATGCTCTGCCTGTGTGCTTGGGAATCTCGTGTACTCTGAAGCATGTGGCAGCAGGGCGTTGAGGAACTGTGTGATTAGGTGGGACATGTCCAACTGTGTTATGCCAATGGTTGCCCCCACTGGTCTCTGGAAGGTGCCTGTTGCGAGCAGGCACATCACTGCTGTCACCTTTGTCTCCACCATCATGGCATGACTCCTTCTGTTTGGTGCCTGCAGCTTGTCATGGCACAGCTCACAGAGCTGCCTCAGAATTGTCCTGTTCAGGTGGTACCGGCCCCCGATCTCTGTGTACCCAAAGTCTTCAAACATGAGGTGGGTGCAGTACTGTCTGTGTTGGCAGTGGTGCCGGAACGGTTTGAAAAGTGGTAGGGCCAAGGACGTAAGGGGTAAATTTTCCCCTATTAAATATATTACCATGATAGCAAAAAGTGATAGGGCCACTAATGAAATTGGTAGGGCCATGGCCCTAGTGGCCCCCCCGTTCCGGCACCTATGTGTGTTGGGCATAACGCTGACGGGCCCTTCCTTGGCCACATTGGTGTTCCTCCCCCCTCCTCATGTCCCTCATTACCTGATCAATCAAGAATGGGCCTGCATCCATGGCTGTGTCCTATTATGTGTGTGAGCCTCCTTTTATATGTTCAGTTCTGTATGGCACATTCTCTGACTTGCTCCTCATTTGCGCCATGTTTTTTGGCTAAATATGCCATTGCGCAATTATTCATGGGCATGCCCCCATGTACTTGTGCCGCAAACATTACTGTTGTGCATCGGCACAATGGATATTGCGCTGTGCATTCACGCTGGTTGAGTATGGCTCCGGGGCGCATTTGTGTGGTTGCGCATTGTGCAACTCCTCTAAATATCTGGCCCATTGTGTTTTCCTTTTACATGTGTAGCAATATACTTCCTTTAGCCAATTTAAGTTGTACTGCTCTGCCGGGGAGGAGGGCTGGGCAAGGGGAGGGGAGTTGGGGTTTGTATATTCATTGTTGTTGTATTGTTGTGGTGTTATATTTGTATTTCTATAATGTATTCAGTAAAGTATATGAAATTAAAAAAAATGAAATATATAAATTTTTGCAATACCATTGGCAATGTTTGGAAACTTTCTTGTTTGCATACTTTGTGTCTTACGTATTTAAAACAATTTGCCTATCTACATCCCACCCCTAACCTCTGATCCCTGACCTGACTTGTCTAAATTCCTCTCCTCCATCCCTCCAGCTGTCACATTCCACTCCTAACCCCTGATACCCAGTCTGGCCCATTTCCTGATAACAACTCCCCTTTTCTTGTCCTTGCCACTAGACCAAGTAAAGCATGCAGAATGATGTCCCAGCTGTAGCTGGCAGTGAAACAATCAGTTAAGAAAAGTGTGTGTGTGTCTGTGTGTCTGTGTGTGTGTGTGTGTGTATTTGTGTGTCTGTCTTTCTGTGGGGCTGCAGCCAGAGCCAGGAGAGGAGTGAGAAGAGAGTGTGTGTGTGTGTGTGTGTGTGTGTGTGTGTGTCTTTCTGTGACGCAGCAATCAGAGCCAGGAGGTAGAGTAGGTTATGTGTGTGTGTGTGTGTGTGCATGCGTGTGCGTATCTGTGATGATGTGTGTCTGGATATGTGTGTGTGTCTGTGCGCGCATGCATGTGTGTATCTGTGATGATGTGTGTGTGGATATTTCTGTGTGTGTGTGTGTGCGCATATGCATGTGTGTATCTGTGATGATGTGTGTGTGGATATTTCTGTGGTGTGTGTGTGTGTGTGTGTGTGTGTGTGTGTGTGAAAGGCAACTACAATAAGGAGCTAGTCAAACCCGATAGTGGCCATGTCATAACTCACGTCAGTGTTTTCATTGCCAGTTGGCTCTTCAACCTTCCGATATTAATGTTTGCTATTGGATTCGATCCCATGGACTGGGTCTGTATGGAGAAAGAACTTCATAAGACAGTCTACCTGAAGAATGTCTATGAAATAATTACTTTTAAAAATATTATGCTGAGGATGGGAGCAAATAAAACTGCACCAGCTGACTGTCAAGTCACCTGACAGATGACAGTCATGAAGTTTTATTCTTTTTCTTTGCTTTTTTACATTTTCATTGGCCCAGTTTAATAAAGAAGGTGGAAAGTCTGTCACAGAGAGTTCTACTTCGTATTTCTGCAAATGAAAGTAATTGGGTTTTGTATTGTACATTTATGCACACCAAAGCCAAAACCCATGTTTTTAAACTACCTATATGTATCAATAGGAATAGTGCATAGTGGATGCTAGATTACTGAAGACGCGGTCTGGACATGCCTAGAGCTGATCTGCTTTGGCACTGCTGAGCTGCTCAGGCAGTGGGGAGCCAAAAAAGGTTTGCAGGAGTTTCCTGCTCCAGTGTAGACACTGCCCACCACCTGCAGCATTCCCATAACACTCCAACGGAGATAAAATGGACACATTTTGAGATATTAATGAGGTTTTTACTTTCCAGATCCATGGTGTCCCAGAAAAGGTCACAAGATAAACATTTGTTGCAACTGGCAAACAAGATAGTGGAACCTCATGTAATTTTTTTCTAGGAGTGCTGCTTGTTGTCCTTTATTATAATATCTGTTTTATGCGCACAATGTGACCAACTGGCATGTCATCCATCATGGATGAGAGAAACTGTAGGGCCTATAATGAGTTACAAACTTTAGCATTGTCCCATTGATGTGAACAACTTTTTTGCATGAGGGAATATTGCAGATGCACTATGAGGAGCAGTAATCCCTCCTTTGTGGATATATTTTTTTCCCATTAGATGCCAAAATGAAGCTAGTTGGACCATTTTAACAGGCTCCCCCCATGTCCTGCACTATGAGTAGCACTTCCCGTGCCCTCCAGTATGTCATGAGAGGGGATGGAGCCACTATCTCTGCAGCCATTATGTGACTCCTAGTGTCAGAGGAGGCCAGAGAGGATATGATTTTAAGCTGTGAGTATAAAAATGTTTGCGCTCATTTTAAAATATCAGTGTGGTAGTTTCCTTATTTTTTTTGATGCAGAAGCATCTACTTCATCCTGTATAATGAAACACTCATATTATTTCCAAAAGGAATTAAATCACTGAAGATACTGTATGCTTACTGTCACATACGGTAATCAACAGTGGCAATAATACTGAAAAACCCTTGTGACTGTTTCTTATTTATCATACTTATCAGTATGAGAATGGAGCTATTTAATCATTTGATATGAAACAGTGGGTTATTACACATTATAAAATGGGTAGAGACAGTAAAGGAAGCTGACTGACTGAGACAATGTTCCAGCCAAACCTTTTAATTTTAGTTTACCACAGTAAATTAAAAGGGCCACTAAAAAGTGACCTCTTTACTTACTGGAATCAGTGAGCCATGGATTCAATGCAATAACATCATCATTCTGTAGCGAGTGGCACCCTGCTTTCTTCACTGACTGAAACTCAGGCCAACACACACACACACACACACACACACACACACGCACACACAAGCATATTAAAAAAATGGATAACTTGCTTACAATACAGAAAGCAATGCCTTCCACTGGCGGTCTCTTGCTCTCGGTTCAGACCAGCAGAGAGAGAGAGACTGCCTGCACTTTTATAGAACACACTACCGCAGATGGAAGTGTGCTGCGGGCAAGACCACAAAGAAATCTTGGTCTTGCCAGTGGCCTAGTGATCCACCATGGTCGCGCTTTATAGCAGTTGGGAAAGTGGGGGGGAGTCACCTCAATAAATGAATGAAAGGGAATGTGGGTTGGAGAGAAAAGCCTGCTCAAAATAAATAGAAAAAGGTGGCAGACAAAACTTGGAAGGCAGTCTTGTGCTCCAGTGCCCCTACTGACAGTTAAGCAGAGGGACTATTTTACTGTACTTAAAAAAAAAAACCTTTTAATACTTATTTTTTTTAAATGTTACACTATATCTGACCATACACTCATTTTATAAGCACAATAACACACTCCAGGGTGTGGTTTTGTCTGGATAAACACACTTCTAAGTACTGTAGGGCACTCGGCCTACAGCCTTGTGCCTCACTTTGCCTCTCGGCATGCATTTATCCAGACTAAACAACACCCTGCCATGTATTATTGCTTACATAATCATGGTCTATTACCCAGACTATTAAGTGGTTGATTCTATGAGATGTTGTTGTTCAGCATCTATATAAGTTCATATTTTCTTTTATTAAGTCCCCCCCCGTGTACCCTGAGAAAGTGGACACTAGTCTACAAAACATTGGTGGTAACTACAGGGCAGCATAACTGCAAGTTTTCATAAAAAAATGCTTGAACATGGATATTTTAGTAAGTGTCATAAAACCACCCCAAACTCACTGGGTGGTTAACTGTTTGGCTTTCGTACTTGCTGCTCCAACCTAGTCATGTTCATGACCCATTCAGGGCTGCTCCCCTTTTGTCCCATCACATGCTCTTACTACTGTACACACAGTACAAGGCCAGGTTCTAGCTCACGCAATACAAGGCCTCTTGGATATAGAGTCTTGGATATAGGGACCATCCTAGTCATTCTAGGTACAACTTACCCAGCTCTGTATCAGATGCAGGCTCATTTTTAAGGAGGTACTTGCTCTCAGAGGCAGAACAATAGACTAGTCAATAAAACAGATTACCTGTATTGATCGAAACACTGCAGTCACATATATTTAAATTAAATAAAATAGTTAAGATTTACACAACATTTTTAAGATATGCAGCAAACAAATTGGAAATAAAAATACATTAGGACAATCAAAATTAGTAGGTTTCAACAACAGAATCATGAATAGGAAAAAACACTAACTGAACTTATTAAATTCTAAGTGCTTACACTATGACCTTAAAACAGTTTGCTCTTCTGAGTCAGAATCCACTTTGTGTTAGAACTGTCTCACAACTCTAGGTTTGTGTCAGATATACTGTAGGAAAGGCTCACAGTTCCAGGCTTTGGTCCATCCCATCCCTCTTGAAATGGCCCCTCCCCTGTCACCCCAGGGCATTCTGGGGAAAACCACTGCACTCTTGACTCCCTGCATCTGGCTGAAATGAGTCTCCTACTGTAAGAGCCATCTCAAGATACAGCAGTAAGTCTGTTGCCGTCCCTGGCTTCCTAGACTAGTTTGTTCATTCCAGAACCAGCATCAGAGCCTCTCCCGTTTGTTTGTAAATTACCCTGAAACAGACAATATTTATCATCTCATTACAACCTGCACAAAACCATGTGTACTTATGATGGCTGGAAGTGATACTGAAGTTGAGCATGACAACAGAAATCTGCTGCACTGGGACTTCCAGAGGAAGTAGTTTCTGATACTGGCCATAGTTTGCCTCTGGGAGGGTTTCAGACATTTTTGCAGTTAAAGTTGGTGAAGCACGTTAACTTAAAATGCCCCATACCACCCCACATCTATGATCCTGCTGAGAGATTGGTACGAAATTACATGGTCTTATGACGAGACCTGAGGTTGTATGGCATTTTACCAGTCTTGCAAATTTCTTATTCAGGCATCAAAATGTGCCACATTCTGTTACTGGGAGAAGTCCAGCAGAATTCTCCTTTTATAGACAGGCTTGTATCTGCTTGTCTCCAATTAAAAGGAAATAGTACTAAGAGCCCCATACCCAAGTGTAGGTCTGATTCCAGTTTGCATTTTGTGTGTGCAAAAACATTTTTTGTTACTTACTGTTTACTTCAGTATAGTAGATTGTATCAGGCGGATACTGCTGATTTCCAAAATGACATTTGTTGTAACCAGAAATCCCAGAATCCCCTGCAGCTAGATTCAGAGCAGAGCTGCAGCAGTGGGTAATTCAATAGGCTGCAGTGCATGTTAGAGATTTTGTAAGCGCACATCAAATGTTTGTTAGTCCCACTGTGTGGTAGCGTGGATTCTTATAACAGATCAAACAGACATTTTTGCAGCGTGCATAAAAACACGCAAGATCTACATTTATCATTTTATTGTCCAATATATAAAAGAAAATAAAGAAAAAAACAGAAAGGAAAATAAGTGGGTGTTAGTCCTTCACACCAACGCAAATCATTAGGATATCATTCTTCTCCAAAACAAATAGCAATAAAAGAATTCCTGAGATCTTCCTTCCTCTCAGTGTGAAAACCTTCCACACTTAGCTCTTCTCAGCTCTTACTCAGTCCGTAGTCAGAAAGCAACTGACTATCTCACTGTTTCGATCTCTCACTATATCTCGATCTAGCTCTCTAGCCCTCTGGTGGACTACCTTTTATAGCAGCCTGGTGTGACATCAGAGGTCAGGTGATAACATCATTAGTAGGAAAACAGTCTTTTAAACCTCTACATGTCTTAAAACTATGTCCTAACTTTTCTGGCATAATGCTATCCTCCATGTCCACCATTCAGGCTCTTATATAGTCTCTATTATTAAAGGAAAGGGCTAAAAATCCTTAATTACAAGGGCATGACATCACAGCTGGCAACTAGCTCCTCCCCTACTGTGACATCACTAACTTAGTGCTCCACAAATACAGCCATTTCAGGGGCTGCCAGTCCTATAGCAGGACCTCTGAAAAACATCTACTGGTATTTGCTTTTATACTTTTTATTATTGGCTCATTGTAACATTTTAAACCTTTATTTCAGTGTTCAGTAGGTATCACTAGTCTTGAAACATGTAAACAGATAAGGGCCCGCTCCTTATCTATTTACTCTTGCAAGCACTAGGAACCTACTGATTTTTAGAGAAATAATCATTTTACTGGAACATAAAATAAAAATTGCACGGCATACATTTCTTAATGGCTTTTACAATAATTGCTTGTGGCTTGTACATATATTTTTGTTCAGAAGCCAACCTTTTATTTCATCATAAACAGCCTTTTTTAACAGCTGTCGGTTGAAATCTTTCAGCCATCGGCTAACATTTCATTTAAGCCCTTATTTGTACTGACAGCAAAGACAACTTCTTTGCTGTCCCTGAAACACGGAGCATTTCTTTTATGGGGCAATGTAGGGCTCAATAGGCTTTCACTCCCTTCATTCTCTCTTTAAGGGAGTGCATGTCTCTATTCTCCGACTATAATTCAACATAATTACACCGGCCACACTTGCTGCGGTGCACAGAAGCACCGAACCACTTTGGGCACTGCTCATCTTATTCCTGGGGCTCTGTGGCTATTTTTTTACTCTATAGCAATACTATTTACTGGAAAACTGCTCCTGGCAGTTAAATAAGCATATTACTTTATTTTCTCTGTTTACTTCTTGATCCCATCTTTGCCTTGAGTGCCTGCAGTCCTTACAATCGTGCGATCATTATGAACATCGCCGCGTTCTACCGCGTGATTGTACAGACTGAAACCATTTCGGGCATACTGCTTGTAGCAGCAGGGGACCACTTCTCTTTCTTAACAAACTAAGGTACATTTATTACAGGAGCTGCTTTTATTTTACTGTGAAGGACACAGGCTTTTCTAAGCACAGGGATAGAAAAGAAAAGAGAGAATAAGATATCAGGTTGGCCACCCTGATATGAAAAGGAAAGGATAGTTAGAAAAGAAAGAAGGTAGGACAGAGTGAAATAGAAAATGGAAAACAATTTAATGTTTGTTTTTAAATCCTCATTCAGGCACACTCCTCCCCAAACAAGAAGGCAACCATACAAATGTTTGCCGTAAGACTCTCCACCCTTAGGAAGGGTTGAAACTTCCACCCACCCTCTCCAGAAGTTCCCCCCAGGGACCCTTAAACAACTAAACGGTATAAGGCATTTAGCTTATACAAATAATATAATACAATACCGTTTTCATTCATTCATATCCCTGAGGTGTGGACTATGTTCATCATGCATAGTCATATTTTCCCCTAGCTGATCAGTAACATTAGTAACCTGGTCTGCTCCAAACCATGATCACAAATCAACATTTTTATGTTGCGTTCCAGCCCTATGCCTAACAGTAAATCTGTATGGCTGAAGTGACAACTACCATCTCAAAATGCATGTATTTTTGTCCTTCATCAGGTTCAACTAACATAGGGGGTTGTGATCTGTAACAACAATAAATTCATTACCCCATAGATAATATTTGAGGGCCTGTATCGCCCATTTGATGGCCAAACATTCCTTCTCTTCAGTAGAATATTTTCTCTCCCTTTCATGCAGTTTTCTACTGAGAAACAAGATGGGATGCTCTCCTTGGTGGTCATGCTGACTTAGAACAGCCCCTGTGCCTGTAGCAGAGGCATCTGTTTGTAGTTCAAGGGGCTTGGTGAAATCAGAGCTACGTAAAACTGGGGTGGAACACAAAATTGCTTTTATTTTCATGAATGCCTCCTCACATGCAGGGCTCCATTTTACTTTGTTTGGGTTTTTATTTTTGGTTAAGTCAGTCAGGGGTGTGGCAATTGTGAAGAAGCCCGGGATAAAACGTCTGTAGTAGCTTGCCAGACCTAGAAAGGACCTGACGTGACGTTTGCTAGTTGGCACAGGACTATTTGCTACAGCCTCAACCTTACTTATTTCAGGTTTCGCCATCCCATGACCAATAATGAAACCAAAGTAGTGGGTCTCGGTCTTGGCTATGGCACATTTGGATGGGTTAATAGTAAGGCCTGCATCCTTAATGCTCTGAATAACTGCACTAAGGTGTATCAAGTGTCTATTCCAGTCTGGACTGTAGATGACAATGTCATCTAGGTATGCTGCACAGTACTGTTTATGTGGTCTCAAGACATGATCCATGTACCATTGAAAAGTAGCCGGAGGCCGGCCCGGTGGCGTAGAGGGTTGAGGCGCTGGACGCCACACCTCGCATCACGCTGGCAACCCGAGTTTGGGAACGGACTCTGGTTACTGTAGGCCGGCACGGGAGAATGAGGACTGAGCATCTGTTGGACTGCGCTCCTCTCCTAGGGTGGGTACTGGGCACATGTCACTCTGCAGCAGCCCCCGGTGGAGACCGGGAGCACTGCAAGAGGACGTCAATAGCTGTGGGATCAAGAAAACTGGAAAAATCGCTCAGGGCTCAGCTGGATGATGGCTGCCGAACTGCCCACACTGCCTCCAGACCTCCCGCGAGCCATGTCCTCCTCAGCAGCATGGGGCCAATTGAGAGTGTGCCGGCCCCCTACCCCGGTACCTTCCCCTACCTTCCAGCCGGCACAGCCCTCGAGCACCCAGGGACCGGAGGGGCTCCAAGCCGCCAGCGGGCGGGCAGTGACCGACAAGCCGACCAGGGAACCAGGAGGCTGGGAGAAGCAGGCAGAAAGCCGGCACAGCCCTCGAGCACCCAGGGACCGGAGGGGCTCCGAGCCGCCAGCGGGCGGGCGGTGACCGACAAGCCGACCAGGGAACCAGAAGGCCGGGAGAAGCAGGCAGAAAGCCGGCACAGCCCTCGAGCACCCAGGGACCGGAGGGGCTCCGAGCCGCCAGCGGGCGGGCGGCGACCGACAAGCCGACCAGGGAACCAGGAGGCCGGGAGAAGCAGGCAGAAAGCCGGCACAGCCCTCGAGCACCCAGGGACCGGAGGGGCTCCGAGCCGCCAGCGGGCTGGTGGCGACCGACAAGCTCACCAGGAACCAGGAGGCCGGGAGAAGCAGGCAGAAGCCGCACAGCCCTCGAGCACCCAGGGACCGGAGGGGCTCCGAGCCGCCAGCGGGCGGGTGGCGACCGACAAGCCGACCAGGGAACCAGGAGGCCGGGAGAAGCAGGCAGAAAGCCGGCACAGCCCTCGAGCACCCAGGGACTGGAGGGGCTCCGAGCCGCCAGCGGGCGGGTGGCGACCGACAAGCCGACCAGGGAACCAGGAGGCCGGGAGAAGCAGGCAGAAAGCTGGCACAGCCCTCGAGCACCCAGGGACCAGAGGGGCTCCGAGCCGCCAGCGGGCGGGTGGCGACCGACAAGCCGACCAGGGAACCAGGAGGCCGGGAGAAGCAGGCAGAAAGCCGGCACAGCCCTCGAGCACCCAGGGACCGGAGGGGCTCCGAGCCGCCAGCGGGCGGGTGGCGACCGACAAGCCGACCAGGGAACCAGGAGGCCGGGAGAAGCAGGCAGAAAGCTGGCACAGCCCTCGAGCACCCAGGGACTGGAGGGGCTCCGAGCCACCAGCGGGCGGGCAGCGACCGACATGCCGACCAGGGAACCAGGAGGCCAGGAGAAGCAGGCAGAAAGGTACGGGCAAAGCCGCAAACCAATCGGAAAGCGACCGCTAACTCTGCCTTTCTTCTGATTGGTGCGCCTTTCCCATAGACTTTAGCTGGACTTTGCAACACCATTTCTGGCCAGGATTTCTGTTATTATGCTTTATTGGTAAAATTACCTAAAAAGAGCTGTTTTACTTTTTTAAATGTGCCCTATTTGAGGATTGTGTAGATATCTAGTTTTAGCCTGTGATTACAGCCTTTTTGTGTTTCTGTTTGGGCTAGACGCTTAGGCGCCTAACCCCCATACCCTCCCAGTCTTTGTTGTGCAGATTCAGGCTTTTTAGCACCTTTTTGCAGATTGCTGCAATAAAGTGCCTTTGCTCACTGCCTTCTCCTCTGTCCCCTACCTTCCAGCCGGCACAGCCCTCGAGCACCCAGGGACCGGAGGGGCTCCGAGCCGCCAGCGGGCGGGCGGCGACCGACAAGCCGACCAGGGAACCAGGAGGCCGGGAGAAGCAGGCAGAAAGGTACGGGCAAAGCCGCAAAATTTTTGCCCGCCCCTCCCCCCTCTCGGTTGATTCTTTTTATACACCTTTTCCCGCCATTTCTCTAATCCACGCCCATAGCTATTTCTCTTCCTCTACTTTAACCCCTACCTTCCCTCCACAATGTTACTTTGCTTCCTTTTGCTTCTGAGCCTCTCATCTTCCTCAATCCCAAATGACAATTATGATATACCCCATGCCATGGTGATTAAGGCAGTGAATATGGCCTGCCCACCCCTGCCATCCCCAGTGGACACCCACCAATTCCTTATTTATATTCTGCCATTTTTGCACTGCAATCCCTGGGGTATCCCACAAAAAGGCTCTCTATCCTTACATCACTCCTCAAGTGCCTTGCATCCATTTTGGCATTACATTAACCCACTATGCCTGTCCATCAGATTATCACTTTGTGATAAATTCCACACCATATAACAGGACCCTCACCCATTACAGTGGTTCCCCAAGAAGAGGAGGAAATGCTCTGATCACTCCCTATCCCTATCATTTGGTGCCCTCCTCAAACTAATCGTCTTCCTTCTGATCAGTATTGGTACTATTGAAATCAATCCTGGCCCCACTGAAAGTTTTTTATCCCCATCTGATCTAACCTCCATAAATGGCCTAAGTTTCCTTCACTTCAATGCCTGCAGCCTCCTAAAAAAGTTCTCCTTAATACAGACATGGGTTGCACATACCCTACCTGACTTCCTGGTTATCTCTGAAACTTGGCTCAGATCTACAACAAAAGACAGTGATATAAACCTTCCCAATTACCAGCTTTTCAGATCAGATTGCCCTTCCAGGGGTGGTGGGGTGGCCATCTACGTCAAGGAAACCATCTCTGCATCCTGCCTCATCAATACATCCGAACCAAAGGAATTTGAATGCTTGTCAATTAAAATATCCCTTCCTAACATGTCTTCCTTTAAATTGATTGGCTGCTATAGCCCCCCTCTGCAGGCCTCAAACTCCTATCCCACCTAGGATCAATACTCAGTCTAGGCCCTGAAGATACCATCATCCTTGGTGATTTGAATTTAAATTGGTTATCTAATGCATCTGCACCCCTAGTAACCTTCTGTGACATCTATGGATTCACTCAATTAATCAAAGATCCAACAAGGATTAACCTAAAAAATACTACCAACAGCTCACTCCTGGATATTATGATGGTAAACAAGCCTCACTTATATTCTCATGCTGGAGTGCTACCCAGTGATATAAGTGATCATTGTCCTATAGCTGGCATAAGATCTACACTCAAGCCATCCAATCCTGCAAAATTTCTCCATAAAGGTCAAAAAGAATTTCAAACATCTCAGGATATCTCCATGATTTGTGCAATACAACATATTGGCAAGATTTTTACCTTACAACCTCAGTTGAGACAGCTCTTCAGATCTTAAAGGACATTATCACTAATGCCCTCAATATACATGCACCAATCACCAGTGTCAGAACTAAAGTAAAATCTTGTCGTTGGTTCACTGCTGACCTTAAATCAGCTTTGTTAGCCAGAGACAAACTCTGGAAAAGGCAAGAAAAACAAAGGATACTAGAGACTGGCTTCAATTCAGAAAAGCAAGAAACTCATGCACAAAACAAATAAGAAATGCCAAAGCTGCCTACTATAGAACTGAATTGGATGCATCCTATACTAACCCATCCAGATTCTGGGGTACTATAAAGGAATTCTAGGCCAAAATTCTACCCCTGCCTTACCCTCCAAACTGCTACTAAGTGACATAGAAATCATTGACAAGCAAGAAATCTTAAATACTCTTCAATGACCATTTCACCACAGCTGGCCTAGCATTTGATTCTTCACCTGCAAATCTCTTGAGATCATCATTAAACCTTCAATCCACTATGGGACAAAAGGCTGCTTCAACATTCTCCTTCGAACCAATATCCTTAAAAGAAGTAGAAGACCTCCTATCCAATTTAGATACTTCTAAGAGTGCAGGTGCAGACTCCCTGGACCCCTACTTTCTTAAAGTAGCATTGCACGCCTTATCTGCCCCCCTCACTCACCTCTTCAATCTTTCCCTAGCTACTGGTTCCATCCTCCATATTGAAAACAGCTCAAGTAGTTCCACTACTTAAATCAGGTGATCCCATGGACCTTAACAATTACAGGCCCATTTCCATCCGGTACTATCCAAGATGCTTGAAAAATTAGTAATTCACAGTTAAGGGCCTATCTGGACACCAACAACCTCCTAAATCCAGCACAATCTGGATTTAGATCAATGCATAGCACCATCTCTGCCCTAGCCAAAGTCACTAACGATTGGCAGACTGCCTTGGATAAAAAAGAATAGTACCTGTGCTGTGTTCCTGGATTTGAGTAAAGCATTTGATACAGTGGATCATGAATCATTAATCTCCTCTCTTAGCTCTGTAGGCCTTGATTCCTCTCACTCAATTGGTTTAGGTGCTATCTCTCTGGAAGGTTACAATTGGTAAAAATGAAAATTACCTATCTACCTCTAAACCACTGCTAAGAGGTGTACCACAAGGCTCTATCCTAGGCCCCATCCTCTTTGCCATTTATATTAATAACATTGATGCCAACTCTCTCAATCTAACATTCATCTGTTTGCTGATGATACTGTATTATATGTCAGC
Organism: Neoceratodus forsteri; assembly: GCA_016271365.2. Taxonomy (NCBI): domain Eukaryota; kingdom Metazoa; phylum Chordata; order Ceratodontiformes; family Ceratodontidae; genus Neoceratodus; species Neoceratodus forsteri. The sequence continues at coordinate 965,161,891 of CM057456.1, forward strand.
AATCCTCACCATCAAAGCCTGTGAACTGTTACAGTCAGAATTCTCCATCCTACAACACAACCTATTGGAAAAAAATTACTTCTAAATGCCAAAAACAAAAGCTATGTTCTTTGCAACAAAGAATTGCTCTGCCACTACCCCATCATTCATCACCCCACAATTATCCACCTTATTTGGAGAAAAGCTGGAATTTGTGGATAAATTCAAATATCTTGGAGTCTGGATTGACAATAAGCTTGACTACTCTGTCCACATTGAAGAGCTATTAAAAAGTTGAGACAAAGGCTTGGCCTATTTTACAGAATAAAACACTACCTTACCAGAGACTCCAAACAAAGATTAATCCGGCATCATTCCTATCCCTTATTGACTATGCTGACTTTCTCACGGCCATTGCTCACTCTCCTCTTAAATAAGCTGGACACCCTGTATCATAGAGCCATCAGATTTATTACAGACCTTCCCTCCAGCACCCATCATTGCTTCTCTTTACATGGCAGTCAATTGGACATCCCTACAGCACAGAAGAAAAAGGAATGCTGCAATCTGGGTCTTTAAAACTTTATCAGGCAAACTCCTCCTATATCTCAGACTGTTTCACCCAATCACATCTAGAGCCACAACCTTAAGGATCAATAAGCTCATTATGCTAAAGATTCCCATTACCTGCACCCGGTTTGGGAGGGCTGCTATCAGCTATTCCCTAGCATTTGTCTGGAACTCACTCCAAAAATCTATGAATCTGAATACCCTCTTACCCTTATCATCCTTCAAAAGATTATACACTGCCCTTTTTCCAGAGTTGTGCAACTGCTTCCATAAGGCCTAGTCTCCCATCCAACCTACACCACTCCCTTCTGTAATCCACTATGTTTAGTTTCCCTTCTTCTACCCAGTCAGTTATCACATTTCATATAAAAGCCTACAAAAGCCCTATTATTTGATTATTATCCCTGCTATATCTATTATCCTCTTCATTTTTATAGGTTAAGTTATTTTACTGTGCCTTGTATATCTGTAAATTTTGTATATATCTCTTATTTATTTGATTGTACTAATGTTATGCTATTCTCATGTCTTTGTAAAAAAACTTGTACCCTTATTTGTATGACCACTCAGGTCCATCTTGTAAATGAGCTACGCTCAATGATGTTCGCCTGAATAAATAAAGATTTTGATTGATTGATTGATTGATTGGAAGAGAGGGACCTGTCCAGCAAAGGGATACGCTGGGTTACCCTGATGGCTGCTATGTGAGGTAAGGAGGCTCGGGGTGGAATCAGAGGGGTGTGGAAGTCCTTGGTGGCCTGAAGGAGTGGTTGTGCCTTGAGCACTTAGGAGGGAAAAACAGATAACACAAAAAGAAAAGTAGCTGGAGCTCCGTGTAAGACAAACGGCATGGTGGTAAAATGATACAGTCCAATCAGAGTACAAAAAGCAGTTAAGTCTTGTGCTCGGGGTGCTAACGGTATCTGCCAATACCCCTTAGTCAAATTTAGGGTATTGATGTACTTGGCAGAACCAATTTGATCTAACAAATCATCAAATCGAGGCATTGGGTATCCATCGAATTCTGAAACCTCATTTATCCTATGAAAATCCAAACATAATCTAAGTCCCCCCTCCTTCTTATGAACTACTACTAAAGGTGAAGCCCAGGGACTGTAGGAAGGAACAATCACCCCTGCCTTCTCCATTTTCATTACCTCAGCAATAACTTCAGGCCTGATTTTTTTCTGGAAGCGTATATGGTTTCTGATGGATAGGTTTAGTTTGTGTGACTCTTATGTCATGTACCACCCCCTTTGCTCCACCTGGGGTTTTGGTAAAGGTATCTGCAAAATATGCCGAGAAGTGATCAATCTCTTCTCTCTGTGACCAATCTAACTCAGGGTTTATCTGTATGTCATCCTCATTTCCTAATGTTTCTAACCTTTCATAGGCTATGTCAATCTCAGTTCCTCCGTGTTCAGGGTTAATAAACAATGTTGGGGCCTGAGGCTTCTCTACCCACTTTCTTAACGGATTTGCGTGGTAGATTTTCTTCAAAGGTCTATGGCCAGACATTTCTATTTCATAATTAACTACACCAGTCTGGCGTAGTACCACATAAGGCCCTTGCCATTGCGTCAGCAATTTATTTTCAGTAGACGGCAGTAACAATAATACTTTTTTACCAGGTTCAAACGTCTTCATTTTTAACCACACATCATACAGTTCTTTTTTGCTTGAATTGTGTCTGGTCTACGTTCTGATGGGCTATGGACACATATTTTACCAGGTGCTCTCTTAAAGAGGTCATGTATTCTAAAATGTTTTTGCACCCCACTTTGGTACCTGCTTCCCAATGTTCTTTTACCACATCAAGCAGACCTCAGGGATTTCGGCCATATAATAGGGTAAAAGGAGAATACCCAGTGGTGGATTGGGGCGCCTCCCTGTAGGCAAATAGTAAATAGGGAAGGAATTTATCCCAATCCCTGCCTTCCTCATGCACAAACTTCTGTAACATGCCTTTTAGAGTCTTATTAAATCACTCAACTAGACCATCGGTTTGAAGATGGTAAGGAGAAGTTCTTATAGCTGACACTCCCAACAATTTATTTAGCTCTTGCAACATTACAGACGTGAAGTTGCTACCTCGGTCTGTTAAAATGACTTTTGGAATTTCCATCCGACTGAACACCTTGGCTAATTCCTCAGCAATCCTAGTAGCAGTGACAGTTCTCATTGGAATTGCTTCGGGTTACCGAGTGGCGTAATCACATATCACTAAAATATACCGATTACCCTTGGAGTTCTTAAGGAGTGGACCAGCCACATCCATAGCCACTCTATCAAATGGGGTAGTTACGTGAGGTATAGGCTGAAGGGGTACTGAGCCTTTCTTTCCTTTTTGGGCCACTAGTTGACATTTCAGGCAAGCCCGGCAGTATGCAGCTACATCTTGATGGACTCCTGGCCAACAAAATCTAGACAAAATACGCTGCACAGTCCCATCCCTTCCCTCATGTCCAGCCATAGGGATGTCATGGGCTAAAGACATCACCTTTTCCCTGTATTTTACTGGCACTACTAACTGTTCAGTCTCATCAGCAGTAACTGGATCAATAATAACTCGGTACAATATATGATTTTTAAGTATAAAACGAGAATGTCCCGGTGGTCCTTCTTTGTCTACCTGTAAAAATAAAGGTTGCAAAGTAATGTCCAATTTTTGCTTTTGTGCAATGTCATTCTGTAGTACCCCTGGTATTTCAGGTAGGGTACTTTCTTGATGTGATTCCTTCCAGGCTCTTTTCTCCCTCTTCTTTTTCTTGTGAGACTTTCTGGGTTTTCCTTTTGACTCAAAATATTCCTCTTCAAAAGGGAACACTTCGCCCAACTGTTGCAATTTTACCTGGGACCTGGTAACTACATTTAGAGGTTCCAGACCTGAGTGATGATTTTTCATCAGTGTCTCAAACTGGGGAAAATCCTGTCTGACAATCACTGGTACAGGTAAGAGTGGTTCTAACCCAACCAACATGTTATGTCTTTCATTATTAACAGTTAAATTCACCCTTGCAGTATGATATTGGTGAATATCCCCATGTACACAGCAGACCATTGTATCACAGTCATTTATGGGTATCTCTGGGGCCAGGTCTGCTCTGATTAAAGTCTGATGACTACCTGAATCCAATAATCCAAGAGTCTGTTGTTCGCCAATTCCTATGGAGGTCACATATCCAAAGTTACTAAGGCTAGGTGAGTCAAGTCAGACCTCTTTTTAGGACAGTTTCTGACAATATGGCCTTTACCAAGGCAACTGTGACATGATTTCTGAATAAGGGATTCTACCCCCTCTATCCCTTCTATATACTCAAGGCCCCTGGAATTCTGCGATTCTGCGGTTGCGGAATTTTCCACAGAATTTCCATCATGCCGCAGAATATTTATATTGCTGCAGAATTCATTGTTTTGGTGAATTTTCATTTAAATATACTGTTTTTCCATAGTGTCAGGTTTTGTTTCCCATTTCGTTTATCCTGAAGCCCCTCCTCTATGCTCAGCATATGATGTCATTGATGACATCACATCATATTTAGCCAATGACAGGACTGCGTTCTGCCAGAGAAGTGAATAAATCATGCCGCAGAAATCAGAAAATTCTGCCGCAGAGCACCAGGGTCCCTGTATATACTTGTCTCTGACTATTAGCATCAGTAAAAGGTGGTCTTACTGGATTACTGGTGGTTACCGTGTTACCCTGGTGACCTCTTGGTTTGGTGGTTCTTGCTGCCAAATAATCCTCCGCCAGTTTTATGGTGTCCTCAGCTGTTTCAGGTTTATGTTCTTTCACCCAGACCTGTAAATCCATTGGTAACACTTGGATAAATTACTCGATTATGATCAAGTCCATAATCTGCTCAACTGTCTTGGTGGTAGGTTGTAGCCATTTCCCACAGTAGTCTTTTAGACGAGCATAGGTTTCTTGGGGGTATCCAGGCTAGCCATTTTCTGTGAGCGAGAACGCTGCCTGTAGGTTTCTGTGCTGATGTGGTACCTTCTCAGAATTTCCTCCTTGACTTTGTCATAAGTGGTGGCATCAGTCCCGCTAAGTTGGCTGTAGACAAATTGCGCTCTTCCAGATAAATAGGGCACCAACCGAATCACACACTGGTCCCTAGGCCAGTTGCATCTTTGTTGTGAGGTAGGCTTCGAATGTTGTGAGGTAGGCTTCGATATCGTTATTCTCCATCAGCTTGGTTAATTTAATGTCTCTAGGGACAGTCCTAGCTGGTTGGCCCTGCATCATATCATGTATGGCCTGTAAGGTGGCAGTCCATTTCTCATCCTGGTGTTGTCTTTCCTCTGCTTGAAGTCTCCGGTCCTCATCCCTCTGTCTTTGGTCCTCCTCTTGTTGTCGCTCTATCTCTAATTGGTGCATACACAGCCATTTTATAAGGTCGCCAGGGTCATCTGTTGCCATGGTCATCTGTTCCTCTTTCTTTGGTCCTCCTCTTTTTTGGTCACCGACTGCTGCTGCAGCTCCCTCCTCATAGTCCTCAACCTCTGGACACTGCATTTTAAGCCTTGTTATGGGATCCAAACCCGTTAATGGTTGCATTCCAGTTCTCTGACTCATTGACCGAGTCACATGCAATGCACTGAGGTCTGTCTGTTCTCTTTGCATCTGTCAAGGTGTTTCTGTAGCAACACCGCCCTGGTAATGCCTCCTGGGCAGTCTCGACACACCAGAGTTAGAATCCCACTTTTGACACCAGTTGTGATAGCATGGATTCTTATAACAGATCAAACAGACATTTTTATAGCGTGCATAAAAAATGCAAGGTCTGCGTTTATCCTTTTATTGTCCAATATATAAAAGAAAATAAAGAAAAATACAGGAAGGAAAATAAGTGGGTGTTAGTCCTTCACACCAATGCAAAATATCAGTGTATCATTCTTCTCCAAAACAAACAGCAATAAAAGAATTCCTGAAATCTTCCTTCCTCTCAGTGTGAAAACCTTCCACACTTAGCTCTTCTCAGCTCTTACTCAGTCCGTGGTCAGAAAGCAACTGACTATCTCACTGTTTCGATCTCTCACTATATCTTGATCTAGCTCTCTAGCCCTCTGGTGGACTACCTTTTATAGCAGTCTACTGTGACATCAGATGTCAGGTGATAACATCATTAGTAGGAAAACAGTCTTTTAAACCTCTATGTTTATTAAAACCATGTCCTAACATTTCTGGCATAATGCTATCCTCTATGTCCACCAGTCTGGCTCTTATATAGTCTCTATTATTGGAGGAAAGGGATAAAAATCCTTAATTACAAGGGCATGACATCACAGCTGGCAACTAGCTCCTCCCCTACTGTGACATCACTACCTTAGTGCTCCATAAATACAGCCATTTGAGGGGCTGCCAGCCCTATAGCAGGACCTCTGAAAAACATCTACTGGTATTTACTTTTATACTTTTTATTATTGGCTCATTGTAACACTTTAAACCTTTATTTCAGTGTTCAGTAGGTATCACTAGTCTTGGAAAATGTAAACAGATAAGGGTATGCTCCTTATCTATTTACTCTTGCAAGCACTAGGAACCTACCTCTTTTTAGAGAAATAATCATTTTACTGAAACATTTGCAGGGCATTCATTTCTTAATGGCTTTTACAGTAATTGCTTGTGGCTTGTACATATATTTTTATTCAGAAGCCAACCTTTTATTTCATCATAAATAGCCTTTTGTAACAGCTGTCGGCTGAAATCTTTCAGCCGTAGGCTAACATTTCATTTAAGCTCTTATTTGTACTGGTAGCAAAGACAACTTCTTTGCTATCCCTGAAACACGGAGCATTTCTTTTATGGGGCAATGTAGGGCTCAATAGGCTTTAACTTCCTTCATTCAGTCTTTAAGGGAGTGTATTTCTCTATTCCCTGACTATAGTTTCAACATAATTACACCGGCCACACTCGCTGCAGTGCACAGAAGCACCGAACCACTCGGGGCACTGCTCATCTTATTCCTGGGGCTCTGTGGCTATTTCTGTACTCTATAGCAATACTATTTACTGGAAAACCACTCCCGGCAGTTAAATAAACATATTACTTTATTTTCGCTGTATTTTCTTCACAATCGTGCACACGAGTGCCTGCACAGTTGTACGATCGTGGGATCGTGCGAACATGCGCACGTTCTACCGCGTGATTGTACGGACTGAAACCATTTCGGGCATACTGCTTGTAGCAGCAGGGGACCACTTCTCTTTCTTAACAAACTAAGGTACATTTATTACAGGAGCTGCCTTTATTTTACTGTGGGGGACACAGTCTTTTCTAAGCACAGGGATAGAAAAGAAAACAGAGAATAAGATATCAGGTTGGCCACCCTGATATGAAAAGGAAAGGCTAGTTAGAAAAGAAAGAATATATGACAGAGTGAAATAGAAAATGGAAAACAATTTAATGCCTGTTTTTAAATCCTCATTCTGGCACACATTGTTCTCACGGGGCTAAGAACTGTCACAGAGGATCCAGGGAGGACAGCGGGCCCAGCAAACAAAAGATAAGGAGCCAGATATTCAAAACTTTGCCCTGGGGCTAAATTAGCACTTGCTGGCATGCTAAATTAGCCCTGAACCAATAGCCCGCTATATTCAAAAGGGATAGCCCTGGTGCTAAACCTGCTTTATATAGCATGTTAAGGAAGCCAGGCAAACTGGGCTGGGAGTACAGTGCAAAAATAGCCCGGCAAATAAGACAGCTCTAAACATAGCAACCAGGAAGTGCAAACCACAACAGCAGCCCAGTGTACAATGACGTGAAGGGAGGTAGAGGTGAACCATGTTGCCAATGTGTGTGCTAGCAAAGGAGTGGATTCATTAAAGCTGCAAGCACCAGCGCTTGTGAAATTTTGCAGGAATGTACCATGTTTCCGAAACGTTTGCGCGGCATAAAAAACGTTTGCCCAGGGCAAAAATTTGCTATTTTCAAAAGTGACAAGCAAATGAGCCTACTTAAGCAGTCTGTGGGCAAACATAGAAGGTGACAGCAGATAAGGACCACAAGACCTATCCAGTCTGCCCATTTCTTTTTCTAACTTATAAATGTGCCATCGGCCTTTGCTCTGTCAATGGCCTATCCATTCATACTCATCTGTATTGCTCCCTTATGCCTATCCCATGCCTGTTTGAAGCCCTGCATTGTATTCATATCCACCACTTCCTGAGGTAGGCCATTCCATGCATCCTCCACCTTTTCTGTGAAAAAGAACTTCCTCACATTACCCCTTAATTTACCTCCCTCTAATCTCATGCTGTGTCCTCTTGTCCTGCTATTTTTCTTATATTGAAACATGTTAGACTCTTTCACCTTGTTCCAGATTAGCATCTCATTATGTCCTGATTTGCATGCAGTTTGCCCAGTGCTATTGCAGGGTCCCACAGCTCCACCTGTAGGTCAGTCTGGAAGTACAGGGGCTGGCTGGGTCTGCCCTCAGCTTCACTTGTAGGTCAGTCTGGAAGTGCATGGTGGTAGCTGCAGGCTACATTTGTACAAAACTGCATAGAATACTGTGCCCCAGGTGACTACACAGCACATTCACAGGTGGTGGTGGCGCTGCATGCAATTTTCAAACTTTAGCTCCTGCTACAGTGCACAGCAGATACAACATTAATAAGGGAGCCAGTAGTGTGAAGAACACAGCAATGCCTATGGTGTGTAGGGCATCAATGACTACTACACTTTACACAGTGACAGGCCCATTTTGCAGGTGTGTGCTGACAGTGGACTATACAGTTATGCAACCAACAGATGTGGCACCACTGGCATGGGATTCTCACAATGACATATACATGACTGGATCTGTGTGCTGTGGTGTCTGCACAGATGTGCGGTATGTGGCCAGGGGGGGAGTACATACCATCAGACAGGCACACTGGTGTTGGGGTATTCCCTACACTGGACCATTTGCACTGCGTTGATTGTCCCAGCCTTGTGGCAGCACCCAGTATGTGGTGCAGACTGGCCACCTGTACACCCTCCCCTCAACACCTGCCACACCCCCAGTGCTGCATGTGTGTGCTGGATTCTATTGGTGTCCACTGAAGGGTGGTCTGCAGGTGTGTGCTGTATGGACACATTGCCATGGTGTCCACTGGGTGCTGGGTCACCCCTTAATGGCTGGGACCGGGTGGTAGATGATGGCAACATAGGAGGCGCCATCCATGTGCAGCATGTTTCTTCCGTGGGGCCAGATATTCAAAACTTTGCACTGGGCACAAACCGTTTGTGCAGGTTTAGAGCGGGATTAGCGCAGGTCCGCTATATTCAAAAGGCCAAAGTGCATGTGCAAACTGCATTAGCACTGGGCAAAATCATAATGTATGCAAGGGGCAAACTGAGGGGGCGTGTACATGAATACAGGTGCAATGCTATATTCAGCGACTAGTGCCGCACAAAGTGGTTTTGCGTGACTTAGTATGACACTTAGCGTGAAGCACATTACCCGCCCAGGAAAAAGTAGTCTTAACCCTGGGCAATCAGCTTTGCGTGACATTTTGGCTTTGCGCGGCTTTTGCACAGCTTTGTGTGACCCTAAAAAAACAATATGACACATAGACAAAGCCAGACAAAGAGAAAACATGCTGCTCACAGATGGCTCACAATGATGCCATCATCTGCCACCAGTCCCAGCCATGCCAGGAAGTAAGTGGTGACCCGGCCACCAGTGGACACCATGGCAGTGTGGCCATACAGCACACACCTACGGACCACTTTACCATGGACACCAACAGATGCCAGCACACACATGCAGCACTGTGTGCATGGAGGATGTTGAGGGGAGAGTGTACGGGTGGCCAGACTGCACCAGAGACCAGGTGTGGTCACAATGCTGGGACACATCACGCAGTGCACATGGGCCAGTATTGGGAATACCCCAACACCAGTGTGCCTTTCTGATCATATATGCCCCCCCAGCCACATACCGCACAGCTGTACAACTGCCACAGCACACACAGCCGGACATGTATATGTCACTGTGAGCATCCCATGCTAGAGGTGCAGCATCTATGGGTCACAAAACAGCGTAACAGTAATGTCCACTGTCAGTAAACACATGCATATTGGGCCTGTCACTGTGTATAGTGCAGTCATCATCACTGCCCTACACACCATAGGCAGTACTGTGTCCACACACTACTGGTCCCCTTGCTACTGTAGTGTCTGCTGTGCACTGTTGCATGACTTACAGTGTGACAGTTGCATAGAGCACCACCACCATCTGTGCCTATGCTGTGTTGTCCCCTGGGGTACAATATTCTATGCTATGCTGTACTGTTTACATGTAGCCTACAGCTATCATCATGCACTGCCAGACTGACCTACAGGTGGAGCTGCGGTCAGACCTGGCCAGCCCCTGTACTTCCAGACTAACCTACAGATAGAGCTGTGGGACCCTGCAGTAACGCTGGGCAAACTGCATGCTAATCAGGGCATAATGAGATGCTAATCTCGAAGTTTGCCCAGAGACCACCTAAGTAGGCACATTTGTATGTCACTTTTGAATATGTCAAAGTTTAGCGCCGGGCAAATGTGTTTGCACCGGGCAAACAGTTTAGCGCCGTGCTAAACCCGCGCAAATGTGTTAGCGCTGCGTAAACAGTTCGGGGAATATTATACAGTTTTGAACAGTGCACTTTCACATGCGCTGCTGCCTGCAGCTGTACTGGGTCCACGCATTTGCTGGCACACACATTGGCCACATAGTTAACCTCTACCTACCTTCACGTCGCTGTGCACTGTGTTGCTGTTGTGGTTTGTACTTCCCGGTTGCTATATTCAGAGCTGTCTTATTCCAGGGCTAAGTTTGCCCTGCACTCCCAGCCCAGTTTGCCTGGCCTCATTCCCATGCTATATTCAGAAGCTGTTTGCCCCGGGCTATTCTTTTTGAATATAGCTTGCTTTTTACTCTGGGCTAAGTTTGCCCGCTGGACAGTGCTAATTTAGCCCCAGGGCAAAGTTTTGAATATCTGGCCCCATGTCTGGTTTCTTTCTATGTTTGATATTTACCGGTTAGGGTCAATAAACCACCGCTGGCAGACCCTCGCAAACTCCATTATTCATACTTGTGAATTACTGAGTTCCACACACCATTGTTCTTTGTTGCGCAAAGCCATGCAAAACTGTGCAAAGCAACAAAGTCTGCAAAGCTGGTTTACCCAGATTTAAGACTACCTTTTCCTGGGAGGTAATTTGCATTGCGCAATGTGTCACGCTAAGTTGCGCAAAAGCACTTTGCGCAGCGCTAATGCACTGAATATAACATTGCGCCTGTATTCATGTACATGCCCCCTCTTTTTGCCCCTTGTATACATTATACTTTTTCCCGGCGCTAATGCAGTTTGCCCACGCTGTTTGACCTTTTGGATATAGCGGAACTGTGCAAACCCAGCGCAAACGCAGCACAAACCCTGCGCTAATGGTTTTGAATATCTGGCCCAAGAGCTTATAAAAACTCTAACATGCACTGCAGGCTATTGAATCTCCCACTACTGCATAGCTGTATTCTGTCCTGGAGTTCTTGTTCCCTGTATGCAATACTTTACACTTCTTGGCATTGAATTTCAACTGCCACACCTTATACCACTTCTCTAACCTTTGCAGGTCCCTCTGCAACTCCCTTACCCCCTCCTCGCTGTCTATCCTACCACAGAGCTTCGTGTCATCTGTGAAGAGACTCATCTTGTCCTCTATTCCTTCTCCAGTGTTGCTGATGAACATTTTGAAAAGGGCTGGTTCCAGAGCTGATCCCTGCAGTATCCCAGTTGTGATCTTCCTTTCAACCAATTTGACCCCATTTACTACCAGCTTCTGCTGTCTCCTCACTAACCAACTTCCCTTCTGTCTAGCTAGGTCCTTTGCTGCTCACAGATCCTCTCATTTGTTCGGCAACCTTCTGTATAACATGGAGTCTAATGCCTTACTAAAGCTGAAATAGAGTAAGTCTACTGCTTGTTACTTATCAACTGCCCTTGTTACCCAGTCAAAGAATACTATCAGGCTGGTCTGAAAAGATCTCCCTACCACAGACACATGCTGCTTACTATCTTTGAACCCATTCTCGCCAGACAGCCCACTAGGTCCTCTATGACTAGAGTTTCATTCAGTTTGCCTATATTGTAGGTAAGACTGATGTGCCTGTATGTCAAAGTTCCTTCCTGTCCCCTCCCTTGTGGAACAGCACCATGTTTGCTTTCCTTCAGTCTCTTGGAACCACCCCTGACTATAAAGAGCCGCAGAATTACCCTGCCAGGGGTTCAGCCAGTTCCTATGTCAGTTCCCTGAGCATCCTCTGGTGCATCCCATCAGGATCTGAAGACTCATCTATTTTCAGGTCTGTAAGGTTTTTTCTAACTCTTTCGTCTGCAAGTACCACTTGTCCCATTTCTGGTATCTCCCTTCCAGCAGCCTTTATGTCACTTTCCAGCAGACACCTGCAATTCTGCACTGTGAATGCAAAGCAGAAGTAGTCATTAAGAATGGCTGCCTTCTGTGTGTCCTCCTCTATTACCCTGCCCCCTCCATCAGCCTAACAATTCCCTCTGTCGTCTTCTTTTTTCTCTGATATACCTGAAGAACTGTCCTCCCCCCGATCCCTCCCACAATACTCAACTCTGTGTCTGCTTTTGCATCCCTGATTGCCCTTTTGGCTTCCTTCATGTTTACCTGGCATTCATTCCATTCCTTGTAACCCCGTTTCTCATTGTAGCTAATGAATGCCCTTTTTTGGCTTTCACTGCCTCCCTGGCCTTCATAGAGAACCAGATTCAGCTCTTGTGCCTGTTACCATTGGTAACCATTCTCAAGCATGATTTAGTTGCCTTGAGAATTACCCCTTTAATTTCTCCCCACTTCTGCTCCATCCCCCTCACTCTCCACCCCTGATTTTGTCCATCCCAACCAACTTACACTTGACCAATTCCCTCATCTGGTTGAAGCCTGCTTGTCTGAAATCTAGAACCACAGCATTTGATGAGGGTATACTGGTACCCAGGGCCTGCTAAAACCATATGGCATTATGGTCACTGGACCCAAGTGGTTCCCCAACCCCCACGCCAACTACCATTTCCGAGCTAATGCGGCTATCTTTAATGATAAATTTTGCTCTGTCTTCAGAAGGGAAGACAGTGGGTCCCTGCCTGAAAGTGGCATCAAGGCTGCTATCAGAAGCATTCCTGAAATAAAGCAGCCAGTAGTTACCAGAGAAAGGGTCCAGAAAGGGCTTGAAGCCCTAAAGGTAGATAAAGCCCCAGGGCCGGATGGGATGTACACAGGGGTGCTCAAGAAATTGAATGCAGAACTGGCTGCATCCCTAGTAGGGCTATTCAATAGCTTAATTCAGACAGGAGTATTTCTGAAGGACTGGAGGGTAGCAGACACAATCCCAGAACACATTGGGGGGGTAAGGAGCAACTGGGGAATTACAGGCCTGTCAGCCTTTCCTCTGTAGTGGGTAAACTGATGGAGACACTAATCAAAGAGGACCTTGTGGACTACCTAGAGCAGCATGGATTTGTGGTAGGGAGGACTTGTCAGACCAACCTGATAGTTTCTTTGACGGGGTAACAAAAATAGTAGATAAGGGCCATATTGTGGATTTACTCTACTTCACTTTCAGCAAGGTTTTCAGCTTGGTGCCACACAGAAGATTGCTGAAGAAGCTGGAGGACCTGATTACAGCTAGAGACATACAGTAGTTGGATGGGTATAAAACTGGTAGAAGGAGAGACAGCAGAGGGTGATGGTAAAAGGGGTCAAATTGGAAGAGAGGGAAGTCACTCCGGGGGGGGGCTCAGGAATTTGTCCTAGGTCCTGCCCTCTTCAGTATGTTCATCAGAGACATTGGAGAGAGCATCTGGGGCAAGTTTTGGCTCTTCACAGATGACACAAAAATTTGCCGTAGGGTAGATGGCAACAAAGGGATCAGGAGATATAAAGGGATCTGAAAAGCTAGAGAGGTGGTCTAAATTTTGGCAGTTGAAATTTAATGCCAAAAAATGCAGGGTTAGAGAAAAAAGCCTAGACAGAGTACTAGATAGGAGGGCCTAAATTAAGCACTACAGCAGAGGAAAGAGACCTGAAAGTCATCATTAGTGACTCCCTCAAACAATCAAGCCAGTGTAACAAGACCTATACTATGGCTAAAAGGATGCTGGGGTGTACTAGAAGGGCACTGACAGCAGGAAAAAGGAGATGGTACTACTACCACCTCTGTGTAGATCAGTGGTGAGGCTGCACCTGAAATACTGTGCTCAGTTCTGAAGTCCTCACCTAAGGAAAGACAGGGATAGGCTGGAGATGATGCAATGCAGGGTAACCAATATGATTCAAGATCAACAAGGCAGATTTTACAAGAGTCGTCTCAAGGCACTGAACATATACTCACTGGAGACCAGACGAGATGGGGGGATATGACAGACACCTTAATAATAAAACCTAATAATAAAAACTGCCATCACAGAGGTAACGAGCCTTTGTGTGAAGCAAATAAACAAAACAAGACGATGTAAGAAACCACTATGGTTCTCAAAGGAAGTGGCAGTGAAGGTTCAAGAGAAAAAGAAAGCATTCAGGAAGTACAAGGAATCGCAGCAGGAGCAGGACAGAGAACTGTATCAGTTAAAGCAAAAGGAGGCTGGGAAGGCAGTCAGAATAGCAAAGGCCCAAACTGAGGAAAAGATAGCCAACTCAGTTAAGAAGGGAATAAAACCTTTTATAGGTACATCAGGGAGCAAAGGAAGACCAAGGGAGGGATAGTGAGGCTTAATAAAGGGAGGGAGGGTGGGCAGAGGGAGAATGTGAAAGGCAGAGATACTAAACAAATATTTTGCTCAGTATTTACAAAGGAAGAGGGGAGGTACATAAACAAACAGTAGTAACACTCTGGATACAGAAGTTGATACCAGCCCATTTACAGAAGAAAGGGTTCTGAAAGAACTCTTAAAACTGAAGGTGGACAAAGCAATGGGCCTGATGGGATTCATCCCAGAATTCTAAAAGAACTAAGGGTAGAACTAGTGACACCACTGACTACCCTCTTTAACAAATCATGGGAGGATGGGGTGGTACCGAGGACTGGAGGAGGGCAGATGTGATTCCCTTCACAAAAGTGGGAGCAAGGCAGAAGCAGGAAACTATAGACCTGTTAGTTTAACCTCAGTGATAGGGAAAATGATGGAATCACTTCTAAGGAAAAGAATTGTCGCCAGATCTGGAGGCCAGAAGGGCACAGGACCCAGGGCAGCATGGATTCACAGCGGAAGGTCATGCCAGACTAATCTGATAGATTTCTTTGACTGGGTGACCAAAGTAGTAGATCAGGAGGGGCTGTGGACATGGCCTACCTAGACTTTAGCAAGGCATTTGACACAGTCCCACACAAAAGATTAATATATGTTAGCCAGCCTGGGAGTGGGTCCCAAGATGACAGCCTGGGAAAGAATTGGCTGGAGAATAGGACACAGAGAGTAATAGTAAATGGAGTCCACTCAGAAGAAAGGAGGGTTACTAGCGGGTACCGAGGGTTCAGATAGGATTCAGTCCTCTTCAATGTCTTTATGTTTACATTGCAGAAGGACTGAAGGAAAGTATGTCTTTGCAGATGACACTAAGATCTGGCAACAGAGTTGATGCACAGGGTGGGGTGGAAAGGATGAGAAGGGACTTGGCAAGGTTAGAGGAATGGTCAAATGTATGGCAGCTTAGATTCAATGCTAAGAAGTGCAAGGTAATGCACCTGGGAAACAAAACCCAGGGGAAGAGTACACAATGGGAGGTGAGATACTAACAACAACAAAATGGAAAGGGACCTGGGGTAGTCATATCAGATGACCTAAAGGTGGGCAAGCAATGTGAGAAGGCAGCAAGGAGGCTGGGGGATACTGGGATGCATAGGAGAGGCATCACCAGTAAAAACAGGAAGTTATTATCCTCTGTACAGACAGCTGGTGAGACCCCATCTGGAGTACTGTGTGCAGTTCTGGAGACCCAATCTCCGCAAAGACATAGACAGGATGGAAGCTGTCCAGAGGAGGGCTACTAAAATGGTGCAGGGTCTGCACCGGAGGACATATGAAGAGAGACTTAAGGAGCTTAATATGTATAGCCTCGAGGAAAGGAGGGAGAGGGGGACATGATAGAAACTTTCAAGTACCTCAAGGGAATCAACAAAGTCCAAGAGGGTAGCATCTTTCAAAAAAAGAGGTGTGCAAGAACAAGAGGGCACAATTTGAAGATAGAGGGGGCGCTCAGAGGTAATTTAAGCAAGTATTTTTTCACAGAGAGGGTTGTGGATGCATGGAATGGCCTTCCGGAGGAGGTTGTGGAGTCAAAATCAGTGGTGGAATTCAAGCATGCATGGGATAGTCATAAGGCAATTCTGGGGGGTTGGGGTAGGAATAAGTAAGCTGCTGGTTAACTAGGATCTGCAGCTTATCCAGTAGGTAGGGAAATGGGCAGACTGGGTGGGCCAAGCGGTCCTTATCTGCCGTCACATTCTATGTTTCTATGTTTCTATGTTTCTACCTTCAAGTTCCTGAAGGGAATAAACAAGGTGAACTGTGGGGAACTATTTAGGAGTAGTAGAATTTTATGTCACAAGTAGAAGCTAGTGAGTGGAAAGTTTAAGAAGGATGTGAGGAAGTTCTATTTGATGGAAAGAATGGTAGAGCTGTACAACAATGTGCCAGTGGATGTGGTGGGTGCCAAGACCGTAAATGGTTTTAAACATGACTGGGCAGAGTGAAGGGCTTGTGGTTGCTCAGGTTGGCAGCAGTATGGAGAGGAGCAGGGGGGTGAATTGGGAGGGACACAGCCCCCATATAGACAGTGGGTCCCAGGGTAGATAGGGAACTCCAGGCACACGAGACGGACCTTTGGACTTTTTCTGCCATCATTATCTATGGACCCTATGCACTATGCCAACATGCCATGGAAACTGGGCATGTAGGCATAGATACACAATAATGCCACGCAGGGGGGTCATGTGGATCCCCGGTGGCATTCACTATGGTTGCACTGGCAAGGTGTGCACCCTCATACCCAGCCGCGCAGGCAACTCTGCACCAGGGTGGTCCGGGGGGAGGGACGGGATGTGCCTACACTATGCGCCATGCACAAAGGCGTGTAGTGCTGCACACAGGGGACCATATGAGGGTGCAAGATATGGTAGGAGGGACCTTACCATACCTGTTGTATGTGCTGCGCAGCACAAGGAAACCCTGCCCAGTCCAGGCAGCTTGCCGGTTCCAAACCCCCTCCCCAACAGCCCTCTGTACACCTCCTCAGCCGCTGGCAAGCCAACTGATGCCACCATAAATAGGCAGTGCGCTCCCAGCACCAGTTGGATGGTGAGTGGCTGAGGAGGTGTGCAGAGGGCTGTACCACTGGCCATCCATAGCCATGGCACTGACTGGCAGGTACGGGGAATGTTAGGGGGTGTTGTCAGTGCCATGGGGGGAGCCACTGACCATCAATGAGGGGCTGGAAAGCCAGGATCAGGGGTTGGGGGGGTGATCGGGTTGTTATGTACTTGGCTGGGTCATTCACGGTGGGAGGCTTATGTTGGGGGTACAGCTAATATGGGGATATGACTCTGATGTGTCGGGGAGGTACTGCATTTACAAGGATGGAGCATGGACGTGTCGGGCGGGTGGGCTGGCATATGGGACTGGGGCGGTACTCTGCTGTGGGGGGGTGTACAGCTGTGCAACAGGTGGAGCCACAGGGGTGGGTATTGGGCTGGGTGGCCACACATCAATTGGACCATCCATGCGTAGCCTGGGTGCCTGCGGGCACTATGCACACACACATGGACCCGCACCTACCCATGCAGGGGATCTACTCTGGGATTCAGAACTGGCATCCGATTGGCTGCCCGCCTTGGTCTGCTATTCCACCCCTGTCTGCCCTCTGTGCACCTGCATGCTGGGAAGGGGAGTGAGCCCACAGACAGGTGGCTGGTGATAGTGCATTCTGGCCTGTCGCACCACAATAAGTAGCCCTGGGCTATATGGGCAGGAGTAGCTTCTGAGTACGTACTATCCACCCATTCGTGCATAGCACCCTATGTTTCTATGTTCTCAGTCACCATAAGAAAAAGCCAAAATGTTACTGAATTAAAAAGTGGTTTGGATAAGTATCTCCAACAGGAGTATGACATTGGACACAATGAGTAACTGATGAATGGTTATTATGGGCAAGTCGCATCTTACCATCTTACAAATATTTTAGTATGAACTCAGTTCCACACTGAGAATGGCAGCCTGTCTTGTGGGTTCCCTGACCAGTTGCACCAGCAGGCAGTCCTGCAATGTATCTAACATGGCCTGACTTCTGGTGCTCTTGGCTGCTGGAATGTCCCAATTCATTTCTGTAACTGATTAAAATCATGTGTTTTCTGTTGCATGGACAGACACCAGTAGCCAGAATAACTATGTTATCAGTGTAGTCTAATATGTCTAATATCCGTGTAATATCCATGTGACTCATCTCATTTGGGAATGAATTTATATTGACCAGAAATAATAAAGGGCCCACAATTTAGCCCTGTGGTACTTCTCTAGTTAGGTGAGTGGATCCAGAAAGATGACTCTCCACTAACACTCTTTGGGATCTATCTTTTAAATTAGAGGGAAAAAAATTTTTTGTGTCATTTGCCGCCCCAATTTGACTAATACTCTTTTTTTTTTTTTTTTTTTTTTTTTTTGTGGCAGGGCTCTCCGCTAGATTTCTGCCCTGGTCATGGCCCCTGGACTTCCACCTTCTGTCACTGCCATGATCCCCTGGTCACCCCCAGCTTTCCCCCGGAGGGTGGGGCCTCAGAACTGGTCCCCTATCCAGCCTGCAGTACTAGTAACTGATTGGGGGATCCGGCGACAGAGACTAATTGAAGCCCGGGGAGGGCTTCATAGAGGCGGAGGCCCCACCTGGATTTTCTGGTTGGTTCCTCTGTGGAACCGGGTGCGTGAAATGATGCAAGTCAAGGGGGAGCCCGCACGCTTATGTGCGTTCTCCCCTTGAAGCGTCCGCACTCAGCTTCCCCCATGCTCTCGCCCGGTGCCATGCACCCCAACTTCCACCACGGGTGCCGTGATGCCGGTGCTGTGCTTCCCCCCTCCCTGGAGAAGGAGAGCAGTCCTTTGGATGCTCAATCCTTCCCCTCCCCTGCCGACCCCCAGCTACCCGTGCCCATTCCCGAACACAGGTCGCCAGTGTGGCGTGAGGTGTGGCATCCAGTGCCTCAACCCTTAGTGCCACCAGGCCGGCCCTGACTAATCCTGTTTGACAGTAGGGAGTAATCCACCACCTCGAAGGTTTTGGACAAGTCAACGAGCACTGCACTCACATGCCCCTTCATCTTCAGGATCATAGATGTCAAGTTTTCTTTTTTTAAATTCAAGTTTATTGACATACTGTTGGCACAGAAATGAAAACAGAGTCTTACAGATGATAACCTGTGACAGCATAGTGCCACTTACAATGTACCATTAGAAAATGAACACAACAATTTTCTGGTGCTAGCCCCTCCCTATTTGACTACCATACCTAACCTCTCTTACCCCCTCCCCCCCCAGATCTGCGAGGGTTGAGATAAAACTGCTCATCAGTGAATGAACCACGATCAACTTGTCATGCAGTGGCTGACTATGAATGGAGCAAGTAAAGTGTTTGGAAGGGGCCCCAAACCCGCTCAAATTTTGAAGAGCTACCCCTTCTCATAGCCCCAAATTTTTCCATATTTAAGTTAAAGAGTAGTTCTTGTAACCATTCCACGTAACTAGGTGAGGTGTTACCCAGCCAGTGTTTTAACACTATTTTCTTGACCGATGATGAGATCAAGGCCATATAATATCTTCGGGATTTTACAGCAATACCAGTATAGTCACCTATCAGGCAGATTTCTGGGGTAAAGCAATGTTCAATGCCCAGTAAAGAATCCGTCTTGTGCTTAATTTGGTCCCACAACCCTTTTACCAATGGACATTCCCAGAAGATGTGAAGTAGATCTCCCTCAGCCTGCTGACAACAGTTACATGACGGGTCTGGGCTACGTCCAACCTTATACAATTTGCAAGGAGTCCAGAACAAATTATTTAAAAAGTGGTATTGCATGATGCGTAATCTGTCCTGGGTGATATACTGGTACATGTGCCGCCAAATAAGATCCCAGTTCCGTTCTTGGTCCCCCAGACGGTTTAACCAGAATCTCGGCCTGTTGACAGTGTCTGCATAAACTTGCTCGAACAGTGCCTTGCAGACCTTGGAAACCGCATGTGGCTCCCAAGCCCAGTGGGCCAGGGGTTCAAACCATGCCCCATTGATCTTCTTCTCCTTTAATTTAGTCTTGAAATTCTCCAACAAGTGTATGAGTTGATATATTTTAAAAGATTGGTTAGGGCCTATATTGTACTTTGCTAGAACTTCTGCAACTGAGAGGCACCTGTCCCCCTTGCATGATATCTGCAACCTTTAACCCTTTCAGAAAGGGAAGCTAGGATTCGTTTATCATTTTCCCCCAATCCGCAGGTTAGGGTTATGACATATTGGCTGGTATCTATCTGCACACGGGGAATAACGAAGGGGAAGCACATAGTTGAATGTGTGTACGTAAGGAGACTTTAATTGGGGTGGCTGCTAGTTTAGAGGGGAGAGATCTTAATGGAATATAAAGGAGAGCCTTCGGATCTACACCCGCTCCCTTTATCAACTCTGTTTCCAATTCGACCCAGGGAGGTACATACGGTAGCAGTTCCAAATCCCTGGGGGGCAGGAGCCAACGTAAATATTTACAGAGACTACTTGCCCAGTGATATAACCCGAAATGCAGCAATCTTAAACCAGCTTTCTCCCTGGGGGCGGCAAGTTTGTGATAAGCTCTACGGGGTGATTTCTTTCCCCAGATAAACTCCGAGATAATTAATGTAGTGCTTTTGTGCCATTTTAGGGTAACCATACGTTGAGCATATTTAAGGGTAAAAATCCTCGGCAGAACATTCATCTTTCTTATGTTGATCCTTCCCCAGAGAAAGGAAGTCTGCCCCATCTTTCCAGATCTTGTTTATAGTTACCTTAAGAGGCGTCCAAATTAAGTTTCACCATTTTGGCCTCTGATCTGGCCATGACAATGCCAAGATATTTCAGGGTGAGGGGGTCCAATGTATACCCAGTTCCGAAATGTCCGACTTGTAAACTTTCACATTAAGGGGGAATAACTGAGTTTTCCCTATGTTAACTTTGTAGTTGGATAACTTACCATAGCACGCAATGGCTTCGAGCACCGCCGGCACTGAGGTTCAGGGGTGGCTAATGTGGAGTAGAATGTCATCTGCAAATGCTGAGATCTTAAGTTCCTGTGACCCAATTTTTATCCCCATAATCCTGGGATCCTGTCTGATTCTACACAACAGGGGCTCTAAGTATAAGTTGAACAAAAGGGGGGATAAAGGACATCCCTGCTTGGTGACCGATAACAAAGGTAGGCTTGCCGAAAATACCCCATTACAGTATATTTTTGTGGACAGGGATCTATATAGAACAAACACCCTGTTAATAAAGTGAGCTGGGAAGCCAAAATGCTCCATGGTCAAAGACAGAACCCTCCAATCTACTCTGTCAAATGCTTTCTCAGCATCGACAGACATCAATCCACATGGGATTTTACTATCCTTGGATGCTGAGAAAATGTGGGATAATTTACGGAAATGGTCTGATGCTAGTCTACCGTTCATGAATCCCACCTGGTCCTGGTGGATTAACCTAGGAAGGACCTTAGCTAGGCGGGCTGCTAGTATTTTCGCTAAGATTTTAACATCATAATTAATTAAGGCTATGGGCCTGTAGTTTGGGACCTTATCTCGTTCTTTCCCTTCTTTGGGGATAAGCACTATCAGGGACTCAAAAAGATGACTATCAATAGTTTCAGAAGTAAAAATACTATGAAATAGTCTTTTTAACCCTGGGCATAACTGTCTCCTGAAACATTTGTAAAAATTCGGAGAGAACCCATCCAGTCCGGGAGCTTTGTCTGCTGGGAGCATCTGAATCGCATTTAGAATTTCGGATTCTGATATAGGGGAGGAGAGCATCTCCTTCTGGTCCTCGTGTATCAGAGGTAAATTACACGTGGAGAGATAAGCCCTGACTTCCTCGCCACTTGGTCTGTTGGGCATAGGGCTATATAAGTCCCTGTAGTAATCCTCAAATTCTTTTACAATCTCGTGGAGGGTGGTTTTGATGGACCCGTCTGTAAGGGAGGATATACTTTGAATGATTCTGGATGTTTCGGCTGCTTTAAGTCGCATGGCGAGGAGATGACCTGCTTTCTCCCCTTGATCTAGATATAGGGCTTTCGTTTTATTAATGGCGTACTCTGCCTTTTCTCTCAGAAATAGATGTCAAGTTTGCTAAGTTGATGAGTGCTCATGGAATCAGCTGACCTATAAACTAATGGGGTGTAAGAAAGGGTGTACATTTTGGGGATTTAACCTTTGAAAGGACAGATGGCTTTCCCATCAGTACATGGACATACCATAAACCAACTTCCAGGAACATGCATCTAAGAGCAGACAGCGCCCATCCTCATCATCTTAAGAAGGAAATCCCATATGGAAAATTTGTCCATTTACATAGAAATTGCTCAGACCCAACTCAACTTATAACTCGGGCATCTGATTTAAAACAACAGTTTTTACAAAGAGGGTACCCCATTCAGGTAATTGATTCAGCTCTAAATAGAGTGAGATGTCTCAGCAGCACCACTCTATTATCACCCATACTGGCACCTCAATCTGATGTAAATTCAGTGGGTGGGATATTCAAAAGGGTTGCGCCATGTGCAATAGGGTTGCGCCTGCACAAGTCCAAAAGTGCGCCATTCTGCGATATTCAGCAGGAGGCAGTTGCGCCACCGAAAACATGCTGAGCAACAGCGCAATGCAATGACGGCATGCACAACCAGCAGTGGATCCATGGCTAAAGAGCACAATGCGACATCCAAAGCCCTGCACAATGCGCAACAGCGGACCAGCCTGAAGTTGCGACTCCAGCGAAATGAGCCAAAATAAAAGGTTCAAGGAAGCGGCGCAAGAACGCCACAGGGATGCCAAGTGGGAAGAGTGAGAGAGAAAGACAGACAGTGACAGGCCAGGGCAGACAAGGGAAGCAGTGTGGGCCATAGGCTGCAGAGGCCAGCGGGGGCCCAGTGCAGTGAAGTAGCAGTCAGGACAGCGGGTAACAGAGCAACATCAGCCGGGGCACAAGCCAGGGAGATGGACAGTGGCAGCTTCCACATGGAAGCTGTAATGAGGGGTGAGAATGCAAGGTGCAGGGGACGTGGCCCGTGGAGGGGCCCGTTGGCAGTCACGCCCCAACAGGCAGTACCGTGCCGCATCAGCTTTGAGTTGTACACAGATGTAGAGATCGTGGGCCGGTACCGCCTGAACAGGGCAATACTGAGGCGGCTCTGTGAGCTGTGCAGTGACGTGATGCAGGCACCCTCACGACGGAGTCATGCTCTGTCAGTGGAGACCAAGGTGACAGCCTGCATGTGCCTGTTCGCCACGGGCACCTTCCAGAGGCCAACAGGGGACACCACAGGCATCACACAGTCGGCCACATCACGCATCCTCACCCAATTCCTCAGCGCACTGCTGCCACATGCTGTGGAGCACATCCATTTCCCCAGCACCGCGGCAGAGCATACAGCAAACATGCAGGCGTTCCACAGGGTAGCACGTATGTCTGGCGTGCTAGGGGCCATAGACTGCACCCATGTGGCCATTTCAAGACGCACCCGGCCCCGATGGGGCCGCATACAGGAATAGAAAGGGCTTCCCCAGTGTCAACTGCCAGGCGGTGTGTGATGCCACTGGGCGTATAATCAATGTCTGTGCCACACACCCTGGTGGAGCACATGATGCCTTTATATGGCATCAGTCCGCACTGTGCCATCGATTCGAGAGTGGGGACATCCCCACAGGCCATCTAGTGGGTGAGTACGCATGTAGGAAATGCAAACTCGGGCAAGGGTGGGAATGCCACAGGTGCCATGGTAGTGGCACACAGGGATATGGGCAATATGGACCTGAACATGAGACTGATCTCCACTATCTCCACACAGGTGACAGCGGATACCCACTCCGTCCCTGGCTGCTCACACCGCATCGGCCCCATGACCCCATCGCAGCAACGCTATAATGAGGCACATGCCGCCACATGCAACATCATTGAGCGGGTGTTTGGGATGCTCAAGGCACGCCCAATGCCTAGACACCCGGTGGTGCCCTACAGTACAGCCCCTCAAAGGCTTGTGGGATATTCCTGGCCTGTTGTATCCTGCACAACATGGCCAATGACTGTGGGATAGCCATACAGGTTGAAGAGGGGACAGCGATGGGGGACGCCGTCGTGTCCATGGTGATGAGCAGCCCCCTGACGGCGGGACCCCGACTGATCCGCAGGCCCAGCTGCACCGGACACCATCACGGAGAGCATTATGCACAACACAGGTAAGTCAAGGGCCATGTGCAAACAACACTGTCCTGGCGCAACCCACAGGCACACAGAGTAACACACCAGGGTGCATGACGGCAAGGGGGTGGAAGGGACCAGGCACACAAACACACCATCAGGGAGGGCGAACAGTCATATGGACACACACACACACACACACACAAACACACCAGGCACAAAGCGCATGGGCAGGTGCACAGCACAGCAGGAACAGACATGGCAAACACACAGATCCACAGACCACACCCACCACCTGTACTGTCCAAGCACTGTGTCAGATGCTGGGCACCCTTGCACCTTGGTGTACAGTACAATGCAGGAATCATCATGCACACGCACCTGTGGACAGCAGTTGGGATGGTGTGCAGGTGGTCCATATGTCGGCGTGATGGGCAGGGCACCCACTAGTGCACTGCCCACCATGACACACAGTGCACACAGGGCAGCAGCAGACAGGGCCCGCACTGGGAGACAGGTCAGTCATGTTGCACCATTCCACGGCCACCGTGGATGTGTGGGCGGCCCCGCCGTGACCCAACAGCACTGGCAGGCTGAGCAGGGGCCTCATGGGGTGGCACCGATGGACCACCAGGGGTCTCACTGCGTGATCGCGACCTTGTCCGCAGTGGGGTCTGTAGGATGCCAAACATACCTGCACCAGGGGTGCTTGGGATGCCCACAGCAGAACCCGGTATCGACAGGCCTGGTGTCGCACGACACCAGGAATGGGGAGTGGAGAGCGTACTGTGTGGGGTGCGCGGTACAGGAGCACCTGCGGTGTGCCCAATGCAGCCACGACAGCGACCAATGCCTGGGTCTGCCTGTCAATGGCAACGGTCACATCCATCCGCATATGGACCATCTCTGCATGGTCCAGAGCACACTCCCTGCTGTGCTGCTCCACAGCCGCACACAGTGCCTCCATAGATGTTGCAACCCGCCTTTGCTGCTGTACTGATTCCCGCAGCAGGCGGGTGTGCTCGTCCAATGGGTACTCTGCCACAACGGCATCCTGTCCCCCAAGGTGTGGAAGGTCCTGATGCACAACAGCCCTTGAGGGTGGGCGCTGATCACCTGGACCAGGAATGGGCGTGTCAAAGGGCTGTGGGCTTGTGCCACCGCTGGACACTGTACCCCCAGACCTGGTGGGTGACTGCTGCTGCTGCCCCTCCAACTGCTGTGCCCCAGGGACCACTCGTTCCACCGCTGTGACTGCAACAGTGCCAGACACCTGCACAGCCACCGGTGCTGCCCCACCGGTGCTGACAGGCACAGCCTGGGACTATGCCGACATGCTGGCACACAAGTTGGAACCAGCAAGGCCCAGGGGCACGTGCTGGCCTGTTGTGTGTCTGTCATGGGACACACACATGTCACTGCCCATTGCAGTCCTTGCATCATCAATGGTGCAGGTATGTGCTACAGCCACAGTCACAGTGTGCTGGCATGCTTGCATGCCAGACTGCTGAGACACAGTCTGTGCACCCCCACACCGAATCACTGACACCAGAGTTGGCAGCCCAGCGTGCATGCTGGTGCAGTGCATGCTGGCTGGTGTCAGAGGTGGATGGACCCTCCTCCATGTCCAGCAGGTCATCCTCACTGCCTGACCCACCACCACTGTCCCCTGAAGATGAACAGGATCTGTAACAGAAAGAGAGGACATGTGAGTGCATGTGAACAACCTTCCCCCCCCAACACCACCACCACCATGTCATACCGTGCAGTGATGGGCTTCCACCTGTCTGGAATCCACCTCCTGGTACACCCTCAATAGCACTGCGCTGCATTGATGCAGCCAGTCGGTCCTCAGCCGGGGTCAGCTCCACCACTGCTGGCTGGCCCCCGCCAGTGCCAGCACGTGCCGCCCTGAGGGCTGCCACCTTCTCCTTCACCCTCCTGCGGTCTGTCCCAATCTTCTTTTTGCATTCCTGCACGGAGCGCTGGTGGCTTCCGTGCAGGTTCACTGCCCAGGCTACCCCCTCCCTTGCAGCCGCACGGGCCTGAGGGGTGCCCCGCCATCCACTCAGTAGTGCCTCCCCCTCCAGGTAGGCCTGGAAGAGGGCCTCAGTCTCTGCCGTGGTGAAGTTGGGCCTCCTCCTCCTTGCCCACCATCCTCACCTCACCTTGGCTCTGCTCGGTCATGGCGATCTGTATGGGTGGAAGTGGACACCTGTCACTGTGCAGTCTACAGCGTTATCCCATGCCCATTGTCCAGAACATCCCACAGCATGCAACTCACCTCTCGCCTGCAGTAACCGAATCTGGCCAGCGCAGCCCACTGTCGCACTTTTATAGCACAATGCATGCAAATTAGAGTGGAGCAACTGTAATGAGATGCAATCGCGCCTACCGCGCTTTGAATGGCTGATCGGATGACGGTAAGTGCCGCTGAATATCGCATCATTGGCGCTTTTCACAATACGGTTGAGCCGGGTTGAGCCAATAGCGCAGATCTGTGACTGTGCAGTACACTGCATTGCACATGCCCAGGTAGCTTACGCAGGCGGCTCGCCGCTCTGATGATGTACTGTGCATGATCGGCAATCCAGGCCATGGCTACCATTGTGCCAGTGGCGCTACAGCACTGGGCACTATATGGCGCTGTGGCGCTACTGCGCAATAGTCCACTGTGGCAGTGTCACGCAGGTGGTCGATCGCCAGCAGGATGCGAGACGCCAGATGGCGCTCAGTGTGGCCTTGCGCCATAGACCCTGACCTGGTGTCCGACTTTGCTCTCTGGCGCTGTTCGGTTGCCATGTGTCGGGCCCTCATTGGCGCTGTCTGGTGACAGCGCTATGTGGACCGACGGCACTGTACTGAACAGCGATGTCCTATGGTGGTCTATTGTGCAACATTTCCATCGCAATATGTTAGCCATGGGGCACCATATTGCCTGCTGTAAAGTTGGAGGAATGGCATGCAGGAGGGCACTCCAATGGAGCCCGGTGGAGGTGGCCAACCTGGTGGCCCTGGTAGAGCCCCACTATGGGGCACTGTATGGGGAGGAGCCCCTCACCATAGCCCGAACCCAGGTCTGGCTGCAAGTGGCCAATGATCTGGTGGGGGTCACTGGGCGGCGCCGGTCTGCTGAGCAGTGCCGGCACAGGTACAGTGACCTCCGCAGGAGGGAGCCGGACCTGCATGAGCGGCTACGGTCACGTGCCAGGAGGGGCATTGTGCCTAGGCCAGGTGGGTGTACCATCTATGCACCTGTATTCTCTGTAGGGGTGTGAGTGTGTTTTGGTGGCTGTGCATGGGTGATGGCTCTGACATGGTTGGCTGTGTCAGTGTGTGCAGGTGTGAGATGCATGGGTCTGGCTGTGTGGGCAGGCACTCTCACTGGGGCAGGGGGCAGTCTGCTTTGGAGTCACACTGATGTTTTTCTCAACATTTGTCTCCCACAGGCCGGGCAGAGAGGATGCAGGCACGGGATGAGGAGGGCCGTGGCAGGGCCCCGGTGGTGGTCAGTGGTGCTGCGAGGGGTGGGCCACAGCAGCAGCAGCAGCAGCCACAGCTGCTTGCGGAGTGTGAGTATCATTACATCATGGATGCTATTGCATGCTGGAGGGGGTGGGCATGACCACCAGCCATGCACAACACAACCATGCACGACACAGGAGACATTCATCACTGTCCAGTGTCACTGCACGTCTGTGTGTGTGTCACTGGTGGTCCATGCATGCACTGGGCACATGGCTGTGGAACTGGCATCGCACCACATTGCCACATCACTTGACAGCCTTGTTTGTGCTGTGATGGACATGGGCAGTGTGTGTGTGCAGTGGTGCACATAGCTGGTGCCGCCTGGTTGGGCTGGCCATGTGC
Organism: Neoceratodus forsteri; assembly: GCA_016271365.2. Lineage (NCBI taxonomy): Eukaryota > Metazoa > Chordata > Ceratodontiformes > Ceratodontidae > Neoceratodus > Neoceratodus forsteri. The sequence continues at coordinate 965,189,786 of CM057456.1, forward strand.
ATGTTCACTGTGGGTGGGTGCATACCATCACAGGTGCGGGACATTGGGCTATATGGCTTGCAGGTTGGGTGGTGTTCAGGGTTGTGGTCAGTCACAGCCATTGACTGTGTTCCCGTTTTCCTAGGCCTCATTGTGCTCCGACGAATAGAACGGGCACTGCAGCAGCTCACCCGGGTGTCCATGGACAACAGGACCATCCTCCATGACATCCAGCGCCATGGCCTACGGAGGAGGCACAGCCAGACACGATGGCACCAGGCAGCAGAGGACCAGCCTGCTAGGCCTTAGGCCGGCTTCCCCTTCCCACTTCACCCATCCCTCCACCCTGCCTTCCTCTCCAAGTTGTTCATCCCTACCCCTTGCCCACCCCTACCCCTCTTGTAAATAGTTTTGTTGTTGTTAATTTTGTAATTTGCATTTTTCTAATACATATATATTTTGATATGAATGCTGTGTTAGTCTCTGATTTGCACCTGGCTATGGTTGCTCAGTTGCAGTGGTGTGCATGCCATCTGGGGTGGTATGGTCCTGGGTATGTGTGTGTGTGTGTGTGTGTGTGCGCATGTGTGTGCATGGGGAGGTGTCTCCAGTGTGGCAGTGACTTTCTGTTGGTCTTGGCATCTGCTGCCACCCACTGCTGGGTGCACAGGGTGGGTCTGGCTTGTATGGTTCTCTGCTACACGAGGTTGAGATGTGCCGGGGAGGATGCATGGTGTTTCCTGCAGTGCCAGTCACTGCACATGGGTGGTGTCTTGGGGTCACGGTGCAGGGTGTGCTGAGCGTACGGGTGGCTGATGTGCACTGTGGTTGTCAACCCCCTGTGTGTGGCAGTCTCAGCCTGCCAGTGGTTGTGCTGGGGCCATGGCCTGCTGTGCTTTGTTGGCTTGTCCCCATAGGCCAGTAGATCATCCATCCCACCCCAGTGATGCTGTGCTTGGGTGTGCAGGTGTCTTGTTGGTTCTGCAGTGTGTTCCTGTGCTCATGTGTGGCATGGCTGGCGGTGGGCCCCAGCCTGCCTCCCTGGTTATGCAGTTCCATTGCTCTGCTGGGGGGGGGGCTCTGCTTGCGCTATGGCACCTCTGGACTGCTCAGCTGGGCTGCCCTTGTTGCACTATGGCGCAACCTTTCTGCTCAGCTTCCCCTTCCTGGTTGCGCTATGGCGTAGTTTGTGCGATATTCAGACGTTGGCTGCTTGCGCAATTTGTTCTGCTCCATGTTTGAATATCCATCTGTTGCGCATATGCGCAATTGAATTTTTCTTGCTCCTGCTGTTGAGCACATTTTGGGAGCAGTTTGAATATCTGGGCCAGTGTGTTTTGTCACAGAATGCAATCATTTTGCATGACGGGTAGCAGGAGTAGTGTCAAGGTTTTCAGATGTGCCTAGGGGTGAACCAAAGTTATTTGCCTCCATAGGTCCACACCCTAAAGTAACATATAGCAAAACAAAAAAATATTGGTGACTTATTCACCAGCATTGTCTATAAAGGTGATCAAAACATCCTGACTATACGACCAACTTGGCTTCCACCAAACCTACAGTATAGGCAATTTTAAATGTGGACACTCTAATGTGTGCTGATACTGCCTACAGGGCAAATGATTCATAAATCCAGTTGACCGACACAAAGTGGAAGTTAGACAGCTTATTAATTGACAGACTGTATTAGTCATCTATGCTATTATTTATCCCTGTCCAAAGGTCTGCATTGGTTGCAGCATTGGACTTTTGAAGGAACGCATACAGAAGCATATGCATTCCATCATAAAGGAAATTCCAGACACCCCATTGGGTTGCCACTTTTCAGAACACCACAATGACCCGTGATCTGGTGTGCAGTTCCTTCACTTTGGCCATGTTACATCTCCCATTCATGAAGATAACCAAATCAATATGCTGTTAAGACATGAAGCCAAAGTGGATCTTCACTGTACATGTTTTACACCCACAAGGGTACAATGATAAAATAGATTTTGTCCCATTTCTATAACATGTTTCACATGTGTAATTATCTGTTTGTCCTACTGTACTTTGTCTGATTTGATTTTTGACTCATGATATATATATATCTATATATATATGATTGCTTTGTTATAGATCTTATGTTTTCAATGACTTATTTTTTTTCCAGCATTTATCACTATGGAGATTTGAATTTTGTTCACCATGGTTTCATAATGGATTTCACCAACCATGTCCTTAGTAACATTTGGTCTGACTAGCCAATTTGACAAGTAGTTCTTCCAGTATTACTTTTACTTGTTATCTCTTACATATTTCATACTAATTGTCAAAACAACTTTGGTTTAACATTTAATTTACCCCTTCTAAACTTTCCTTCTTGGCTCTCTTTCAATTTTGGCTTGCCATTATTGGATAGTAGCCATTCCTATAGCTATTTCTTAAGCTTGTGTTTGCCTCGGGGGCCCCATATTCAGAGCCAGCCAGATGTGCACGCATAATGGTACGCCACCCAAACAAGTTAATCCAGCTGGTTCTGGTACGATATTCAAATAGAATGCACACTTGGAACAGATCGCACAATCTGTTTAAATATTGGACCCTGGATGCACAGTGTACAGCAAGCGGCCACCATGTATGCGTATTGCATCCAGGGTGTGGTGCTGAGGACCACCCATAGGAGAATGCGTGGCAGATATCTGTATGCGCCGCAGCCCCCATGGGCGATAACCAACTCAGATATGCAGATGAGCCCATTGGGCATGGACGGCACAATATGGCCATTTGCATGCCCGTTATAGGCTCATCTGCATGGCTGTGCTGCTGTGATGTGCACCGGGCCAGCCTTCCCCAGCCCAAATCACTGTTAACATAAAGAGAAATCCCGATTCCCCTTTTTCCATAGTGTAGTGACCCCCCCAGCCCCGATCACTAGCACAACAGTAAAATCGCCGATCTCTGTTCCCTGGTGGCCGGTGACCCCCCACCCATTAGGCATTGACTAACATTCTCGCTTTCCTTTCTATCTTTATTGTTGGACTGACATTCCTCTCTCACTTCTGATATGGACAGCTACCAATTGATCCATACTGGAGCGTATTCAGCAAATAGTGTTTTATCATTGGTTGTCGAAGAACCAATGAGCACGTACTATATACTGTACATGCTCTGGTATGGATCAGTCAGCAGCTGTCCATGGCAGGGTGAGGGGGATGTGCCAGTCCCCGGAACGGGTTGGGATGGGAGGAAGCAGGGTGGTGGATCAATGCCTAATGGGGTGGTGGGGTGGGGGGATCTATGGTCATGAGGGAAAGGGGAGTGGGGATTTTAATGTTGTGCTAGTGATTGTGGTTGGGGAGGGGGTTATTACACTATGGAAAAGGAGGATTGAGGATGTATTTTTATTTAAACAGTGATTGGGGCTGGGGAAGGTGGTAACTACACTATGGAAAAGAGGGATCAAGGATGCATTTTTATTTAAACAGTGACTAGTCCTGGGGAGGGGGGTCACTACACTGTGGAAAAGGGGAATCAGGGATTTATTTTTATTTAAACAGTGATCAGGGCTGAAGAGGGGGGCACTACACTATGGACACGGAGGATCACGGATGTATTGTTATTTTAACGGTGATTGGGACTGAGGTAGGGGATCACTGCACTGTGGAAAAGGGGAATCGGGGGTTTATTTTTATTTAAACGGTGATCAGGGCTGGGAAGGGGGTACAATATAATATGGACATCGGGGATAGGGGATGTATTTTTATTTTAATGGTGATTGAAGCTGGGGAAGGGGGTCACTACACTATCGAAAAGGGGAATCTGGGATTTATTTTTATTTAAACAGTGATCAGGGTTGGTGGGGGGATTACACTATGGAAAAGGGGGATCTTGGATGTATTTTTATTTAAACAGTGATTGGCACTGGGGAGTATGATCACTACACTATGGAAAACGGGAATCAGGGATTTATTTTTATCTGAACAGTGATCGGGGATGGAGAGGGGGGACACTGCTCTATGGACACAGGGGATCAGGGATGTATTGTTATTTTAACGGTGATCGGGACTGGGGTAGGGGGTCACTGCACTATGGAAAAGGGGAATCGGAGATTTATTTTTATTTAAACAGTGATCAGGGCTGGAGAGAGGAGACACTACACTATGGACATGGGGGATGGGGAATGTATTTTTATTTTGATGGTGATCGGGGCTGGGGAAGTGTGGACACTACACTATGTAAAAGGGTGATCGGAGATGTATTTTTATTTAAACAGTGATTGGCACTGGGGAGGGAGTCAGTACACTATGAACACAGGTGATCAGGGATGTATTATTATTTTAACGGTGATCGAGGCTGGGGAGGTGGGACACTACACTATGGAAAAGGGGGATTGGAGATGTATTTTAATTTAAACAGTGATCATGGCTGGGGAAGGAGTCACTACACTATGGAAAAGGGGAATTGGGAATTTATTTTTATTTAAACAGTGATCGGGGCTGGGGAGGAGGAGCACTACACAATGAAAAGGGGGATCAGGGATGTATTTTTATTTAAACAGTGATTGGGGCTGAGTAGTGGGGTCACTACACTATGGAAAAGGAGAATCTGGGATTTATTTTTATTTAAACAGTGATTGGGGCTGGAGAGAGGAACACTACACTATGGGCATGGTGGATTGTGGATATATTTTTATTTTAATGGTGATCCGGGCTGGGGAGGTAGGGACACTACACTATGGAAATGGGGGATCAGAGATGTATTTTTATTTAAACAGTGATCGTGGCAGGTGGAGGGGGGCACTACACTAGGGACATGGGGGATAGAGGATGTATTTTTTATTTTAACAGTGATTGGGGCAGGGAAGGTGTGGACATTGCACTATGTAAAAGGAGGATCGGAGATGTATTTTTATTTAAATAGTGATCGGGGCTGGGGAGGGAATCACTACACTATGAAAAAGGGGAATTACCAATTTATTTTTATTTAAACAGTAATAGGGGCAGGGGAAGGGGGACACTACACTATGGTCATGTGGAATCAGGCATATATTTTTATTTTAACAGTGATCGGGGCTGAGAAGGGTGGACACTACACTATGGAAAAGGGGGACTGGAGATGTATTTTTATTTAAACAGCGATCAGAGCTGGGGAGGGAGTCACTACGCTATGGACACGGGTGATCGGGGATGTATTGTTATTTTAATGATGATCATGGCTGGGGAGGTGGGACACTACACTATGGAAAAGGGGGATCAGAGATGTATTTTTATTTAAACAGTGATCAGGGCTGGGGAGGGAGTCACTACACTATGAAAAAGGGGAATCATGCATTTATTTTTATTTAAACAGTGATCGGGGCTGGGGAAGGGGGACACTACACTATGGACACGGGGGATAAGCGATATATTTTTATTTTAATGGTGAGTGCAGCTGGGGAAGGGGTCACTTCACTATAGATAAGGGGAATCGGAGATTTATTTTTATTTAAACAGTGATCAGGGCTGGAGGGTGGTCACTACACTATGGAAAAGGGGGATCAGAAATGCATTTTCATTTAAACAGTGATCGGGGCTGGGGATGGGGGACACTACACTATGGACATGGGGGATAAACAATATATTTTTATTTCAATGGTGAATGATCAGGGCTGGAGAGAGGGGTCACTGCACTATGGAAAAGGGGGATCAGGAATGCATTTTTATTAAGCAGTGATCGGGGCTGGGGAGGAGGGGCACTACACTATGCAAAGGGGGATCAGGGCTGTATTTTTATTTAAACAGTGATTGGGGCTGAGGGGTCACTACACTATGGAAAAGGAGAATTGGGGATTTATTTTTATTTAAACAGTGATCGGGGCTGGAGAGGGGACACTACACTATGGACATGGTGGATTGTGGATATATTTTTATTTTAATGGTGATCTGGGCTGGGGAGGGGGGACACTACACTATGGAAATGGGAGATCAGAGATGTATTTTTATTTAAACAGTGATTGGGTCAGGGGGGACACTACACTAGGGACACTGGAGATTGAGGATGTATTTTTATTTTAACAGTGATTGGGGCAGGGAAGGTGCGGACACTGCACTATGTAAAAGGGGATCGGAGATGTATTTTTATTTAAATAGTGATCGGAGCTGGGGAGGGAGTCACTACACTATGAAAAGGGGAATTGCCAATTTGTTTTTATTTAAACAGTGATTGGGGCTGGAGAAGGGGGACATTACACTATGGACATGGGGCATAGGAGATGCATTTTTATTTCAGAGCTGGGGAAGGTGGTCAGTACACTATGGAAAAGGAGAATCAGGGATTTATTTTTATTTAAACAGTGATCAGGGATGGAGAGGGGGACAATACACTATGGTCATGTAGGATCAGGGATATATTTTTATTTTAACAGTGATTGGGGCTGGGGAGTGTGGACACTACACTATGGAAAAGGGGGATTGGAGATGTATTTTTATTTAAACAGTGATAGGGGCTGGGTAGGGGGTCACTACACTTTGGAAAAGGAGAATCGGGGATTTATTTTTATTTAAACAGTGATTGGGGCTGGAGAGGGGGGACTCTACACTATGGACACAGGGGATCAGGGATATATTTTTATTTTAGCAGTGATCAGCGCAGGGGAGGGAATCACTACACTATTGAAAAGCAGAATCAGGGATTTATTTTTATTTAAACAGTGATCGGTGCTGGGAGGAGGGAGGGAGTCCCTACACTATGGAAAAGGGGAATCAGGGATTTATTTTTATTTAAACAATGATCGGGGCTAGAGAGGGGGGACACTATACTATGGTCATGTAGGATCGGGGATATTTTTTTATTTTAACAGTGATTGGGGCTGGGTAGGGGGTCACTACATTATGGAAAATGGGAATCAGGGATTTATTTTTATTTAAACAGTGATCAGGGCTGGAGAGAGGGAACACTACACTATGGACACGGGGGATCTGGGATGTATTGTTATTTTAACGGTGATCAGGGCTGGGGTAGGGGGTCACTGCACTATGGAAAAGGGGAATCAGGGATTTATTTTTATTTAAACAGTGATCAGGGCTGGGAAGGAGGGAAAATATAATATGGACATGGGGAATAGGGTATGTATTTTTATTTTAATGGTGATTGGAGCTGGGGAGGGGGGTCACTACACTATGGAAAAGGGGAATCAGGGATCTATTTTTATTTAAACAGTGATCAGGGCTGGGGAGGGGACAATATAATATGGACATAGGGGATAGGGGATGTATTATTCTTTTAATGGTGAGTGGAGCTGGAAAAGGGGAATCAGGGATTTATTTTATTTAAACAATGATCGGAGGTAGAGAGTGGGGACACTATACTATGGTCGTGTAGGATCGGGGATTATTTTTATTTTAACAGTGATTGGGGCTGGGGGAAGGTGGACGCTACACTATGGAAAAGGGGGATTGGTGATGTATTTTTGTTTAAACAGTGATCGGGGCTGGAGAGGGGGGGCACTACACTATAGACACAGGGGATCAGGGATGTATTTTTCTTTTGATCTTGATCAGGGCTTGGGAGGTGTGGACACTACACTATGTAAAAGGATGATTGGAGATGTATTTTTATTTAAACAGTGATTGATGCTGGGGAGGGAGTAACTACACTATGGAAAAGGGGAATCAGGGATTCATTTTTATTTAAACAGTGATCGGGGCTGGGAAGGGAGGGAGTCACTACACTATGGAAAAGGGGAATTGAGGATTTATTTTTATTTAAACAGTGATTGGGGCTGGGGAAGGGGGACACTACACTACGGACATGGGGAAAAGGGATATATTTTTATTTTAATGGTGAGTGGAGCTGGGGAAGGGGTCTCTTCACTATGGAAAAGGGAAATCGGAGATTTACTTTTATTTAAACACTGATTAGGGCTGGGGAGGAGGGAACTACACTATGAAAAGGGGGATCGGGGATGTATTTTTATTTAATCAGTGATTGGGGCTGGGTAGGGGGTCTCTACACTATGGAAAATGGGAATCAGGGATTTATTTTTATTTAAACAGTGATCAGGGCTGGAGAGAGGGAACACTACACTATGGACACGGGGGATCTGGGATGTATTGTTATTTTAACGGTGATCAGGGCTGGGGTAGGGGGTCACTGCACTATGGAAAAGGGGAATCAGGGATTTATTTTTATTTAAACAGTGATCAGGGCTGGGAAGGAGGGAAAATATAATATGGACATGGGGATAGGTGATGTATTTTTATTTTAATGGAGATTGGAGCTGGGGAGGGGGGTCACTACACTATGGAAAAGGGGAATCTGGGATTTATTTTTATTTAAACAGTGATCGGGGCTGGTGGGGAGCACTACACAATGGAAAAGGGGGATCTCAGATGTATTTTTATTTAAACAGTGATTGATGCTGGGGAGGGAGTAACTACACTATGGAAAAGGGGAATCAGGGATTCATTTTTATTTAAACAATGATCAGGGCTGGAGGGGGGGCACTACACTATAGACACAGGGGATCGGGGATGTATTTTTCTTTTGATCTTGATCAGGGCTTGGGAGGTGTGGACACTACACTATGTAAAAGGATGATCGGAGATGTATTTTTATTTAAACAGTGATCGGGGCTGGGGAAGGAGTCAATACACTATGGACATGGGTGGTCAGGGATGTATTGTTATTTTAACAGTGATCGAAGCTGGGGAGGTGGGACATTACACTATGAAAAAGGGCTATCAGAGATGTATTTTTATTTAAACAGTGATCGGGGCTGGGGAAGGAGTCACTACACTATGGAAAAGGGGAATTGGGGATTTATTTTTATTTAAACAGTGATCGGGGCTCGAGTGGGGAACACTACATTATGGACATGGTGGATCGTGGATATACTTTTATTTTAATGGTGATCCGGGCTGGGGGGGACACTACACTATGGAAACGGGGATCAGAGATGTATTTTTATTTAAACAGTGATTGGGGCAGGGAAGGGGAGACACCACACTAGGGACACGGGCAATTGAGGATATATTTTTATTTTAATGGTGATTGGGGCAGGGAAGGTGTGGACACTGCACTATGTAAAAGGGGATTGGAGATGTATTTTTATTTAAATAGTGATCAGGGCTGGGGAGGAAGCAACTACAGTATGGAAAAGGGGAACTGCTGATTTATTTTTATTTAAATAGCGATTGTGGCTGTGGAAGGGGGACATTACACTATGGGCATGGGGCATAGGGGATGCATTTGTATTTTTATAGTGATCAGAGCTGGGGAGGGTGGTCAGTACACTATGGAAAAGGGGAATCAGGGATTTATTTTTATTTAAACAGTGATTGGGGCTGGAGGGGGGGACACTACGCAATGGTCATGTGAGATGAGGGATGTATTTTTATTTTAATGGTGATCCAGGCTGGGGAGGGTGGACATTATGATATGGAAAAGGGGAATCAGAGTTTTATTTTTATTTAAACAGTGATCAGGGCTGGAGAGGGGGGCTCACTACACTATGGAAAAGGGGGATCGGGAATGTATTTTTATTTAAACAGTGATCGGGGCTGTGGAGGAGGGGCACTACACTATGAAAAAGAGGCTCGGGAATGTATTTTTATTTAAACGGTGATATGGGCTGTGGAGGAGGGGCACTACACTATTAAAAAGGGGATCAGGGATAAATTTTTATTTAAACAGTGATTGGGGCTGAGGAGGGGGTCACTACACTATGCAAAAGGTGAATCGGGGATTTATTTTTATTTAAACAGTGATCAGGGCTGGAGAGGGAGTCACCACGCTATGGACACAGGGGAAAAGGGATATGTTTTTATTTTAATGGTGAGTGGAGCTTAGGAGGTGGTCTCTTCACTATGGAAAAGAGGAATTGGAGATTTATTTTTATTTAAACAGTGATCAGGGCTGGGGAAGGTAGACATTACACTATGGACATGGGGCATAGGGGATGCATTTTTATTTTTATAGTGATCAGAGCTGGGGAGGGTGGTCAGTACACTATGGAAAAGGGGAATCAGGGATTTATTTTGATTTAAACAGTGATCAGGGCTGGAGGGGGGACACTACACAATGGTCACATGAGATCAGGGATGTATTTTTATTTTAATGGTGATCCGGGCTGGGGAGGGTGGACATTACACTATGGAAAGGGGAATCTGAGTTTTATTTTTATTTAAACAGTGATCAGGGCTGGAGAAGGGGGTCACTACACTATGGAAAAGGGGGATTGGGAATGTATTTTTATTTAAACAGTGATCGGGGCCGTGGAGGAGCGGCACTACAGTATGAAAAGGGGGATCGGGGATGTACTGTATTTTTATTTAAATAGTGATTGGGGCTGAGGGGGGTCACTACACTATGGAAAAGGTGAATCGTGGATTTATTTTTATTTAAACAGTGATTGGGGCTGGGGACGGAGTCACTACACTATGAACACAGGGGAAAAGGGATATGTTTTTATTTTAATGGTGAGTGGCGCTTGGGAGGGGGTCTCTTCACTATGGAAAAGAGGAATTGGAGATTTATTTTTATTTAAACAGTGATTGGGGCTGGGGAAGAGGAGCATTACACTACGGACATGGGGATCAAGAATGTATTTTTATTAAAACATTAATCGGGGCTGTGGAGGATGGGCACTATACTATGAAAAGGGGGATCAGGGATGTATTTTTATTTAAACAGTGATTGGGGCTGAGTAGTGGGGTCACTACACTATGGGAAAGGGGAATTGGGGATTTGTTTTTATTTAAAGAGTGATGGGGACACTACACTATGGACACGGGGGATTGGGGATGTATTTTTATTTTGACAGTGATCATGGCTTGGGAGGTGTGGACACTACACCATGTAAAAGAGGGGGATCTACATACTACATACTACATACTAAAATGCCAGCAGAATAGGCCTAATGGTCTTTCGTGTCTGCTCGGTTGGTCAGCCCCCACCCTGGGTGCTGACCTTGCTGTTCCCCTCGCCTTCTCTGGCTTCTCCCTTCCCAGTTCCGGATATTCTTGCTGCATTGGATTTTGCTTCCTGAACCCTTCCCCTGTACCTGTCCCACCCCCTCTTGAACCCCTCCACTGTCTCTGCCTCCACCAGCCCCCGAGGTAGTGCATTCCATGGCTCTACCACCCTCTCAGTGAAGTAGCACCTCCTCCTTTCTCCCCTGAATCTTCCCCCCTCCAGCTTCCACCCATGCCCTCTAGTGGCCCCTCCTCCTTCCTTCGAAGCACCCTCACTGTTCCTCCCCTATTTACCCTCTTCATGTACCTGAAGACCTCTATCATGTCCCCCGGTCCCTTCTCTCTTCCAAAGTGTACATATTTAGCTCTTCGAGCCTCTCCTCATAGGTCCTGTCCCCCAAGCCCCAAATCATTTTGGTTGCCCTCCTCTGGACCCTCTCCAGGAGGTTAATATCCCTCTTTAAGTCGGCCTCCAAACTGCACGCAGTACTCCAGGTGCGCCTCACTCAGCAGTTATACAGAGGGAGTATCACTTCCCTCCTTCTGGAGGTGATCCCCTAGCGATGCATCCCAGCATCCTGTTGGCCTTGGCTGCTTGCCCCCACAACTCTCAGAGTTGTTCATCTTGACATCCACCACCACCCCCCAGGTCCCTCTCAGCCATTGAGACTTGTAGTATTTCCCCAGGTGTACACTTGGCCTGGGCTTCTGCCCCAGGTGAGTACCTTGCATTTCCCTGCATTAAACCTCAGCTTCCACTTTCTAGACCATCTTCCAGAGCCTCCAGGTCCCCTGCAGGGCCACCCTCCCTCCTCCCCATCCACCACTGCCCCCAGTTTTGAGTCATCTGCAAAGAGACTCATCTCACTCCTGATTCCTGTCCTTATGTCAGATACATAGGCGTTGAACAGAAGGGGCCCAAGGACTGATCCCTGTGGGACCCCACTAATGACCCTCCTTGGGGAAGAGACTATCCCACCAACTACGACCCTCTGGGTCCGGTCCTGAAGCCAATTGCCTATCCATCGGATCATCTGGTTTCCAACCCCATTTCTCCTAGTTTATCCAACAGGCCCACATGAGGAACAGAGTCAAATGCCTTGCTGAAGTCTAGAAAGAGGACATCCACTGGTCTACCCAGGTCCAAGGCACTTGTCACCCAGTCATAGAACTCCACCAGGTTTGTCTGACATGATTTCCTGGAATGAACTCCATGCTGTCTATCGTCCAGGCACCCTGACTTATCCAGGTCCCCCTAGCCTCTCCTTGACAATGCCCTCCATCACCTTGCCCACCACTGATGTCAGGCTGACAGGCCTGTAGTTCCCTGCCACCTCCCTTGATCCCCTTGTGGATAGGCACTACATGCGCCACCTTCCAGTCTTGGGGCACCCACCCTGTCCTCAGAGAGATGGTGAAAAGCTCTGCCAGGGGTTTCGCCAGGACATCTGCAAGTTCCTTCAGCACTCTAGGATGTAATTTATCCGCCCGTGCTTTCTCCGTCTTAAGGAGCTGAGGGCTTCTCTCACTCTCTGCTGTGATTTCCACTTCCAGTACCTCTTCTCCCTGCTTAGCCCCTCCCCACCTGCCAGTGATGCCCCTCTCCCAGACCTGCCGATTGGTAGGGGCCCCCTCCTCATTATCTCTGTCTCCTCCCATGTATGATGCAGCATCCCCATTTTCCCTGGTGAAAACTGAGGTGAAGTACTCATTTAGTACCTCAGCCTGCTCCTGTGGGTCTTGTGCCCATCTCTTCCCTGATTTAATCCTGCTAATCTGCCCCTTCACCCTTGTCTTTCCCCAATGTATCTAAGAACCCCTTTTCCCTCTCCTAATTTCCCTGGCCAGGTTCTGCTCCTTCCTTGCCTTAGCCACCTCACCACTCTAGTGGCCCTTCTAGCCATCAGCTCATACTCCTCGATCCCTTTCCTCCTTGAGCACTTGAATTTCTTATAGGCTGCTTTCTTTCCCTGCACCACCTCCTGGACCTCCCTGGTCCACCAACAGGGTTTTGGGCCTCACCGCATTTTTGTCTTACTCTTGCACAGGTGCTGGTAGCATCCTGCACCCCTCTCCGATGATTTCCCACCTACTATCAGTGTCCATGTCTGACCCAATCCCATCCAAATGCTCCTTAAGGATCCTTTCCATTTCCTTAAAATCCACCCCCTGAAGTCGGTTGCTTCCGTCTTTGTGCAGCCTTCTACCCCTCCTAGGTCCAGGCAGAACCAGACCGTGGCATGGTCACTCCCCGCCAATGGGTCCCTTACCTCCAGGCCCCCAATCTGGTCACTGTCTGCCAGGACCACATCCAGTACCTGTGCCTCCCTGGTCGGTTCCCTCACCTGCTGAGTTAGGAACGCGTCTTGAAAGACATCCAACAACCTCTGTTCCCTGGTCACAGAGGATGTCATAGTCTCCCAGTCTGTTCCTGGCATGTTTAAGTCCCCTAACACCACCACCTTTCCTCTGCCCAGTCTGCAGTGTCTCCCAACATCTGCCACCAGACTGTCCTCCAGCTCCTCCGCCAGGGCAGGGGTCTATACACCACTCCTATTTTACTCTCTTGCCCCCTTGTTATCAAGGTGACCAAATCACCTCCACGGTTCCCTCCGCCTCCCTACTCCCCCATGCCAATACAGTTTTTACTATCATTGCTACCTCCTCCCTTCCCTCCCCCTGTCCTTCCTGAACATAATAGTAACCCTCCAGGTTCAGGTCCCAGTCATGTCTTGCAGTGGCCCAAGTCTCAGTGACCGCTGCCACATCCACTGCTCCCTCAGTTAACATCACCTGGAGCTCAGGCATTTTATTGCCCAAGCTCCTGGCATTTAGCAGGACTACCTTCCACCCTTTCCCTATAGTTCCATTTCCCCTGCTCGTGTTCCCTTGGGGATTCTGTTTTCTCCTGGTCTGCACTTTGCCAGTTGGTCTTTTCCTGCAATCCTCCTGGTCCCCAGGGGGGTGGAGACAGAGTCCCTCCTTTATCGGCATCCCCTTGACTGCCTTTTCTCCCATCCCACCCCCCTTCACAAGTTTAAACCCCACTTTTCACCAATGAACTCCTCTATTTTCAACTTAAGGATTCCCCTTCCCTCCAAATTGAGATGTAGTCTATCTCTAGCATACAGCTCCTTATCCTCCCAGGTCTCCCCCCAATCCCCCATCAACCCATACCCTCTGGCCTCACACCACGCCCTGAGCCACTGGTTTATCTCCCTAATTTTTCTTTTGTGTTCCCTACTAGCCCTTGGCACTGGCAGGATTTCTGAGAAGGAAACTGTGCATCCTATGTCATGACAGACCCTGGCGAGCTCTCTGAATCTTGCCTGTATCTCTAGCTCGCTATTTCCTCAATGTCATTTGTGCCCAGGTGGACCAGTATGTCTGGGGAACCCCACAGTCCTTTGCCAGCTGATATACCTCGTGCTTGGCCCTGTGCACCGTTAGTCCAGGGAAGCATCTTGTTTCTAACTGGCCAGGCTTCTCCCTCCCTATTCCATTTGATACCCCTGTCATAGAATCCCCAGCAGGAGCACTCTGACCACTCCTTTTCCTCCATTCCCCTCCATGTCCCTCATCCTTTCTACCGGCCCCTCCACCCAGCTGGCTCCTTGTTCCTCCCCCTATCTGTGTGCCACATGCCACCCGCTCCTTATTTACCATGGCCACTCCCTCCCCTCCAATCCTATGCCTCTCCTCCTCCTGAGTATCCTTCTGTACCTTGTTAATTCCCCCCTCACTGCTCACAACTGGTCCTTCTCCCCCATCTGCTAAACTAGCCTGGCTCATCCTCCCTTCCTTCCTGTCTCCATTTAGTTCCTCCTTGCTCGTCATGCTCCCCTGGCCTACCCCTCAGCTCTCTTTACTGAATCCTCCTTGTACTTCTGGTCCTTCTTTACCTTTCCTCCCAACTGGTCCTTCTCCTTGCACTTTCTCCTCTTCCCCTGCCCCTCCTGCTCCGATTCACTGCTCCCCCATTCTCCTGCATTCCAGGTCCCCCTGTTCTTCCTGCTATCTGGCCCCTGCCTCCTGCCCCACTCCCACACCCTTTCCGTCTCTAACCACCTCTGTCGTGGCTACATCCCCCATCCTTGAGCAGTAGAAGAGAGTTGAAGCAGTTACTAAGTATAAGGTCTGATCCACCTCCTGCCTTGCTTCCTTCTGTCCAGCACTGGCTATCCGCCTACTTCCCTGAGAATGTTGTCCCTCCGTCCCCTTGTGAGGGTCCCCAGTTACCTGCCTGCTTCCTTGGTAGTGTCCTTTTGGGCCCCTCTGCCAGGGTCCCATGTGACCCTGAGTGTTCTCCTGCACTCCTTTCCCTATACCCCCACCCCCAGTGCTTGGTGCAACCCTGTGGAGATTTTCCAGCCCCTTCCCCAACCATACCACCCCCTTCCCCAGCTTTCTCCTCATCCCCACAACCTCCTCCCTAAGCTGTGCTAGCTGGTAGCACACTGGGCAACCACCAAACTTCCAAGCCCAGTCCAGTATCATGGCTGCTCCACACCCTGTGCACCCCACCACCCTCCCAAAGATGCCGGCCCTAATGATGTGTGGTTCCATCCCCTTTCAAATAGGTTTCCTTGGGTGAGCCACCAGGTTCCCCCTATTCCAAGATACCCCTACTGCCTAATCAGGTCACCCACTAATCCTAGAGACAGTCCCACTGTACACCAGTAACTCTGTTACTAGGTGCAGTACAACACATTAAACATGTAAGGAAAATGAACAACTCTAAGCTCCTCTCTCCGGCCTTTAAATTCAACCCCAGTGGCTAGAACTACATGAGCTGCACCAGCAGCCTTTTCCTCAATTGCAGGGCAGGTCTTCCCTATAAATTTGCAGACTTCTGGGGAGGGAGGGGTGGGGAGGGTGGGTCTTGGGCAGACACCTGACAAGAGAGTGTATCAGCCCTGTGTCTCCTCCAAGCCCTGCAGCTAAAGAACCAGGCCCAAGCAAATCCCACCAAACAGGTTTTAAATCAGAAGAAATAGGCCTCTACCAGCGCAGCCTGTTACAAAGTGAAACATCCACAAAAAGAGCCCACTTACAGCCACTAAATCAGTTTACAAACATCCAGGATCCCCCAGAACAATACCCTGCTAGCCCCTTAGAAGCAAGAAAGAAAAGAACTAACCTACCAAGTAAAATCCACAAGAACCCTGTGAAAACAGCAGCAGCTACTGTCCTGGAACACAACTGATCCTGCCCCCTTCCAGTTCTTTCTGATCGGATCTGGATCGGAGATGTATTTTTATTTAAGCAGTGATCGGGGCTGGGGAGGGAGTTACTACACTATGGACATGGGGGAAGGCATATATTTTTATTTTAATGGTGAGTGGAGCTGGGGAGGGGGGTCTCTTCACTATGGAAAAGGGGAATTGGAGATTTATTTTTATTTAAACAGTGATCTGGCAGGGGAGGAGGGGCACTACACTATGAAAAGGGGGAATGGGGATGTATTTTTATTTAAACAGTAATTGGAGCTGGGTGGGGGGGTCACTATACTATGGAAAGGGGGAATCAGAAATTTATGTTTATTTAAACAGTGATCGGGACAGGAGAGGTGAACACTATACTATGGACACAGTGGATCGGGGATATATTTTTATTTTAATTGTGATCCAGGCTGGGGAGAGGGGTTACTTCACTATGGAAAAGGGGAATTGAAGTTTTATTTTTATTTAAACAGTGATCAGGGCTGGAGAGGGGGGGTCAGTACACTATTGAAAAGGGGGATCAGGAATGTATTTTTATTTAAACAGTGATCGGGGCTGTGGAGGAGGGGCATTACACTATGAAAAGAGGGATCCAGGATGTATTTTTATTTAAACAGTTATTGGAGCTGGGGGGCACTACATTATGGAAAAAGGGAATCAGGGATTTATTTTCATTTAAACAGTGATTGGGGCCGAAGAGGGGAACACTACACTATGTACATGGTGGATCAGGGATATATTTCTATTTTAATGGTGATCCAGGCTGGGGAGGGGGGACACTACACAATGGAAATGGGGAATCAGAAATGTATTTTTATTTAAACAGTGATTGGGGCTGGGGAGGGGGGACACTATACTAGGGACACGGGGGATCAGAGATTTATTTTTATTTTAATGGTGATCTGGTCTGGGGAAGGGAGACACTACACTATGGAAAAGGGGAATCGGGGATTTATATTTTTTTAAACAGTGATCGGGGCTGGGGAAAAGAGACACTACACTACACTATGAACACTTGGGATCGAGGATGTATTTTTATTTTAACAGTGATTGGGGCAGGGGAGGTGTGGACACTGTTCTATGTAATAGGGGGATCAGAGATGTATTTTTATTTTAGCAGTGATCTGGGTGGGGAGGGAGTCACTACACTATGAAAAAGGGAAATCTGGGATTTATTTTTATTTAAATAGTGATCGGGGCTGGGGAAAAGGGACACTACACTATGAACATGGGGGATAATGGATATATTTTTATTTTAATGGTGAGTGGAGCTGGGGAGGGGGTCAGTTCACTATGGAAAAGGGAAATCAGAGATTTATTTTTTTTTAAACAGTGATCGCAGCTGGGGAAGGGGTTACTACCCTATGAAAAAGGGGAATCTGGGATTTATTTTTATTTAAACAGTGATTGGGGCTGAAGAGGTGGGACACTACTCTATGGACATGGGGCAAGGGATATATTTTTATTTTAATGGTGATCAGAGCTTGGGAGGGTGGTCAGTACACTATGGAAAAGGGGAATCAGGGATTTATTTTTATTTAACTAGTGATCAGGGCTGGAGAGTGGGGTCACTACACTATGAACATGGGGGGATCGGGGATATATTTTTATAATAATGGTGAGTGGAGCTGGGGAGGGGCTCACTTCACTATGAAAAAAGGTAATCAGAGATTTAATTTTATTTAAACAGTGATCGGGGCTGGAGCGGAGGGGCACTGCACTATGAAAAGGAGGATCGGGATATATTTTTATTTAAACAGTGATTGGGTCTGGGGAGGGGGACACTACACTCTGGACACGTGGGATAAGGGATTTATTTTTATTTTAATGGTGAGTGGAGCTGGGGGGGCCACTACACTATGAAAAGTGGGACCAGGGATGTATTTTTATTTAAACAGTGATCGGGGCTGGAGATGGGAACACTACACTATGGACACGGTGGATCGGGGATATATTTTTATTTTAATGGTGATCTGGGCTGGGGTGAACACTACACTATGGAAATGGGGGAGCAGAGATGCATTTTTATTTAAACAGTGATCGAGGCTGGGGAGGGGGGACACTACATTAGGGACATGTGAGATCGGAGATGTATTTTTATTTTAATGGTGATCGGGTCTGGGGAAGGGGAACACTACACTATGGAAAAAGGGAATCGGGGATTTATTTTTTTTAAATAGTGATCGGGGCTAGAGAGGGGGACACTACACTGTGGGCACAGAGGATCGAGGGTGTATTTTTATTTTAAGTGATTGGAGCAGGGGAGGTGTGGGCACTGTTCTATGTAAAAAGGGTATCATAGATATATTTTTATTTAAGCAGTGATCTGGACTGGGGAAGGAGTCACTACATTGTGGAAAAAGGGAATCGGGGATTTATTTTTATTTAAACAGTGATCAGGGTTGGGGAAAAGGGACACTGCACTATGAACATGGGGGATAAGGGATACATTTATATTTTAATTTTGAGTGGAGCTGGGGAAGGGGTCACTTCACTATGGAAAAGGGGAATCGGAGATTTATTATTATTTAAACAGTGATTGTGGCTGGGGAGGGAGTCACTACACTGTGGAAAAGGGGAATCAGCGATTTAATTTTATTTAAACAGTGATTGAGGCTGGGGAAGGGGGACACTATACTATGGACATGGGGTATAAGGGATGTATTTTTATTTAAATGGTGATCAAAGCTGGAAAGGGGGTTGACTTCACTATGGAAAAGGGGAATCAGGGATTTATTTTTATTTAAACTTTGATTGGGGCTGGAGAGGCGGGACACTGCTCTATGGACATGGGGACAAGGGGTGTATTTTTTTTTAATGGTGATCAGAGCTTGGGAGGGTGGTCAGTACATTATGGAAAAGGGGAATCAGGGATTTATTTTTATTTTAATAGTGATCAGGGCTGGAGAGCGGGGTCACTACACTATGGATATGGGGGATCGGGAAATATTTTTATTTTAATGGTGAGTGGAGCTGGGGAGGGGTGTCACTTCACTATGGAAACTGGGAATCAGAAATTTCATTTTATTTAAATAGTGATCGGGGCTGGGGAGGAGGGCCACTACACTGTGGACATGGTGGATCAGGGATATATTTTTATTTTAGCAGTGATCTGGGCTGGGGGGACACTACATTATGGAAATGGGGGATCAGAGATGTATTTTTATTTAAACAGTGATCAAGGCTGGGGAGGGGGGACACTACACGAGGGACATGGGGGATCGGAGATATATTTTTATTTTAACGTGATCAGGGCTGGGCAAGGGGGGACACTACATTATGGAAAAGGGGAATTGGGGATTTATTTTTATTTAAACAGTGATCAGGCTAGAGGGGGGGACACTACACTATGGACACGGGATCGAGGATGTATTTTTATTTTAACGGTGATCGGGGCAGGGGAGTTGGGACACTACACTATGGACTTGGGTTCAGGGGATGTATTTTTATTTTAATGGTGATCAGAGCTGGTTAGGGTGGTCAGTACACTATGGAAAAGGGGAATCAGGAATTTATTTTTATTTTAATAGTGATCAGGGCTGGAGAGCGGGGTCACTACACTATGGACATGCGGGATCGGGATATATTTTTCTTTTAATTGTGAGTGGAGCTGGGGAGGGGTGTCACTTCACTATGGAAACTGGGAATCAGAGATTTCATTTTATTTAAATAGTGATTTGGGCTGGGGAGGAGGGCCACTACACTATGGACTCGGTGGATCGGGATATATTTTTATTTTAGCAGTGATCTGGGCTGGGGGGACACTACATTATGGAAATGGGGGATCAGAGATGTATTTTTATTTAAACAGTGATCGAGGCTGGGGAGGGGGGACACTACACTAGGGACATGGGGATCGGAGATGTATTTTTATTTTAACGGTGATCGAGGCTGGGCAAGGGGGGACACTACATTATGGAAAAGGGGAATTGGGGATTTATTTTTATTTAAACAGTGATCAGGCTGCAGAGGGAGGACACTACCCTATGGACACAGGGGATCGAGGATGTATTTTTATTTTAACGGTGATCGGGGCCGGGGAGGTGGGACACTACACTATGAACATGGGTTCAGGTGATGTATTTTTATTTTAATGGTGATCAGAGCTGGTTAGGGTGGTCAGTACACTATGGAAAAGGGGAATCAGGGATTATTTTTTATTTAAACAGTGATCGGGGCTGGAGAGGGGAACACTACACAATGGACATGGTGGATCGGGGATATATTTTTATTTTAATGGTGATCCGGGCTGGGGGGGACACTACACTATGGAAACAGGGGATCAGAGATGTATTTTTGTTTGAACAGTGATCGAGGCTGGGGAGGGGGGACACTACACTAGGGACATGGGGGATCAGATATGTATTTTTATTTTAATGGTGATTGAGGCTGGGCGGCGGGGACACTACATTATGGAGAAGGGGAATCAGGGATTTATTTTTATTTAAACAGTGATCAGGCTAGAGAGGGGGGACACAACACTACACTATGGACACAGGGGATAGAGGATGTATTTTTATTTTAATGATGATTGGGGCTGGGAAGCAAGACACTACACAATGGAAAAGGGGAATTACAGATTTATTCTTATTTAAACAGTGATCGGGGCTGGGGAAGGGGGACACTACACTATGGATACGGGGTATAGAGGTTGTATTTTTAATTGAATGGTGTTCAGAGCTGGGGAGGGTGGTCAGAACATTATGGAAAAGGGGAATCAGTGATTTGTTTTTATTTAAACAGTGATCGGGGCTGGAGTGGGGGCCACTACTCTATGGACATGGGGGATTGGGGATATATTTTCATTTTAACAGTGATCGGGGCAGGGGAGAGTGGACACTACGCTATGGAAAAAGGGGATCGGAGATGTATTTTTATTTAAATGGTGATTGGGGCTAGGGAGGGAGTCACTACGCTATGGAAAAGGGGAATCAAGAGATTTATTTTTATTTAAACAGTGATCAGGACTGGGTGGGGGATAATATACTATGGACATGGGGAAAGGGGATGTATTTTTATTGAAATGGTGATTAGAGCTGGGGAAGTGGTCACTACACTATGGAAAAGGAGACTGTGGGATTTATTTTTATTTAAACAGTGATCAGGGCTGGAGTGGGCATTACTACACTATGGAAGAGGGGGATCGGGAATATATTTTTATTTAAACAGTGATCAGGGCTGGGGATGGGGGCACTACACTATGGAAAAGGGGGATCAGGGATGTATTTTTATTTTAACAGTGATTGGGGCTGGGAAGGTGTGGACAATACACTATGTAAAAGGGGGATTGGAGATGTATTTTTATTTAGACAGTGATCGGAGCTGGGGTAGAGGGGTACTACACAATGGAAAAGGGGGATCTGTGGTCGATGCACAGGTCAGGAAGCATAGGAAAAACCAGGAGCAGTTGTAGAATTCACAAAAAAGTGTTTATTAGTACTAGCAGTAACATAACAAAATAAACTTGTTCAGTATAACTATTTACAAAAGAAGAATAAACAGAGAAGATCCGTCTGAGTTTTCCTTTGATCTCTGTGTCTCTCAAAATGTTGCAGCTCTCTCTGTCATAAGTGTTGCAACCCCCCTTCTTAACAAGCATCCTGTTTTTTTTCTAAAATGTTTTCGTATGTTTCAGGCAGGTGCTGCAAGAACACAATGTCCCAGAACTGAGGCCCCTTCTCCATAGTTTCTAAAAAAGGGCTAAAAAACTGCTCTCAGGTTAACCTCTTGAGTTCCCAATAGCTTTTCACAATCATCTCAAACTATAATTATATACATTTCAACAGTATAACTTTATACAGTTTCAAACAACGGGATCCCAGTATCGATTACATTTCCACATAATGATTCACATATTTTTATACCAGCAGATATGCAAGGGAGGAAAAGACAGAAACAGCAAGGGAAGACTGAGAGACAGTGAGAGGCAAAGAATTGCTAGACTGTCGGGGTGATCAAGTCATAGGTCTCATGGAAAAATGTGGTTGCCCAACCAGACAGACAAGAGACCAGAAAGGAAAGAACAGAACAGTTCCCTGCATTCAAACTCTCCATAACAACTGGGACATAATCCTATTCAACCCTGTCATAGGATCGGGGATGTATTTTTATTTAAATAATGAGTGGTGCTGGGGAAGGGGCATCACTACACTATGGAAATGGGAATCAGGGATTTATTTTTATTTAAACAGTGATTGGGGCTGGAGAGTGGGGACACTACACTATGAACATGGGGAATCAGGGGTATATTTTTATTTTAATGGTGATCTGAGCTAGGGAGAGGGGTCACTAGACTATGGAAAAGGGGAATCAGAGATATATTTGTATTTAAACTAATTGGGGCTGGTGAGGGGGGACACTATATTATGGACATGAGGGATCTGGGATGTATTTTTCTTTTAATGGTGATTGGGGCTGGGGGGACACTACACTGTGGAAAAGGGGAATCAGGGATTTATTTTTATTTAAACAGTGATCTGGGCTGGAGAGAGGGGACAGTACACTATGGACACGGGGATCAATTATGTATTTTTATTTTAATGGTGATTGGGGCTGGGGAGGTGTGGACACTGCACAATGTAAAAGGGGGATTGGAGATGTATTTTTATTTAAACAGTGATCAGGCTGGGGAGGGAGTCACTACACTATGGAAAATGGGAATTAGGGATTTATTTTTATTTAAACAGTGATCGGGGCTGGGGAAGGGGTACACTACACTATGGACTCGGGGTATAGGGGATGCATTTGGTACTGGGTTACAACTGAGCACACTAATCCACACAGAGCAGGAGCGCATTACAGGTAGTGCATAGGGGAGGTGAGTGACAGAGGAATAGCAGCAATGCAATACTATTGCTATCCCCTGTCATTCACCTGGAAGGAGGAAGTGTATTTAGCCACTGCCGGTTGGGTGCTCAGTTGAGCCTCTCGCATGGTGGAGTGACTAGAGCACATGACCCTGCAGTGCATGGGCTGAGGTAATTGCAGTTTGATTTCCTGGTAGGGAATCTCTTAGAGTTAATTTTTTATTTCTTGCCTCAGTGTCCACTCCCCCTTGGAGTTGATTATATTATTACTGGGGGTGTGGCGGGTGAAGCCCCCCCGCAAAACAAAAGAACAGCTGTCTATCGTTGCTGCACACTTTTTTCCTTCTGTGCAGTGATCATATGCGCAGTATCATCTGCGACATTATGACCTTGTGCTGATGTATTTTTATTTTGATTGGAGCTGGGGAAGGGCATCACTACACTATGGAAAAGGGGAATCAGGGATTTATTTTTATTTAAACAGTGATTGGGGCTGGAGGGGGGACAGTACAATATGGACACGGGGATCAGAGATATATTTTTATTTTAACAGTGATCGTGGCTGGGGAGGGGTGATACTACACTATGGAAAAGGGGGATTGGAGATTTATTTTGATTTTAACAGTGATCGGGGCTGGGGAAGGGGTCATTACACTATGGAAAAGGGGAATTGGGGATTTATTTTTATTTAAACAGTGATTGGGTCTGGGGAGGGGGGACAATGTACTATGGACATGGGGTAGGGGATGTATTTTTATTTTAATGGTGATCAGGGCTGAGGGGTCACTACACTATGGAAAAGGAGAATCAGGGGATTTATTTTTATTTAAACAGTGATCGAGCTAGGGAGGGGACACTAGATTATGGACACAGGGGATCAGGGATGTATTTTTATTTTAACGGTGATCGGGACTGGGGAGGGTGACAGTGTACCAGGCCCTGGACTATGCATGAGGCACTGACCTTCCCCATGTATAGTTAAAGTAGAGTTTCAAAAGCATAACTATGCACCGGCGCAGTCGGCCATAGTTACACTTTGAGAGTTTTCAATATTGTGATGTGCTACATATGCATGAGGGACCCCTCATTTGTATAGGTGCATCACAATATTGTGCATGGTGGTGCAGTTGGGGTGCGCTGTGCATTGGTGGCCTTTGAATATGGCCATGCCCTGATGGACTGCACAAGTCTGGAGATGCAAGGCACATCCCTGGATGCACCATGCATCTCATCTTAATATGTGGGCCTGTGGCTCCAAACTTTTTTCTGAAGCCTTGTTATAATGTTTTACCCATTTATCCTTTATTTTAATCCCTTTTTTTACTTTTCCCATTTTTCCTTCCTCTTCCTCCTATTTCCCCATCCCTCCCTTTTATATATTTTTTCTTTCCTCCCTTTCACCCCTGTCCTTCTCATCTCTTACTCTCTGTCCTCCTATATTATATACTTCATTAGTTCTTTTGTATTTTTCTGCAAATCTCTATTTTAAAACACTGTGGCTCCATTTATTTCCTGTATAGCCAGTCTACATATGTTGCCTGTGTATTTTGGTTTTGGTTTATTTTGTTTTTTCCTGCCTTGCCTTTTCATATACTTTTTTTCAAACAACATGAAGTCTTGCTGTACTCTGACATGTGCAGTTAGCCCCAGCACTTGAACTGCTCCAGAGAGGAAAGAGTTAACTCTATGCCAGAGCATAGAACGTTGGTCTTGAGCTTGGTTCAAACCTCTGTCTGCAGCACTTCAAAGTGTAACTGTCAGATTCTTTACTCTGCCTAACTGAACGGTCACTACGGAGATTGCTCCTTCGCTTGTCGGTTCGGTCTTAGTAAAACGTTGGTTTTATACCATTTTTTCGTCTTTATTTTTTGGTTCAGCTCCCTGTCTGCGGTACAGTAAGTGTTGTAGGTAGTGGACTTTAGTTTAGTTACTGTTTATTTCTGTGCAGAAATTGTAAAGTCTGTCAATCAGTCCGGTTAGGAGCCGATTGTGTTCTTTTAGTTTATTCTTTAATTTCTTAGTGTGAGGTACCGGTACCTATCAGTTTAAAAAAAAAAATAATTTTAGATGTTTTTTTACACAGCCCATAACACGGTTGGTAACCGATAGGTAGGGGTCTTGCCTGTCTTTTAAGCTGCTAAAGGGTAAGTGGTTAGGAGGCTACGTCTGAGAAACCCAAGAAAAAAAAAACAGGCCCACTGGATTTCAACACTGTAGTGAGTTTGGGGATGCCTTTGCTAAGGCAGACCCTCACACCACCTGTGTTTATTGTCTGGGGTTTGACCACCTTGATTCAGACTGCCAAATCTGCAAACATTTTCTGAAGACCACCCTGGACAACGGATTGGGTAGGCTTAGGGAAAAGGAGGCCGAGAAGTCCGCTGATCCGGATGGCCAGCCCGGTTCAGTTCTGACCGAACCTAAGGGAGTGCCCACTTACCTGGGCGATATTTCCTCGGGCAAAAGGAAAGCCAATCCTGAGAGGTCGGTTCCATCAAAGAGAAAGAAAAAATTTGCCAGTTCGGATTTAGAACCGTTACGTCCAACCGCCAAAGAGATAGCCAGAGCGATTAGTATTGTGGAATTGCTCCGTTTGCTATCATCCAATCCGGCACCTCCTGGTAGGCGCTCGGTTCGGTCAGTTCCTCCGGTTCCAGAATATTGTCCGGATGATTAGTATGAACTGGATTTGGAAGGGGAAGAAGGGTACAATGACAACGATGATGATGATGATGGTGTGGAAGTTCTGGATGAGCCCATTGAACTGGACATCTCCCCAGACAGGTCTTCTAATGAAACATAGAAACATAGAAGTTGACGGCAGATAAGGACCGCAAGGCCCATCCAGTCTGCCCATTTCTTTTTCTACCTTATAAATGTGCCATTGGCCTTTGCTCTGTCAGTGACCTATCTATTCATAGTCATTTGTATTGCTCCCTTATGCCTATCCCATGCCTGTTTGAAGCCCTGCACTGTATTCATAGCCACCACTTCTTGTGGTAAGCCATTCCATGCATCTACCACCCTTTCTGTGAAAAGAATTTCCTCACATTCCCCTTAATCGGCCTCCTCTAATCTCATGCTGTGTCCTCTTGTCCTGCTATTTTCTTATATTTAAACATGTTAGACTCTTTCACCTTGTGTATGCCCTTAAGGTGTTTAAATGTCTCGATCATATCACCTCTCCCTCCTTTGCTCAAGGGTATACATATTGAGCTCCGTTAATCTGTCCTCATATGTCTTCTGATGCAGTCCCTGCACCATTTTGGTTGCCCTTCTCTGGACTGCCTCAATTTGGTTAATGTCCTTGTGAAGGTGTGGCCTCCAATACTGCAGTACTCAGATGGGGCCTAACCAATGTCTTGTACAGAGGATTATTACCTCCCTCTTCGACTTGTGATAACCCTACTAATACACCTAACACCCCCTAGCCTTACCTACTGCTTTAGAGGTCTGCTTGGATGATTTTAGGTCATCAGTGATGATGATGCCCAAGTCTCTTTCTTCCTTTGTGACTGCTAGCAACTCCTCCCTAGCCTATAAGTGGCTTCAGGGTTTCTCTTCCCTATGTGCATGATTTTGCACTTCTTTGCATTAAATCCCAGTTGCCACTCTTCTGACCATTTTGCTAGTTTATCCAGATCTCTTCTCATTCTGCCCACCCCATCTGGATCATCTACTCTGTTGCAGATCTTGGTGTCATCTGCAAACAGACAAGCCTTACCCTCTAGTCCATCTCTGAGGTCACTAATGAAGATGTTGAATGGACTGGCCCCAGGACTGATCCTGAGGTACCCACTTGTGACTTGCATCTCTTCTGACTGTATACCATTTACCATCACTCTCTGTTTTCTGCCAGTCAACCAGTTTGCCACCCAGTTGACCAACTTGACCCACCCGAGCCTACCTAGCTTATTTATCAATCTTCTATGTGGAACAGTGTCAAAAGCTTTGCTGAAGTCAAGGTAGGCGACATCAACTGCTCCCCTTGGTCCACCACTCTGGTTACCCAGTCAAAGAAATCTATGAGATTAGTTTGACAGGACCTTCCTTTGTAAACCCATGCTGTCTTGGATCCTGTGCCCCTATGGATTCCAGGTGTTGCACTATCCTTTCCTTAAGGAGTGCCTCCATAATCTTGCCCACTACTGAGGTAAGACTGACTGGTCTGTAGTTCCCGCCTCCTCCCTGCTACCACTCTTGTGGGCGGGATCACATAAACCCTTCTCCAGTCTTCTGGGACCTCTCCTGTGCTCAGAGACTCACTAAATAATTCTGCTAATGGCTCTGCTAGTTCCTTCTTTAGCTCCTTAAGTACCCTGGGATGTATGCCATCAGGTCCCATTGCCTTATCCACCCTGAGCTTAGCAAGCTCTTGTAGGACCCTTTCTTTTGTGAAGGAGTAGTGCTCACCTCCATCCCCTGTGTCCATGATGCTGAGCTGTGGGCCCTGCCTACCTTCTCTTCAGTAAATACTGAGCAAAAGTATCTATTTAGGATAGATGCCTTTACAGGGTCCTCCTCCTCACATGCTCCCTTTTCTCCATTAAGCTTAGCAATACCCCCTCTGGACTTTCTCCTTTCACTAATGTATCTATAGAAAGTCTTGTCACCTTCTTTTACTGTTCGTGCTAGTGTTTCCTCAGTTTGGGACTTTGCCTGCCTTACTGCCTTCCCTGCTTCCCTTAGGGCAGTTTGGTATGCCTCCTATCTTCATCCCACTGTGTTCCCTTATATTTCCTGAAGGCCAGCCTTTTGGCTCTGACCTTTTCTGCTACTGTATTTGAGAACCAAAGTGGTTTCCTTCTTCTTTCACTTCCTTTTCTGTCTAACACAATGGGATGTTGCTTCAAGTATTGTATCCTTAATGCTTGCCCACTTTGCCTGTACCTCCTCACCTGTGTTTCTTTTTGCCAGGGCTAGCTTAACTCTGTTGGCCATCTTATCAAAGTCAGCTCCTCTGAAGTCCCATATTTTGCCTTGGAATGGGATGATTTAGATGTAGTAGCCAAATTGAACCATACCATGTGATGGTCACTGGCCCCAGGTGACCTTCTACCTGGAGATCTGTGATCCCTTCTATGTTAGTCAGTACTAGATCTAGGATAGCCCTGTCTCTTGTGGGTTGCTGTACCAGTTGTTTGAGGCCCTCCTGCAGAGAATCCACTATGTGTCTAGTTCTGGCAGATGTTCCTGCTGGTATTGACCAATCTGTATCCGGCATGTTGAAGTCTCCCATTATCAGAACCTCCCTTTAGCTGTCATGTTTTGTATATCTTCTAACAGTAATGTGTCTATGTCCTCCCTCTGGTCTGGGGGCCTGTAGACAACCCCAGTTCTTATGGCTGTCCCATTTTCTGTTTCCAGGGTGACCCACAGTTCTTCTGGCTCCTTATGTGTATTCTGAATTTCTGTAGCTTTGATATTTTCATTAACATACAGGACCACTCCTCCCCCTTTTTGCACCTCGGTCTCTTCTGAACAATACATAGCCAGGTACTGAAGTCTCCCAAGTGTGGTTACTGGTAAACCACGTCTCACTAATGCTACTATGTCCAGTTTAGCCTCTGACACTATTGCCTGCAGGTCTGGGATCTTATTTCCCAGGCTGTGAGCATTAATGTACATGATTTCCATTGGCCAGATTTTGGTGTGTTAGTTGTTGGGTGAAGTTTGGCATTACCCTGTGCATCGTGTGGGGAGACAAACCTTTTTCTTACCTGGTGATGCAAATGAGCAGGCAACACGCTGAATTCCTGTTTGACCACTAGCTGAGGGGAGGGTGTTCTTCCCATTCGGACGTATGGGTGCTGCACCCTCTCCCATTGCTAGTTTAAATATTCTGCAAAGACGTCAAACTTCTGCCCCAATGCACTGACTCCCTCTTTAGTCAGATGCAGTCCATCAAATTTAAAGAACTTTCGCTCCCAGAACTGTTGCCAGTTCCCTACAAATCTGTGTCCTTTTTCCTGGCACCAGTCCTTGAGCCACGTGTTTAGCTCCCCTATCTCCCCTTCTCTGACCTTCCGTCCATCTGCTCCCTTCTCCCAGACTGGCAGGATCTCAGAGAAGGAGATGCCGGACGAAATAGATGATAGTTTGTCACCCAGCTTAGTCAGGTGTTCCTTGGTCTCCACAACTGACCGGCTGGCAGATCATTAGTCCCTATGTACTAGGACATCAATGTTTTCTCCTGCTTTGTGAACAATTTTAGCAATCGGTCAGTGTCTCTCCATGCTGATGTACCTGGGAGACATCTGACCATCACCCCTGGCTGGAGATGGGTATCAACTCCCCGAATCATGGAGTCTCCTATGATCAGAAGTTTTTTGGATTTCCTTTGTGCTTGTTTAGTTTTGGTTCCTGATTTGGGTGAGTAGTGTTGTGCTAGCTCCTGTGCCGCAGTGTCCTGCTCTGCAGTGTCTTCTGCCTCTTTATTTGATTTCAGAGATAGAGGCAGATACCTGTTTGTAGTGTTTATATGGTTTTTGTAGGTAATGTGTTGGAGAGCAGAGAGTGATGGGGCACCTGATTTGCTCCTCCTAACCACCTGCCAACCTCCTGGACCAACTACCCTCTGCGGTCGAGGTTGGATGCTGGGGAAATGGCGGGTGGTTCTTATAATGTATTTCCTCTTCAATATGAAATTTGAGGCATGCAATCTCTGCCCATGCTGCCCGGAGCTGAGACCTAAGATCTCCAAAGGCCCAGCATGTAGGACAGTGTCCTAAATCCTGTAAGACTGTCCTTCTGAAAATTGTTCCACAGTACCTGCAGTTAATGAAATCCATTCCAAATAAGTTGCTGGGTTTGTAACCTAGTCAGAGTAATTAGAAGGAAAAAAAAAAGGAAAAAATGCAAGTAATGGTTTAATTGTGCTTTGTTTAACTTGTTATAACAAGTTAAATTACTAGTGCCCCTGTAAATGAGATCACCTTGTGGAGGCCCCACTGATCCGCCCCTTCCTGCTCTGCCACAGGAAATGTCACAACTGTGGTACCCTATAAAAGGAGTGTAGCTTTCTGAGTTCCCATCCCACTATTTGTTCTACAAAAAAGTGGCAGAGACCCTCCAGCTCCTTCTGGTTGAAGCTGTTGAGGAACAAGAAGAGCCTGACTTTGTAGAAATGATGGACATCCCAGAGTCCAAAAGGCTGTCTATTCCCCTCCATAAATCTCTTGGGAAACAGACACAAAAAATTCTCCAAACACCAAATTCTTTACCTCCTATGGACAAGAGAATGGACAGGAGGTATATGCGGTCAGGCTCAGGTACGGAGTTCTTACTCCAACATTGCAGCCATGTTGGGGTCATGCAGGCTGCAGCCTGTGACAAGGCTAATATACCCTTGGCTTCACACACCCCAGATAAAGACTCTAGGAAGGTGGATGCTGTGGCCAAAAAACAGTACTTGACATCCTCCTTGGAACTCAGACAGGCAAACTATATGGCCTACACAGCCAGATACCAGAAGTCCAGATGGGATACTGTTCTGGAACTGGCTAAACAGGTTTCCCCCTAGCAAGCCAATGAGCTGGAGGAGGTGGCTGCTGATGGGATTGAGGCATCTAAGATCCAGTTTCATGCTGCTGTGGACTCAAATGATATGTCATCATGAGTCATGGCTACATCTGCGTCTCTTCGGAGATTTGCTTGGCTCAGATGTACTAACCTCTCACATTACACTCAGGCTAAGGCCATGGATTTCCCTGTGGTGGATAATTCTCTGTTTGGTGAGCAGACAAAAAATTACATGAAAAAGATGGATGAGTACAGGACCACCTACAGGAGTGCACAGGCCAAGGAAAGGCAGGCAACTCCTCAGAAGCAGCAGTCTAGGGGCAGGGGCAAGCCTTTTCACAGGCCTTTCTACCAGGCACAGGCCTCCTGTCCTTTTCCTCAGAGGGGGTTCTTCAGAGGGAGTGGCAGAAGGGGGATGAGCAGGGCTGCATCCTCCTCCTCCTGGTCTACGGTTCCTGCCAAGCAGACACCTTGATGTGCCAGCCTGGGTCTACTCCCCTATTCCAGTAGGAGGCAGGCTGGCTTACTACTTCCAGGTCTGGAAGTCTGTTACCTCAGACAAGTCGGTCCTGGAGGTAGTAAGCCAGGGACTGATCCTCAGCTTCAAAAAATTTACAAAACTGAGGGTCAGATCTTTTCCACCTGCAAACATCTCTGAAACCATTGCCCTAGAGGCAGAGATTTCCTCTATGCTGGCTCTCGGAGCCATAGAGAGAGTTCCTATTCCACACAGGGGTAAGGGTCTGTACTCCAGATACCTCCTTACCCCCCAAAAAAGAGGGGATTGATGACCCATCCTAGACCTAAGATACCTAAACAAGCACCTTGTCAAGCCAAGATTCAGAATGGTGATTTCAGGAGTAATTCTTCCCTTTCTGAGGCCAGGGGATTGGTTGGCCTCCCTGGACCTCAAGGATGTCTATTTTCACATTCCCATCAGGTGCTCCCACAAAAAGTACCTCAGGTTTGAATTGCCTTCAGGCCATTATCAGTTCAAAGCAATGCCCTTCGGGCTAACATCAGCTCCAAGGGTGTTCACAAAATGCCTAGCAGTAGTAGTGGCCTTTCTCAGGAGACAAAGCATCTCCATTTTCCCATACCTAGATGACTGGCTCATTGTGGGACAGTCCCCAGACCAAGTCAAGTCAGACCTGAAAGTGACACAACTGTTGTTCACTTCCCTAGGGTTTCTCCTCAATCTACCAAAATCAATTCTTGACCCAGTACAACTCCTGACCTTCATAGAGGTAGAGCTGGATACTGTCTAAGCAAAGGCTTTTCTTCCTCTGACAAAGGTAAAGGCCCTTACAGACCTGGCTTCTTTCTTCCACCTTCTGGTGTCTCGACCAGCAAGACATTTTCTTCAACTCCTAGGCCACATGGCAGCTTCCACTGCAGTGGTACAGGGAGCCATATTTCAGATGAGGGACATTCAGTTTCATCTGAGGTCCTTTTGGTCCCAGAAAAAAGATCCTCTAACCAAATTGATTCCAGTGACTCAGACTCTGATCCAGGCTCTCCAGTGGTGGTTGGATCAGGACAATCTCAGGCAAGGAGTCCCATTCATCAGTCAGACTCATTCAGTGGTACTAACCACAGATGCTTCTTCTCTTCTGGGCTGGGGGGCTCACTCAGGTACCCTCACAGCACAGGGACTGTGGTCCCCTCAGGAGTCTTTTCTTCATATCAATCTTCTGGAGCTCAGGGCAGTATTTCTGGCTCTCCAAGTTTTCTCAGACTCAGTAAGGAACAAGGTGGTTCAGGTCAGGACGGACAATACCACCACCATGTGGTACATCAACAAGCAGGGAGGCACTCAGTCTATGGCCATGTGCACAGAAGACATGAAAATGTGGTCTCTGATTTATGCCCTGTAGGCATCTCTGATAGCAGTCCATCTACCAGGAAAGGACAATGTGCTAGCAGATGCCCTGAGCAGGATCTCTCAGGGTCACCATGAATGGGCCCTGGACCCCTTCATTTTGAAAGTAGTCTTCTTAAGGTGGGGCACTCCAGAGATAGATCTCTTTGCAGCCCCGGACAATCATCAACTTCCCCTCTTCTGTTGCAGACCTCCAGTCATGGGCACAATTCCCCTGGATGCTCTGGTTCTGGATTAGGTGGGCAAACTACTTTATGCCTTTCCTCCCTTTCCCCTGTTATTCAAGGTCCTGGTCAAGATTGGGTCACAACCATGCAAGGTGATTCTGATTGCACCAGACTGAGCTAGACAGCCTTGGTATCCCCTGTTGATGTCCCTAGCAGACCATCTTCCCCTATCTCTTCCCAAGATGCACAACCTGTTAACCTCCTCTCAGGGGAGAATCTGATACCCCAATCTTCAGTCTCTTAGCCTCAAGGCTTGGCTCTTGAAAAGTTAGAGTATGCAAGTCTGCACCTGTCTCAGGGGGGTTTGGATATTCTTAAAGCCTCTCGAAAACCTGCCACCAGAAAAACATATAATTCTAAATGGAAGAGATTCAGCATCTGGTGCTCCAGTAAGGATGTCTTACCAGACACTGCTGATCTGGCTACTGTTCTGGATTATATGGTTCATCTCAATGGCCTAGGTCTCAGGCCAGCCACTCTGAAAGTGCACTTAGCAGCTGTCTCTGCTTTTCTGTCAGTAGGGAAGTCTTCCTCCCTGGCATCTCAGCCTGTTTGCTGTAAGTTCTTTAAAGGTTTGCTTCACGCCAACCCTCCCTTTAAGGACCCTACCCCTGCTTGGGATCTTAATGTTTGCATTGCTCAGCTTATGCAACCCCCTTTTGAGCCATTGGCTTTAGCAGAACTTAAGTACTTGACTTGGAAAGCTGTGTTCCTGGTAGCTATCACATCTGACAGGCATATTAGTGAGTTACAAGCTCTGTCAGTGGAGCCGGATTTTATCTCATTCCATAGAGATAAGGTGGTCCTTAGAACCAATAGGCGGTTCTTACCCAAGGTGGTTTCAGATTTTCATCTGAACCAGTCCATGTCTCTCCCTGTGTTCTTCACTGATCACTCTTCTTTCACACAGTTTGGATGTTAAGAGGGCACTTAGTTACTACATTGAGCATTCTAAGGCACTTAGGTTTGACTGTTCTCAGCTGTTTCTCACTTATGGTGAAGTGGGAAAGGGTAAACCTGCTACTAAGAGAACTATTGCCAGGTGGATTGTCTCTTGTATACAATTCTGCTATGAAAAGCTAGGCAAAATACCCCCCTCAGGCCATAAGCCATTCGACTAGGGGTACAGCTGCTTCTCTAGCTGCAGCCAGAAATATACCTTTGGTAGAAATATGCAAAGCAGCCACCTGGAAAACAATCCATACATTTACCAATCATTACTCTCTGGATATCCAGGCTAGGAGTGATGCTAGGTTTGGTACATCAGTACTGCATAGCCTATTCCCAAAATAGGTTCAGTACCCTCCTCCTGGGAGGTACTGCTTGGTAGTCTGCATATGTCAGAATACAGCAAGACTTCATGTTGTTTGAAGAAATAGATACTCACCTTAGTAATTGTGTTTCTTCTAAATGAGTCTTGCTGTATTCTGACCTCCCTCCCTTCCTCCCCTCTCAGAACCTGTTTTTGGGAAGTGTGCTGGCAGGTACAATGTTGCACCTCAGGGGTGTACTTGGCATGCCTCCCTTTTAGAAGGGGGAGTGGGGTTTTTACTTAGTTGTTTTTGTAGTTATATTTTGGTCTACTACCTGGTTATTTTTTGTGGTTCTTGACTTGAGTCTTTTGCGGACCCAAAAATGTGTTGCCTGTTGGCTATTCTATTTACAATTTCCACTTAGGAGGTGTAGTTAGTTAGTATTAGCTCGTAAGAATCTTACGGTTACACTTTGAAGTGCTGCAGACAGAGGTCTGAACCGAGCTCGAGACCAACATTCTATGCTCTGGCATAGAGTTAACTCGTTCCTCTTTGGAGCAGTTCAAGTGCTGGGGCTAACTGCATATGTCAGAATACAGCAAAACTCCATTAGAAGAAACACAATTACTAAGATGAGTAATTTTTTCTTAATGTAAATGTTATTCATTTTTTTCTGTTACAATAAACAGACAAAACACAGAAGATAAACAAAGAGCAGCACATATCCAAGCCCATTACCCATAAGTGGAGATGAGGGCCATACTGGAAAAGTGAGCAGCAGCCTGTAAGGATCTGTCAGTGGAATTCACATGTCCTATTTATAGCCTCCAAGGAGTTCCTGATGTTTCATGGAGTAGGGCACTCATCCCCAGATCTTTCCGAGCATACAATGTCCAAGACACACATTTCAATCCTTGCTACATACGTTTAGTGCTTGGACCTTAAATAATGTCAAATTGCCAATTCCAGATGTGCCATGGAACAAATTCTGGGTTAACATCAAACTGGTAAAAGACCCAGTGGCACCAGAATTCATCACATTTTCGCTGTTACCCTCTGACTTTATAGGTCATTCTTTCCATGGAATAATTTAGTCCAATTGATCAGTGTGTGTACTTTTGTACAAAGCCATAATCTTGTCACCATTTTTAGCCTCTGTTAACAAAAGTAATATTAACTTAAGTGTAATGCCTCCAATCCCAGGTGGTGGGATTCCCAGAAGAACCAAGGTCATAGAAACTTAGAAACAGAATTTTCTGGCAGATAAGAACCGCATAGCCCACCTAGTCTGCCTATTTTTCACTGACTATAATATCTTTGAAGATCCTGCTTGATCTGTGGTCCATTCACCCACCCTCCTTCTCTTTCCCTAAGAATCCCTTAGTGAGTCCCACCACTGTGTTCACCCCACCCCATCTGCTGGAGGACAGTTCCAGGAACCCATCACTCTTTCTGTGAAGAAATACTTTCTCACATCTCTCCTGAATCTACCCCCCTCCAGCTTCTTATTGTGCTCCCTTGTCCTTGAGCACCATTTTCTGAAAAACACGTTCCTCCTGTACCTTATTTATGCCTGTGAGATATTTAAAGGTCTCTATCATAACTATCCTCCCTCCTCTCTTCCAGGGTGTGCATATTTAGGTCTTTAAGTCTCTCCTCAGAAGGCTTCTGATGCAGGCCTTGTGCCATTTTAGTTGCCCTCCTCTAAACTGCCTCCACTCTGTCTATGTCCTTCTGGAAATGTGGTTTCCAGAACTGGACACAGTACTCTAGGTGGGGTCTTACTAGTGATCTATACAGAGGCAATACCACCTTCCTTTTCTGCTGGTGATACCCCTCCCTATGCACCCCAGTTTCCTACTAGCCCTCCCAACTGCTTTGTTGCATTGCCTGCCACCTTTAGGTCATCTGATATGATTACCCCAGGTCTCTTTCCTGCTTGGTGGTCATCAGTATCACTCCTCCCATTACATACTTTGCTCCTGGGTTTCTGTGACCCAGGTGCATTACTTTGCCCTTTTTCATGTTGAAACCCAGCTGCCATACCCTTGACCATGTCTCAAGTTTCCCCACCTCTCTGCTCATCCTTTCTACCTCCCCTGAAGTTTCCACCCTATTGCAGATTTTGGTGTCATCCACAAAGCGGTAGACCTTCCCTTCCAGCTCCTCTGCAATGTCACTTACAAAAAAATTAAAGAGGACCAGTCCCAGCTCTGATTCCTGGAGCACCACGCTGGTCACCTTCCCTTTCCTTCCTCTGAGTGAGCTCTATTTACTACCACCTTCTGCCACCTATCCACTAGCCAATTTCTTACCCAGTTTACCACTTTTGGACCCACTCCTATTCTACCTAGCTTGCTTACTAACCCCCTGTGTTGAAGGGTGTCAAAAGCCTTATTGAAATCTAGGTAGGCCACGTCCACTGCTCCATCGTGATCTAATTCCTTGGACACCCAGTCAAAGAAATATATCAGATTCGTTTGACATGACCTCCCCTTTGTGAGTCCATGCTGCTTCAAGTCCTGTAAACCACAGGATTCAAGATATTCCATTAACCTTTTCTTCAGCAGTGACTCCATGAACTTTCCCACCACCTATGTCAGGCTGACTGGCCTATAATTGCCAGCCTCTTCCCTGCTACCACTTCTGTGAAGTGAGACTGCATCTGCCCTCCTCCAGTCCTCCAGAACCACTCCTGTTTCCAATGAGCTGTTAAATAGGACTGTCAGAGGTGCAGCCAGTACCTCTCTGAACTAATTCAATACCCTTGGATGCACCCCATCTAGCCTCGTAGCTTTGTCCACTTTTAGATTAGCGAGTCCCTTCAGGACACTCTCTTCTGAAAATGGACTAGTGTCCACTTCTGTCCTTTTAATGCTCCTATTACTTTTTTGTGGCCTGTGCCCTTTTCCGTCATGTGTGAACACTGAACAAAAGTATTTGTTCAGGATGTCTGCCTTTTCCTGGTCCCCCTCTACACAATCCCTTCCTTCTCTTTTTAATCTTACAATCCCACCCCTGGTCTTCCTCCTTTCGCTTATGTACCTAAAAAATTTCTTGTCCCTCTTCATCACTGCTTGGACTATTCTCTCTTCAGTTTGTGCCTTCATGTTCCTTACTGTTCTCCCTGCTACCCTCTGTTTCCCCTGATACACCTCCTTATTCTCCTCCCTCTGCATCTCTTTATACCTTTTGAATGTTACCCTTTTAGCCTTTATGTTTTCCACTACCTCTTTCGAGAACCATAGTGGTCTTTCTTTCCTCTTGCTTTTGCTCACTTGCTTGATGCAGAGGTTTGTTGCCTTCCCTGTGGCCCTTTTTAGCTTCACTCACTATTCCTCCAACCCACCCAGGTCATCCCCCTCCCCCCCCATTAGGTCATTCCTGAGGTAATCACCCATCTTTTTAAAATCTGTCCTCTTGAAGTCCAGGACCCTTGCCCTTGTGTGGTTCAATTCCACAAGTGTTAGGAGGATTTATTGTCTCATATGACATGGCTCTCAACCAGACTGTGAAGCATAAACTGTTGACATGTAAGTCTCCAGTGTTGTATTGTTATGGCAGTGAACCATGAAAAATGATGCAGCGGGGAGTTGTTAATAGGGTAGGCAAGCAATAGCTTATCTAAGTAGGACTACTGATGCGGGGAAAGTCAACTGCACACAAGACACAACTGGTCTGCCAAGCAGTAGCACTTTAAATTGGGCAAGTTAAGGCCTCCTTTCTCATTCAACAGTTGCAATATAGAATATTTGGCCTATAAGAAATAGGAACTTGCTCTATTCAAATGGTGGAAAAATGCTGCTCTGGGACAAAGGGCAGCATTTGAAGGAAATCCAGTAGTCTGGGGAGCACATTTTATCTGATAATTTCTACTCTACTGAGAAGGGATAGAGGGAGCAGGGTCCAAGATGCAAGATCTTCAGTGATTTTCTGTGTCATAATTTAACAATTCCAGATTATCTAGAATTTTTGTTAACTGAATCCCCAGATATTTCACTGCTCCTATGGAACACCAAATTACATACAGACCTCTTAATTAGCCAGCAGAAAAAGGCCATTAGGTCTATATAGTCTGCTCATAATTGCAGGGTCCATATCTTGAGCTACTGACTTTGCCCCCCCCCCCCAAATTGCCTCAGCCTTTCCATCCACCCCTCCCATAACCTTTACTTTCCCCTGATGTCTATCCCAACCCTTTTTGAAGTTACCCACCATTATCAACAAGGTCACCTCTTCCGGCAGTCCATTCCAACTGTCCACCACCCTCTCCGTGAAGAAGTGCTTTCAAGATTCCCTTTTAAACTTTCTGTCATCTTGTTTAATACAGTGCCCCCTTGTGTTATGGTTGCCACTTAACCTAAAGACAGCCTCCTTATCCACCCTATGTATTCCTTTCAAGTATTTGAAAGTCTGTCATATCCCCTTTCTCCCTCCTCTCCTCCAGTGAGTACATGTTCAGGTCTCCAAACCTCTCCTCATAGGTTTTCCCTTGCTATCCCACAGTCATTTTCGTTGCCCTGCTCTGTACTTTCTCCACTAGGATCATGTCTTTTTTAAGGTAAGCTCACCAGAATTGTATTCCATACTACAAATGTAGCCTCACCAGTGGCCTATACAAGGGAAGTATGACCTTCTTTCGCCTACTGCCAATCCCCCTAGCAATACACTCCACCATCTTATTTGCCCTTGCTGCCACTCTCCTGCAATGCGCAGAGTGCTTTAAGTCACTAGTTATGATCACATCCAGATCATGTTCCTCTTCTGTTACAGAGAACCAGACTCCTCCCAGGTAGTACTCTATCCTGGGATTCTTGGCTCTCAAATGCATAACCTTGCATTTTTTGGCACCTAATCAAAGTTGCCAAATCCCCTGACTACCTCTCAAGCTTTCCAGATCCTCCCATAGGTCCTGAATCCCTTCAGCCGAGTCCATGCTCCCATAGAGCTTGGTGTCATCCACAAAAAGGCAAATTTTTCCCTTAGTGCCATCCCCAACATCATTAAATACATTGAACAACACCAGCCCTAGCCAGGGGCATTGTTAGTGCTGGGCCTCCAGGGCCAGAGCCCCGAACGTTTTGTCTGAGGTCCTGAACCTTTCCTGTGCTGTGCTGTCTGTTTTTTTTTCTGCTTCCAGTGCCCCCATTTTGTTTGTTCACTCTCTCTGGGACACTCCAGTCTAAGTGTACCCTGCCCACCCACTTCCCCATTGCAAATTGCTTGCCTTGCGCCAATAAGAGTTTGCCTTCCCCCCCCCCGGCACTCCTCTCTGAGTCTGAGCCGTGGTGGCCCGCTCACCTGGTGGTCCCAGCACTCTGTCTCTGACTCCGAGTCCTAGCTCCACTCCATCCTGATGTGCTGCTCGCTCGCTGCTGACATCTCTGAACTCCGGTCCTAGTGGTCCAACTGCCTACCGCTACAACCAGCCACCACTAATCTGCTGCCCACCTGGATTGCCAGTGCAACTGACAGCTGAGCAGCTCTAGTGCCTGGTTTACTTTGCTCAATCTCGTCCTCCATGACTGTCGCCATGGCAACAACCAATCAAATCAACACAGCTCCTCACATGGCATCCGTGGTTGGTTGAGGAGTTCTGTTTGCCATGGTGATGGTGGACTCTCAGGAGGATGAGGCAGCGGAGCAAGTGCAATGCAATGTACGCTGAATCTGGACAGAGAGGGGAGATGATGAGGAAGTACAGGCCGCTTGAACCACCTTATTCCCGGCCCAATCCCCCTTTTCCATAGTGTAGTGTCCCCCCTCCCCAGCACTTTTTCTTCCTTGCCAGGATTAGGAGGAACCAGCTACTGCGTTGTAACTCGCACGGGTGATGGAGTTGGAGTGGAGGCGGAGGGAGAGATGAGAAGAGACAATCATCAGTGACAGGTTGGTAACTCAGTGAGTGGATTGGATGACTCGACTGTGGATGCAGTGACTAGACTAGACAGTCAGTCAGTCAGGCTCACTCTGCAGGGATTTGGGAAGGGAACGGGAGAGGGAAGGGTCAGTCAAGAGAAGGCAGCTCAGCTGTGTGTGTCAGTGTGTGAAGTTGAACTGCACTGCAGTGCAAAGGGTAGTGGGTCCCCGGGAACTTGGAGGGCAAACAGGAATGGGAGAAGAAGATGGCGAGGCTGTGTGCAGTCTGGCAGAGTAGACTTTAGACTAACAATGCAAGCCAAATGAGCAGTGCTGAAGCTAGCTAGCTGCAGCAGAGAGCCTCAGCCTGCCTGGTGAGTTGAGAAGCTGCTGCCAGTCTGTCTGTAACAACTGAGAGGAGTCTCTGATGAGACTAGAAGTGGATGGAATCTCATGGAAGGAAGGAACTGACATTAATGCTGCAATGCTCCTCCTTGTCAAGTCACATGACAGTCACTCTTTTTGTTTATTTTGTTTATTGAATAGAATCAGAAATACAATCCTTTGAGTCATAGACTCTTTTGCAAAGGTTCCACGTCAGATCAAAGTAAAAAAAGAAATACACATACAGTAAAGAAAAAACATACACATACAGTATTAAAGTAACAGTACAAGGTTATGCAGTCCTAGCTTAATCATATTTAGATGATTACATTAACTGGGGGCATACAAGATGTCCCGTGTCAGATAGTACAGGATGCAGTTTTATAGTATCTTGAGGGACCCCGAGTCAAATATCTGGACAGGGGAAAAGGAGTGTAGGGGAACATGTGAGGATGGTTAGCACCAACTAAAATAAAGTGGGTTAACTACAGTCACAGATTGTCGAGTCAAGGAGCAGGGTTTTGAGACCTGCCTTATATAGGTTGAGACTATGGGTCATGGAGATGGTGGGCGGTAGGCTGTTAAGCCATAGAGGGGCACAGTAGAAGAAAGATCATTGCCCAGGAGATGTTCTACAGTGGGGGACAAGGAGGGAAGTGTTAGCTGCGAGCCTATTTGTCCGCCTGTGGGGGGCTGCGCGGATAATCGGGTAGAGGCCGATAGGTGCTTGCTGGAGTTGTATTTTTTTGGCATGGAGGCAGGTGTGGTACTTTAGCCTGCCCTGGAAATTTAGCCAACCAGTATGTGTATAAAGCTCACATGTATGTGTTAACCTGTCACAACCTGTGACTAGGCGGCAAGCTTTGTTAAGGGCAATGTTGATGCAGCATAGGGCAGTTGAATCAGCAGATCCATAAATGACTATTCCGTAGTCCACCAAGGAAAGGATAGAGGAGGAGACAACAAGATGCATGGCCTGGGGAGGTAAGCAGTGCTTAAGCCTGTAAAGGATCCCCAATCTAGCGTTGATAGAGGAGGAGACAAGTTGTATGTGATTATGGTAGGAGAGGGAGGTGTCTAAAGTGATTCCGAGATATTTAAAACATGAAACCTGCTCTAGAGCAGAGCCATGTGAGTTTTTTACAAGTAGGGGCGCATGACAGTGGGGGCTTTGTTGGTGTGCAAAGAGCATGGACTTCGTTTTCTTGTAATTAATTATAAGGCGGTGTTCAGAGAACCATGATTCTAGCTCCCTAAAGTAGTCCTGCAGGGCTAGTTGGAGAGAGTTAGGCTGAGGGTATTTCCAGAGCACTACTGCATCATCA
Source organism: Neoceratodus forsteri (assembly GCA_016271365.2). Lineage (NCBI taxonomy): Eukaryota > Metazoa > Chordata > Ceratodontiformes > Ceratodontidae > Neoceratodus > Neoceratodus forsteri. The sequence continues at coordinate 965,231,178 of CM057456.1, forward strand.
GCGTAGAGTAGCAAGCAACCACTGCAAGACTTAGGGAGAGAGTTTAAAAAGAGTGTGAAAAGTAGGGGGCCAAGTATTGATCCCTTTGGGACACCAGAGCAAACCAGTTTGCATGAGGAGAGAGTTGTGTTGATCTTGACTTGTTGAGTCCACCCTGAGAGGTAGTCTTTGAACTAGGCGGTGACCTCAGATACAAAGTTGAGGGGTGGAAGGGCACGGAGCAGTAGCTCATGACTGACTGTGTCAAATGCCTTGGTCAGATCTACATAGATAGCCTCAGCCACGGAGCCTTGGTCTAGGGTCTCATGGATGAATGAAGTGAGTTCAGCAAGGGTGGTGACGGTACTGTGGCCCCTCCGGAAACCATGCTGTTCTTGGCAAAGTAGGTCGTGTTTGGTTAGGTAGTCAGTAAGCTGATCAGATACTATTTTTTCAAGGGCCTTGGAGAGGGGTGGTAGGATTGATATTGGTCTGTAGCTGCTTGTGACTGTGGGGTCGCCACTCTTCAGAATGGGGTAATTACGGCTCTCTTCCAGGCTGAAGGGAATTGACTAAGGCATAAGGACAGGTTGAGAATTTTTATGAGATGGGGTAGTGTCACATCCAGGGTCAACCGAATGAGTTTGAGATCCAGGGAGTCACTGCTATAATGAGCATTAGCCAGGGCTTTGGAGAGATAGCGTTTTGCCTCGGAGCAGGAGATGACTCTTAGTCTAAAAGGTGTAGTGTTGTTGATGTCCGAAGTGTCGTGGGTGGGTGGGGGGAGGGGTTGAAGAAGTTCGGTGGTAGAATATGGGAGAGGTCCGAGAAGCAGGAGTTGAGGGCTTCAGCGATAGCAGTAGGGTCCTGTGTGGAATCTCCATTTACTATGAGCTGAACAGGGGTAGGGGAGTGAGATTTCCCACTGAGCTCCTTGATATTGCTCCAGAATTTTTTACCAGAGCCCCAGGAGGAGGTGAGGGATTGGTGATAGTATGCAGCTTTGGCTTGCCAGGTGGCCCAAGTACATTTGTTGCGGGCCTCTCGGTAAAGTTGCCTATCCTGTGGGAGTTGGGAGTCTAGGGCCTTGTGCCATAGGTTGTCCCTATAGTGAAGCAGGTCAAGTAGCGATTGTGAGATCCAAGGGGTGCTTCTGTTTTTAGGAAGGGAGCGTGCCACAAAAGAGCTAATCTGAGAAGTTTGGGTGAGGGTCATAAAGAGTGGGAAGCAGTGAGTCTATTAACGTGAGTGGTGGGGACTGGGAGGGTGCATCTGATGTTGGTTAGCAGGGTGATGAGTGGATGGGAGCCCGGTTGGGAACTAACAGGAGGTAGGAGGTTGTGGTCTGAGTGGATGCAGCACAGAAGTACAGCATGTGTTGTGTCTTGAAGGGGCTGGTTAATAGGGATGGAGGTAGGTGCAAGTGGGGTCACTTAACATTGGGTGGGGGCATGGGGTGAAGTAATTTTATGTCATAACACGTAAATCTGGGATGATTGGCAGTGATGTTGCCATATAGAGTAGATTCCTCGGGGGGGGTGAGCCAGCGGGAGGTTCATAGAAGTAATGAGGACAGGCAGCAGAATCAGGGATAACATTTTTACTACAGGGAAGACGAGGTAAAGGTGGTTGGGAAGAGTGGCCACTAGTGGAGAGCTGGTATAACCTGCAGCTGGTAAAGTGGGCTGGTATGTTATTTTCACAGTCATGTGACCAATCCTCTCTATAAATGTGAATGCCGAGCAAGGGTGGTGGTGGGGGCGGTGGGGAGCCGAACGTGTAGCTATGGAGGAAGGAGAGAGACACGGGTTAAATAGGTAGGGAGGAGGGGAGTAATTCAGAAAAGGGGTGGGCTGTATCGGGATTTCAAGGCAGCAGAGCAGCAGAACATTAAGGATTTAATTAACAGGGTCACTTTTAGCTAAATTCTAAATTCTATCTCTGTAACCAGGCAATGTTAGCTATGCTTAAGGGAGCAAAACAGTTCTGTCTGCAAATATAATACAAAAATAGAGCTGGAGTCTAACGTGCAATTCAAAGAACTGAACAAGTGACCAAATAAACTATCTCCACAGGTACACCGATAATTAAATGTCTTTAAGGGGGAGAGAGCAAAAAAAAAAGGCGCCAAGAAGCAGTTTTGAATTGTCCTCTGTCTGCGCTTTCTGTGACATGATTAAATTAGAGCTAACTCCCAGGATTGAACTCTGTACCTGAGCAACTCTTACATGTGCCATGTAGATTGTGGGATACTACTTTGTAGTATATGCTACTTAATAGTCACATGATTATTAAGCAGCATGGACTACAGAATGTTGTCATCAGCAATAGAGCTATGTGAGTGGTCAGTCAGTAGGGATGTAGGTGTGGCTTTTTCAGTCTGAGAGAGAGAGAGACTGAGAGGGTGAAAGCAAAAGGACTACAGTTCAGCCAGTGTACAGTTTGTCACTGTGCTGAGTGGAATTTGATTGTTAATACTTTTATATTTTGAGTCTTTGACTTGTCTTGTTGGCATAAAAAAAGTCATTTTCTGATTTTCAGCAATTGCTGCTAAATCTAACTTCTTAGAGTTCTTGGCTTGCCTTTCTTTTTGCCACTTATAAGAGACAAGGGAAGAAAGGCCCATTTTTCACTGTAGGCCTACTAGGCCAGTAGGCCACAGAGAGAAAGAGAAAGAGAAACATAATTTTAGTCTGCACTGCAGCTTGTGACTGTGACTGACTGATTTGAGAACTTAGTGAGCCAGCCTCATCAGTGCAGTCATCAACACAATCTAAGTGGGCACTGGGAGGGGGGAAATTTTGTGATTGTGATACATTGCGTCATCAGTGATCCAGAGTGCCTAAGATTTTGCTTTTGCCAAATTGCCAGTACCACTACCTAGCTTGTTGTGGGAGGGCTGAGGGCAGCAGCGTGTGTCTCCAAACTCTAATAAAAAAAAATTGTAGTTGTTGCAGTTTAAATCACAGCAGCCTCTCATCCACCTTATCAGTGACCCAGAGTACCTAAGATTTGTTTTTTACCAGTACTGGACTTGTTGTGGGAGGGCTGAGGGCAGCAGTATGTGTCACCGTATTCTACTAATAAAAAAAAATTGTAGCTGTTGCAGAGTAAATCTCAGCAGCCTCTGATCCACCTCATCAGTGACCCAGAATACCTGAGATTTGTTTTTTCCCAGTATTGGGCTTGTTGTGGGAGGGCTGAGGGCAGCAGTGTGTGTCACCGTATTCTACTAATAAAAAAAAAATTGTAGATGTTGCAGTTTAAATCACAGCAGTCTCTGATCCACCTCATTAGTGACCCAGAGTACCTGAGATTTATTTTTTTTGCCAGTACTGAGCTTGTTGTGGGAGGGTTGAGAGCAGCAGTGTGTGTCGCTGTGCTCTACTAATAAAAAGAAAAGTGTAATCATTGCAGTTTAAATCTCAGCAGCCTCTGTCTGATCCACCATATACGAGACCAAGAGTACATCGGACTAAAGTTGCTTGCTTTGAGGGTGGCAGCACTAGCAGCGTGCATCTCTGAATTCTTTTGAAAATATTATAGTGGTTGTTGGGAGGTTTTTAAGCCAGACTGTGATTCACAGTGGTGATCCACTGAATCTGTCTTAGTTGCCATCATAGTACAAGCTAGTTCCTTGCAGGAGGAGGGCAGCACGCAGGTCAGTCAGTATTCACACACACACATACACACACACACCACACACACACAACAAGCATTTGTCAGTGCCGAATGTTTGCTTGCTGGCATTAGCAGTGGAAGTGCAGGAGTTAGACAGATGCAGTATAGGAATGGCAGTGAAGTACTGAACTGACGCCAACTCCACCCCTACCCTGCAGAGATGGACAGGTATTGGGGTGTGGCTTTGGGTCGTCGCCCATGATGGTCACGGCATTTCACCTCACCCTACCCTGCAGACACTGACAAGTGTCAAGATGTGCCTTGGGGTGTTTGGGCCTTACATTCACCTCATTCCATAAGGAAATACGCTGAAATGGGTGCAGTATAGGAGAATGGGGTGAACTCTGGGACCAAAGGGTCCAAGGCACACCTCAATGCTTGTCACTGGCTGCAGGGTGGGGGTTGGGGTGGAATGGCATGAGCATTACTGTCGACAATCCCAAGTCCACACCCACGCTTGTCAGTCCCTACAGGGTGAGGCGTTATGGTCAAAACCCTAATGCCCTGGGCGTTTCTTGGTATTTTTACTCCAAGTTTTCAACATGGTCTTTTTGTGACCCCACCACATGAACAGTGACAGTATCAGTTCATTAGCCAAAAGGTGATTCTGCACAGCGACTGTGCCATTTGGCACCACAGGTGCGAAAACACATTTCAAACAGGATGTGAAAAATGACAGCTGTACTGTTCATGAAGAGGTGTAAAAAATGGCAATGTTGAAAATCTGGAGTGAAAATATAAAAAAACTGGTGAAGTCACAAGTGTGCATAGAAACTGCGCAACACACACCTGTAATGTAATTAGTTTGGGGATTTTTACAGCAGATTTTCAACACAGGCATTTTGGGACCTCTGCTCATGAACAGTGCCACTGTGATTTTCTTAATGTGTCCGGAACACTGATTTTCCACATCGACCACGCTATTCTGCACTGGAAGTGCGAAAACACATTTTGGCCAGGGTGTGAAAAATGACAGCTGTACTGTTCATAAGGAGGTGTGGAAAAATGCCAATGTTGAAAATCTGGACTGAAAATATTACAAATTTGTGAACTTACGAGGGTGCGTGGAAACTGTGCAATGCACGCTTATAACACAGTCATTTTAAGGACTTTTGTCATCAAATTTTCAACATAGCCATTGTAAGACCTCTGCTCATGAACAGTTTCACTGTGATTTTCTTAATCTGTCCCGAACATTGATTTCGCGACACTGACCATGCCATTGTGCTACATGTGCAAAAACACATTTGGGCAAGATGTGAACAATGACAGCTGTATTGTTCATAAGGAGGTGTGTAAAATGGCAATGTTGAAAATCTGGAGTGAAAATATTAAACATTCTTGAGTTACGGCGTGCATAGAAACTGCATAGCGACGCTCATGAAACAGTCATTTTGGGATTTTTTTCACCACATTTTCAACATAGGGTTTTTGGAAGCCTACCTCATGAACTATGACACTGTCTTTTCATTAATCATTCCCGAAAAGTGGTTCTGCGCAGTGACCGTGAAATCACCTTTCCGGACTGAATAACAAGATGACAGTGACTGAATTCATGAGATGGGGTCCCAAGAACCCCATGTTGAAAATGTGGTGCAAAGATTCAAACAAATGACCGAGGTATGAACCAAAGTTGAAAAAAACATATTTATGCCATTGTACAGCTTACCGGTATTTCTTCAGTTTGCAGTCGGCTTTGAAGAGTGCAGACATGTTCCTGGTCCACCGAAGAGCATCACGCCAGGCTCCAGAGATAAGTATGAGGTGAGGGGGGTATGAGGAGGTGGGGTCTGCAGAGGGTAGGCATGGGTTGGGGGCAAGAGAGTCAACGAGGGACCATTTTCTTTTGTTACAGGGTTTTTAAAAAAAAAAGATGCAGGACTTTTGCCCTGCTGGGGTGGGCTCCCAGCATGGCACCTGGAAGTTTGTTTAGGGGGGCAGTAGAGCCAACAGAGGATTGGGCACCCCATTGGCCATACAGTGTGTGGGGAAGCACATGACAACGCAGGACTTTTGCCATGCTGGGGTGGGCGCCCAGTGTGGCACCTGGAAGTTTGTTTGGGTGGGCAGTAGAGCCAATGGGGGATTGGGCACCCCATTGGCCATACAGTGTGCAGGGGAGCACATGACGACACTGAACTTTTGCCATGCTGGGGTGGGCACCCAGTGTGACACCCTGAAGTTTGCTTTTTGGGGGGGGCACTGTAGCCGATGGGGATTGGGCACCCTGTCTGACATACAGTGTGCTTGGGGAGGGGAGTGTGCATGTGCCGAGGGGAATTGGGCACCCCCTCAGCACACAACAAATGTGGGGGTGCATCATGCCAGGAGATGCAGTGGTATACAGCTGAAAGAGAATGACTGCTACGGTGGTGACATGTAAGCAATTTGCATACTGCTGACGGCATGGCAGTATGCAAATTGCCTACACGTTACCACCGCTGATTGTAGCAGCCTTTCTCTTTCAACTGTATGCCACTGCATCTGAACTGCTGTCATAGTCAGCTCAAACATTCATTGGTGCCCTGCTGCCGCACCTTCAAAAACGATCAGGGCATTGGAAGTGGGGGTGCCACACCTACAAAAACTCGTATGGTGGCACTATGTTTCTTGCACATGTGTGCAAGCAAACATAAAAAGGAGATCATTTAGACTGTGTCTCTACTGCTGTAATCCACAGCAGTGAGTGACAGTAAACCTCAGTGTGTCTGTGCCATTGCCTTGCTGTGAGCTCTGAGGTGGCAGTGTGTGGCTCAGTTGTATTGCAAAAAATTATTGTATCAGAACTTGTTGGTTTCCACTGTTTCAAAAAAATGGATATCCAACATTTCTTTAAGTCCAAAGAAAAGAATACACATGAAGAAGTGAGTAATTACCAATTCAGAAAGTAACGATAATGTTGCACTCCCTCATTCTAGTGCATCATGTACCACTGTGCATGAGGGAGATGCTGAACCAAGCACAAGCAACCAAAACAGTTGCAGTTATATTGATGTTGACACAGAAAGTGTAAATAAAATGAACAGTGAACTAGTAAATGCTGAAAATATCACAGACTTTGGAACACTTGAGACAGGGTCTGTTCAGAGTAAGTTACCTCATTACCCACAATGTACATTTGGAAGGAAAAAAAGGTCATTCCAGTTTCACTGGTTTGAAAATTACAACTGGTTAGAATATTCTGTTACTCTGGGTGCTGCCTTTTGCTATCCTTGAAGATGCTTTGGACTGAAGTATGGAGCCACTCGCCCTAAGAAAGATTCTTTGTTAAGCACAGGTTTTGTTAATTGGAAAAGGGCACTTGACTCATTTAGAGACTATGAAAAGACTTCATATCATGCACACGCAAACACCTTATGGGCTAGATTTAAAGCAATAAAGAGTACTGGTGATATTGTTCACAAATTACAAGCAGCAAACATCAAAGAAGTAAATGACAGGTGATGCAAGGACTTTCTTTCAGGGGTTACGATGAAACAGTTGGTAGTTTACATAAAGGACATTTTCTGGAATGCTTGGCTCCATTAAAACTATTTGATCCTTTTCTACAAATGTATAAGGCACCTTCAAATGCCACTTACATTTCTCCCCAAACTCAAAATGAGGTGATTGCATGTTGCACAGAAGAGGTAATTTCAAAGATAGTTGCTGAACTTAACAGCTCAGGAATGTTTGCTGTTATGGCAGATGAAGCAAGAGACAAACATAAAGAGCAGCTGGCAGTTTGCGTGAGGTATCTTGTACCTGGAACTGGAAGCATTACAGAGCATTTTATAGAACTCACAGAACTGAAATCTTTTAATGCTGACTCCATTGTGGAATCACTGCTAAAATGTCTCCAAGACAATGGAATTACAGGTGCAAAATGTGTGGCACAGGCATATGATGGTGCCTCTGTTATGAGTGGGGCAGTAGGGGGAGTTCAAGCTAAGTTCCACCAGCATCATCCAGAGGCTGTGTATGTGCATTGCTATGTACATGAGCTGAATCTTGTACTTTGCCATACATGCAAATATATTACTGAAGCAAAATAATTTTTCTGCACTATGGAAAGTGTGTATGAGGTTTTTAGTACTTCCCTTGTTCATCATCATGAGTTTGTCAATATACAGTGTCAGTTAGGCTTGAGCCCATCAGAGTTGGTCCAGTTGTCAGATACTCACTGGTCTTGCCAGATCCAATTGATCAAGACCTTGATGTACTGCCATGCAGCTGTACTTCAGTGTCTTGCTAATTTGCTAATTTTCACACTCCAAAAGCAATTGTACTGTTAACATCCTTGCAAAAGTCAACCACAATTTACTGCCTGATCATTTTTCATTCTCATCTAAAGGTAACAGAAGGCATCCACAAAATTTTACAAAAGGAAGATATAGATCTATCTACAGCAGTAGATTTTGTGGACTCGATTGGTGACACTGTTGAAGGAGGACAGTAGCAATGAATTGTTTAAGGAAGCTGTGGATTTTTGTACCAAGAATAATGTGGAAATAAGTGACACGAATAGAAGGAAAAAAACAGAAACAGATGGATTATTTTATTGTTGAGGAATGGCAACCAAACTTCTTCTCAAGTGGACTTTTGAAACAAGCTTTATTATCTGTGCCTTGATAGAATGTCTGTTGAACTAAAGCAAAGATTCTCCAGTGTTGCAGTTGAGATAATAAATTACATTTGTGCATGCAGTCCATCCTCTGCAACATTCTTTTCCTCTGAATCACTGGCCCCTCTAGCTCATCACTGTGGGATTGAACTGCCAAAGGAGGAATTGTTTGTTGCAAAAAATTACCTGAAACAAAAAATGGAAGAAAAACAAATGAATACAAATGATGTTTATAGGCTACTAGACCCGCTTATGTTTCTAGAACTCAAGCAGTTGGTCCAGGCAGCACTAACTATTCCAGTGACAAGCTGTAGCTGTGAGCGCTCCTTTAGTGCACTGCGAAGAGTACATACATGGCTCAGAAGCACCATGACTCAAAACAGATTACATGATCTTGCAATTCTAGCAATTGAGAAGGAAATGTGCTCTGTGTTATCATCAGATCCGGTAATTACACAATTTGCAAAGAAAAGCAACAGAAGGCATCAGTTGTTATTACCAGAGAAAGAGAGAGAAGAACAGCAAGGAGGAGAACAAGAGAATGTACAAAAATAAAAATGATTATGCAGTATAATTTGATGTTCTTTGTTGTTATTGTGTACTTCACAGCTGTATTTTTGAATGTGGACTTACCAGTCTGGGCAGAAAAATTAAAACAAAATATTTTATTAAAGGGCCCATGTGATGTGAGTTTAAGGGGATACGTGATGCTGCAGCATCTGATAGCAGTTTTATCAATACAAGTGGCAAGTGAGCTCGGGGGTTATCACGAGTGCTTAATCCCCCCAAGCTCACTTACCATGAGTGTTGATATAAACCGCTATCAGATGCTGCAGCATCACATATTCAGTTTATGTTATAGGGGTTGACTTCATCGTGTCGTTTGGTTGTGTATTTCTGTAGTTATGTTGCTAGTTTTCAGCTGTGTTTGGGGGTTTCATTTGTGCTTCTGTGTTGCTGCGCTACAAGTTCATACTTTAATTTGTGCTTTACTGCAGCTGAAACATTACCAGCAGCATTACTGCTGAATGTAGTTCGGCATTGATGTTATCAGTGACGTGTGGACAGGGCTGATAGCAGCGCATACATAATAACAGTGCTGATAACTTGCAGTTCTTGTTGCCTGTCTACATGTCTTTAGAAGGAATCTGTTTAGTGGTACTGATAGCTGTTTTTATCAAATGAGTTATCAGTCAACCTCTATAATATAATACAAATAATGTCATGCCACCTTCATATGCCTGTGCTTCACATTTTCCAGTTTTGGTTAGCACCGCGGTTAGGTGACATCGGTAGGATAGACCTACAGCGTTGCTGCATATTTACATAAACATTAAAGAACAGCTGACACCTTTCCTTTGGGAACACTTTGAAAAACTTTAAAAAACATTTTAAAGTCAGACACCATTCACCTTGTATTTTGTCATTTATCTTCTATAGATTTCATGTCTACATTATTTATTACTGGTTGTCTCTATAGCTTATTCCCTACTTGAAATTTATATGCTCTGTTGTGACATCACGTTCTATTGTCTTGGGAATAACTGTGATGTGACAAGCACAGTATTATGACATCAAGCTGGGAAGAAGCAATAGGAGCTTATGAACCCTCAGGGAGCAGCAGCTATCCTGTTTCCATGCATATGACCTCAATAATAAACAATAATGATAAGAAATACAGAACTAATAAGTATATAGCTGCTTTGTGTACAAATATTTTTTTTAATTATTCTCAAGGTGTCAGTGGTTCTTTACTTCTTTAAATTCCATTTTCCTGTACTTTCCTTAGTGCATCAAGTATCATATTTTACTCAGATATGGACCTGTGTGAGTGTGTGGACAACAATAATTTCATAGTGTCACACTCAGGGAGACCACCTGCCGGCACTGGATGCCCAGCTCTCCTCCGTGCCCAGCGTACTTCTTAAATATCAGTATATTTAGCCCAGATCTATTGATATTTATAAAATATGCTATTGATTCTATGACTTTTAATCCACAACATGAAGTTTTTACCTGTCAACTGACAAGTCAACCAAAAAAAGAGACAAAATAATGGAAAAGGAATGGGTGAAAAAAACAAGGCTAAAGTAGCAGAAAATGTGTTATTTTGCAAGAGAGAACACCAAAATGTCTACAGCTGCTGGGGGCCTAGGCGGCCCCCAGACCCCATCTTTTGTTTAGGGCCCAGGCCCCAAGTGTTAACGTATGCTGGCAACGCCTCTGGCCCTAGCACAAAGCCCTGCAGAACTCAACTCATGACCTCTCTAGTCTTAGATAATTCTCTCCCCCCACCAGTACCTTCTGGGTTCTGATGCCCAGACAATTTTCCATCTATCTTATCATCTTCTCTCCAAACCCTAGATCTGCCAATTTCCTAATCAGCCTCTTGTGGGGTACAGAATCAAAGGCTTTACTAAAATCTAGGTAGAGGATGTCCACTGTCTGACCCTTATCCACTGTTTTGGTGACCCAGTCAAAGAATTCAATTAGATTTGTTAGACACAATCTCCCTCCCATAAACCTGTGCTGCTCAACATCATGACGACCTTGCTCCTCTAGATACTCAACCAACCTTTCCTTAAGTTTAGTCTCCATGAGCTTGCACATGTCTGAAGTCAAACTAACCAGTCTGTTGCTCCCAAGGTCATCTTTAGGACCACTCTTATGGAGGGGTACCACATGGGCCATCCTCCAGTCCTGTGGCACCATGCCTGAATTAAATAAGCTGTTGAACAGGTCCACCAGTGGCTCTGAAAGCTCCTCTGCCAGTTCCCTCAGCACCCTTGGATGTACTCCATCTGGACCTAGAGATTTGTCCAGTTTCAATGCTAACAGTCCATTCATCACTATATCCCTCTTTATTACTGTCTCCATGCTCCCTTCTCCCCATGTACATATTCTCCCCCTGTTGGCACAGGTACATCTTTCTCCTTGGTGAAGACTGAGCGGAAGTATTCATTCAGCATTTCTGCTTTTTCACCATTTTCCTCCACCCAACCACTACCTTTTTGAAGCCTAACAATCCTGTCCTTCTTATCCCTTTTTTCACTTACTGTATGTAATGAATTAACGTATTAGTAACAATTGTTTGAGACGCGTGGTGGGGGATAAAATTATAAGTCAGAGTTTCTGTTTTTAAGACATTTAATTTAAATCCTGAAACTTGTCCAAATTCTTCAAGAACTGGCCACAACCTAGGAGAGGTTAGTATTAAAATAATATCATCCACAAAAAGGGCAATACAGTAATCTCTACCACCCTGAGGAACACCTCCATCCCCATGGCTGTAAGTATTGCTTGAGCCAGTGGCTCTGCATGGAGCACAAATCAAAGGGATGACAGTGGTCACCACTGCCTAATGTCTCTGGACAGAGGTATCAGGTCCAAGAGATCCTCCCTTAAGCCTGATGTAAGCTCAGGGTGTAGCATATTGGGACTGAAGCATTTGTACAGTATCTTTATGGAATACAGAGCTTGACAGGGTGTCCCACAGAAAGTGCCAGGACACCCTGTCAAATGCCTTCTCAGCATCTAGACTGCAAACAGCCATAGGTATGGAGTCTTGCTGGGCATAATCTATGAGGTGCAAAGTATGCCAGACATTATTATGCATACATACCGGTACACTGTTTAACTATCACTTCTTTTACTAGGAGTTTTTGAAGTCAGTGGCTCAGTAGGTAGCACACTCACGTCTAAGGCCAGGAGATCAGAAGGCTGTGGGTTCTAGCCCCACACCAGGCACTTGGGTTAATATCCAAATACTGACACTGCAGTGCAGTATGAGGGGGTGCTACACTCCTGAGGTGCTGTCTTTCAGATAAGATGTTAAACCGACATCCCATCTGCCTGTTCTGGTGGTAGTTCAGGTGGATGTTAAAGATCCCATGGCACTTCTTGAAAAGAGTAGGGGAGTTTTTATTGTAATAACATCAAAACATAATTTCATAAATAGTGTTAAAGTCACACTAAATAAAAGACAAACTTAAAGCAAAGAGAACAAAAATTAAAATGAGTGTTAAATCACACAAACAATAGATTTCAGTGAGAAAAAATTATGGCATACAGATACAAATCACTGATCCTAATTACAAATGTATTCATTTATACATTTAAAGAGCTAAGCCCCAATAACAGCAAATCCTAGCTATATTATCTAGACAATATTTTAGAAATTGAGCTATGGTATAATGTGGCCCAATTATTTATATTTAACAAACATTGGGAATCCCTACCACCAAGTTAAGACCTTCTTAGACGTGTGTACCTCCGAATCTGAAGTGTACACTTTCTCCATAGCTGACTGAATAAGATTTCCCACCGTCTCATAATGCATTAGCCTTTGATATAGAACCCACTGACATCTGGCCTGCCATAAATAAAATTTCAAACAACAACAAACAACCGGTGTCTCCTGATGATAAGATTTCCCTAAATTATAAAAGTGCCCTAAAACCAAGTTATCATAATGTAACTTCCGTAGCCACCCCATATTCCATTTAGTGACAAGGAATTCCCATAAGGACTTTGCATAGGAGCAATGAAATAAAAAATGTTCCATGGTTTCCTTTTGGTTAATACAGTGGATTCCACTTAAGTGCACATTGGATAAATGCACATTCCTGATAAGTGCACACTTTTCCAGTTTCCCAATATTTTTACTATTCACATAGTGCAAAAAAATCTGTTAAGTGCACACTGGATAAGTGCACATTTTGGCTAATGCACAGTTTCACAGTTCTCCAAGACATCTCTCCCTAGGTAGTTAGCACCTCTTAAGTGCACAGGTGATTCTAAGGAGTTGTGAAGCAGCATTTAACACTTTATATCACTCTGCTGGCACTGAAAAATTGCAAACAGATTAAGATCATTTAGTTTTTTGGGTCCACAAGCAATGCAGATAATGCGGACAGATGATTGGCTTTGATATTTTTTTATAACATTGTGCTTCATTAAGTTATTTTACAATGCTGCACAGTAGCACATTTTAGCATTTTTAACATTTTTTAGTATATTGCTAAGATAAATAAATGTGGAATACCATTACAGTGTCAGGTCTCAGTTATTTTCTTTATGTTGCATTGTAAACATAGGAGTTCAGATAAATGCACATTCCTCTTAAATGCACATTTTCTTGCTGCAAAATGGGTGTGCATTTAAGCAGATTCCACTGTACAAGCCTCATAGGGACATTCTCTCATACATGTATCCTCCTATAAACCGCCAGCCAAAAGAATTCCCATATCTGGAGAGGGATTCTTGTATTGGTCAACTGTGACAAAACACCTGGAATTTGAGAGGACAGACAATTTTTGAAACAAGGTTCTTTTGGGTAAATAGAAGACATAACCACTTGATATAACTGCAACCCTGAATTTTGAATGATTTGCTGTGTTGATAAACCCCATTTATGCAATTTTTGAACAACAGGTTTAAAAAATTGTGGTATATGAAGGTAACCAGACAGTTTAAGAGGAGATGCTTGCCATGTTGCAAAATATCGGAAAAGGTTCAATTTAATCTAGTGGTAATGAACTGTGTCGGCGGGTATCAAGCCACATTTGATGGCTTGGGGTAAAAATAAAGTATGGAAACTGAGTCAACCATACCCAAACCTCCTTTTTCTTTTTGTAAGTATGTATACTGTCTCTTGATGAGGTTAAGTCTGTTTCCCCACAGCATCTGAAAAGAGAGGCTATACAATTTAGTTTCAAACTGAATGGGGGTGGGAAGATCGTGGCAATATAAAGTATCATAGTGATAATAAACTGCTTAATGATTCATATGTGCTCAGATTTAGTCATCTTCCAATGTCTCCACCTCTGAACTTTAAGTTCAACTGTAGCTAGTGTGGAATCCCAATTTAGGGAGGGAATATTTTGTGCTCCAAAATAAATACCCAGAAGTTTTAAAGGTTCCGAGGAGATCAAAATCCCATTTATAGTAACTGGAGCAGTGTAGCCTGAGCCAATAAAGAGGCCTTTACTTTTTGTCTTATTTAATTGGGCGTTAGAGAGAGAGAGAGAGGAATATACCTTCATAAAGTCCAAGAAGGAGGGCACTTGGGTATAATCAGACAGAAACAAACAAATATCATCTGCATAGGCTAATAAATAGAGTGCTCTCTCCTTATCTACCCCAGTCACCCCTGACCACCTGGGAGTGTCCGTCAAGGAACGGATTAAAGGATCGATCGTAAAAATGTAAAGGAGAGGACTTAGGGGACAACCTTGCCTGACCCCTGTCCTTATCTGAAACCCTTCCATAACCTGGTGTCTAATTACTGGATGCGCCACTGCCTATGATATAAAGACGGTATCCACTGTACCAGTTGTAGGGGTATACCATATACCTCGAAAGTTAAAAAAAGAAAAGGGCGGTGTACCCTATCAAAGGCTTTATACTGATCCAGAGAGATGGTACACCCAGTCTCCCCATGTAGAGAGACATAATCGATAAGATCTCTGATAATCATCAGGGCATGCTGAATCTTCCGATTTGGTAGACCACAAAATTGTAAAGGGGAAAGTACCGAATCAGCATAGTTTTTAAGTCTAGTGTTAATAATTGTAGTCAATATTTTATAATCAGAATTCAAGATTGTGATTGGTCTCCTATTATCAATAGAGGTTTTACCCCGGATTTAAACAAAAAGATCAACAATCCTTCAGTAAACCAAAGTGGAGTACAGAATGTGGACAAGAAAAACAAAAAACTTTTTCCAAGCATAATGACAATGGTGCTGAAAGGTTTTTGTAAAATTCATTCATCAGCCCATCTGAACCTGGGGACATACCATTCTTTAAAGTTTTATTGGCCTGTTCAGTTTCTAGGGCAGTAATGGGTTTTGTCATACCTGGGGTTCTGTCAAAGACAGCCAGAATGGTTATCGTATTTAAGAATTATTTTATTGCCTTAGGTGGGTCTGAAAAATTATGAGAAGAAATGAAATCCTTTATAATGCCATGTAATTCCTCTGTGGAAGTCATATTGACCCCTTCTTTATTTGTCAAGGAATCTAAAAAGGTAGAATCCTTAAATTTCCAAAAGGCTTCAAAGGAGTCTCCTTGGGGGGATTTCTTAGTCCCATTCTGGAGCAAAGTTTTCATAGTGTGTGCTCTGTCATATTGATAATCCGTCATTTCCTTTTCAAGCATTGTGATTTGAGTTGTGTAATCCTGTCTGGAAATATTAGCGATAGAATACAAATTCTGCAACTGTTGTCTATTTTTTAAATATTTGAGGAATTTGTCTTTTTCAATATATTTCCCATGTTTCAAAAAACAAGATTTAAAGTCTGCTTTTGAATCAGCCCACCAGTCCCCCAGGTCATCATACAAAAAACTGACAGACAGACGGGCCCTCAATATGCCTGTTATTTGACTGATGATCTGTTGATCAGACAAGATGGAGAAGTTTAACTTCTATCTTGCCTTAAAATGTGACCTCTCTGGGGAACTGAGAAAGGAACAGAATAATAATAAATGATCCAGAAAATTCAATGGGTATAATCTGAAACTGGAATTTTGGTAAATTTTTGGAAATGTTTTGTCTTAATCTTTTATAAGTAAACTTGGGTCTAGAACTTTGATATGTACTACAATTTAGAAGGTCTGTCGTATCTACAAGTTTCCTCAGGGTATTTGAATCACAATATATCTTCTTTCCTTGGCTTGCTGGGCCACCAGAAGTAGATTTTATATTGCAATTAAAATCTCCACATAAAAAAATATTGTGAGAAGTAATTAAAAAAGGATGTAAACTGTCCAGAAGTGCCACATGTTCAGACTTCACCTGTGAACTGTAGACATTTATCAGCTTGCAACACATCTGCTTCCATAAGCCATCTAAGATCAAAACTCTGCCTGGGATTAAGACTATTAATTTAATAAGGGTAAAATCATACGAATTAAACAGAAAACCAACACCATCCACAGTTGCCTCTCCAAATGACCAGTAAGAGGGTCCCCAAAACCATTCCATTTGAAAAAACCTTGTCTGATCACTACTAAATATCCAAGTTTCCTGTAAAAAACAAATATCAATAGCATTTCTATGAATGTAGTTATACACTACTTGTCTCCTGGAATTTAAAAGGCTGTGGACATTTAAAGATCCTATACCTAAAGGAACCATGCTTTAAATAGTACCAGGCTCAAAAATCCTTTTTCTTTTTTTTTTCTTTTTCCCTTTGTACTCAGGTTGGCACTGTAGCCGAATACTGTGTTCTGTCTTAGTGGACTGGGAGTCAGAATCCCCCATGTCCATCTCAGAATCCCCCCACTGTGTAGCCAAAGCAGCAAAGGGGTTCTTGGATTCCAGTTCCATTGGAGACTGGACAGGGCCTGTCTTAAGGTTCCTGGATGATCTTTTCACTGGTATGGTGGTAGAAGATGGTTGACTGGAAGAAGCGGAATCATCTCCAGTAGGGTCAGTATAACACACTGGCACCAACGAGGCAGGAGGCAGAGGTTAAGGGAGGGAGGAAGGGGTTCGAGGGGTCCAACTCAACTCTTGGAGGGATGAGGGGGGGTCCTCATGAGGGACTGAAATCTGTGAATTGGGAACTTGGGGGGTGGAGTTCTGGGTAGAAAGAGAGTCCTGCACTTGTTGGATGAGAAGATCTGGACTCAGGCAGGTGGCCTTATTCTTTGCAGCCCAAGAACACTTAGCAAAGACATGGCCTGTATCTTTGCAAAGATCACACCTAGTGGGATTTACTCACTGAAAAGCAATGTGTCCAATCTCCCCACAGTTGTCACAACGAGGCCTGTCACAAAAGCTAGAAAGGTTTGTCCTAGACCCACATTTGTAACAGGCCTTCGGTTGGCCAGCATAAAAACCAACACCCCTATCACACCCCAACAAAAAGGAATTAGGGATGTGGTCTATGCCAGACTTGGTTTGCCTAAGTTTAACTCTGTAACACCAACCCCCTGTCCAAAACATCTCTGTATCCAAGATAGCCTCAGGCGGACTCGTAACATCACATTTCTGGGTCAGCCAGTAAGTTATATCCTTCACATGGACCCCCTCATTCTGAAACATTATTGTGACATATAGTAGGGGCTTGGTTAAAGGGATAACTAAAAAGGGGGTCCATGTGGGGGGAAAACTTAACTTGGCTGTACCTCTCCCAAATTAAATCACAAGCATAGGCAGAACGGAAGCTAATATCGAAAATGTATTCCCCTGAAATGTTAATAAATGCAAATACTTCTCTCAGAGAGAAGTGCAGAGAATCCTCTAGTAACAATTTGCCCACATGGTGCCTGTCCGGTCTAACTTCTAGGCCCCCTTTATATCGGCTTCGTACGGCATTCCGCCTTGGTGCCTCTTCCTTCCTGATTTTGGAGAATAAATCTGATGAGAGGTTTCTGTTTTTCCGGGGAACCCTGAGGTGCCTCCTCCACAGATATAGGTGTCTCTAAATCCACAGGAGCTGCAGGAGTCCTTGGGGCCTGAGTATCAGGCTTTAAGTCTAATACAGTCTCAGTATCTGATTCCATATTTCCAGGTGACTTTGGAGGTCCATTAGTTGGAGCTTGGGTCTGTAAACCTAAATTCAGGTCTGGGCATGGGATATTTGGATGCCATTCAGGTGTGTTTTGTGTAAAATTGAGCGTGGGGTCCCAATTGAGGGTGGGGAGCCAGGTGCCTTGAGCTTTCTGTGACCATCCAGCCTCCCTGAGTGCTTTCTGGGGGGACCAAGACTCTCCTGGGGTCACTATAGATAACTGGACAGCCACGTCTTTTCCCTTGTCAGAAAATAGCGAGGTCTCAGGTTTTTGATGCGTTGAGCTGGGCCCCAGCACCATGACAGGTGCAGCTACAGAGGAGATATGTCAATTTGCAGTAGTCAACGCTGTGCGTTTTTCTTTGTACTCATCCTTAACCCCAATCCTAGACACAGAGTCCCGAGTAGAGAAAGTGAACACAGTCTTGGGTGTGAGGGGAGTTTGATAAATCAAGTCATTCCTGTTTTCTTCAGGGTCTGTAGCCATCAGGGTGCTACGAAAAACAAACCCAGTAGATTTCGAAAGTTTCAGGGCATGGGGCCCTACAGTTCCAGCTTCGCTAATTGTAGCATTTGAAAGTACATCTTTCCCCACCAATCCTGTCTTTCCCCCAAGCCCTTTTTCAACACTAGAAACTACAAGAGGTGTTTCCGGAAAAACATCCTGGATAGTCCGTTCTACTGGATTTAGACACGAGTCAACATGCACTCCTATACTGCCAGCCTCAGGTTTGTGCTTCTCAAGTAATGCAGGTAATAATTCGGGGAAAATACGAGTGTCAGACTCACCCGGCCCCACGGCTTTCTCTGATGCTGCCATGTCATCCTTTGATGCAGACCTGATGACAAGCGGGCCTGGAGGTTTGACAGATGATGCGTCAGTCTGCAGTCAGGCGAGTTGCTCTACTAGATGCCCTTTCTCATAGAACTGTCTCTCATTTTCTTGGTTTAGCATCAATTGAAGAGATTTTTGTAGCATCAAATTGGCTTCCAGACCGAGAGCTGGAACAGCCTCGCTTTTCATCTCACTTGCTCTTAAATCCTCTGTAGAAATAAATATCTCCTGGTCGCCAGTATCTTTTAAATCTGAAACAACATCCATAAATGCCTCAGGTTCTTCAAGCAAATTACCAGACCAAAGGGTCCGCTCCCCTTCATGCAGGACATTCTGCTCCACTGGAGCTCCACACAAAGTGGCCAAGGCTCTCAGTCAATGGTTCCCCCTACAGTTGAGTAGGGGAATTTCCCTGGTGCCCTGGCCACATTTCCCTCCATTCACTAAAAATACCACCAACAGCTTAATCTGGTTCAATGTCAGTTGGCATTCATCTGTATCCCCCTCCCCTGGGTCATGTCTGAAAATAGGCAGAATTTGTCTAGTGCACTTACTCGATCAACAAAAGCTAAATAAATAAATAAACTTTGGTATTTTTCTTTCACCACTGACACTCACAGAATGCCTTGGGTTAAATACCTAGTTAGTTAAAGGTCAATAGTATGTATGGACCGTTATATGCTTAATTTCTGTGGTTTACCCTTGTGATGCTTCGTTGTTTGGGGAAGAGAGATTTTGTTCTATCTATGTAATTTTGCTTTAACTGAAGTTTTGAGTGCATTGTATTTATTTTCACTATTCTGTTGGTTAATGTGCTTACTCTAATACTGTTGCTAATTAACACAATTGTCCTACATTCTGCAGCTGCTACAGCTCGGTTCATATTGACCTTATAAGTGTCATTCATTTGGCTGCTGCCTTAGTCACCTGTAAGTACCTTTGCTACTTAGTCTAGAAGATGCACTTATTACTGTACTGCTTAATTTAAAAGGCATTTTATATTGTAATTAATGGCCACACAATTTCTCACCATCTTAGCCTACTCCTTTGGCCTCCTCCTCCTCCTCCTTTCACTACTCACTTCTACTTCAGGACACCATGTGAATGTACAGTCATCCCTAAACTTAACAGACTTCTTTTCTAATATGATTGCTGGACACTCCACACCAGGTGACTTCACACCTCTATTACCCCCAAGATCAGTTTTCTACAGTACTGCAGCCTCAGCTGCATGTTGTATCCATGACTTCCTCTCCCTTCACCCACTATTGGCTAATCGCAAGCTCTGGTACCTGTCTCTGCTCATGCTCTTGCTATCAGGTGATATTGAGCGAAACCCGGGACCACCATTAAATGCTCCACAGGTAAGTACTACTGGACCTAGATCCAAGGGCTTGTGCTTTATGTATCTCAGCATTAGAAGCCTGCAGCGCAACTTTTCCGAATTAGAGGAATGGGTTGTAGTACATACATCAGCCTGATGTACTTTACCTAAAGGAAACTTTGTTAAAATCCTCCACCTCTAATTCCACCTGCTCCCTACCTGGCTATAACCTGATCAGACAGGATATAATATCAGCAAAGAGGGGTGGAGGGGTTGCAATCTACTACAAAGCACATATGAACCTAACCTTGATACCTGGCACCGCTGTTTCCTCTTGTGAATCCTTCCATGCCCGACTGTTAATGGGCTCCAAAAACTCCATATCATATGTGTTACGACCCACCAAAATCTGGCTGTGCAGGGCTAGAGGAGCTCCTAAGCATGTCCACCACAGTAGCCAGTTGCAGTGAACTACTGGTCCTGGGAGATATGAACCAAAACTGGCTGGGACCTACACAAGAAATCCTTCTATCCCTAACCCAGAGTCATAATCTGCACCAAGTCATAGCAGACCCCACAAGGGTTTCATCATCCTCGAATTCAAGTACACTACTTGACTGGATCCTTACTAGCCAAGTCCATAGGATTATGGCTGCAGGCACACTACTAGATGGCATTAGTGATCACAACCCGGTCTATTGCATCTGGGGTCCCTCCACAATCCCTTCTCCTCCACCACAGTACATTACTTTTCGGAGCTATGACAAGCTGGACACTACTGAATTCTTGCAAGATGTCTCCAAAATCGACTGGTCCCTTGTCTATCAGGCTACTGATACCCAAACTGCTTTCCACCTCTTTTCATCTAGCTTTATGCCTATCCAGGATGCACATGCACCTTACTGTACAAGAAGAGCACGCGGCAAGCAGACTAAATGGTTACATAAGGACTTGCTTGGGCTACTCTGGTATCAAGACAAGTGCTGGAGAAAATATAGAAAAACTGGCCTCTCATCAGATTGTAATACATGCAGAGCCCAGAGAAACCTTTGCAAAAGTAAAATTCGGTAGGCAAATAGTTCTTATTGCAAAGGCCTGCTTCTGGATGCGGCAGGTGATTCCAAAAAATTTTGGTCCCATATAAAAACTTTCCTGGGTGCCTCTCAGTCCCACACCATGAACAATATAGTAATTGATGGTGGACATTGCAATGACACAAATACCATTGCCAACTCATTTAACAGACTCTTCTCTGACATCTCTAAGTATACTACCCCGTTCCCTGATGGGATGGCTGGCCAGTCTCTCCAGGAACCTCCTCTGTCTAGGTCTGGGCATCCTCATTCCACTTTAAAATTGTCACTAGATCTGAAGTCCTTAAACTGCTTATGAATATATCTGAAAGTACTAGTGTTGGCTCTGATGGCCTAGAACCTAGGCTCCTAAAATTGGCTGCCCCCATCATTGCCTCCCCTCTGACCAAAATGTTCACGCTATCTCTATGCCATGGTCATGTTCCGGACATATGGAAGATTGCTAGGATTACACCTGTTTTCAAAAAGGGTGATAAAAAAGACATAACTAACTATCGACCCATTGTGATACTATCTGTCCTGAATAAGATACTTGAGAAGCTGGTATCATTGCAAGTGACTGATTTCCTCACCAAATACAATCTACTATCACCCAACCAACATGGCTTTCAGAAGGGTCATAGCAACTCCACTGCCCTCATTCAACTTACTAATGACATACTAGGTGCTATGGATGGCAGTCGGCTTATGGACGCCATCTTTATAGATCTGGTGAAAGCTTTTAACCTAGTTGATCATCCTCTCCTCCTAGAAAATCTCCTATCCCTTGGGTTCTCAGCACAATCGGTGGTATGGTTCCAGAATTACCTATTAAACAGGACTCAAACGGTTAAATTCAATAATGCCCTATCTGAGCTAACTTCTATCAACACTGGTGTCCCTCAGGGCTCTATTTTGGGGCCTCTCCTTTTTACCATCTTTGTCAATTGCATATCTCACAGGACCCATCCCTGCACCGCCATCCTCTACACTAATGACCTGGTCCTTTACTCTAGCGCCAGCAGTGTCACTGATAGCAACCATCACCTCACATATGCCTTTCAGGAAATCCAGTCCTGGCTAATCAGAAATAAGTTGGTTCTAAATGTGTCTAAGACACAGGCTATGCTATTTGGTACAGCTGCTAAACTGAAAGAGTGCCAAGAGCTTTTTACCATAACCTGTGCCAGTGGTTCCCCTCTCACAGCCGTTACCTCCTTCAGATATCTGGGAGTGCATCTTGATGCCTCACTCAGCTTTGATATGCACATTTAGACCATTTGCAAATCTGTGAATAGCAAATTTGGGTGGCCTATAGAACCTGCTATGTTCTCTCGCCCTCAGCCAGACTCATGATTGCCCGTGGAATTCTTCTTCCATCTCTAATCTATGGATCTATAATCTACATGAATGCTTCCAAAGCCACTATCCATAAGTGCTATGTTTCTTACAACAACATATGTTGCTATGCCTCTGTGTCACCTAGACTCAAACACCACTGTCAGCTCTATGCGGACCTAAATTGAGCCTCTCCCCACTCTTATTGACTATTAGCCTTAGGATCCCTACCGGATACTATCATTAGATCTAACACTCCCCTGTCACTTGCCTCTCTGCTCACACCCCAGACCTTCCCATATGGACTACACTCCTCGAACTTATCACAGCTACAGGTTCCTAGATGCAACTCTACTAAAGGCACAAGTGCCTCTTCCCACTTTGCTCCTAAATATTGGAACTCCTTGCTACCTGAAATACGTGAGGTGTCAAGAGATTGCATCTTCATAAAAAGACATTGAAATCTGCTTGTTGACCTTGCCAGCTGTACCTATTTTAACCCACCCTAGACCATCTACCCTCAGAACCTTTAAAGACCCCTGCCCTCTTACCATGCTAGCATACTTGAGTATCCAGCATCTCTACCTTGCTGCATATCCCATCCCACTGCTCCCCTCCACCTTTCTCTCTTCTCTTCTCTTCTCTCCCTACCTCTAGCCTACCTTTTCTCCCACCTCTTGGAGCCCTTGGTTTCTCCAACCAACTCCAGGGGAGGCCTGACCCAGCCTCCTATTAGTACTCCAATACTTCCTTGGTCTCTTCCCCTATCTCACCTACCCCTCCTCCCCCTCCTCATCTTTTACTCATGTCCCCTTCCTTTTGGCCACAAACTCACCTCCCAATATCCTGTACCCCATCCAAGATCCTTGCACTCATTTAACCCTCGTAGTCTTAGCTCCCCCACCACCTGTTCCTAAACCTTCTGTACTTTTAGCTAATTTGCTCTATTCTTTTAGACTTGTCTGCCGTGCTCTTCAAGATTATGTTCCATGCAGTTACTTCTGCCCCTTATTTGTCAAATATTGTTGAAAATCCCTCCTATCTAATTGCCTTGTGTTAGGCTATTTAATTGCACTGCTACGTTGATTTGATTTGCTTTGTTTGTTGCACTACTGCATTGTTTTGCTTTGTTTGCTTTAACACTTTGATGTGAATTTGTTTGCCTTCACTGCTCGAATGTATTGTCAGCTTATTATCACCTGGTTTTGGATCGTGATGTAATTTGATGCCTATTTTTACCTGTAATGTCCTTTCCTGTAACCTCCCAAGTCGTGCCTGAAAATAGTCATTGTCATGACTGGTTCATCTTACCTGGTCAACAAACCAAATAAATAAAATAAATTATTGCAGTTTGATACTGGTTGTATCTCATATCATTGTAGGTAATCTTAAAGTTGTATTATCCTAACTGCCACAGTTTGGTTTCATATTTTGCTGCTTATGTGATATTGTAACTTTGCATATATATGCTGCTTCCACACACCCTACAATTCCTCCTCTCCTCTGACCTCAACTCTCCCTTCTATCCTCCCCATATTTTCTGTCTAAGTGCTTATACTCCTTCACCAGGGTCTCATATCCTTATATCTCTTTATCTTTCCCCCCTA
Source organism: Neoceratodus forsteri (assembly GCA_016271365.2). Classification (NCBI taxonomy): domain Eukaryota; kingdom Metazoa; phylum Chordata; order Ceratodontiformes; family Ceratodontidae; genus Neoceratodus; species Neoceratodus forsteri. Next base: position 965,255,138 of record CM057456.1, read on the forward strand.
CCTCATGGCCTACTCCCTATATAGGTCCCTGTTCCCCTGTTTCACTGTACTGCTCACCTTCTTTCTCCTATCCTCTGTTTGGCTGGCTCTCTCCCTCCACTTGCTCCTTCTGCAATTGTATCCTTCACCTGCTCCTCTCTCAGCTTTACCCTATTCATTTTCTCCTTGTTCCCCTCCTTTCCCAGCAGTCTTATCCCTCATCTTGCTCCATTGCTACTCCTCCTGTAGTGCATGCCCCTCCCCTCTACTGTGTAAGCTCGACCACCTCCCTCCTTCAACCAACTTCTCCTTTCCTCTGTACTCCCTGTCTATCAAGTATGTTCAGTATGCCCCGTCTCTCCTTCCCCTCATGTTTACTTGTGCTTCCCTTCCTTCTAAATGGTTTCCCTCCTCATCCTTCTCCTTCATTATTCTTTACTTCCCTTCTCTAACCCTCCCCTCCTCCTCCTCTTTAACACTCTCTTCCATCTCCTCTGGCTCCCTTGGCCCTCACTCCTGTCTTCATCCTGTCTCCATCTTGTATCTCTTAGATCCAGACTTCACACCTGCCCCCCACCCACCCCTTCTCTCCCTCATAAGTGCCATGTAGACACCACTCTGTCCCAGTTAAGCTGCTCATCTCGCTTCTGTTATTGGCTGCAGAAGACATTGAGCCCAATCCTGGACCTGTTCACTCCTCTCCCATCTGCCTCCCCAAAGGGTTGAGATTGGCATACCTCAATGTCAGAAGCCTCCTACCAAAAGTGGACCTGTTACAGCTGCTCATGGTTAACCTTCACCCTGACATGCTAATTATCTCTGAGTCTTGGCTTTCCCCCAAGATTCCTGATACTGCAGTCGCCATATCTGTGTACTCCATTGCCTACCAGGATTGTGCCCATAGGGTTGGTGATATTGACATTTACCTTTCTTCTGTACTCTCTATCTCTTCTCCATCTGCCTACAAACTTTTACTCCTCAAACTGTTCCTCCCTTTCTCTTTTCCCATCTTTGTGGCTGACATCTACTGCTGCCTAGGTCTCTCCTCCTCTTCCATCACTGACCTCCTCACTACTATCTCTACTCATGCCTTGTCTGGTGAATTACTTTTCCTTAGTGACTTCAGTTTAAATTGGTGCTCCCCATCTCATTCCAAATTCTGCCTAAACATTAAGTCCCTTAATCTTTCTCAACTGATCACTGACCCTACTCCACACAACATAAATCCCTCAACCACTCCCTGCTGGACTGGGTTCTTGCCTCCTATCCGCACTGGATTATTGATACCGGCAGCCTTCCAGATGCCTTCAGTGACCACCATCTGATCTTCTGTGTCCGTACACTACACTGCCCCAAGGCCCCTCCCAAGCTCCTCCAGATCCTGTCCTTTCAATCACTGGATTTATCCTCCCTCCACATGGACTTTGCAGCTACTGACTGGTTGCTCATCTCATCTGCCCTCTGCCAACTCCATTGATTCTGCCCTCCATTATTTTAAGCCCAAATTCCAGTCTATCTGGGACCAGCATGCTCCTCTCGGAAAAGCCAGGGTCAGTGGTTCCTAACCCCCCCCCAGGGATCTCTGCAGAATTACTGGCCTGCCACTGTGCTGGAGATCTTGCCTGGAAGGCTCACAAGTTCTTTGGCTCCCCAATTGATTTACTCAAGTATCATGCCTTTTGCAATGCTTGTACCAAAGACACTAGGCTTGCCAAGGTGGAGTAATTTGCCTTCACCTTCCAGACCAACATTAGCCATCCCTCCAAGTTCTGGAAGGTCATCCATGCCCTCTTCTCCCCCACTACCCAGTCCTCTGCTTCAATCCTTCAGATATGTCATGTCACCATTTCTGATCCCCCCTCTCTGTTGCCTCTGAGTTCAACACTTTTTTCACCACCTGTACCTCCTCTCTTCTCTCCTCAGCTCCTTTCTCTTGTCCTTATAGAAACATAGACGTTGATAGCAGATAAGGACCGCAAGCCCCATCCAGTCTGCCCATTTCTTTTTCTACCTTATGAATGTGCCATTGGCCTTTGCTCTGTCAATGGTCTATCTATTCATACTCATCTGTATTGCTCCCTTATGCCTATCCCATGCCTGTTTGAAGCCCTGCACTGTATTCATATCCACCACTTCCTGAGGTAGGCCGTTCCATGCATCCACCACCCTTTCTGTGAAAAAGAACTCCTCTCATTACCCCTTAATCAGCCTCCCTCTAATCTCATGCTGTGTCCTCTTGTCCTGCTATTTTTCTTATATTGAAACATGTTAGACTCTTTCACCTTGTTAAAGCCCTTAAGATGTTTGAATGTTTCTTTTTTTTTTTCTGCCCCCGTGCTCGCTGGTCCCCCACTCCTTCATGCTCCACAGGTTCCCCCCCAGCCCCACTGTCCTTTACCCAGCCCTCCTCTGGTCATCAGATCACAGCCGATCCCTGGGCTATCCCGGCGTATCCCTTTGCCGGGCGGGTCCCCCTCCTCCGAGAGGGAAGGCACCACGGGGAAGGAATGACCCCAGCACACACTACTAGGGCCCAGGGATGCTGCTGAGGAGCAGAAAGCCCTGGGAAGGCAGTGGGGGCACTCAGGGAACAGAGAGCCGTCATCCGGCAGCCAGCGAGCCATTTTTCCCTTTTTCTGTTGGGGGCAGCATAGCGACATCACGGCATACGCCGACGTCCACTCCTCCCCCAGTTAGCATTAGGCCATGCATCCTGTGATACTCCCAGCCTCTGCTAGGAGCCAGCAGACACCGGACCAGTCCTCTACCCTCCCCCCGGAGAAGGAGAGCTGTCCATGGGACGCTCAATCCTTCTCCCCCCGGCTGGCCCTCCAGCTACCCGGGCTCGTTCCGAACCGGTCGCTGGCATCCTGGCAATCCAACCACTGCACCAGCGGGCAGCCGTTTGAATGTTTCAATCATATCACCTCTCCCTCCCTTTGCTCTGGGGTATACATATTGAGCTCCGTTTATCTGTCCTCATATGTTTTCTGATGCTGTCCCTGCACCATTTTGTTTGCCCTTCTCTGGATTGCCTCAGTTTGGTTAATGTCGCTTGTGAAGGTGTGGCTTCCAGTACTGCGCCCAGTGCTCAGATGGGGCCTAACCAGTGTCTTGTAAAGAGGGATTATTACCTCCCTCTTACAACTTGTGATACCCCTACTAATACACCCTAACATCCCCTTAGCCTTACCTACTGCTTTAGAGGTCTGCTTGGACGATTTCAGGTCATCGGTGATGATGATGCCCAAGTCTCTTTCTTCCTTTGTGACTGCCAGCAACTCCCCTCCCAGCCTATAGGTGGCTTCAGGGTTTCTCTTCCCTGTGTGAATGATCTTGTACTTCTTTGTGTTAAACCCCAGTTGCCACTCTTCCGACCATTTAGCTAGTTTATCCAGATCTTATATCCCGTCTCCCACCTTGCCTTCTTTGATTTCCCTTTTTTCCTTCTCTCCTATATCTCCTGCTTTTACTCTCGAGCCCCTCCTAGCCATAAACCCTCACAAGGGCAACAGTCCTGATGGCCTTAACCCCAAACTCCTCCATCTTGCTGCACCTGCTATTGCTCTATCACTCTCCTCCCTTTTAAACCTCTCCTTCTCCCTTGCTTCTGTCCCTGATGCATGGGAAAAATGCTACTGTTGCACCCCTTCCCAAAGGTGGTGACCTATCCTGTCTTGGCAATTACTGCCCTATCTTCCTGCTCCCCACCCTTGCTAAACTTAAAGAGTGCTATTTCTCAACTCTCCACCTTCCATGATTCATCCTCCTTCTTCACCCTTTTTCAGTCTGGTTTCTGTAAATCCCACTCTATTTTCTTCTCCCTCCTATAGCTTACTGACTCCATTCTCTCAGGCATGGATCAGGGCCTTATCACCTCTGCCATTTTTGTTCGACTTGGCCAAAGTTTTTGACACTGTAGCCCATCACCTTATCCTTGACAAATGTATAGCAGCGGGGCTTTCTATATCTGCTACTAACTAGTTCTGCTCCTACCTTGGTGGTAGGACTCAGTCAGTTAGAATTTTTGATTCCTCATCACCTCCACTCCCTGTCTCCACTGGTATCCCTCAAGGCTCTTTCCTTGGCCCAATACTCTTTTCAGTTTTCCAGAATGACTTCCCGCTGCATGCATCTCTGCGTCCATCCATATGTAACCAGATGGTACAGTTCTAGTCCCCTCTGGTTCCCCCCCCCCGATCTGATTGTCAAGCTCCAGCAGGACATTGATAATCTTCAACACTGGTTTTGTTCAAATCAGCTGTTTCTCAATGCCCAGAAAATTGTTCTGCATGATCTTTGGTACAAGGCAGAAGCTCTCAAGGCTTACTGACCTCCCCTCCTTCCATACCCTAAATGGGACCATGATTGATGATGTTCCCACCTTTAAGTACCTCGAGGTCTGTCTCGATCATCACCTCTACTTTTCTGGACATGTGGATGCCATCCACAAAAACTGCACCCTAAACTAGGTGCATTATACAGGAACCATGGTGGCATCCCCCTGCTGGTTCATAGAGCCATTATCCAGCAAATAATTCTCCCCATTTTTGACTATGGAGACATTGTCTACAGCACTGCTCCTAAGTCCACCCTGTCCAGACTGGATACCCTCTTCCACTCCTTCTGTCACTTTGCTTTGGATTGCCTGTCCCACACTCATCATTGCTTCGTTTATACCTCCCTCTCCCTCTCCCTTCACTCCATTGAAGCAAGGCGCCTCTCTCATTGTTCCTCCTTTATCACTAAATTCTGGCTGGGCTCCCTTCCCCCTTATCTTACCTCACTTCTCTCTTCCCCCATAGTTCCCACTATAACTTTCATAACTCTGGATTCTGCTCCCTTGCATTCCCTACTAAGACATGCTTAGCTGGCCAGGCTGCCTTCTCCTACCGCTTCCCTGAACTAAGGAATTCTCACCCCCTCTCCATCTGCTCTGCCTCTTGCCTTCATTCTCTCTTCTCTCTTCTCCTCAAGTCTCTTCTCACTAAGGAAACTTTTAAAGTCCACAAACTGAGCAGAGTATGCTATACCCCAAAAAACAGTAACCTGTAAGCTAGTCAGATAAACATCAAAAAACATTTTTAAACTAATGAGCAAACCAACTAGCCTACTTGCTATGCACAATAAGGAGCATTCAATACGCAGTCCACTTTTTTATGTCCAAAGGACCTCAACAGGCTACACAAGGTGACAAGCAAAATGACCACAGTCCCAATATAATCACTCCTGCTCGCCCTCAGATTCTTGATCTGAAACCCTGGAGTCAATTTGGGAAAGCTATTTGTCTTAATTACACAATCCCGTATAAGGATCCTTAGAGTGTGCGGCTTTAGATTAACTTAACCAAGCTCAGACAATTTAATAAATGCATAGTACCCATTTGCATTTGGTTACCCCCCAAAACACTATTAGTGGGGGGAAAGCTCAGAGTAATGCCATTAAACTGTGTATTTTAATATTCTGAAGTGAGAGTATGACATTCTACGGGTTTATTCCCTCAGACTATTTACTCATGTTGTAATCTAAGGAGTAGAGGGCTCAGGTCTGAGAAAAATCTTGTATGTAATAGTGATCTATAATTTTTAAATTTAATTCTACACATTAGCCACGATATTCAGAATTGTGCCTGGCAAAGGCGCAAGTGGTGGTGCAGTGCAACTGAGTTGCGCTGGAACAAAAAAAGAGATATATTCAAAAGAGGTGTGCCATGGCACATCTGTTCTGAATATAGCACATAATGCGCACGGTGCAAATACAATTCACCAGCACATCTCCCAGACAGGTCTGAATACCAGGAATGGGAATGCTCCAGCACAACTGTAGCTGTGCTGGGCTCAGTTCCCAGATATTCAGACCTGGATATGCAAATGGAGCCATTATGCAAGCAAGGCACAAATGGGGCCATTTGCATGTCATTATGGCACCATTTGCATGCGTTGTGTAGAGCTTGCCAGTGAAATGCGCATGGCGCCCTGCACAGCATGTAGTCCCTGTACCAGGGACTGCAGTAGTACTCCCCCATCCCGTACTATCGCTCACCATAATATAGGTATCCTAATCACCCTGGTAGTCTAGTGGTACCTCTCTCCCCGCTGGCACCCCGATCGCCCGTCAAGTTAGTGTAACAACTTCCCTGGTGGTCCAGTGGTTCAACCCTCCCTGCCCATATCCCCGATCACCGTAGAAATGGCCAGTAGTACTCCCAGGTAGTCTAATGGTACCTCCCTCCTCATCCCATAGCCCCAATCACCGTCGCAATGCACAAAATTCGTTCCCTGGTAGTCTAGTGGTAGCCCGCCCCCCACCATAACCCCAATTGCCCGTACAGTTGATTACACATATCCCTGGTGCTCAGTGGCACCCCCACCCCACACAGGAACCCCAATCCCCCAGCCCCCATCACTGGCAGGCAGCAAACCCGCCGCGCACCTCTGCGGCTGCCCGCGAATGACAGCATATATTATCGGCTGCAAGCCCATCGGTCCACACTGTGGACCGATGGGCTTGCAGCGCATACTGTAATAGCCATTCACAAATATGTGAATGAATGACTTAATTCACAGATTTGTGAATGCCTATTTCAATATGCACTGCAAGCCCATTGGTCCACACTGTGGACCAATGAGCTTGCAACTGATATTGTAAGCTGTCATTTGGCAGGCAACCACAGAGGTATGTGGGTGGGTTTACTGCTTGTCGATGATGGGGGCTGGGTTGACTGGGGTCCTGTGTGGGTGGGGGTGCCACTGGACTACCAGGGATATGTTTAATCAACTGTACAGGTGATCAGGGTTACTGGCGGGGTGGGGGGGACACTAGACTACCAGGGAATTATTTAATTGCATTTACAGGTGATTGGAGGTAAGGGAGGGGCCGGTGGTACCACTAGACTACCAGGGAATGTATTTTGTGCATAGTGACGGTGATCAGGGTTATGGTATGGGGAGGGGGGTACCACTGGATCACCAGGGATGAGATAATGATAATTAGACAGCGATCAGGGATACAGGCTGGGAGGGGGGAACCACTGGACCACCAGGGATAATTGTGGGTGCTTGTGAATGGTGTTCTGGGAAGGATGCCACCCACAGCTGGTGGCTGCTGTGTTGCGCATTGCAATACAGCAGCACGCCTGTGGGTGGCTAGCAGTTGAGCCTTTTTTGGGGGGCTCAGTTTTGTGCCCAGGTATGTGTCACATCTCTGCGCCACACATCCTGGGCTGAATATTGCGATGTGCCACATATGTATTGGCATGCCCCCTGGAGATGTGCTGCATACATTATCTTTGCACCCCGGCACATCTGGAATTGTGCTGCGCAATTCCCCCTTTTGAATATTGCCCCGGGGCACATTTCTGGGGTTGCACTGGTGCAACTCAGTTGCGCCAGGTGCAACCCATTTGAAGATCTCCACCACTATGTGTAACTTCTGCCTAACATAGGAACATGTACGTTGTATAGTGTACATGTTACAACTTGTATGATGAAAATTCATAAATAAAAAGTTCTCTTCTCTCCACTGCAAGTGCTCCTGACCCCCTCTCTGTACCTCTCTTCCCCGCTTTCCACTCCTTACTACTCTCCCTTGCCTTGTCTATTACCCTCTCTAACTCCTCACCCTCCTTCTGCCAAACCCCCTTTTCCCATCTCCAAAATGAATCTTCTAATACCTACTGCTTAGCTTAGCTTCTATCTGCCTGCATTTTTGCATTGTGAACTTAACTGCATCCTCCTGTTTATCTTCAATATGCATTCTACTATATCTTTCTGTGCCAATGTACATAATTTGTTTTTATGTCTTGATGTTACTTGTTATGTATGTGATTGTTATTATTTTTTACCTGCTATGTATTCAGTTCTAATTGCTTATGTGTAACCCCTTTAACCCTTCCCCCCAGGATGCATCTGAAAAGAAGCTGTTACCAGCTCAGAATGTATTTCCTGGTGAAACATTTAAAATAAATAAGTAAATAATAAATAAATAAAACCATCAAGACTGAATTAAAGTAATGTATCTTTAAAAGTTGCATTTAAATAACACAATTGTAATGCTTATGCCTGCCCCCCAGACAAAGAGTTATACCATACAGTCTTTGAGCACTTGATTCTGTTCTGTTGCTGCTGTTGGGATGTAAGCAGGGAGTATTGTTCAAGGTAACTATAAACTTGTCCATGGACCTTGCACTAGGTTAGTTTAGAGAGAACAGACAGTGCAACAGGATGGTAATTTGAGGGATTACTAGCACCCTCCCATTAAGGATAAGAACAACTTTGGCATTGTTCCATATTTCGGGAATGTGCCCTTCCTTTATGCTCCAATTGAGCAAAATAGTTAAAACAGGGGCTATTAAATACATAGCAACTTCGATAAATCTATAAATTATTTGTCTCCAAGCCACCAACCTTATTTGAATTTAATTAATTGCATTAATAACCTCATGTACCTTAGTAATTTAAAATCTAAAGCGGGTCCTTGTTTCACCTTATATGCACTGCTGTCTGTTCTGTTTCAATAGTTTGTTGCAATTTATCAGTATCAGTATTATTTGGAATTTTTACATCTGGAAGGGTGCATGAATAACAGTTTAGTAAATGGACCACTTCTCCAGGTCATTATAAAATATGTTTTTGGACACCAATGTTTTAGAGTCTACCCATTGTTCCATATAGTTTAAAAGTTTCCAGTAAGCTTTTAGCTCTTTGGTGTTACCTGTTTTGGTTTTGCAATAGCTAGAATAAAGTTGTTGAATTACTTTTTTGCATGAATTTTATAAAATCTTATTTTTTTTTTGTCCTCAATTAGAGTTGTTGTTTTGTTGTTGTTGTTTTTTGTTTGTTTGTTTGTTTGTTTTTTGCTGTTTGTCCAAAGCTGATAATTTATTCTTATGTTTTTAATATATTCCATAGATTTGGAGATGCATGTTTATCACAGAGAATTGCACAAGTGTTTGAGAATATTGTGACAGCTAAAGCCAAATGAGTAATGGATCAATGTGCCAATGTTATTAAAGGCGCAAAAGAAGATCTGATAAGTGCTAGATAAGTATGTGGTCAGGAAGAAGGCTAACTGACATCCCTGGCAATGAAATTGAAGTGACTCAGTGGTTGGGGTCTGAAACACAGCATCTGTTAGGGCTCAGGGCATAACAAGGATACAGAGCCACAGAGCTATGCCTCCAGCAATTAATACAGTTTGTTTATTTATTTTATTTATTGGAATTTTGGAAACTACCTTTGAGTAAGAACTCTTTTACAAAGGGTCCACATCTGTTAAACAGTACAAACACAGACAAAATTGAATTTACAGTGCAAATACAGAAATAGTTGAAATATCAGTAGACTCTGAGTCTATCCTTATTGGGGACTTTAATATAAACTGGCCTGCTGCAGAGACTGCGGCCTACAGGGATTCTATAGCAGTGGCAAACCTCACCCAGATGGTTGATTCTCTAACCAGGAAAAACTATAAAACGGGCACCAGCACCCTTCTGGATTGGATACTTACCAATCACCCCACCCGGATCTCCAACACCACTGTCCACCCTGACATAATCAGTGACCATTCCCCTGTTAGTTGCACCTGGACAAATAAATTCAGCAAGCCACCCCTGAGAACCATAACCAGCAGAGTCTTGCCCCATGGCCATCTCAATTACCTCAAAACCTACCTTCTTCAACTGGACTGGTCACCAATCTTTAATGCAACAGATGTAAACATCGCCCTTGACCACTTTATCAATACCTTTAATGGTGCCTGCAACAAATTCGCTCCACTCAAAAAGCATAAAATAAATGCCATCTCTAACCCGTGGCTCACAGGAGACCTCCTAAGGCACCTAAAAGAAAGGGATCAACTATGGGAACTAGCTAGAAACTCTGGGAGGCAAACTGACACCTGTAACTATAAACGTTCTCGAAATGACTGCACCAAAGCCATCCGGCAATCAGAATCTGCCTATTTTAAGAGTGCTCTCACAAATTCATGGTGAAATGGAAGAGACTTCTGGAGCAACATTAAAGAAGTTAGTGGGAAGCAGTCAAAATCCCCCCATCCATGCTCTGTATAGATGGGGTTAACACACTTGATCCGAAAATTATTGCAGATATGTTCAATACTGCTTTCACTGACCTTGGTTCTGTACTTCCCCCCCTATTTCTTTAACAAAGATGATACTCCAATGCACCCTATCTCCTCTGCCTCCTCAAACCACCCTCCTTTCTATTTTAAATTGGTCAAGATACACCAGGTCCGCAGCTATGTCACAAAAGCTATCGCCAAGTCTAGATCCAGCAGCGACTCTCTTGACCTCAAACTTCTATCTCTAACCCTTGAAGAAGTACTCAGACCACTGACCAAGATCTTCAACCTCTCCCTCAGCCTCAGCCAATTCCCAGACAAATGGAAGCTGGCCACTGTGACCCCTATATTCAAAAGTGGTGAAAAACTGCCCATGAAAATTTCTGTCCAATCTCCATTCTACCTCCTCTCTCTAAGGCCCTTGAATGTATTGTGGCCGACCAGCTCACAGAATTCCTGGACACTCACAACATCCTTTGCAAGCAACAACATGGCTTTAGAAAGGGTCACAGCACTTCTGCAGCATTACTCAAATTCACTGGAGCTATTCACCACTCATTGGATAATGGTAAACTAACAGGGGCTGTGTTCATAGATCTAACTAAGGCCTTTGATACTGTCAACCACCATCTCCTACTTGTCCAACTTCGGAAGGCTGGGCTCTCACCTGACTCATTCGACTGGTTTAACAGCTATCTAGGCAACTGGACTCAAAGAGCAAAATAACTGAAACACTCTCTGATGCCAGACCAGTCCTCTCTGGTGTTCCACAAGGGTCTATCCTAGGCCCCCTCCTCTTTAGCCTATTCCTGAATGCACTTCCAGACTCAAGTCCAGAACAGATAATACTCTATACAGACAATGCTGTTATCCTTGCCTCCAATCACTATCCTGTAGAACTGCAAGGTAACCTCCAGCGGGGTTTCACATCAATTGAAAACTGGCTCTTGCAACACAAGCTGTTACTAAATCAGAAAAAAACTAAGACCATGCTCTTCAGCAGCTCGCAGAACAAAAATAAACAGTACCACCTCACAGTCAACACCAAACTCGGAGCCACCATTGATCAAGTTGATACTTTCAAATATCTTAGCATCACCCTTGACTCCAAACTCTCCTATGACACCCATATCAGTAATGTCGCCAAGATGGCCAACACCAGACTGGGCGTTCTGTACCGTCACCAAAAACACCTAACCTCTGAAGCATTGTCTATTGCCGTTCAAAGCTTAGTTGTGAGTGTTATTGACTATGGACTCGTAGTCTATGGCTCTGCCACTACCTCACACTCAAGCGAATTGTCACCTTCCTGAATAAAGCATGTCGTCTCCTCCAGACTCACCCGTCTCACCCCATACCTCGATCTACTCCCAAACTGGATGGCTTCAATTAAAAAAATGAATTCAGTATCAAACCTGCATCACAGCCAAGAAAATAATGATGGGCATTGCCCCCCCAGGAGTCTGCTCCCTTCTTAAAGCCAGAGTAAACAACTGCAACACCAGGAGCTCAAAACCACATCTCTCATTGTCGTACTACTCAAGGTCAAAGGTCTTTCTCTTACAGGGCCCCCAGTTGGCTCAATAACCTTGCCAGTGACATCAATGCCTCGCCAACTCTGGGCACCTTCAAAAAGAAGCTCCACAAATCTCTGGTAGCTTCTAGTATCTGTGACTGCCTTAGCTGAGCACCATCATTTTGACAGCTCCCATACCCACTGCTGTCCATGCCAGTGTTCCCATTAAGGCTGCAGATCTGGGGGTGCACTGCACCCCCTACAAAACCTTTCAGGGGTACAAAATAAATTATAAGGGTTTATTCTACCATTTGTAGAACATTTTTGTGGGGGTTCATGTATTTCAAACAGAAATATGGGGGTACAGTGTACCCCCTTCACACAAAAATGTACTTGAATTTCATAATTTGTACTTGAATCAAGTACAGATGGGGGTAAATGGGAACACTGGTCCATGCTAACCCTGCTCTTCGCGCTTCTCTATTCCCTACTCTTTCCCTTGCTCAACCTTATACTCATATACTCTGTCCTGACAAAGCCCTCTAGGCTGCAATATTCTATTCCACCCCACTCTCTCCCTTTCCCCCTCACTTATGTTGTAATACACCTCCTATTGATATTGTAATATGTTGTGTTACTTGTACTTGAAATCAAGTTGTTATAACCACTAGGCATTATGACTGTCTTACTCTGTAATTTCATAAACTATATTGTCCGTTCTTCTGACGTGGAACCTTTGTAAAAGAGCCTCGACTCAAAGATATTATGTAATCCTAGATTTAAATAAATAAATAAAATAAATAATTGAATTCACAGTACAAATACAGACATAGTTGAGTTATCAATACAGGAAGTAACAAAAAACATAGAAAACAACTATGAGTTTCTTATGAGTTTCATTAAGGGTTTAATACTAAGTGCTATAGGTCATAAGGAAGTATATGAGATAGAGAAAAATGTAGGATAGGGAGAGGGTGGTTAGTGAATGGAGTGTGGGGGATAGAGCAGCCCAGAAGGAGCATTGTCACATTGCATTACAACTTTGGAGCAGAGGAGCTGGGGATGGTGCATGTGAGAGTGTGTGGTAAGGTGGGAGAAGGTGGTTAGAGAACAGAGAGAGAGAGAGGATGGAGAGACAGAGGAGGAAGGGGAGAGAGGGAAGGGAGGGAGAGACCAAGCGGGGAGTGGTGGTATCATGAGAGTGGAGATTGATGGAGAAAAGGAGGGTGGAGGGAGGGGGAGGGGGAGAGAGTGAGAGAAGGGGGGGAGAGAGAGTGAGAGAGATGGGCGATGAGACATGAGACAATGAGAAAGCACAACTACTAGCAGAATAAGAGCTATGGAGCATGAGGTGCCAGAATCTGGGGAGCAGGAGTAGGGCGTGGGGAGGGGTGGACCATGTGAGTGAGTTCATGAGCAGTTGCTGGTAGGCAGGATTGGTGCAGGCCCTGGAGACCCGCTCTGAACAGTTTAGTACTCACAGACATTCTTTTGCAATTAAAACTGCTTAAGTTCAGCTTTGAAGGTTCTAGGATTAGCAGCGTTTAGAATGTTAACTGGGATATCATTAGGCCACAGTGGGGCATGGTAGGAGAAGGATCTTTGACCAAGAGCTGTCCTTCGGAATGGGACACAGAACGGGTGTAGTTCTATATTCCTGTTAATGTACATGGAGTTGGTTAAGGTAATCAGGTCTGTGATACAGGGTGGAGTTAGGCCTAGCATGGCTTTCCTACCTAGGAGGCACATCTGGTATGAGATTCTATTCTTGAGGCTTAATTCGTTTGCTTGCTCATAGAGTACACAGGCGTGTATGAGCCAGTCAGCATCTAGTAACATTCTGCAGGCCTTGTTTAGAGCCGTGCCTACCCTCTTGAGGGTGGTATCAGTTGCTGCTCCATAGGCCACCAGGCTGTAGTCAACCTCAGAGAGAATGGAGCTATTTATGGAGAGACTGAGAACATTGGTAGTGAGGCTTTTCCTGCGCTGATAAAGTACCCCAAGTTTAGTATTTACTGCCTTCACAACCTGGTCAATATGCTGGTCATAAGAGAGAGTATCATCTATTATTACTCCTAGGTATTTAAAGGAATGAACCAGTTCTAGAGGGGCCGACCTGTTGTCGGTAACTGTTAGTATGGGGTACCTCCTCATTAGCTGAGGGCTAGAGAGGAGCATGGATTTGTTTTATTTGTAATTGAATAACAGCCTACGAGAGCTGAACCAGACCTCCAGTTGTTGGAAAGTGGACTGCAGCTCAGCCTGCAGGGTCTCACTGTGGGCACTGCTGCTAAGTATCACTGCATCATCTGCATAGAGGATAATTTTGCTAGCACATGCCTCCGAGAGTGTGTTCAAAAAGAGGCTGAACAGCAATGGACCCAGTATGGACCCTTGTGGAACTCCCGGCAATATGTCCTGAGAGGTGGAAACTGTTGGTCCAATTCTGACCCTTTGAGACCTTCCAGATAGGTAATCTTGAAACCACTGGATGGCATTGGAGGCCAGCCCAAGGGCCCATAGTTCCTTGAGAAGGAAGGGGTGACAGACCATGTTGAAGGTCTTTGTCAGATCAATAAAGATGGATCCAACCAGTTTACCCTCATCCATAGCTTTGTGAGTGTAATCCATGAAATCAACCAACTGTGGCGGTGTTGTGTTTTTTTCTGACACCATGCTGCTGGGGACACTGCAACTGGTATTTCTGGATTTGTATGGGGGCAAACACGAACAATTGGGTTGATTTTCCCACTGCACACTTAGGTTCAAACTTAGACCTCAAGACTCCCCAACAAAACGTTTTATTGATGTCCCCCCCCCCACACACACTGTATACAATATTTTATGTACCATACAAAAACACAAATCAGCCAAATGACTTATTAAATTAGTGGGTGGCTATGGCAGTTAGGTTTGTATTTTTTAGCATCACTAATCACTCTCTGCTGATGCTGCTGGAGAATCTTCATGAATGCTTCTTCATTAGTCAGTCTAAAATAAACAGTGCCTGCCTATCAGACAGTATTGTTGGTCTGGAGGTCATCTGGAGTCTAGGACACAGGCAAGGGGTTCCGTGGCAACCATTTTTTTTTATTTCCTCAAGTCAGGGCAAGTTCTAGAACTCCCTCAAAAGTACTCACTGACTCAACCACTGCTCAAGCCACCTGGGAGATGCTGGGTTTTCCAATAGAAGAGGCCCACCATGCTGGCGGATGCCAGGTTTTCCATTCCTGCTTGTGTGTGACACTAGAAGAGTGCTGCCGTGCTGGTGAATGCAGTGTTTTCTGTTCCAACTCCTGCAGGACAACAGGAAAGGCTGCCGTGCTGGTGGATGCTTGGTATTCTATTCTTGCTTGACACCAGGAGAGGCCCGTCATGTCAGCAGGAACTGGGTTTTTAATTTTTACTTGTGCAGAACACCAGGAAAGGCCTGCCATGCCAGCAGATGCTGGGATTTCTGTTCCTCCTCATGCAGGCCACCAGGAGAGGCCCTTTGCAGGAACTGCTAGGTCACCAGGTACATAGGGTGGGGTGGTACTCTATTATTGTCTGAAAGTTTCATGGCGTTCACAGTGGCTTAATTTCTTTTGTAATTTCTTGCACAATTTCCACAGCAAATTTTTTTTTTCTACTTACGTTGTATGCCCCCTGTTGCTCTTGGCATGCCCCCTTCCATCCAGTCCCCTCAGCTCCATCACCCAGCTTCTCCAGGACTTATCTTCCCTCTGACATCTGGCTTTCTGGACTGTGGCAAGGTGCCTGGTTGCCGGTGCAGGGCCTACAAGGGACAAGACTTCATCCTGCAGCCAAGAAGGGGTTTTCCACCTTGGTTTGTAGATTTCCCCTAGGGCCCAGACTGTACAATGTGTTTGACAGGTGAGCTTCACCTCCATGGAGATGTCCTAACACATCTAGCCATGGTCCAATGTACAGACACACCCAGACCTTTACTGCAACCCGGACATCTCCAGGTGGTAGTATTGCAACGGGTCATAGTGACCTTTCTCCTGAGGGAGGAGAGCTGTCCTTCTGATGTTCAATTCTTCCTCCCCCAGCGGACCCCTGAGCAACCCACATCTGTTCCCAAACCTGGGTCACTGGTGTGGCAGGAAGTAAGCACCAATACCTCAGCCCACCACACCCCTGGGCCGGCTCAACAAAAATGCTTTTAGGGTCTTGCAGCCCACGACTGTCAACATTCAGCATGCCCTAAACCAGGAACTTAACATTCATGGCAGTCACCGTACAATTCCATAGTTAAACATTGCCTGAAACATTTATTAGACAAATAACAGCAGACGTAAAAAAGGAAAAAAAACAGAAAACATAGAATTATAGTACTCTTATTTATAGCTGGTGGTATCAAAGCACAGGGAGATTACGTAAATTTGAGCTGTTAGTAATTATTGACCACTGGGGGCATCCCTGACTGATGCCATGGGAGAGTGAAAAGGGAGAGGAGAGTACTCCATTACTCTTGACACATACTTGTGGGTTAGCGTAAGTGTGAGAGAGAATGGTTAGAATTGGTGGGGGGAACCCAAACACCTGAAGAGTGTGGAAAAGAAACTGCCAAGAAACATGACTGAATGCCTTCTCTGCATCCAAACTAAGGAGCAGAGAAGGGGCACAAGACTTAATAAGATATTGTTGGAGATGTGGCATCCATTTGATATTGTCTTGTGTCTGTGTACCAATGATAAACCCTGTCTGATCCAAAAAAATGAGTACGGGCAATAAATGCTCCATACATTGTGCCAAATAAGCTGAGAAGCTGTTATTGTCCACATTAAGGACTAAGATGGGATGATATGAAAGTCAGAGTTTTTTCTGTATCCTTGGTTTAGGAATAGCAGATATTGTGGCAAGATTCCATGCACCTTGGGGGACTTACTCCCTTCCAGATATCCTGAAAGAGTTGTAGACATGTGAGCAGATTCCCAAAAGATCTTAAAAAAAAAATTCTAGGGGATAGCCATCAGGATGTGGATTTTTCCCAGTTTTAAATGTAGCTATTATCTGAAGGGGACTAGGAAGTCACAAGTTATGTAAACAATTAAAGGACCATATTCGGTTCAGGATTAATTTCCTCTGCACAAAGGGTATGATAGTAGGACTGAAAGGCATCCAAAATGTTATCATATCCAACATAATTTATTTATTTAGTTTCTGTTGACCAGAAGAAAGGAGGGCTAGGCAATCCTGCCTATGTTCAGACTTATCACAGGGGTAGAGGGGAGAGATATAAATGGAAACTAATTGAAACTGAACCAGATTAAGCTGTTGGTGGTAATTTTGTGAATGGGGGAATTTGACCAGAACACCGGGAAATGCCCCTGCTCTTTGGATAGGGGAAGCTGTAGCTCTGTTTCATGGCTGACCACTAAAGATGGCTGATGCAGAGATGGATGAGGATGGAGGTGTAGCCCACCTGTTCACTGACTCTGCCCTTTCTGCTACTTGCAGTTTTGATTTGAACTTGATGGAGGCATTGCCTTACCTTTTGTTGCTGCTGTACCTGGGGAGCTTGTTCAGACTCCATTCCTGCTAAGTTTGTTCATTCTGCCTCAGCTGCTCTTGTCTCGTCACTGACACCTGATGACCCATTGTTGGGCCCTGCTGTTCCAGATCCTGCGTTGCTCCACACTGACGAGCTCAATTTGGAGCAAGTGCTGAATGTGAAGAAACAGAAATTGCTCCAATGCATTGCCAATAAGGAACGCAGCTTTTGGGCTGTGAAAGCCAAACTCCACTATGCTGTTCTGTCTTCCTTAGCTGACTGACATACCTCTACTGCACAGCCTGTCCCTTGCCCAACCCAGAGGGCTCATATGCTACACAGACCATTGTTACAGTCAGCCTCACCTGACCTTGTGGTTCCTGAGTCACAACATTCCTCCAACACTTCCAGTCATGTACAAACCCCTGCACCTGCTGCTTTGCCTCCCAACCCCTTGCATACTGTGATCATGGCACTCTGGGAGGCGGAGTAGATTTGAACTGACACTGGTTCCTGGACTCCGGACCCTTCGGATCCAGCAGTGCAACACTCCCCTGCATCTTCTCCTGTTCATCCAGCTCCCGATCTCTCTGGTGTGGTGGTGTGCACTGATACTAACCCAGCATCTCCTTCTGTTGTTCCTTCGGCCTCACCACCTTTACAGGGCTCACCTGCTCCAGGACTCTCAGAGCTAACCTTTTGTAATGTTACACTTATGAGCCTAGCTGACCCTAACCCTCCTGCACAGGGCACCTTTTTATAGTCACTCCCACCCCACCCTCGAACCTGAACATGGATCCACCTCATCTCCCAGTTGGACTTGCACCATCCTCCCTTCAAGACCCGGGCCAGCAGACCTTTCTGAAACATTTATTTCATTTGTCAGACCTTTTCCAGAACAGAAGTGAACCTGCACTGTGCAGGAATGTGATCCAACTTATGTAAAAAGGTGGCTTGGAGATGCCACCAGACCATGTATACATCACTAGGACTTTGCTGAAGGAATCTTACCAGTTTCAGGCTGCTTAGGTGTATGCCTTCATCCATACCTCTGACCATTACTTTGATGTCAGTTTTAAAACTGTTGAATGTCTGGATAGGTTTTGGGGTCATTGCAACATACATAAAGATACCCCACTTTGGTTACCATTTTTGGCTATATCTATCACTAAACCTACTGTCCACACCACTACCATTTCCTTTAGAAATGAAGGTGTTAATATATCTGATGTTCTGTTTTGGTTGAAGAAAAGATGTGAACTGCTTGAACACCCCTCCCCCATTATCAACTCTGAACTGATCTGGATGGGAGGTTGGAGGGTTAAAGTAAAGCTGATCATGTCAAATAAGGCAATTGTACATCTCCCCAGTGGTTTTTTACCTGGGACAAGATAGGGGAAGCACCAAGTTTGGTCGACAGCGACAATGCCGACCTCCCCCACAGCGATGGCACAATACCGACGCAGATATTGTGCCAACTGTTCTCAAGGTATTTTCTGTGGGGGTCTGTGCCCCCACCCCCCACACCCCTCGGACTTTAGGATTCCAACTCCAGGTTAGAGATGGTCCGGGGAGGGGGTGGAACACTGGGGGAAGGCGAAACACAGAAAAAGGATCATTACCGTGAATGTCGCCGTAATGGTCTTTTTTCCTGTTTCACCATCGAGGTGTTGATGAAAAGACGTGCACCATGAGATAGGGGAGTCCTGTTTTACCCCTGGGCAACCCAAGTCTTGCCACAAGTGCAGGTCCTGCCTCCACCTCAGTAATGCCTGTGACACCACCAGCTGCACCCATTGTCTGAATTTTGGCCAGCTTGCCACTACATGTGTCAATTTATGCTGTTGTAATCTTTGTGAGGAGAAAGCCCACTCTTATGTTTGCTGGCCCTGGGCTTCTCACAATACTGAAGAGTGTGTTTCCCATGAACCACTCATTACCCAGGCTCAACAGCGCAAGGCCCAGTGCACATCTGACCAGGTTCATGATGACCCCACGGTCATCACTGTCTTTCCCCATCCCCAGGAACCTACACCTGCAACAGATGCAGCTTCACCTTCTATCTCTGCTGCTTGCACTGTGCCTCTCTTACCCCTTGTGGCATTTCTCAATCCTATGCCTAGCCCTTCCATGGACCATACTGCCCCCAGCAGTAGGGGTCATGCCTCCCCCCCCCGAGGCTGCTGCTATTTGGTGGTTTGAACCCAAAAAATGGCCTAGTGGGTCCCATGGGAAGAGAACTACTCCTGCAAAGAAAGACAAGCCTATCATCTCCTGTTTGGACCAACTTCTCCTGCAGAATAAATTCTCACCCTTGACTTCCCCTGGAATTGGAGTGATACTAACGGGGATGATGAAGCCTCTGATGATTCCTCAGTTGCACCTTACCTAAAGGACTTCATCCTAGGGTAACCACCTGCAAAAAATGGAAGACCCACTCTCAGGTTACTTAGGGTGGCTGCGCTCATTTCATTTCTCAGTATGATGCCCTCTTTAGCATTATTTACTCTCAATGTTAACATCATTAAAAGTCACCATAAAAGACTGACAGCCTTTTCACATCAGTGCCATTTTTCGTATTCAGGGCATCAGACTGAAGAGTCAATTCGACATCTCCCAGGCTTCTTCTTGAAATTGAACCTGGCAGGGACCGCCTGCTTGATATCCAATACCATTCCATGAGGCTTCACCTTATCTCCCTTTATGCCCCACAAACAAAGTCCCAGAGAACTGCTCTTTTTCAAGTGGTACAGCCTTATCTGTTTACCTCTCGGATACTTGCATGGGGGGGGGAGAGTTTAACTCTGGTTTACACCAAGAAACTGTACTAGTGTGGATCCTCTAAGCTTCCAAACAGAACAAAGTGGGATGAGCCACTGGTAAGATGGTCAGCTAGGTTCTTCTGTGCTGTGGGTCGTGAGCTCTCCAGTGGAGCTATGCTTTAAACTTGCTTGGTGACTTCACAGTTTAAATCCTACTCACCTTTTGGCATACCTAAACAGTTCAGGCAGGTGAAAGAAATCGCTGACTAGTTCAAGGAAACACTGCCTCAGAAATCTGCCCACATAAACAAAGAAGCAAACAGAGAGGAAAACCCAGGAAAACATGCTTGCAGTGTCAACTCAGCAGGTCACAAGCATGCGGTGAAAACTGTGAAACAAGGTATATTACCTTTTGTTCTTTCTAAGGGGTAGCAGTTTACAGACACTGAGTGGTGGACCAGCAGGAACATTCACAAGAAGCTGTTGAAAGTGAAATGCCAGTGCTGCAACAGCCCATCCAGTCCCACATGCAGTATCAAACATCTGCGGGTAAGCAACCCGCTTTGGTGGAGTTAAAAGTTAAAGACTCTCAGTCTCAAGATATGGTTAAGCAACCTCTCAGATCACAAATCATTGTGTCACTAGAGCTGCATGACCGAAAATTACATACAGTCTTTGAAAAAAGTGTATTTTGGTTTGGTGGTGAAATGGCAATGATGGGGAAAACAAGGGGAGGTAAGGCTGTGGAGAAAATAAAACAGACAGAGCTGAGAAACAAGAAAAAATATTGGAAAAACAAAAAGCTGATGTGAAAGAACAAAACAAAATTCAAATGGAAGGTGTGGAACTCCCCTCTTAAAGACCATAGTGATTCTGCAAAGCCCACACACCTGACTGCTGACAGATTCGAGGAATCATTGCAAGCTATTTTGAAAGAGATGAAATCAGGGTTTGACAATTTAACCACAGCAATTTCCTCCTTAAACCAAAAATTGTCGGACATTGTGTTTCCCCGGAGAGCTGTACTGCTGGAGCAGCATCGGTTGTAAGCGCAGCAGGCACAGGGGATGGAGCTGCATCATCAGCAAGCGCAAGGCATGATTCTTCTCGCCACATTGGCAGTGAATGGTGGGACAGTCTGCAGCTGCATCAGTGGTGTGTGGGCACCAAGCACCAGAGGACAAAAGAGGACTGTAGCCACTTGGGGAGCCACATCGACAGCAAATCCAGTGGAAAATCTTCTTGTCATAATGGCGACAAGTGGAGGGACTGTTTTGTGGCAACTGACTGCAGTGGTGCCTAAAGGTGATTTCTTGATTGGCTGCATCGGCGGCTGAAGGGAGAGGCCCTGTAACCAATCAGGGCACAGGGCACCAAGTTTGACTGCAGTGGCTAGGATTATAAAGCCTGAACACCCAGCCGCCAGTCAGTGTTTCCCCGGAGAGCTGGACTGGAGAATTTTTTCCTGCCCATCCTCCCACCCACCCTGCCCTGACCCACCTGCCCACCTATCCCGGCTCCATCCTCTATTAAATGCAGGTTGGAAGAGGAGCTGACAGCAAGGAGTACTCAAGGATTGGCCCTCTAAACTGGGTGATTGGCTGCATCGATGGCTGAAGGAGGATTTTTGGATTGTATAAATTTGCACAGAAAGGCTGATCACTTAAATTGAAAAGTACACTGGGGAAACTGTTATGCAGCATGCTTGACAACTAGGACCATAGGGCAAGAGGGAAAGTATACAGACTGCGGAGTTGACATTTCTTAGGTAGGGCTGTTAGGAAGTGTGTGTTCTAGTGCTGTTATAAATGAGTCTCTAAGGGCCACCAAAGCAGTTCACTATATAGGGGGTGCTAAGGTAGGGTGCGAAGGACTGGGGTAACAAGAGTGAGGGCAACGATGGTCCCTTTGGCAGTCCATAGGTAAAAAATGGCATGGTTTAAGGGGCTCTCATGGTCAGGGCAGGAATTAGAATTGTAAACTCAATAGTCTACTAGCAGGTGGGCAGAACAAAAAGCAAAATGTGGAGAGCTAGGACAGCAGTTAGTGGCACCTGGGGGGGGCAATTTTCCAGGGAAAGAGAAGAAGCATGGGATCGATGGGAGGGAACATAATGGGCTGTAATGGCTGCGGAGCTGCTGTATTCAAGAGCACTTTGTGGAAGCTGGGGGAATGCCGTATCTGTCAGACTGAGGAGGTTGGAGGTCGAATTGGCATGGTTAAGGAGGGACTGCTCAATGAGAGAAAGGGAGTGGCATGGACAGGTGGATGAAGAGGGGACAGGGAGGAAAACTGTGAGAGTAGAGGAGGGAACAGGATGGGAGGAAGGGATGGAGGGGCCAGAGCAGGCAGGGGGCAAACAGCCTATGGACAGAGGGGAGATGGGGAGAGGGTACTCAACAGGGGTCACACAGGGGTATCAAATAGGTATTGGCCTTTGGCTGAGTTGGTGAAGAGGAGGATATACAGGGGAGAAGGACAGAGAGTCCCAGAGGGCCACACCCAGGAAGAGAAAAAGGGGACTGTGCATGGGAAGATGCATAGGAGGAGTGCAGGGGAGGAAAAGCGGGGGTAGAACACAGACAGGATGAATGGCCAAGGAAGGTCAAGGTGGATTGGCAACACATGGGGGGACAGGGAGGAGGACTTGGAAATAGGTAGGGAGTTGGGTAGGGGGAGGCAGGATCTGAGATCCGGAGTCAGGAGGAGTGGCAGGAAAGAAAGGGCCATAGGAGAACAAGCAGGGAAGGAAGGGGAACAGAGGCAGGCATCTGCACCAGGGGAAGGGAGTGAGAAAGACCAGAACAGTAGGGACAAAGCAATCTCGGTGTTAGAAGTGGCAAGGGCAGTTGTAGTGTATGGGGATTTGATCATAAAGGGAATTCACTGGCAAAGGAGGAAAGTAACTTTTAAGGGGAGATCAGTTTTTTGTGATCTAGGAATGGAGGCCAAAAATGCGCTCCCTACAATTAAGGAGTGCATCAATTTAATAGGCGGTAAACCACACTTAGTATTGCATCTAGGAACAAATGATTTAGCTGGGGAGGAGGTGGAGGTGGATTAAAGGAGATTCAGGGAGCTGGCAGAGGGATGTAGAGAGTTGGTCTATTCCCTGGCCTTCTCAGAGGTCCTACCGGAGCATTGAGCTATCATGGCCAGGCAACTCAGGGTAAAGGAATTTAACATCTGGCTAAGGCAGTGGTGTGGGGGGAAGGCTTCACATGCCTGGGACACTGGGGGATACGTGGGTGGATGAACAGCTGTACGCAAGGGACAGGTTGCATATAAGTGATGCAGGAGCTAGATTGCTAAGAGTGAAATTACAGGAGTATATTGATGAAAGACTGGCAGTTGACTTAAATTTAAACTAGACAGGAGAGAGTGCAGCATTAGGAGGCAAGGAGACTCTCGGCCTAGCAGAGATAACCTAGCCCACACTCTCCCATTGGGAGTACCAAGGGACAGCAGGAGAGAAGGGGATCAAAAGTGTTGGGGGGATAGAAGGGTATACTGGCCAATGCCAGGAGCCTAGGGAATTAAATGGCAGATCTGGAGGCAGTAGTAGGAGTGGACGACCTGAACCTAATCATGATAACAGATTGCCACAGCTGGGAAGTGACACTACAGGGGTACAGTCTTTTTAGGAGGGACAGGCAGGGAAAAAAGGTGGCGGGGTAGCCCTGTATGTGAGGCGTGGGATAAGAGCAGTGGAGGGTAAGGAGGAAAAAGGATCAGCTGAGGTCCTTTGGGTCACCATAGGAAGGAGGGAGGGACAATAAGGATAGGGGTGGTCTACAGACTGCCACATCTGGGTGGGGAAGTGGATACAGAAATGGCTAGGGATATACAGGAAAAGGCAAGTAAAGGGGATCCCAGTGGTTGGTGACCTGAACCTACCTGACGTGGACTGGCAAATATCATTGGCCGCATCAAATAAAAGCAGGGACTTGTTAGAATCCTTGCAGGATGCGTTCCTACACCAGCTGGTAAATGAACCCACTAGCAGGGAGGCTACACTGGACATTGTCTTGACCAATGGGGACAGCATGTGGGGGGTGCAGATGGGGGAAAACCTAGGAGACAGTGACCACCAGATGGTCAGGTTCTCCATCCGGGCAGGGTCAGAATCGGGTAGGTCAACCACCAAGGTACTGGACTTCAGGAGGGCAAATTTTGGGAGAATGAAGGACATCCTATGGAGGGAACTAGAGGGGACTCAAAATCTACAGGAGGTAGAGCAGCTGTCGGGGGAAATATAGGGTGGAATCCTGAAGGCCATGGAGCAATGCATCTGCAAAATTAGCAAAAGCAAAAGGGGTAGGAAACCCTGTGATTCATGGTGGGGGTTAGGGAGACCATCAGGGAGAAAAGAAAAGCATTCAAAGATTACAAACTGTCACAAGGAATAGAGGAAAAGGCAGTCTACAAAGAAAAACTCAAAGTAGTGGGAAAAACAATAAGAAAGGCAAAAGCATGTACAGAGGAGAAAATAGCTAGGGAGGTGAAAAGGGGGTGTAAAATATTCTTTATGTACATGAGCATCAGAAGGAAAAACAGGCAGGGGATTCCAAGATTTCAGGGGAAGGGGGAGTGAGCGTAGAAGAGGATATTGAGAAAGCAACCCTACTCAATGAATACATCACATCAGTTTTCATGGGTAAGAAGGAAGGAAGAGGGCCTGCATTAATAAGAAGGGGGTTGAGGGGCAAGGAGGTAGACACAAGTCCCTTTACAAAGGCGAGGGTGTTGGAGGAGCTGGGAAAAATAAAAACTGACAAGGCTATGGGGCCAGATCAGGTACACCCAAAGGTACTTAGGGAGTTAATGATGAAGCTGGCGGGGCCTCTTGACAAGCTGTTTAATCTATCCCTCAAATCAGTAAGAGTCCAGGATCACTGGAAACAGGCGGAGGTGGTACCACTATACAAGGGAGGGAGAAAGGATGAGCCTAGCAACTACCACCCAGTCTGTCTTACCTCTCTGGCAGGCAAGCTAATGGAAGCTGTCATAAAGGAGAGACTGGTAGAATACCTAGAGGAAGACGGGCTAATGGATGACAACCAATATGGATTCATGGGTGGTAAGTCATGTCAGACCAACCTGATTGAATTATTCGAGGGTGTAATGGAAGTGTATGACTGGGGGGAGTGGTGGATGTAGCCTACCTGGATTTCAGGAAGGTATTTGACTCCATCCCCCATAGAAGGTTGGTAAGCAAGTTAGGTATTTTACGGGTGGGGCTAAGCTCACAAAGTGGGTGGAGGATTGGTTGGGAGGGAGGACCGAGAGAATGGTGGTCAATGGGTGGCACTCCAGAGAGCTAGGGATGATAAGTGGGATACCACAAGGATCAGTGTTGGGTCCCATATTGTTCAATGTGTATGTAAGGGACCTGGCAGAGGGTCTAACTGGAAAGGCGTGTCTGTTCACGGTTGACACAAAAGTCTACAACAGAGTGAATACTCCGGTGGGGGGAAAAAAATTAAGCAGGATCTAGCCAGGCTGGAGGAGTGGGCACAAAAGTGGCAACAGAAATTTAATGCAAAAAAGTAAAAAATAATGCACATAGGTTGGAATAATCCTAGGGCTAGTTACTGCCTTGGTGGGGGGGAGACACTGCAGGCCACAAAGCAAGAAAAGGACCTGGGAATTTGGATCACTGACAGTCTTAAAGTTAGGTACCAGTGTGAACAAGTGGCTGGTAAAGCAACAATCAGGGGATGTTACACATATAACAATACACCTTGGTATCAATGACTTGGCAAATCACACAGTTCAGGAGGCCAAAAAACACTTTGAGGACCTGGCCAATAAACTTTCTTCCCTTCCATCCAAATTAGCCTTCTCAGAAGTGCTGCCAGTGGGGGAAAAAGGAAAAAGCACCAAGTGAGTCAAAGAGATTGAAGTAGGCAAATTCAGCTCATGGCTGTGTGATTGGTGCCAAGACAAGGGATACCACTACATAGGGAACTGGCACAACTTTTGGGAAAGAGCTTTTTTAAATACAACAGATTGCACCTAAACAGAGAAGGTATGTGAGCACTCGAACACAAATTTGATGTCTCTACAGGGAGTTTAAACTAAATAAAGAGTAGTATGATGCAGGTCACATCCCTGCCGTCAGTGGGCTGGTCAACACTCCCCAAAATGCCAACTGTGCGCATGCGTCTTCAGAAAACAAATCAGAGCCAACATCTGCCCGAACCAGCAATCTCCATGATCTCTTGGCCGGAAAGAGCAAACTGGAGCAGTAAAGGAAGAGGATACAACCTCGTGCCAAAGAGGATGCACATTCCTGGAAGGCAATGGTTGCAAATACTAGGAGCATAACCAACAAACTTCCCAAACTCACAGCCATCTTGGAAACAGAAAGGTTGGACTGGGTGGCTATAACAGAAATGTGGTTCACGGAAAACCACGGATGGGATATGGCCATTCCCGGTTACAATCTATTCAGGAAAGATAGGCAGGGCAAAAAAGGGGGGGAATAGCCATTTACATTCAGGAGGAAATAAAAACCACAGAAGTAAAAAGGCAACCTGGGGACTTCAAGTCACTGTGGCTAGCAGTAGACACGGACAAGGGAAAACCCTTTAGGATCGGCGTCATGTACAGGCCCCCAAATCAAGGAAATAAAGGAGACAAAGACCTAATAGAGGGAATCCATAAAATGTCTGATAAAGGCAAAGTAATACTAGTGGGGGACTTCAACCTACCAGATATTAACTGGAGCACACCAATGGCAGCAACAACAAGAAGTAGGGACTTCTTATTTTCACTACAATGCGTGGGACTATGCTAACTTGCTAAAATCCCAATAAGGGGAGGTGCCATTTTTGATCTTGTCCTCACAAACTCAGAAAGGATCAAGGACACTGAAGTGGGATGCCATATGGGCAACAGCGACCATCGCATGGTAAGCTTTAAGGTAAACATAACACAGGACACCAGCCACTCAAAGATAAAGGTGCTAGATTTCAGAAAGGCTGACTTCCAAAAAATAAGGAACAACATAAGTAGCCAGTTAATGGAAACAGAGGTTGAGGAGGTGGAGATCATGTGGGGGAGACTCAAGAGAGCAATAAAGACTGCCACAGATCAATGTGCCAGATGGGTCAGCAAAGCAAACAGAAAAATAAATCATCTATGGTTTTCCAAGAAAGTGGCTACCGCAGTCAAAGAAAAAAAGAAGGCATACAGCATATACCAGGAAACCAAAACTGAGAAAGACTGGTTGCTGTACAAGGAAAAATGAGAGAATCTAACAAACAAATTAGAAAAGCAAAAGCCCAGACAAAGGAAAAGATAGCAGAAGGGGCAAAGAGAGAAGACAAATAATTTTTTAGATACATTAGGGCACGAAGGAAGGCAAAAGAGGGAATAGTAAAGATTACTACTGAAGAAGGGAAATGCACCCAACATGACCCAGAGAACGCTGAAATCCTCAACAAATACTTCTGCTCGGTGTTTACCAAAGAGGACACAGGGGATGACCCAGCCCTGAAAAAAATCAACATCCCAGGAACAGGGGGTAGACACGAGTCCTTTTACAGAAGCCGAAGTACGGGAGGTGCTAAATAAACTAAAAGCAGACAAGCCATGGGACTAGACGAGATGCACCCCAGAATCCTTAAGGAACGGACAGAATTAGTATCCCCTCTGGCACTTCTGTTCACAGAATCCTTGAAGAGCAATGTGGTACCCGAAGACTGGAAAAAGGCAATAGTGGTTCCATTTCACAAATTAGGCAGTTGCAAAGAGGCTAGAAATTACAAATCAGTGAGCCTCACATCTATAGCAGGGAAACTAATGGAGACACTACTCAAACAGAGGATCATAGCATTCCTTGAAACTAGCAGCCAACAAGACCCTAAACAGCACAGTTTCACAGCAGGTAGGTTATGGCAGACAATCTGCTCAAGTTTTTTGACTACGCTACAAAAATAGTGGACCACCGTGGGGCAGTAGATGTGGTCTACCTAGACTTTAGTAAGGCCTTCAACCTGGTTCCACACAGAAGGCTGGTAAAGAAGCTTGAACACACAGGGGTTGGTCCAGAAGTTGTCAGATGGGTACAAAACTGGTTACAAGGCAGAAACCAGAGGGTACAGGTTAATGGAACGCAATCAACAGAAGGCAGGGTGACCAGTGGGGTGCCCCAGGGCTCAGTGCTGGGGCCTCTGCTGTTCAATGTTTTTTACAGCTGACATCTCTGATGGACTGGAAGGGAAGGTGTGTCTGTTCGCAGATGACATCAAGATATGTAGCAGGGTGAACACCTCAGAAGGAATGAGCAAGATGGAAGCTGACCTCAAGAAACTAGAAGAATGGTCTGGAGTGTAGCAGCTGAGATTTAATGCCAAAAAGTTCAAGGTCATCCACACAGGAAATAAAAATCCAAGAAAGGAGTATTACATAGGAGGCAAAAGACTGGCAGCCTCAAACCAGGAACGAGATCTGGGAATCATAATCTCAAATGACTTAAAGGTTAAAAAGCAGTGTGAGAAGGCAGCATTGACAGCCAACAGAATGCTGAGCTGCACTGGGAGAGAAATCACGATCAGGAGGAGAGAGGTGGCACTACCACTGTATAGATCTCTGGTAAGGCATCACCTGGAATATGGAGTTCAGTTCTGGAGGCCTCACCTCAGGAAGGACATTGACCAGGTGGAAACAGTACAGATTTTAAGTAAGAAAAAAACTCTTGTTATTTCAAACAAAAAATGCTGTTAAATCATCAAGTCAGGAGATAAATATAATTACATTAGATGGAACCAGTCTGCAGGTAGTGTTCGAATATAAATATTTGGGGGTACTCTTAGATTGTAGTTTAGTTTTTGGTAAGCATAGAGAAAGTATAGTGAAAAAAGTGAATATTAGATTGGGGGTCATTAGAAGGAAGACATCATTTCTGGCAAAAGAAGTTAGAACTAGAGTAGCTTTGCAACTCTTAATGCCAATACTGGAATATGAGAGTTTATTTTATCAGCATGCAATTAAGTCATCTTTGGAATGCATAAACAAAGTATATTATAAAATAGCTAGGTATGTTTAACAATGTCATAAAAATACTGATCATTGTACTATATTACAGAATTTAGATTGGGACATGCTAAAGATATGGAGAAAGAAAAGATTGAGGCAGAGGACTTTCATGGCATACAGGGATGGAAATGGTACATCATGTATGCCTATACCAAAGAATAAATACTCCTTGAGGGTTATCCAAAATAGAGGTCTGAAGTTACTACTAGTGAAAAATTGATATAGTCAGATGCAAAGGAGTTATTATCTACCAAAGATTTGGAATGAACTGAAATTGGATGTTAGGAATGCAAGTAGGTTGAATCAGTTTAGAAGAGGCTTGTCATCAATGTGGAAACTAAATTGTCAGTGCTTAGAGTCCTAAGGAAATTGAATTGTGATTTTTTGTGTTTGTTCATATTGGTTATTGAATGTGTTTTATTTGTTATTGTATCATGTATTGTGATTGAGTCTTGCTGTTGTATTGTCATTTGTGGAACCATGTCAAGTTTTTGTACCTTGTAACCATAATCTACACAGGACAATCTTGTAAACAGGGCATAATAGTCCTAATGATTAACTCCTATCAAAAAATAAAATTTTTTATCTATCTATCTATCTCTATCAACAGAGAAAGGCAACAAAAATGATTCAGGGTCTGCAGTACATGTCCTACGAGGAAAGACTTAGGGAACTGAATATGTACTCCCTGGAGCAGAGAAGAGAGAGAGGGGAAATGATTGAAACATTCAAGTACATAAAAGTCATGAACAAGGTACAGGCACAGGAACTTTTTCACTTCAAGAAGGGCTGCAGGACCAGGGGACATGACCTCAGGCTGCAAGAGAGATGTTCTCTAACAACACCAGAATGTTTATCTTCACAGAAGAGTGAACAGCCTCCCCAAGAGATTGGGGGGGTAAACACTGTGGAGGGATTCAAGAATACATGGGATAGACACAAGGGAGCCCTGACTACAGAGGGCAACTAGAGTGTCAAAACAGGTCTAAAACAAATGGGTAGACTAGATGGACCTAGCAGTTTCCTTCTGCCATCAACTTCTCTGTTTCAATGTTTCTAATGTTAGCATGCATTGGGATGGGCTTCACAAGTAGGAGGAGGAAGGTGATCATGCCACTATACAAAGCACTGGTCAGACCACAACTGGAACACGGGGTACAGTTCTGGAAGCCCCACCTGCAGGGTGACAAGGATAGGCTGGAAAGGGTCCAAAGAAGGGTGACCAAAATGGTCCAGGGGATGCAAGGAAGGCCATGTGGAGAGAGGCTGGAGGAGCTAGGTCTGTATTCACTGGAGATGAGAAGGGAAAGGGGAGACATGGTTGGGACCTTTAAATACATGAAGGGACTAAATAAGGTAAAGGGGGATAGCATCTTAAGGCTAAGCGAAAACAGAACCACCAGAGGTCATTCACTCAAGCTGGAAGGGGCAGATTTTGGGGGGACATAATGGGGTGTTACTTCTCACAAAGGGTTGTGGTTCCATGGAACAGGTTGCCGGAATGGATTGTGGAAGCAGATATTGTAGAAGAATTCAAGACAGCATGGCATATCTACATGGGACTTGGGCAGGGAGGTGTGGAAGGGCAAGGGGGTGGGAGGTAAACAAGGCATAAGGGGGTGATATCTCTTTCAGGCAGACTGGATGGGCTGAATGGTCTTTTGCTGCTGGCAGGATTCTATGATTCTATGATTGTGGAGAAGTTGTAATCTCTAATAATTTGCACAGGTGAATTTGAGCAAAGGCTTGGCGTGATGAAGGATGAACTACCCAAAATAGCCTATGATATGAATAGTAACAGCAAATAGTTGGAAGCATTCAAATTAAAAGTAGAGGACTTAGAATCAAGGTCACATCGAGATAATTTAAAAATTGGTAACGTCCCAGAAAGAATTGAATGTCTTGATCCTATACACTTCTGTAAAGAAATGCTTACAAGAATTTGGGGCTTGAAGTACCACAAACAAAAAAAACTGAGCTAGATAGAGCCCATAGAGCATGTGGATCTCAACATAACAGAGACAGACCAAGATTCATGTATGTTTACCCCCTCCGGTTTCAAGACCAAGAAAAACTTCTGTTCAAAGCCAAAATGGAAAAAGGCCTATTTTATAATGGGATTAAGTTGCAAGTGCTCTTTGATCTGCCCCCTACAGTTCTATTCAAAAGAAAGCATTTGATTCAATTAGGGACAGACCCAGGTACAAATGTTTACCCTTTTCTCTATTATAGCTGGCTAAGCTACAAGTTAACATTGATGGAAAAATAATGATTTTTTTTAATACCCCTCAGGAGGTTGAGGAAGTGTTGCTAAATAGGTCCCATTATGATTCAGAACGGACTACATCAACTACTTTAATGGCAAAAGTTAAATCCTTTGTGAATTCTGCTCCTTCAATTAATATTGAAAATCAAAATAGGGAAGTTAAAGACTGTAAAAGATTCAGAAGACATGCAGTTAATGCATTCTGTGAACTCAGGGAATATTGTTGGAACTAAAGCAGTTGGATGTGGGGAATGAATAAGGTTTAGGCAGAATGAAATAGTGAAAGTGGGGTACTTAAGAAGAAGAGTGTTAAAAAGTCAAGTATCATTATGGATTACCCAAAGATAAACATAAGGATTAACTCCACTCCAATATAAGTTGCAAATATATTTCAGTTTATTTCTCTTCACTATAGATGGATGATGGTTTCGTAGCCACGCCACTTCCTCAGGCCCTTCAGTGATATATCTATTAGAGACATGCATATATCAATATCATATTTTGTATCATCTCTCTTTTACTCAAATTAAACACAATCGCTTACATGTGTCCCTTAAAACACCATTAACTGTTCTAAAACTCTATATTGACAATGCTGTAACTCCAGTTGTTGTTATTATAGTGAGCTTGGTGCACCTACAAACTTTGCCAGCACCTCTTCTATATTACTTTATGTTACTCTCTCTGTAAACATTCCAATACATTATGCAACCAAAATATGCCCTGTGCCTTTAATGCTTTCTCCAGTCTTTCTCTGTGTGTTATTTCTCCTGTGTATTCATTCCACCAAATACATCATCCGTGTTTAAATAATTTTTATACATAAATTATGTATTACAGAGCCTATCCTAGAGTGATAAACATTCTGGGTGGGATATTCAGACTGCGCCAGGCTGTGACGCAAGCCTGGGCACAGCGCAACTTGGATGCGCAGGGGCATTGACAGGGGGATATTCAACGGAACTGCGCCATGGCACAGCATCGTTGAATATCACTCCTTGGCCACCCGCAGTGCACATGGCGCAGTGGCACTGCGACAGCGCAAGTGGCCAGAGAGGAGCAGGGGGATGCGTAAGCGCAAGTGCCACTGCGATAGGTGCAACCACCGCGATATTCAAAAGTGCACATGCATATGGGGCCATAATGTATGCAAGGCGCAAATGGGGCCATTTGCATGTCATTATTGACCCATTTGCATGCAGGTGCACCGATCCCCGGCGACTTGCGCCTGGCACCCTGCCAGGCTGCAGCCGTCAGGGACCGACGCCCCCTACACATCGCGACAAAGTGCCACAATGCCCGATCACGGGCATGTGTAAAAGTAAAAACATGTCCAATATCCCTGGTGGTCCAGTGGACCGCTCGCAGCCCAATCGTGGGCATATGTAGAATAAATATTAGTCCTATATCCCTGGTGGTCAAGTGGACCGCTCGCGGGCATTCGTGATATGTTATAGTCCCATATCCCTGGTGGTCCAGTGGACCACTCGCAGCCCGATCGCGGGCGTCAGTAATTAATAATGACACTCCAATCCAACCCTGGTGGTCCAGTGGTACCCCCCTCCCCACCTGCCCACTGAGACCCACCACCCCACTTCCCCCATCAGCGGCAGGCAGCAGCCCTCCAACCGCCTGTCACCCTGCCGCCCACTGACTGACCCGTGCGGTGGGCTGTATGCCCATTGGTCCACAGCATGAGCCAATGGGCGTACAGCCCGATACTACACAGTCCAGCTATGCTGAATGGATCCATTCACATATCTGGACTGTGTATATCGATGGGCTGCACGCCCATTGGCTCACACTGGACCAATGGGCGACAGGAGTCAGTCCTGGCGGTGGTGGGCAGCAGGTGGGTGGGGAGCTGCCGCCCACCGCTGACTGGGGGAGAGCGGGGCCGTGGGTCTCAGTGGGCAGGTGGGGAGGGGGTACTGCTGGACTACCAGGGTTGGATTGGAGTGTCCTTATCAATTATTGATGCCCGTGATCTGGCTGCGAGCTGTCCACTGGACCATCAGGGATATAGGATTTTTATTTTCTACAAATTCCCGCGATCAGGCTGCAAGCGGTTCACTGGACCACCAGGGATATAGAACTTTTATTTTCTACAAATGCCTGCGATTGGGCTGTGAGCAGTCCACTGGACCACCAGGGATATAGGACTATTTTTACTACATATGCCCGCGATCGGGTATGGGGGGGCGCCACCATGAAGGTGCCGCCCGGAGCTCGGGTGGCCACCCACAGGTGGCAGCTGCCGTGTTGCACCCTGCAATATGGCAGCTCACCCGTGGTGGCCAACTATCCTTTTTGGCTCACCTGTGTGCAGCGCAGGTAGGGTTGCACATGCATGGGCTCAGCACATCCCGGCTGAATATCGGATGCGCGGAGTATGCATGGGCACACCCCACCCTGCGCTACAGGCATTACTGACTAGCGCCCGCACATCAGGATTTGTGCCAGGCACATTCCCCCTTTCAATATTGCACCAGGGCCCAACCCTTCTGAATATCCCGCCCTCTGTTTTCATTTCCTTTGCATCTGTTTAATTTAATACAAACAGCTGTTGTTCAGTGCTTAGTCATTGTACTTTTACTCTAAGCTTTTTTAAGATTTTGCTCTTAGCTCGCTTGCTTACCTTTATATGCTTATGTATTAACTTCTCTTTTATGTTGCTACTAATGTAGGGTTTGTCCTATTATTTCTTTTTTTCTCTAATATAAAGGAAAAGAATGTTATAGTCGTCTGTCATTTCTAAGTTTTGTATTTATTTCTCAAAACACCTTATCTATTTACTGACCCATGCTCCAAGCCAAAAAAAAAAAAAAAAGACAGGCAGACAAAGGCTTATGGATGCAAAACCTCTTCTATGACTCCAGTGCACAAAATAATGTTATTCATACCACTCATTTTCAAGATGCCTATAGGGCAGAGGAGGAGGTATTTAGGATATGAGCTATGTGTTTAGGGTCTGTGACAGCAGTGCTGTTGTTAACAATGAGGGAGTGGGGAAGACACGAGTTTGCCATTTAGTTCATTCAGCTTGTCCTAGAACTTTCTGCCTGAGCCCCAGGTAGAGGTGAGGGAAGACTTGTAGTGCTTGGCCTTTGCTTTACAAGTCTCCCAAGTGCATTTGTTTCTCATGGCCCGATAGTTTTGTCTGTCGACTGGTTTGCCTTAGTTGAGGGCATATTGCCACAGGGAGTCACGAAGGCACATTAGGTCCAGGAGGGTCTGGGTAATCCAGGGGGTGGAATGACCCTTGATGTCACATTTCACAGAATAGAAAAATTTATCACAGGCGGTGGAGAAAGCGGAGATAAAGCGGTCAAGTGCCACGTTGACATCAGGGGCATTATGGACGGGTGACCAGTCTAGGAAGTTGAGGTGCAGTTTCAGGCACTGGCACATGCCTGGCTTAAGATGCTGTTGAAAAATGAGTTGGGGGGTTGGAATTTTACAGGACCAGGTACAGGTCACAGGGGAGTAGTCACTCATGGCATTGGGAAGCGCTGTTACGCTTGAGATTCTGGAGGGGCGGTTAGATAGTATCAGGTCAAGCAGGGTTGCATTGCCAGTTTTAGGGTTAAGCCTGGTAGGGGCAAAGTGTCGACGGGCTAACACCCCCACAAAACAGAGGAGCAGCAGGGAGGAATTTACCTTTACAGGCTCCTAGGATCACTCTATCCCTGCTGAATGCAGGTCCCAGAGAAGTGAACTACAGGCTGGGGAGCCAGGGCATTTACAGGCTCCTAGGATCACTCTATCCCTGCTGAATGTAGGTTCCAGAGAAGTGAACTACAGGCTGGGGATCCAGGGCCTTTATGGGCTCCTAGGATCGCTCTATCCCTGCTGAATGCAGGCTCCAGAGAAGTGAATTGCAGGCTGGGGATCCAGGGCATTTACAGGCTCCTAGGGTCGCTCTATCCCTGCCGAATGCAGGTTCCAGAGAGGTGAACTACAGGCTGGGGATTCAGGGCCTTTATGGGCTCCTAGGATCACTCTATCCCTGCCGAATGCAGGCTCCAGAGAAGTGAACTACAGGCTGGGGATCCAGGATCTTTACAGGCTCCTAGAATCGCTCTATCCCTGCCCAATGCAGGCTCCAGAGAAGTGAACTACAGGCTGGGGATCCAGGGCCTTTATGGGCTCCTAGGTTTGCTCCATCCCTGCCCAATGCAGGCTCCAGAGAAGTGAACTACAGGCTGGGGATCCAGGGCATTTACAGGCTCCTAGGATCGCTCTATCCCTGCCGAATGCAGGTTCCAGAGAAGTGAACTACAGGCTGGGGATCCAGGATCTTTACAGGCTCCTAGAATCGCTCTATCCCTGCCGAATGCAGGCTCCAGAGAAGTGAACTACAGGCTGGGGATCCAGGGTCTTTACGGGCTCCTAGAATCGCTCTATCCCTGCTGAATGCAGGCTCCAGAGAAGTGAACTACAGGCTGGGGATCCAGGGCCTTTATGGGCTCCTAGGTTTGCTCTATCCCTGCCCAATGCAGGCTCCAGAGAAGTGAACTACAGGCTGGGGATCCAGGGTCTTTACAGGCTCCTAGAATCGCTCTATCCCTGCCGAATGCAGGCTCCAGAGAAGTGAACTACAGGCTGGGGATCCAGGATCTTTACAGGCTCCTAGAATCGCTCTATCCCTGCCGAATGCAAGCTCCAGAGAAGTGAACTACAGGCTGGGGATCCAGGGTCTTTACAGGCTCCTAGAATCGCTCTATCCCTGCCGAATGCAGGCTCCAGAGAAGTGAACTACAGGCTGGGGATCCAGGGTCTTAACGGGCTCCTAGAATCGCTCTATCCCTCCTGAATGCAGGCTCCAGAGAAGTGAACTACAGGCTGGGGATCCAGGACATTTACAGGCTCCTAGGATCGCTCTATCCCTGCTGAATGCAGGCTCCAGAGAAGTGAACTACAGGCTGGGGATCCAGGGCCTTTATGGGCTCCTAGGATCGCTCTATCACTGACGAATGCAGGCTCCAGAGAGGTTTTTCCAGGCCTTCTGGGGCAGCAGACTTAACCCAATAAAATGTGAAATGACCTATAGACCCATTGCCCAGGTGGGCATGAATATGATTAATCTGATTATTTTATTATTACAGTACATACTTGTACATTAATTATTGTGTTGTCTTCTATCCTGGGTGACAAGACTGGAGCAATGTCTTACTCAACTGGTTGGGCCACTGTAGGCTGGCCTGGCTGGAATTTAAATATAAATTGATCTCATCGGATAAACTTGTGCCCCCCTCCATTAAGCCTCTGTTTAAAAAATTTGTGAAATGTAAGATCCCATGCGATCCTCTCCTTACCCTAGCCAGAAAAGGATTCTACAGTACCATGATGGAGGTGGCATTTTGCTCTGAGTTAGTTATCCCTCATTATAAAATGGGTCTGGAGTTTTGTGTGTCTTGATTGACTGAGAGGTACCTGTGGCCATGTCTTTATCAGAGCATATTGTGCCAGCTGCAGCTATTCGGCCAGTCAGGACTCACCACAAGAAATCTATCAGTGTGCAAACATCCGGGAAATGCCAACCGAAACCTCTGTGTTGTAGTGCCCCTCCACTCTGTAACAGATCCACTAAATTACCCAATCAGATGAAGTAAAGTAAGAATATTTATTAGAAAAACTCTGACTTCTGCTACCTGAAACAGCTGTCAACAATGTTCCCTTCACAAACACCTACCCACAATCCACCAAGTGTCATCATGCATGCTGGCAAGAAACAGTTTTAGTATCACAGCCGACACCTGCGATTCCACCAGCCTTGCTGCCATTACTGTAACAATTATTGAACACTATTAAAAGTACCGCCATTGGCACAGACAGAAAACACAGTTTGGGATGAGCATGACCACAGACTGTCACAAAAAACCTCACCGTTCTGCTGCCATACAGTGAAGGGCTACAAACAAGTAGCTACAGTGGCTGGTAAGGGACACACTCAATCCCAGCTCCTACTGAAACTAGTTCCTCTCCATTTGTACCATCCTGTCAGTCATGGAAAAAATCCAGATTTTGCCAAAGGAGTTTGTGTGTTTGGGGTGGGGACACAGACAGACGCAACGACAGCAGCCAATAATCAAACACGCTCGCTCCCACTCTAACTGAAACTGAGTGGGCAGTCGGTCACTCCTCAGTGAAACAGACAAAGCACAAAATGTGAAGGAAAACAAAGTAAAATAACCATACTGTACAATATGTTGAGTGTTGATGTGTGTGAGTTGGGGTTGTGTGGAGTGTAGAGACAGGCACAAATGCCCTGTAGTGACTTTTAATTAAAGAGCTCCATTCAGACACAATGACAAGGACTACTGTTTCTTTTTCTCTACTAATATGATCATTTTTTTTTTTTACTTTTTATGTACACTTTTTCTGGAAATTTGTTAATTAATGTCTTTACAGGATGACCCACTTTATAAGTGGAATAAGACACTCTGAGGAGTGGTTTATGGCCTGATAAGGGCACTTCCCAGGTGCTAAAGGCACTTGATACAAGCACCTTGTGCCTCACTACGCATCTGGGTATGCTCTTATCAGGCCATAAACCACACCTTGTTGTGTTTTATTCCTTACTTGTGGCCCGCACAATCATCAGTTGATACTCTCGCAGCTCACAGATATGTGAATCCCCGTTCACACATGGGATGTTCTCTGGTTGCATGTACATGGGAGACTGTGTGTTTAGAATAAGCATAAGCCATTGTCAGAGAGACTTTGTCTCTGACCAGGTCGTACTGATATCTTAAAAACCCAGGAGCACCTTTTTCTTGACTGTGATTTTACTGTTGTTTTCTGGTCCTTTCTAGCTCATTACTTGCAATGTCTACTTTTTTCCTCAGTTGACTATGTTTTGCTAGTATTGGGTGTTATTCCCCCTCCATGGACGCACTTCCCAGCTAGCACTTTGCACATTATTATGGCCCTGCTCAAATATTATCTTTGGCAGGCCCATTGTGCATGGGTTCTGCAGCAAAAGCAGTCTTCGCCCCTGGAAATCATTACAAACATTACCACCTCCCTTCCACTGGTTTGAGACAGGGATGCCAGAGTTTACTCCCCCTGTCAATTGACACTGCTCTGGAACAATTGTACATTGCTCCTTGTTTAATTTCATAGGGGTTTATTACAATACTCATTTCTGCTGTGCCCGGTTTATACTTTGTTGTATCCATTTTTCATTTAGTTTTTTTGTTTTTTTGTTGGTCACTTGTATTATTGCAGAATATGATTCATGAATATTTGTTTTCCTTTCTGTTTTCTTTTCTGTGTTATATTGTTTTCAGACTTCTTATACTTAATGTTTTAGGATTTCTGATTATGCCAATAAAATACCCCTACTCTTTTTGAGAAATGCCATAGGATCTTTAACATCCATCTGAACAACTACCAGAGCAAGCAGATGGGACCTCCATTTAACATGTCATCCAAAAGACCCCCTCCCAACCCAAATCTGCCCTGTACCTGGGTATCAAACACTTGTGACCACCAAGGAGATGACATGTCTTCTGAGGTGATGTGCCAGCAATCTGGAGGTCCTAGGCCCCCTCATAATATTTCTGGTGAAAAAAACAGAGAGCCCTCTCTGTTCTACAAGTATATATCGCCTGCGCCTCATTTTTTTGGCAGTGGGTGGAGCCTACAGCCATCTTGCTTTCGCTTGAAAAAAGGTGTTTCCATGGAACACATCTTTTTGGAGTTTTCAGTGTATCCTTCCATTTTGCAAATCTCTATGGTAGTTAAAGAAATACTCTCTTCTTTCTGCTAAACTACTATTGCATTTCAGACAGTACCCTGTGAGGATGGCGCATGGAGAAGGGGCGCTGTCCATAATGGCAACCCGCTCTCCAGCGAATCCCTCGCGGCGTTGGGAGTGTACGTCGGCCAGATGGGGGGGTCATCAAAAATAGTGACAGGACGTCACTATATGTATGCACGTGGGGGGGAAGCAAGCACACCGAGCATGGGCTGGGAGGGGACAGAGGAGCTGTAGGGGTGGCACTGCAGTGGGCTGCTGAGCTGTGTTGTGGTGTCAGGGGTCGGCCCATGGCTGCAGTGGGTGTGGTACTGGTCCGGGCACTGGTGCAATTTTATTGCACCTGGCCCAAACCTTTTATTTTTTAATGTTTTCACCCCCCTGACATGCGCCCCCCTAGAGTTAAGAATCCTTTAGTAGGGGTGTGTGGAGGGTGAAGCCCCCCACATGGAAGGGTGTGGGGGCACAGCCCCCTACAGAAAACATTAAAAAGTAAGTCCCTGATGCCGTTTTCCTGTGCGCTGGGGTGTCAGAGTGCCAAAAATGTTTTCGTCACTCTAGACTTCTTGATAACGGCGATCACCTTTAGGCTTTCACTGTCATCACATAGAACCATCTCAGACAGCCTGCTTTGTAAAATTACTACGCTGAGACCAACATATGGTTTATATCTTGTCATGCCTAATTTAACAGCAGATCCTGAGTTATACCTTTGAAGTTGGCTGGCTGGAGGAGAGTTTTATGACCGTAATTATTCAGCCAGTTGCTAGTTCTTCTTAATAGCCTTCAAAGTAGTCCAGGGAGGGGTTTAAAATGAAGCACTGTTCTTTTATGGAGCAACACTGATCAAACTGAACACATATTACTAATCTTGACCACTAATTTGAAACACAATATTGTTTTTAAACACAAAAAGGCAAGAAAAAGATTGCATAAAAGATGTACACATAAATGCAAATTGGCCCTCCCTTCCTCCATTCACTTCTTTAAGCAAGCTTAAAATGTTGGTGGAAGAGGTTAGCTAAACAAAGACAGTCTCACAGGACCACACGGAAAAGGACTTTAGGCTTACTTAACCCTTTGAGAACAGCACATTGTTAACAGGTGACTGTCTTCATTTTCATTTGCTTTCTCAACTGTTAACCAGTGTTTCTTTTTAAATAAAGGTTTCCCCCATAGCAATATGTTTTTCTAAATCTGAATGAATGAAAATCCAACAAATGCAACCATGAATGGTGCATTAATAAATAAATACACTTATTTAAAGGGTGATTTTCTGACACCTCCACTATGATTTTTGCTGTATTAAAAAGCCATATGGTTGGTACTGAAAATGAGATCGAGTAATGATTTAATTTTGATATAGATGTAAAAAATGCCTTTTGTGAAACAGGGAAATTGTCACCTTTATAAGATCTTGTAATCATTTTAATATTTTTTTAGCATGAATGACAAGCAGAACTATATTTGCAGCACTTAATGTTATACACAATCCGATGCACTTATTTTCATTCAAATGTATCTGCCTCCAATATCACTTTATTTGCCATCTTTCTTATGCATACCAGCTTCCTGATATAACCCCAGCAGATATATGGAAAGGAAAAGGGGAAATTGTTTAACCAGGAAAGGCACACTAAGCCAGAGCTTGTTTCCAGGTGTGACCTGGGAGCACAGGGAAGTTAAGTGATTTGCTCAGGGTCACACAGTATGCAAGTGGAGGCTGATGGGATTCAAACCCAACTCTCCAGGTTTGCAGCTTGGTGCTCTTAACCACAACACTATACTGCCTACTTGTACAGACAATATACATTTTCTGTTTTGGTTCAGACATGTATCCACTACATGCAGCATTTCTCTTGCAAAAAGGTTTTTTTTCTTCAATACACTGTTACACTACATTAAGTCCTGAATGTCCTAGCAAGAGCTCTTATTTATAACCAAACTTCATTTAGCAAGCCAATGTACAGTAAAAGGGGGAAGGGGACTTGTTTAACCAGGAAAGGCACACTGATCCAGATCTTGTTTCCAGGTGGGCCTGGGAGCACAAGGAAGCTACATGACTTGTTTAGGTTCACACAGTATGCAAGTGGGAGCTGATGGGATTCAAACCCAGGTCTCTAGCTTTGTAGATCAGTGCTCTTAACCACTACACTATACTGCCTCCTAGTAAGAAAAATACAGTATTTCTGTCTGAATCTAAAAGAAGTCACATTTGTTATAACAAAAGTAGTACAATGATGTAAACTTGCCCCTCCAGCAATGTCATGTTGTGCGATTGCTGATAAGATTTAGGATAGCCTACTGTATTAATTTTCACTAAACCTTTATGGGTTACTGGACTAGGGGCACCATGACCATTTCACATCTCAGAGTAAAAGTTCAAAGCATAGCTCATATTTGCTAAACACGTGTGTGTATATGTGTGTGTGTGTGTGTGTGTGTGTGTGTGTGTTGTGTGTACAGATTGTCCAGTTGAGATGAACTGCCGTGTTTTCACTGGAGTAATGCTTCTTATGTTAGAAAGTCTGAATAACAAATGAATGCGAATAATTTCACACTTTTAAAATCAGGTACTTCCCATTTCTGCATATTTTTTCCATGAAATTATGTTAGGGGTTTGTTCACTTAAAGCAGCAATATTTGTTAATCAACATCAATTTAATTGTTTAGCAAAAGATGCATTGCATTCATAATCAGTATATTTATAACTATCTTACATACTTAAAAGCAGAGTTTATAATGATACAATATTTGCAATTAGTGGCTCAAGACATTAGAATGGCTGTCACTGCCAATACCTAATCTCTGTGGTTGACAGTATCTTATACTGCTGCATTATAGTGTATATCGAAAAATAGTTTGTAAAAAATGCCCTTTATACCCTAACAAATGTCCTTCCAATTTTCAGCACCCCATCTATTTCAATCTTCTGGCACTCCTATCTGCGAGCATTGCTACCTATCAGAGATGCTCTTCCAACTTAGAATTTCCCTGGTCAGCAATGGGTAGACTGGGTTACATTCTAATATATAGCACAGAGCAAGATGAATTATACTAAAATGTTTAGTGACTGCAGTGTACAATCAGAGGTTATGTCTTCATCTCAGTTAGACTGCTGGAAGCTCTGCAGAGATAACAAAAAAACAAGCATTTGTCAGTGCTGAAGGTTTCCTTGCATGGTGTATGCGGGATGGCATTCAGCAGCGCTCATTGCACTCGTTACTTAGAGCTTCTTCAGATTCCCCACAGCCATATCGGCTCATGCTAGAATTGTTAAGTTTAGCAATACCTGCAAGAAGCAGTGTGTCCCTCTGTTGATGCAGCAATTGCATTTCAACCACTTTTTCTGAAAATGCTACTAATCTAGCTTCCCTCTGTCTCTTAATTTTAACCAAGAAAGCTATCAGGTGGTTACAAAGGACTGCCTTAAGTGTGCCCCACTGTAAGGATAGAAATGGGAAGGACCCCATTTGGTGTTCCAGTATTTCCTTAATATGACAAGTAACAAAGTGCCTGAAATGCTGGTGATTCAGAAAAAACATATTAATACACCAAAGAGAGAAACCCCTGGGAACACCAAAATCAAGAGAAAGATACAGCACAGAATGCCCTGACAACGTCACAGATAGCATCTCACATTCTTTCACCATAGGCAAAAACTCTTGGGATATGTGATAATAGTCTATTCTGGTATAAGAGTTGTGAGAGGCTGAGAAGTGCATAAACTGATGTGTATGAGGGTGAAGAGAATGCCAAACATCAGTCCAAGCCACCTTTTCCAGAAATACACAGATAAACCATTGCACCAGCGTTTGTCTGTTAGGGTGAGGATTAGAGGAGTGCAGGGTTGGGTTGAACACCATATTGTAATTGCCCAGGAGCAGGACTCCTATAGTAAAAGATGGAATTTTGTTGAACAGGAGAAATGTTTAGCAAGTGTCCACCACTAGGGGAAGATGCAAACTGGCAAGAATCATTTATTTTCCAGAGTGCCCTTTACCATAGCCAAACATCCATGCTTACAGAGATCTGAAAATGAGGGCAGCTGCCACACATCTCATGCCACCCCATTAGAGGATACCTAAGGCAGGATTCTCAAAGCTTTCAGAAGGTGCAAAACATTCCCTAAGTCCCCAAAATGTCTTCAGCTATGGAAAAAATGGGGAGTTTGCTCCAACTGGTATTCACAAAACCCTCTTCAGCTCTGGGAAAAACCACTATGGACTGTGGAAAAAGTGCAGCTGCGGAAGTCCCTCAGGACAAAAAGGTGTGAGATAAGTAAGGCACAGCTCCTGGAAGGCTATTCACAGCCATTTTTTTTTCTGCAGCTGAGGAAAGAATGTTACACACAGTGGAATGAGGTGTAACTCTCCCTCAGCACACTGCAGTAGTGCCCCAGCAATTGGAATCAGTTAAGGTGGAGGTGAGGCACAGGTAATAGCATCCCAGATCGTATAGCAGTGGCTGCTGTAACAGCAACAAATGCACACATTGCCATGATATGGCAACAGGCAACAATCACCAGATCCAGTGCAGCCCATGACGGAGCC
Source organism: Neoceratodus forsteri (assembly GCA_016271365.2). Taxonomy (NCBI): domain Eukaryota; kingdom Metazoa; phylum Chordata; order Ceratodontiformes; family Ceratodontidae; genus Neoceratodus; species Neoceratodus forsteri. Next base: position 965,298,604 of record CM057456.1, read on the forward strand.
CCACAGGCAGTACAGCCTGGCCAACCTGCAGCAAGTGCTACCCCTGCAGGCCACAGGAACACCCCAGGGAGGGACAACCAGCAGTGACAGTCAGCCACTGTGGTACCATGGTATCACTGGTACCTGTGGTGCTGCAGTGGTCCCATTTCAGGGACTGGTTGCAGATCTCTTTGTGTGTGCTGTCAGCTTCACATTATGGCAGCAATGTTAAAGTCTGCTGCTTCAGCTACATAGATTTACTATTGCTGTGCTTCCTCAGCCATTTCCACAGCTGCGGATCCGCAGCACTTGCAGGATTCCCACAGCTGCTGCAATTTCACAGCTGTGGGATTTTCTTTAAGAATATCATGCAACTGTGATTCTGCAGTGCTGCACGCTTTTTTCCGGCAGCTGCAGAATTTTTGCTGTTCTTTGAGAATCCTGCCTCTAGAGTATCCAAACTTCCTCAGTTTATGGTGCTCCTCCACAGATAGGCGTGTTCCCTGAAACACCTGTGGGGTGTGCATCTTAAAGGCTTTAAGTAACGTATATTGCTTAACTGGATTTAATAGGTTTAATAGGATTTTTCATCCTATTGACGTTATGTAAGAGAACCTGTCACTCCTCAGATTTATGCATTATGAGTTACTAAATGCCAGAAGCCGCTGGGGCCCCCCTCCCCACAGCACAAAATCAGCAACTGTCAGGATGTATTAAGTAGAGAAAAGTACATTTAGTGCCACTATTTTTGAAGAACCAATAGCAGCTATCCTCCAACAGAGAGGTAACACAAAACTTTTAACAGAATAATAGAAATGTAAACAGAAGTGCTAAAACAATGCAGTTACTGTGACTTCCACTCTTAAGTGGGAAGAAATCACCCAGGAATCTTCAGCCATCTAGCTTTGGTTGAAGGAGGAGACATGTCTCAGACACACAGGCTTGAGGCCTCCATGGGAATAACCCACACATTAAAAGTGACCTACTAGGTGATAGGTTGCGATCAAAACAAAAAGAAGCTAGTGCAGCCATTTCCCCCATCTTAAAAGAATTTCATATAAAAACATGGAGGAAGTTCTATCATCTCCCTGCCTACCCACATGCCAGGAGTAGTGCACTGTCATCCCCCTCTCCCTCCATGCTGTAACATTTCTTGCATCTCTGCACAGGCTGCATCTGTATTCTGTCTGTATTACTCTACCTCACTTTTTTCCTGGCTTTATCCCCCTTACCCTACTCTCTCGCAACTCAATCTCCCCTATTCTCCTCCACCTTAGAAATGTAGAAGACATAGAAACATAGAATTTGATGGCATATAAGAACCGCTTGGCCCACCTAGTCTGCCCATTTCCCTACCTAATGGATAAGCTACAGATCCTAGTTAACCAACAGCCTACTTCCTCCTACCCCCCACTAGAATTGCCTTATCTCTGTCCAATACATTCTTAAATTCCCCCACTGTTTTTGACTCCATGACCTCTTCAGGAAGGCTGTTCCATCCAGGGAGCCTGATGTGCACCCTCCCTTCCTCCCGTCAACCCGCCATTCCCCCGTTACCCTCAACTACCTAGGCATCTCCAACAACCTTTTATCATGTACCTATGACCATGGGTCTGTGAACTGTAGTTTATAATGTATACATTGTAAATAACTGTATATATTGTAAATAACTGTATACATTGTAAATAATGTATATATTGTAAATGACTGTATGTATTGTAAATAATGTATATATTTTAAATAACTGCATATATTGTAAATAATGTATACATTGTAAATAACTGTATATATTGTAAATAATGTATATATTGTAAATAACTGTATATATTGTTAATTGATTTTCATTCCTATGTATTGATGCACATTATATATACTATTTGTCTTACTCCTAATACACTCCATCTTACGTACATTGTTCTTAATGTCTACATATGTATTCTATGCTACGTTCGCCCAGGACCACCTTGCAAATGAGTTTTTCTCAAAGGTGATTCTCCTGGTAAAATAAAGATTGATTTACTGATTGATTATCAGCACTCAAAGCAACTGGGAACATTCTCCCCATTTGCCCACAGCCCAGTAATACCTGTGAAGTAATAAAAAAAGAGATCTGTCCCAACAAGACACAGCCAACCCCGAACTCCAAGTTGCCCCAGTTTAGGCCAATCTCTCCAGGTCCAGTTGACATCCAGAAGGAGGAAGTCCAGCCTTAATAGTATATCAGAGTGCAAACACATCAGTTAGGAAGGGGCTGTACTGGGTCGACTTATAAGTCAGTTAGGTTTACAGAATAAATCAAGGAAAGTTTCCCCTCTCCCCCAGAACTCCCAATCCTACAGCAGGTGCAGTTACCTAAAAAGCAGTAATCCCCCACCAAAAACCCAGTATAGATAGCAGTACATAATATGTATTGCCAGGAGTCCAGAGGAGCACTGGCAATGTGGAAAGTCAGACAAGGCTACGATGCAGTATAGAGTTTTAATTCAGCAGTCTTGGAGGGGCTGAGGGGATCAGCAGTTCCTAATCTAAGCAAAGGTGAAGAAAAGATAAAGGGGCAATCCCAGCAGCCTTGAAATAACATCCAATATGGCCTGCAATGGCAGGTGGTCATGAGTCCCACCCCAGAGGGGAAACCAATCAAGACCCCGACTCCCCCCAATCCAGTGCCCTTAGCCCTGTCCCCCTCCTGGCAGGGATCACTAAATCAGCATACATAGTTTAGGGAAGTGAATGGGCTGGTTGCACTCCCTCGATGACATAAAAACATAGAAACATAAAAGTTGATGGCAGATAAGGACCGCAAGGCCCATGCAGTCTGCCCATTTTTTCTACCTTATGAATGTACCATAGACCTTTACTCTTTCAATGGCTTATCTATTCATACTGATCTGTATTGCTCCCTTATGCCTATCCCTTGGCTGTTTGAAGCCCTGCACTGTATTCATATCCACCACTTCCTGAGGTAGGCCATTCCATGCATCCACCACCCTTTCTGTGAAAAAGAACTTCTTCGCATTACCCCTTAATCGGCCTCCATCTAATCTCATGCTGTGTCCTCTTGTTCTGCTATTTTTCTTATACTGAAACATGCTAGACTCTTTCACCTTGCTAATGCCCTTAAGATGCTTGATTGTTTAGATCATATCACCTCTCTCCCTCCTTTCCTCTAGGGTATACATACTGAGCTCTGTTAATCTGTCCTCATATGTTTTCTGATGTAGTCCCTGCACGATTTTGGTTGCCCTTCTCTGGACTGCCTCCATTTTGTTAATGTCCTTGTGCAGGTGTGGCCTCCAGTACTGCATGTAGTGCTCCAGATGGGGTCTAACCAGTGTCTTGTAAAGAGGGATTATTACCTCACTCTTACGATTTGCGATACCCGTACTAATACACCCCAACATCCCCCTAGCCTTACCTACTGCTTTAGTGGTCTGCTTGGATCATTTCAAGTCATCTGTGATGATGATGATGCCCAAGTCTCTTTCTTCCTTTGTGATTGCCAGCAACTCCCTTCCCAACCTATAGGTGACTTCAGGGTTTCTCTTCCCTATGTGCATGATCTTGCACTTCATTGTATTAAACCCCAGTTGCCACTCTTCAGACCATTTTGCCAGTTTATTCAGATCTCTTCTCATTCTGCCCACCCCATCTGGATCATCTACTCTGTTGCAGATCTTGGTATCATCTGTAAACAGACAAACCTTACGATCCAGTCCATCTGCAATGTCACTGATGAAGATGTTGAAGAGGACTGGCCCCAGGACTGATCCCTGAGGTACCCCACTTGTGACTTGTATCTCTTCTGACTGTATACTGTTTACCACCACTCTCTGTTTTCTGCCCGCCGACCAGTTTGCCACCCAGTTGACCAACTTCTGACCCACCCCGAGCCTACCCAGCTTATTAATCAATCCTGTATGTGGAACAGTATTAAAATCTTTGCTAAAGTCAAGGTAGGTGACATCAACTGCACCCTCTTGGTCCACCACTCTGGTTTCCCAGTCAAAGAAATCTATGAGGTTAGTTGACAGGACCTTCCTGTTGTAAACCCATGCTGTCTTGGATACTGTGCTCCTATGGATTCCAGGTGTTGCACTATCCTTTCCTTAAGGAGTGCCTTCATAATCTTGCTCGCTACTGAGGTAAGACTGACTGGTCTGTAGTTCCCTGCCTCCTCCTTGTTAGCACTCTTGTGGAGTGGGATCACATGAGCCTTTCTCCAGTCTTCTGGGACTTCTCCTGTGCTCAGAGACTCACTAAACAGTTCTGCTAATGGCTCTGCTAGTTCCACCCTTAGCTCCTTTAGTACCCTGGGATGTATGCCATCAGGTCCAGTTGCCTTGTCCAAACTGAGCTTAGCAAGCTCTTGTAGGACCCTTTCTTTTGTGAAGGGACTAGTGCACACCTCCTTCCCCCCTGTGTCCATGGTGCTGAGCTGTGGGCCCTGCCCTACCTTCTCCTCAGTAAATACTGAGCAGAAGTATCTATTTAGAATAGATGCTTTTCCTTGGTCCTCCTCCTCCACACACTTCCCCTTATTCCCTTTGATCTTAGCAATACCCCCCTCTGGACTTTCTCCTTTCACTAATGTATCTATAAAAGTCTTGTCCCTTCTCTTACTGTTCATGCTAGTGTTTCCTCAGTTTGGGCCTTTGCCTGCCTCCTTCCCTGCTCCCCTTAGGGAAGTTTGGTATGCCTCCCTAGCTTCATCCCGCTGTGTTCCCTTATATTTCCTGAAGGCCAGCCTTTTGGCTCTGACCTTTTCTGATACTGTTTTTGAGAACCAAAGTGGTTTCCTCCTTTTGCTCTTGCTTTTCTCACTAACACAATGGGATGTTGCTTCAAGTATTGCATCCTTAATGCTTGCCCACTTTGCCTGTACTCCTCACCTGTATTTCTTCTTGCCAGGGCTAGCTTAACTCTGTTGGCCATCTCATCAAAGTCAGCTCCTCTAACGTCCCATACTTTTGACTTGGAATGGGGTGATTTAGTTCTAGTGGCCAAACTGAACCATACCATGTGATAGTCACTGGCTCAAGGTGGCCTTCTACCTGGAGATCTGTGATCCTTTCCCGGTTAGTCAGTACTAGATCTAGGATAGCTCCGTCTCTTGTGGGTTGTTGTACCAGTTGTTTGAGGCCCTCCCCCTGCAGGGAATCCACCATGTGTCTAATTCTGGAGGATGTTCCTGCTGGTATTGACCTATCTGAATCTGACATGTTGAAGTTTCCCATTAACAGAACCTCCCCTTTCGCTGTCATGTTTTGTATATCTTCTAACAGCAATGTGCCTATGTCCTCCCCCTGGTCTGGAGGCCTGTAGACAACACCAGTTCATATGGCTGTCTCATTTCCTGTTTCCAGGGTGACCCACAGTTCTTCTGGCTCCTTATGTGTATTCCAAATTTCTGTAGCTTTGATATCTTCATAGACATAAAGGGCCACTCCACTCCCCCCCCTTTTGCACCACGATCCCTTCTGAACAGCACATAGCCGGGTACTGAAGTCTCCCAAGTGTGGTTACTGGTGAACCATGTCTCGCTAATGGCTACTATGTCCAGTTTAGCCTCTGTCATTGTTGCCTGCAGGCCTGGGATCTTGTTTCCCAGACTGCGGGCATTTGTGCCTGTATGTGTTTCTACCTCTGTTAATTTAGGACATGGATATACTGTAGGTGTACAGCCTGTTTTGAGATTAGATGAGGCATCTGGCAACAATCTGATTTTTATTTCCATCCATACATAATATGGTCACACATAATGAAGGGGGGGCAGCAGCTGGTGAGTGTGTGTACAGTACTGAATGTTTAGTCTGCAACTCTGATTGGAAGCACTTTCTGAGTGGAGCTCACAGATGTACCAGTACCTGTATTGGCAACTAGTGAAAAGTAAATTAATGATCAGGGAGTGCACATCCTGGAAGAATTAGCAGATTGCCTTAGTGATGGGTGGGAACAACTGGGGTGTGACTGTAGATCTGGAGCCCCCATACCAGACCTCCCTCAGCACAACCTGTGCCATCCACTAGGCCTCACCTTTTAATGTGTGCTAGAGGTATCTCTGTGATCCCCAGGCAGCAGTCAGTGGGATCCCTACAGCTGAGTGATGATGTCCTGCATGGTCGTGAACAGAGTACAGTGTAGAAAGGCAGCTGCAAAGGCCAACAGGATGCTGGGTTGTATTGCCAGAGGCATATCCTCCAGGAGGGGGAGCTGATCCTGCCACTATGCAGGTCACTGGTTAGACCACAACTGGAGTACTGCATGCAGTTCTGGTGAATGTACCTGAAGAAGGATATTAGGTTGCTAGAGGGGGTAGGGCAACAAAAATGATCCAGGGGCTAGGGGACTTACCCTGCAAGAGCAGGCTGAGGGAGTTGAACATGTGCTCCCTGGAGGACAGGAGGGATGGGGGGACATGATTGAAACCGACAAGTGCAAGAAGAGAATAAATAAGGAGGGCATGGAGGGGCTTTTCAAATTAAGGAGGGGGAGGGACACTCAAGGGCATGATCTGAGATTGGAAGAGGGAAGGTTCAGGAGTGAAATGAGAAGACACTTTTTTACAGAGAGGGTGGTGTCTTGGTGGAACGCATTGCCAGAGGAAGTGATATCCACTAGAGCAGTGGGCTGCTTCAAAAGGGGATGGGACAGGGGAAGAGGGACGGTCATTGGAGAGGGGAAGGGAAGGAGGGGTAGCTGCAGTATAAGGGCTGTTAGCTGCACAATCAAGCAGACTTGATAGACCATAAGGCGTTTATCTGCTGGCAATTTTGTATGTTTATACGGATGACTGCTGTTTCTTTTACTTGGCCGACCCCACCATGCGCAGTGCTCATTACTAAGATAAACAAATGCTAAAAAACATGTATGCCATTTTACATCCAGTCTGAGACCCAGGACAGGAGAGGTAGAGGGGAACCACTGTAACACTTGCAGCCATAAATCCCCCGGCCCCAGCACCTGACCTCTGCAGTTGGAAGCAACCTTCTGAGAGGAGCTCATGGATGTACCGGCACCTGTGTTGCAAACTAATGAAAAGTATGAGCAGGCAGCACACCTCCCAGAAGAATTTGCTGATCTCTTCCATGCTCGATGGAAACAAGTGAGGTGCAAACCCAGATCAGGGGCCCCAAGCCAGACCCCTTCCCCAGCACAACCTGTGCCACCTGCGAGGCCTCACCTTTTATGTGTACTAGAGGTAGCTCTGGGATTCCCCAGGGAGCAGTCATACTAAGGAATTTTAAGAGCATGAAGGCATTAGACCATTTTACTCCTGTTGGTAGTACTTCAAACATCCAAATATATTTTTGAACTCTGTTTTAGATTTACTAATGATGATGTTTAGTGGTAAATTATTTCAGGAATTTATAACCCTTTTTGTGAGGGAATGTCTCCTTCTTGTAGAATAAAATTTGTGACCTATGAGTTGAAAAGGGTGCCCTCTTGTGTTTGTCAGGGTTTGTTTAAATTTAAAGTTCATATCAAACAACAGGTATGGGTCCATATTTTATATCATACATTTATTTATTTCTTTATTGAGAAATCGGAATTGCACCCTTTGAGTCATCGACCCTTTTGCAAAGGCTCCTCATCAGTTAACATAGTACACAAACAGTAACACAATGAAGTTAAATAAAGGCGCATCACAAACAATCAAACAATGTTACATAATGTCCTGGATATTCAAAGGGGTTGCACCTGGTGCAATAGATTTGTGCGGGTGCAACCCCGCATTGTGTCCCGGCGGGATATTGAAAAGGCTGCTCGGTGCAGCGCAACTCCCAATGCGCCAGAGTGCAATGTAATGGTATGCAGTGCAGATGTAGGGGAGTGCCCATGCATATGCAGCACATCCCTATATTCAGCCCGGGATGTGCGGTACATATGCTGACGCAACCCTGCATTGCGCCGCATGGGGGGGGCTCAAAGTTGAGCCCTTGCAGAGAAGGAACAACTCCTGGCCACCCAAAGGTGGGCTGCAGTATTGCAGGGCGCAACGCAGCAGTAAAGCCATGGGTGGCCACCTGCCCACCCAGAACACCGTCCACAAGCACACACTGACCCCGGAACCCCCCCACCTGCCCATAGCCGCGATCGCGTGGTATATGTTTAAAATGAAATCCCTGGTAGTCTAGTGGATCCCTAGTCCCCAGTTCCCCGATAAATGCAATACATGACCATCCCTGGTGGTCTAGTGGTCCCCCTCCCACCAAGTCCCTGATCACAGTAATTTGCCCATACATCATTCCCTGGTGGTCAGTGGCACTGCCCCACCCACCCACCCATACAGGATCCCTTGGCCACTCGCCCCATCATTGGCAGGTGACTGCATCCACTCACGCTTCAGTTTCGCCGAATGACAGGTACAGTATGGGCTGTAAGCCCATTGTCCCCTGTGTGGACCAGTGGGCTTGCAGGGCATACTGTATTAGACAGTTCCAAATATGTGAATGAATTATTCACATATTTGGGACTGTCTGCACCTGTCATTCAGTGGGCGGCTGAGCAGTATGTGAGTGGATGCAGCAGCCTGCTGATGATGGGGGAATGGGATGGGCAAGGGTCCTGTGTGGGCGGTGGGTGAGAGGGGTGCCACCGGATCAACAGGGCATGATGTGGGTGATTTACCGTGATTGGGGACTTGGGAGGGAGGCACTAGACTACCAGGGACGCTGTAATACACATTTACTATGATCGCGCCTAATGGGCGGGGGCCAGTAGACCACCAGGGATGAGCATAGTTACATGTAATGGGAATCAGGGACTCGGTGGGATGGGGGACCACTAGATCACTAGGGATGGTCATATATTTTAGTCATCAGGGAATTGGGGACTGAGGAGGCCACTAGACTACCAGGGATTTCTTTTTACACTTATGCCACACAATGGCGGCTACAGGGCGGGGGATGCCCTGGGATCCCCACAGCACACTTCATACTGAGCAGGGTGCCAGGCGCAAGTGACCGGGCTTCCCTGCGCAAGGCATGCAAATGGGGCCATAATGACATGCAAATGGCCCCATTTGCACCTTGCATATATTATGGCCTCATCTGCATGCCCCCTGCTGAATATCGCAGGTGATGCACCTAGTGCAACTGCACTTGCTCTGGTGCATCCCAGTGCTCCTTATCTGTGGCTTGCGCCAGCACAATGCCACTGCGCCATGCACAGTATGTGCGCTGGCCCTGCCATATTTAACTGTGCTGTGCCATGGTGCTTCCCTGTTGAGTATCACCTGGACCTGGCCCCAGCGCATCACAGTTGCGCTGCAGCCAGGCTTGTACCACTACCTGGCGCAGTCTGGATATTTGGGCCAAGAAGTACAGGAAGGAACGTAGCATAACAGAGAAATATTACATACAGAGGGCAGAGACAGCCCAGAGCCGAGTGCAAAGCCAAAAAAATACAGTAATAAGGCAAGTGTTCCACCACATACATTATTACAATGCAAGGAATATTACATTTGGTTGATTAACAGAGATATGGTGCATAATTACATGACTTAATTAATATAGCACACTATGAATTAGAAAGTGGGGAAAGAGATGGCAGGGGCTGATTTAGTGGAAGAATACTAGGGGCAGTCACAAGTTGAGCTAGAAATCTCTTGAGTGAAGTTTTGAAAGGGCCTACCTTAGAGCCAGCAGAAAGAGCAGCAGGTAGGCCATTTAGCCAGTAAGAGGCCCTGTGATAAAATGCTCTTTGACCCATGGATGTCTTGCAGTGGGGGAACCAGTAGGGTGGCCTTGGAGGTCCTCCTGGAGACTCTTTGGGGGAGGGAAGGCTGGATGAGACAATGCAGGCTGGGCAGGGTGAGTTTCCACATAATTTTCTTAGCCAGGAGGCAAGTGTGATATTTAAGGTGGCATTCAAAGTTTAACCAGTTTGAGTGACTGTAGAGGTCACATGTGTGGCTCATTCTATCGCAACCTGTCACCAGGTGACAGGCTTTGTTTAGAGCTGTCTTTATGCAACATAGAGCAGTGTTATCTGCTGAGCCATAGAACACAATTCCATAGTCCAGCATGAAGAGGACCGAGGATGACACAGCAAGGGGTAACACTTCAGTGGGCAGACAGTGTTTGATCCGATAAAGGAAGACAATTCTGGAGTTGATGGTGGTACAGAGCAGGTGAATATCTGCATGATAGGTAAGGGAGGAGTCAAGGGTGATGCCCAGGTATTTGAAGGAGTTGACCTGCTCAGGCGGGGAACCTTGGGAGGTGTGGGCAAGTAATGAAGAGTCATGGTAGGGGTTCTGGCAGTAAGGGAAAATCATTGTCTTAGTTTTTTTATAGTTTAATACTAGCCTGTGCTCTGTAAACCAGGTTTCAGCTTCAGCAAAATACTTCTGGAGGGCTTCCAGCAAGGGTAGAGGCTGAGGGCTGCTCAAGAAAATGACTACATTGTCGGCATAAAGAAGTAACCAACCAGAACAGGCACTGGGCAGGGAGTTTAAGAAAAGGCCAAATAGAAGGGGGCCCAGGATGGAGCCTTGAGGGATCCCAGAGTGAACTGGGAAGCAGGAGGAGAGGGTAGAGTCAGTTTTGACCTGTTGTGACCTGTTAGGTAGATAACTCTCAAACCAGATCATAGTATCAGGAGTCAGCCCCACGGAGGACAGGGATTTAAGGAGAAGGGCATGATGGACAGCATCAAATGCCTTAGTTAGGTCAATGTAGACCGACCTAACTAAGTGTCCCTAATCTAGGGCATTGTGGATGCAGGAGGTATATTCAAGTAGGGCTGTGGTGTTGCTGTGGCCCTTACAGAACCCATGCTGCTTGGGACACAGGAGGTTATATTTTGATAAGTGTTCAGTGAGCTGGTTGGCTACTATTTTTTCGAGGGCCTTGGAGAAAGGGGTCAGAATGGAGATGAGCCAGTAGTTAGTAAGGGAGGTGCGTTCATTGCATTTTAGAAGCAGGGCGATGACAGCCCATTTCCAAGGGGTGGGGAACTCCTCCAAACAGAGGGAGCGGTTAAGGATTTTAGTGAGGGGGACTAGGACAGCATCTAGAGAGGGGTGGAGGAGTTTTTTTTTATTTACTATGCTTTTTGGCTACAGGGGGCACCGACATCTGCCATAGTCATGGACCTCCAACTCCCACTCCTGTTATCAGCCCATGCTCTCCACAGCACCACTGGCTTACCCTCCAGAGGGTGGGGTTGTGGTACCCATTCCACTTAAGTGCTGCAAGTCCATTATCTATTGGGAGAGTGGGCCAAAGGAGGCTAATTTGAAGCCGGAGGTAAGGCTTCATAGAGGTGGCCCTTTAACTGCAGGATTTTTCCCCCTATAGGCCGAGGTGGGGACATGCAATGATGGCCAGTGTCTGCCCCACCCCTGAGAGATATACTGCATTGGTGCTTTGCAACAGCCCAGCCTCTGCCGGGTGTTACTGTTGCACTGAATAGTCAAGGGGACGCTCGATCCTTCTCCTCCTGGCCAGCCCTCCGACAACCTGAGTCCATTCCTGAGTCCGGGTCACCAGCATCACAAGTGGAAATCCAACCACTGTGCCAGTGGGCCGACGGGAGTTTTAAATCCAGGGTGTCTCCACTGTGGCGGCTCTTACCCAGGACACTAGAGATGAAAGTCTTAGTCTCTCTAAGTGACATTACTCAAAACCTGAAAGGCGGGGAAGGGGGAACATATGGGGAAGAGGGACATGTAGGGGTGGGGGGTCAAAAAATTTGGGGAGGACACTGCTGAGGTCAGAGAATGAGGAGTTTAAGGCAATGACAATTTGCAGTGGGTCATGGGTGATGGTCCCATTTACTGAGAGTTGGGAGGGTGGGGGGATAAAGTTTTACCATTTAGTTATTTGATAGTATCCCAGAATTTATGATCAGAACCCCCTGTAGAAGTAAGGGCATTCTGATAATAAGTGGCCTTAACCTGTCACAGGGCACAGGTACATTTGTTTCTTGCTTCCCCATACCGTTGTTTGTCCTGAGGCAGACCTGAAACAAGGGCTCTATGTCACATACTAGCCCAGTGATGCATGAGGTTAAGTAGTGTCTGCGATAGCCAGGGTGTATCACATTTTTTTACAACCTGTTTTGAAACTGGGGCAAAGAGGTCACATGCAGAATTGAAGGAGGTTATGAAATAGGCAAGGGCACTATCTGTGCTTCCTGCTGTATGCATGGGTGACTAGTCACAGTCTGAGAGGCGTTTTTTAAGCCAGGCTAGTGCACCTCACTTTAGTCGCCATCAGTAAATAGTTTTGGGTGGGTGGGTTGGGAGCCTTACAGGACCACCAGCACAGTACAGACAAGTGATTGCTGCTGACATCAGGGAGCAGTAAGACTTTGAGATTCAGAGTACGTCACTCATAGTGCACCTAGTTTCTACAGGCATCACATTTAAATAATTTAAAGATGGTCCTGGTAGAGCAGATCTTTAATATCCTGTATTATTTTGTTTGTTTTCTTTGGACCTTCTTGAGTTGTCTTATTTCCCCTTTCCTATATGGTCACCAAAACTGAGAAGTGTAATCTAAATGGAGATGAACATATGCTCTATACAGGGGTGCTATAACCTTCTATCTCTAGACCTTATGTTGCGTCTGATAGCCCACATGATTCTGTTTACACATGCGATGGCTTCCTAAATCTGTTTTTTCTTTCAAGATAATTTGTAATGATGACACTTATATCCCTTTCTTTGGTAGCTTCTAACAGAGCATGACCACATAGTGTGTAAGATTGTCCAGTGTTCTTTGTTCCCAATAACATGACTCTACATTTTTCCAGGTTAAATTTCATTTCCCAGACAGATGCCCAATTTGATATATGATCTAAATCAGACTGCAGGTCTGCTCGTTCTTCGACTGTTTCGCTAGGACCCCCTCATTTTGATGTTATACATGTAATATGTTTGGTTAAGTCTGAAATGAAAATTTGAAAAATCAGTGGTCCCAGAACTTAATCTTGTGGAACTCTACTAGATACAGCAAGCTATGTGATGAGTGACCATTAACTACTACCCTTTGTATTTTGATTGTAAGCCAATTTGAATTCCAATATAGAAGTCTTTTGTTGATTTTATAGTCTTCCATTTTCTTAGTTCTTGCCCAGCGTGGTACTAAATCAAAGGCTTTACTAAAATTGGGTAGAAGATGCCACATGGTATCCTATTATCAAAAGCTAGCTGATTCTCTCATGGAAATGCAGAAGGTTGGTTGTACAGGATCTTCCTGTTGTGACGTCATGTTGTTCAGGATCTAAATTGGATATAGATGTACTGATCCTATCTTTGAATATGCTGTCAAGCATTTTTCCTTGATTGATGTGAGACTAATGGGATGATAGTTATTAGGATTTTTCCTATCTCCTTTCTTAAAAAGAGGCATTACTTCTGCTGTATTTTTCCAGTCTTCTGGCATTAGCCCTGTGCTGTTTCCTCAAACATGTAGTGTAGTAGTGTTACAATATATCTGGTCATGATTTGTAATCAAAATATTACTAGAAATTTTGCAGGGTCCAGGGGATGAATTAAAGTTTAAATGTTTGATTTTGTTTATACTTTCTTCTTGGGTGATTTGTATTTCTATCTATTTCATTTATGTCAACTGGAACAGCACCCTTTGATTTAGGAGTGAACACCAAACAGAAATGCTTGTTGAGAATATTTGCCATTTCTATTGTGGTATGGACAGTTTTCTTATATGTGGTTAATGGCCCCACCCTGCATTTGGTATTTTTAGTGAATTACTATAACTAAAAAATGATTTGCTATCTTTTTTATATTGTGGGCAAAGCATAGTTTCATATTTTTCATTGCTTTTTTAATTTCATGCCTTGCAGTGCTTTTAAATAACTCTAAATGCTGCCCACTTGTCGTTGTCCTTATTGATAAAATAGGATTTATGAGGTTTGTTCTTCTTGATCATTTAAGGAACACAAAGGATACTACCCAGATGTCAGCAGCTGCTGCAGAAATGTCCAATTAGGGCGTTCAGCATGAAAGTAATTTTTTACTTACCTTTATAACAGGTTGTTTAATCACCAAAGTCTAGCACTGACCCTCATGTCAGCCAAGCTACCCACAGCCATACCATGCACACCAGATGGCTTTTGCCTCATGCGTATGCTAATAGGGTCTACCAGCTAATGGAAGAGTTGGTGGCTCACATTACCATACCCTACATGGCAGAAACCATCTGGTGTGCATCTGATTGGCCATGGGTGGCATGGCTGACAAGACAGTCTGTGCTGGACTTTCATGATTATTCCTTTATTTTAAGTTTCCATGTAAGACATTTTTGTCTTAACCCTTTATTTGTATGTTTCATAACCTTAAGTTTGTTAAAGTTACTGACTGCCATTATTTTCCCTTTTAATATGTGCCACATTTCCTCAGCAGCCCTGTCTTTGAATACACTTGTCCAATCCAGTTTTTCCAGAGCCTCATTTATTTTAGGTTCATTGGTTTTGCTGTACAGAAAAAATTGTGTGGATCCAGTATTTACTTGGTAATGTGCTTTGATTTCAAGTTTGACTGAATTGTGGTCACTGTTATGGGTGGGGGGTGCTATTTTGCACCTTACCATAGTACTATTTTCAGAAGCTAACATAATATCTAACACATTTTGACCACTACTAGGTTCATACACACGTTGGACAACTTAAAGGGAAATTCTCACATGGTTGCTTACTGTATTATTGTTGTTAGTAGTCCTGACAACCCCATGTCAACCTTTCTCCTTGTTAGAGTACTGCAAAGTTTGTGTTCAATTTAGATTTTAAGAATCACGTTTAGCGTGATTGATATGGTTCCTTGTGTTCCATTTCATTCTAATGACAGTGCTGTTCCATTGACGAGTGACACAAGCGACGGGCTCTATGTTCAGCAGATGATTGTCAGAAAGTGGGAATTACTCCTGTGCTGGCTGTGTGTGCCTAACAGGAGCCCCTTCGAAGTGTGCAACCATACCTCTCAACTGTCCCTGATTTTCAGGGACATCCCTGATTTTGCCTCAGAGCTTTACTCTGTCACTCCTAAAAATTGTGTTTCCGTGGCTAAACATTGGGAGTTGTAATCTCAAAATAATATCAGACATTAAAGTTATAGACTTGGTCTTCCTTAGAAAATGCATTTTACACTAAGCCCCATTATTCTACCAGCTTCCTGAGTCGATATCTCCAATTTTGGAAATGTGTCCCTGATTTTGGTCCTTTGTCCCTGATTTTTTTAAGCCTTGTCCCTGAATTATGAGGCGGGAGGTTGAGAGGTATGTGTGCAACTGAGTGCAGAATATAAACAATATAAAGAGCAGTACATAATTATTGCACTATAGTTTTTCAATAAGCCCGTCTGTCTGATTTTTGTTAGGATGCTGTTTTGCTCTGCAGTGGGATGCGTAAGCGCCTCTCACAAACCTGATTGCCGTTCACTGTCTTTTTTTCGATACCCCAAAGCACCCCATGTTCTGTTACAGTGAGTCGCCACAGTAAAGAGGCAGAATGTGGCTGATGTGTCTAGCCGAAACACAGTTTTGTGCTCACTGCACTTTGCACCCGATTCCTATGAAAGGAATCTGAAGGTAGTGTACACATGCATTCCTGTGTTGAATTGTGTATGTAATTCATTTTGTTTCCCTCTCCTAGTGGTTCCCAGTCTGTTTGTTGCTGTTCAGCATCAACAGTGGTGGTATGCACATGTGGACAATTAGTATAATGTTTCCTATATTTATTAGTATGGAACCTGTGTATTCCAAATATTAAATTGATGCTATGTAATGGTTGGTGAGGAGTGTGGCTAGTGTCTCAACTGTGATCTACTTCCTGTCATATATTGCTGGTGATGTAGAGGCACCAATGGATTAGCAAATACTGCATGGTACAAATAATTACAATATGTTTTTCAAAGTAAGTGTAGCTAGCCTCAGACTACTTACTTCCCAATTCTAAATGGTAATGTAGTTGACCTCATAAATAAATTCTTTTGTATTTGTCTTATGCAGTGTTGTGTCTTTCATCAATTGCGTAATGTCAGCACCTTTGAATTGTACCATGCCAGATCAAGAGTACATAGGTACATATGATATTGTTTAAAATAAAAATAAGAATATTTACATAAAATCATTACTTCCAATCCCTCTGTACTCATACAGTATATGATGTACCCATGAGCATGTGTTATGTGACAGGAAAAGAAGAATCAAAAATGTTTTTCTATGTTGATGTCTGAATTTTTTGTTCTGTGCACAATGATGGTATAGTGGATGTGGTGCTGTCATATGGACTCCAGTTATGAGTGCTCACATCATAGGCAGATGAATTCATGTGGGAAAATAAAATACGCAACCACTCCTTGGTTTGCATGACATTATTGTGATGCACTTACCCATGCCACCAGGACACACGGCCTATGGCCTCCTGCATTATTATGCACATTGTCTGTGCATTCACTTACTGTGCTGCACTCCCTTGAGTGACCCTATAAGTGGCTCCTGCATATAAATCCACCTGCCTGTTCCATGAGCACCCATGAATGTTAGCAATGCCACAACAACACTGTGTACAGCCATACAGTGCTAAAGCAAACAAAAAAATTAAACACCAACCCATTATTTTTTTGACCAATGGCCTTGTACCACTGTATGTTGTCAATGCGGTATGACAAAATCCCGTACCTCTGCCATTCAGTATGAAGCTCATACCAGTCACACCATGTAATTGCACATGCTCGATGGCTGTCGTTAAACTGTTGACTCCAGTTATGAGTGCTCAAATCATAGGTAGATGAATTCATGTGGGAAAATATAATATGTAACCACTCCTTGGTTTGCATGACAGTATTGTGATGCACTTACCCATGCCACCAGGACACCCAGCCTACAGCATCCTGCATTATTACGCACATTGTCCATGCATTCAGTTGCTATGCTGCACTCCCTTAAGTGGCCAAATAGGTGGCTTCCACATATAAATCCACTTGTCTGATCCATGAGCACCCATGAATGCTAGTAATGCCACGAAAACACCGTGTACAGCCATACAGTGCTAAAACAAACAAAAAAAATACAACACCAACCCATTATCTTTGTGGCCTGTGGCCTTGCTCCACTGTATGTTGTCAAGGTGGTATAACAAAATCTTGAACCTCTGCCATTCGGTATGAAGCTCATACCAGTCACACCGTGTAACTCTGCACATGCTCAATGGCTGTAGTTAAAATGTTGACTCCGGTTATGAGTGCTCACATCATAGGTGGATGAATTCATGTGGGAAAATAAAATATGCAACCACTCCTTGGTTTGCATGACAATATTGAGATGCACTTATCCATGCCACCAGGACACCCGGCCTATGGCCCCATAACTGGCTCCCTTGCCTGATCCATGAGCACCCATGAATGCTAACAGGGCATGTTGTGCACAGTGGTGACCCAGCTGATGTGTGGTCTACCTCAAGGTCGGTAGCTGGGTGACTTCACATCTTGACCCTGCAGTGACCCGATTCAGTGAAATTCCTGTTACATAGAACAATGTGTTGTCCAAAATATTACATATAAACAGAACTCTAAGTATCGCACACCAAAACAGTTGCAAAATGCTAAATTGCAGCACTCACACATATGTAAGCTGTGCCTTACTGGTTTGTGATGTGGTACCCCCTCTTGAGTAGGCATGCACACCACTTGTCTGCACATTTGCTGTGTCTCAAACAATACTCACTCACATTATTTTAATGAGTAGTGACACAACTGGTGTGTGGTTGACCTCTAAGGTGGTTGCTCTGTGAATTCACTGCAGGGTCATGAGGTGAATACCAAGAGACCACCACTCCTTGTAATATTATTGTACAATTGTTTTTTTGGTGTGGCGGGTGGGTGAGTGGATGGAGCGTACTGCTTTATTTGTTTTGACTTATGTAGAGCATATATAGTGTATGGCAGAATGTTGCTATGGATAGAAATCCATAACTAGAATGGAGTTGTTATGCTGCAGAAGCTATGTCGTCACAGCTGTTATGCTACACTAGCTATGTAGCTACTGCAGCATAAGTAAGCAATAATACCTGACAGGGTGGGTGGTATTGGGCTATACTGGACTGCCCAGGGGTGTAATGAGGCCCAACACCACAGGCGGAGGGCCTTATAGCCCCTGGAAGGTCCAGTGTAGCCCAATACTGCCCACCCTGGAGGGTATTATTGCGCTTAGAAAATGGGCACTGTAAAAAAAAAAAGTATAAAAATCATTCTTAGCAAAATACTGATTTCAAATAAGTTTTATAATAAAACAGTTCCTCCACCTGCATATGATGCATTTTTAATGTATTTATTTATTAGCTATGGACTTCACTTGCTTTGACTTCAGCATCCAGTCAGGCTACTCCAGGTCTCTGCAGTACAAATCGCCTCAGCCCTCTCTCTCTCTCTCTCTCTCTCTCTCTCTCCTATAAATCTTCAACAGAACAGATCCACTGTAAATTTAACTTTCTGTGCCCGTTTCTTTTTAGCTGCTTCACATCTCAATCACCTCTTCAACACACACATCCTTCTCCGTCAGGCCCACAAAGTTGCACTAAATATTTATAAAAAAAAAAAAAAAAAAAAAGCCCTTTCCTTATCCTTTTGTGCTTGTCCTCTTCGGAGATTTGCTACAGTCTCCATTTTCGTGCCGTAAATGGAGGGTCGCAGGCAGCTTCTCGTACAGTGGGCAGGCGGCTGGACGACAGGGAGACAATTTAGTAACTGCCTGATGAAAAGGTGAAAGGTTGGGCAGATGTAGGACGCTGATGCCTGAGGTACTTTTGTTTTTGAATTACAGGGTGAGGGCAAGATCAGGATTACTTTGGGGAATTGCAGTCCTCTTTGGTCTTGAACCATTACCCCGTCACTCATGTTACAGTTTTTTTTTTTTGTTCGTTAGTGAGACTGTGCTGTAACCCATTAATCAGGCTGATTTGTGTTTTGTTACACCTCTGAATTCAGGCAGCAGGCTGAAAATGGCACTGCGATTAGTTGAGCAGGGAAACTGAAGGTACAGGGGAAATGATTTTTAAAATATTAGCGGGACTTTCTTTTGTTAAAAAAAATCATGTTTTGCATAGCGAGAGTGTGGCGGGTGTGACTGCTTACATAGTTTACAGAACTGTTCTCTTTGAGTGGCACTGAGCACATGATGCGACCTGCTAGCTCTAGTAATTTAAAAAAGGGAGCGTTTCTTTTCTTCTTCACTGCGGGAAAACTGTCAAAAATTAACAGTATTTGGCAGGTCTACATGTGCTGTGTTCTTGTTTTCTGTGTGCTGTCATGCTTGTGGCAGTTGTTTGTGATTTGAGAGCTCTGGGAGCCGCATTTGGCATGCCAGCTTTCTGAAGTGAGAGTCAAAGACATGGTTGTGTGCTGATACCTTCCACGTTTCACAACGAGTACAGACGATCGCTGTGACTGTTGGTCTTAGCTCCTTTACTTATTTGTACTGTGCGATCTCTTTATTCACTTCATGACATAGTCCTGAGTGGGGGGGGGGGAGCAAAGGCTGCAGACTTGCCCGCTAAGCAGTGAAAAAAAAAAATGGCAGCATTTCAAAATAAACATTCTATTTGCATACTGATCTCTGTGATGTGGTTTGTGGCAAGCTGGCACTTTTAATGCCTTCGCCCTGTTGCCTGATAGATGCCCACCTTGCCAGGGTTATCAGCCAATCAGAGCCTGTGGATTTTCTTGACCATTTTCTAACAACATAGAACACACATGTGCATGCCTGTTTGGTTAAGAGTCACCAGACAGGAAATGGCCGCTGTGGTGAGAACGATATTGCAGGAGAGCGGCACCGATGAAATGAACGAGTAATGATTCAGCAAGGAAAACTAACTTGTTTTTCATAGTGATGGCCAGCATACACTATTAAAGATAATGTATGGGCAATTATCATAACAAACGCAGTAGCCATCTGCAGTTTGCCATGGTGACGAAAACCTCTCAAGCTGCGCTCTCGAGGTTTAAACGGTTGCCATAAACACTGCTTGATGGCTACACACACTTGCTATGGATAATGGCCCATACATTATCCTCTATGAAGATGCCAAATATATGTATAACCAGAGTTCAGCGATGGATTAAATCATAATACATGGCTTTGTGCTGGTAGTAATGAAAGGCACGCCACCTTTATGTTTATCATGTAACATTGTAGGGCATGCAAAAATGTTTTTTTGTTACTAGATTTGTTTTGAAATCATTCAGTTCCACATCATCATGACTCACTAGAGTTAAAGAAAACATTCTCTTTCAAAGCCATTTCCAGTAACAGGGACTTTGGTACAGGCCCTCCAGTGGTGGGACGAGTAATCCAAGCTAAGATAGGGGATTCCTTTCAGACAGAGTCTCCCTCAGTTGCGCTCACAAGACATGCATCCCTTCTGGGTGGGTACTCCCATCTAGGAGATCATGCAGTCCAGGGCACTTGATCAGCTTCGGAGTCCCTTCAACATATAAATGTGCTGGAACTCAGATCTCTGTTACTGGTTCTAAAAACTTTATCTTCACTAGTACGGGTACAGGTGGTACAGGTCAGAACAGATAACACCACCATAATGTACTACATAAACAAACCAGCACACACCATTTCATGCCTCCTTTGCACAGAAGTCATGACAATCTTGGCTCTGACTTTCTCCTTGTGAGTATTCATGCATGCAATCCACTTGCCAGGGAAAGACAATACCCTGGCAGATGCCTTGAGTAAAATCAATCAGGCCCATCATGAATGGACCCTGAACAGACAGGTAGAGCAAGTGATTTTCAGAAGGTGGCACACTCCAGAGATAGACATGTTCGCATCCCACCAGAACCACCATCTACCACAATACTGTTGCAGACCAACAGATCAGGGCACACTTCTTCCACAACAGTTTAAGAATGCTGGTTCAGAATCAGAATACATCATTTCATACATTCAGTACTGCTACAGGATGGAATGCTGACAAGAAGAATCCATGTGCCAAGGTGATCAGGCTGTACATGAAAGTATAACATGGATTAATGAATGGCGGTTGGAATCCTAACAGCCAATCAGATTACAGCATCTCTGACAACTGTTTTGTAATGTGCAATTGTGTCATATGTTTTGATTGGATAGAAACACAATATGTTAACAGCTGTATGTGTCTGTGTCTTCCTTGCCCGTCTGTTATTCATGTTGGTGAGCACTTGTTATTGAATCTTTTTTCGTTTAAAATTTTTCATATTGATTGAACTACTCATAAATACATATGTATTTCAGTTTTGTACTCCATTGTAGGCTGAATTACTTAATTTAAAACATCCACCAAAGCTGAAGAGTGATGCAGCCCCTACTATATTTCTAAATAATTGAGAAAAACAAAGAAAACCACGCATGTCCAGCGAGAGAAGGGCTGAACGGAAAAGACATATGGAGGTACATGACGTTCAGTTACATAACGGATAATGCATGTTGTTTGATTACTTTAAAAACAGTAGTATGCACAGCATAAAAGTAAGAAACATGACAGCATGGTGGCACAGATGGCCAAGGCACTGGACGCATAACATAGCACTATGCCTACAACTGTTGTTCAAGAGCAAGCACGTGCCACTGTTGGGCAACAGGGCAGGAAGCATATTGATCATCCAAAGGGCTGCTCTGGTAGTCCTGTGACAGTGTATGCCTGTGATGTGTCCTAGACTGACCAGTAGAGGTAGTGTGACAGTGCTGCTGGGAAAAATGGTAGCTATGGGCAGGGGTAAATGAAGAAAAAGGCAAAGGCAGTAAGGACAGGTATGGTGAAAAAAGGTGTAAGGCCATCAAAAAATGTAGGGTAATGACTTCCAGTGCCTGTAGTCTGGGTAACAAGCACCCTGAATTGGTGGCCTTGATGGAAAAGGGATGCCTTGATATCTTGGTAGTCACCGAAACAGGGTACACAGAGAACTATGACTGGGATGTCAACATACCAGGGTACACTATCTATATGATAGACAGGAAGTGTAGAAAATTCTGAGGAGCTGCTCTCTATTTAAGGGAAGGGATCCAAGCAATGGAACTAAAGGGTAAACAGGGAGGATAGGAGGCACTGTGGGTCATCCTGGAGACTGGAAATGGCACCACAATCCGCACAGCGGTTGTATACAGACACCCATCTCAGTGGGAGGAAATGGACAAGGAAATGAGAAAAGGCATCCGTAGGGTGGCAGAGAATGTGGAGATGCTGCTGATGGGTGACCTGAATATGCCAGATGTTAAATGGAGCACCTTTGCTGCAGCCACATCCCCAAGCAGGGTCATCCTTGTAGGAGGAAATATGCTGTTGGTTAACTTAGATGTGCAGCTTATCCATTAGGTTTGAAAATGGACAGACTAGGTGGGCCAAGTGGTCCTTATCTGCCATCAAATTATATGTTGCTGTGTTTGTTAGCCCAATAAACACTCATATGTTTACATTTTATTGTTAGGTTTTGGATAGCATTCTAATGCAAAGTAAACACCCAACAGAGCATGTAACCGATGATCCTGGGCAAAACGAAAGTGAAGATAGCAATGTCATTGATGTCGACAATGTACCTAATGATAATCCCTTGGCCTGTGCTACTTGCACTATGCAGTCCACTGAAATGGAGAATACTAACACAGTATGTTGAACGTATTCTGTAGTTTTTATTGTGTTATTCAACATCAATAAAGTTACATGTTTCATTAACATGTTATTTCTTTTTTTATATTTTAATCAAGGAATAGGTGTCAACATGCTGCTGTCACTGCCCTTTGAAAAGGTAATTTTCATCAGTGGTGACACAGACCAAATACTCTGCATTGAATAAAGGGGTTCAATGGCCAGAGTATGAATTTAATTATTTTGGTGACTTCAACAAGGTGAAGAAGGACCACTTGTATTTCTCATCATCTTTGCTGGAGGATGACGAACCAACAGCATCCACCTCTGGATTTCAAGATTGTTTGTCAGATATCAGCACAGTTGACATCAGCAGTAAATCCTCTACAAGTGATGATGATTTAAGTGGTAGTGAATACATTCCATCAGAACCGGATAATGATTCTGAAGAAATGAGTGAGGTGAAAAACGGAGTTGCAGAACTAGAAGATGACAGCAGTGACACAGTTGTTGGGAATGACAGGTTCATCGTTTACTATGGTCAGCTGCTGGAACTTGTAAAACAATGCTCACTGTATGCAGACGCTTTTGTTGAACACACTCCTCAATTACAGGGTACAATATTAACATTGAAAATGCACTACTATAATGGACACGACACAACGTGGATTTCTCATCCATTTGTGAACCGCATGGCTGCTGGAAATTTGGAGGTTTCAGCTGCAGTTCTTTTCAGTGGTAACTACTTTACAAAGATACAGCCATTCTTTAAGTTCCTACAAGTGAGATTTATAAGTGTCCACACATTGCAACGTATACAAAAAAAATACCTGTTCCCAATAATAGACAAAGAATGGTGATGTATGCAGGACAACATCATTGATGAAGTAAAGATAAAGGACAGTGTTATACTTTGTGGTGATGGGAGATGTGATTCTCCAGGTTTCTCTGCGAAGTATGGAGCATACACAGTCATGGACATGGATACAGAGAAAGTTCTAGACTTTAACATTGTACAAGGGACTGAAGTGGAGAGGTCCACAAACATGGAGAAGGAGGGTTTCATGAGAACAATTGACAGTCTGTTGTCTAAGGGTGTTAGAATATCAACAATTGCGACAGATCGTCATACCCAAATTTGCGCATTGATGAATAAGAAATACACTCCGGAACATCAAATAAAACATCAGTTTGATGTATGACTCCTATGTAACTGGGTGAAAATACAGCTTTTTGCTAGGGCCAAAAGTAAAGGATGTGAAGATCTAATGCCTTGGATAACATCCATTTCCAACCACTGCTGGTGGTCAAGCAGCGAGTGTAAAGGTGACCTAACCGTGCTGAGGGAGATGGTGGCATCTGTTGTACACCACACTGTGGACAAGCACAGCTGGACTGGATCTAAAAAAAATCCACAAATGTACACATCCAAGACTACAACCGGAGGAACGTCAAAACAAAATATGGTTAAAACCAAACTCTGTGGCACATGAAACATTACAGAAAATGATTTTCAAAAAGCGGTTTGTGAAAGATATTGAGAAAGTCACAGACTTCTGTCACACCGGAAGATTGGAAGTTTTCCACTCTTTGCTTCTGAAATATGCACCTTAGAGACAGCACTTTGGGTACGAATCCATGATTGCCCATCATCAACTTGCCTCTATTGCTCACAATCAAAATGTGAGTCGATCACAGGCTCGTATGAGGGCTGGAGACAAACGTTACAGGTTGGTGTATCCGAAAAGCAAGAAGGTATGAGTCACAAAGAGAATTAAGAAAAAAAAACAGATGCCATATAGCATCGCATGATGGAGAAAGTCATCACTAGTCGGTCTGACAGGCATCCACCAACGCCAGCCAATCACAAGCGTCACAGTAAGAACATCGCTAGTAAAGAAAGACCAGAATGAGCAGCTTTACTTGCCAACCATGTGTCTCGCTTTGGTGGAAAAAAAGACTTCAACAAGCAAGCATCAACATCAAAATAATTTATTTATTTTTAACCAGGACAGACACACTAAGCTAAAATCTTGTTGACAGGTGTGACTTGGGAGCACAAGGAAGTTAAGTGACTTGCTTAGGGTCACACAGTATGCAAGTGGGGGCTGTGGGGTTGAAACCCAGGTCTTCAGGTTTGCAGCTCAGAGCCTTAAACCACTGCGTTATACTGCCGCCTAAATAATGTTTTATTCAATGTCAATAGAAAAATGCATCAAACAAAACAGTTTGTGAACACTTTGTATTCAATCAACAAGGCATGATACATTATTTTATTGCTTTCTACTGTGGGAAATATATATCTTCATCAGTGTCATGAAAGCCTTCTTATTCCCCTGAGTCCTCAGGATATGCATTCCGGATAGCCCATACAGCACATGCTGGTATAACACGTCGCACTTTTTTACCAAGCTTCTGATGTATCCAGTGAGTGAACTGTGTGTAGGCTGCCCACCTGAATGACCTAAAGAAATCAAAACATGCTTTATTCAATAATGCAACATACAAAATTGACACCAGCAAACAAGTCCTACAGGTCTACCAAGTCTGGTCACTAGTGAAGTTCTTTGCTTCATATTACTACAGATGTCTCAACCCAACCCAAACCCCTCCCTCCCTTCCTTCCTTCTTTTTTCCAAACTACCACCACTATCTCTGTGAAGTAGTACATCATCATCCTCTCCATCATAAACCTTAAACATTCCAAGTTCAGACTGTGTTAAATACCATCCCCAATGTTGGTTATTATTACTTTACATACACACATTATCTATTGTGTGTTCCACCGTTCCTGTTGAACAACTACTTTGCTATGTGATTAGCAGCATGTTAATTCACAGGAAAGGCATGCTACACAATGTAGCTACTACTTAACATTCAGTTCCATTGTCCTGTTATCAAATAGAGTTCTTTACATATTCACACATGGCCAACCCGCAGCTGCGTACTGGCTGATTAATAATTTTCAAATGGTGGTTTAACTGCCTTGTGCATTGCATGTAAATAGTGTTTGTAATTTTTTCAACCATTATTCTTCAGAAAGAATTACAGCGTGTAGTAATTTGGGACTTATATATCAGCAGGCAGCACTGCATGGCTTAAGTATGGTGAATGTGCTGCACAGTATAAAATTTTACCAGTTCATCTTTTCCTTGTGGTTCAAACATTATTTCTTTGTAACAAGAAAAGCATAATTACAAAATATTATACATCTGTACCTTAACAATAAAATGTATATTGATTCCTAAGTATTGTTTGAATTGTGAATATAGTTAGCACATTCTTAAAACACAGTGTTTCAGATATTCAAATGGGTTTCGCCTGGCGCAACCATGTTGCACAGGCACAACCACAGTAATGCACCCTGTGCCAATATATTAAAGGAGGAGTTGTGCAGCACAAGTCCCCATGTACCCGACGGGTAGATTGGGAATGTATGTGGTGCATCTGAAGGGGGCGTGCCCATGCATATGTGGCACATCCTGATATTCAGCCAGGGATGTGCGGCACATCTGATGGCATAACCCCTACATGTGCCGCATACCGGGGCACAAAGTTGAGCAAGAAAAAAATAGGCTCAAATGCTGGCCATCCACAGGTGGGCTGCTGTATTGCAGGACACAACACAGCAACCGCCAACCATGGGTGGCCACCCACCCACCCAGAACACCATCCACAAGTACCAATATTGTTCCTAGGAAGTCCAGAGGTACCCCTCCCTCTCCATAGCCACAATCACCATGCTATAAATATATACCCACTCCCTAGTAGTCTAGTGGCACCCCATCACGCTCTGCAGCCACGATCACAGAAAATGACTAGTATCACTAGCCCTGGTGATCTAGTGGTACACCCCAGCACTCCCGATGCACCGATCACTGGTAATCTATAAGGAAATATATCCCTGGTGGTCCAGCGACACCACACACCCCTCACCCTCACCGGACACCCTGCCCACCCAGCTCATCCCCCCATCCAGTCACAGATTTGTGACTGTCCTGTACAGTATGCTCTGCAAGCCCATTGGTACACAATGTGGAACAATGGTCTTACAACTCATACTGTAACCTGTCATTCGGCATGCAGCCATGCAATATGTGGGCGGATAGCTGCCCGCAGATGACGGGTGGAACTGTGTGGGCAGGGGTCCTGTGAGGGTGGGGGTGTGCCACTGACCACCATGGATATATTTCTTATGGATTACCTGCAAATGGTGCATCAGGAGGGTGGGGGTACCACTAGATCACAAGGGCTAGTGACATTATTCATTTTCCACGATCATGGCTACAGGGGTGATGGGGGCCAGTAGACTACCAGAGATTTCTGCATTTCACATACCAGTGATTGTAGCTATGGGGCATGGAGGATGCCCCAGTGCCCCATCTGTTCATACCACATGCTGTGCAGGGTGCCAGGTGCATTTCTGTGCTATATTCAAAGGTGATGCATCATGGCACATCACCTTTGAATATATCCCGGGCTGACTACGGCGCACCTCGGTTGTGGTGTGCCTCCAGTTCAGCCATTTCCTGGCACAGTCTCAATATCTGGGACAATATATATGCCTACTGTACCCCAAGGTTTGTTACTATATCATACACGAAGTTATACAATGGTGTGTGAAAATCCTGTTATCTCATTGGTCAAAACATTTTGAGCCATAATAATGAATGTCCATGGAAATGAAGGACAGTGAGACATTTGGTGGGTGGGGACAGGGATGCAAGGCAGTGTTATGTGCAACTTGAGTGGATGATGACAGAAGGAAGCAACTGGATAGGCCATAGTGAGCATAGAAAGGGTAATAACAACACTGGCAAATAAGGCTAAGGAAAAACAGTCACAGTGATTATTTAGAGAGATGTTGAGACAAGAGATCCATGATATAGTGCATATGAATGGAATGCATGCCAGACCTTTAAACTTGCAGGATTTCAATTAGCTCATTGTTTATACTTTCCCTTCAAGTAAAGTAACTTGCCAAGGACAGATGGCAATGAGATTTGAACACCTTATAATGCTGTCTTTGTACATGTTAGGAATGGGATTCTGAATAGGGTCATGTCGCACCTCATGCAAAAGTATCAGCATGCAAGGAAGAACCTCCTGGCTTAGGCAGACATTTTCAAAATCTGGAACATACGTCACACATGTAGAATCTGAAAGTTTGGTTATAGAGATGGAATAATGAGATATGCTACATACATACATCTCAACATACAAATGTACAAGTAAGCAATAAGACATGACAGGGTGTGCATGGAACATATTTTGCATGCCGCTAGGCATAATTAAGGCACAAGGCCCTCGTAGAGTGCCTTTTAGCTTTTGGCGTGAGGTAAAATATGTTACATGCACATGCCTGGAGTGTCTTATTGTGGTTATAAAATGGTCTACTTTCTGTTTTTACTTTTTAGAGCAAGAAAAATAATGCTAATGTCTGGTAAAAAACAATCTGTATGTTCAAATAAATCAGCTGTTTGTTTAAGCTGCCAGTGGGACAGGCAGCGTGATGGGAAAAGTGGAAGCAGACAGGACAGTCAGACTTGAGTAAAGCTGTGATTGACATCATTTTGCTGGAAAGATTTCCTTGCTAAGGACATCAAATAAATGGCAGCGTATGAAAATGTCAGCATTCTAATGGCAAGATGATTTGTTTGGTGTTGTGGTCCCACTTTTAGGGACTTATTATTAGTCGTGCATGACACAGATTTCAAGCATGGTGAATTAGCATTGTGATTGGCTGATAAAGCTATCTATCCATTGTATAAGCAGAAACGCAACACACAGTCTATCTAAGTCTGCTCAGCTCTGCAGCTATCACCCTTACTTTCCAGCTGAGGAACCACATTTGCCGTTTGTCATCCCACTTCCACCCCTACCATCTCCACCACCCTCACACTGTGTGTGCATTGATGTCTCCATACACCAGTAATCTGTTGTGCATTATGACGTACATATTGTAACACATTCAGATTGTCTGATGTGACTACAGGGTTGATGCATCATTCCTCACCACCTGCCATCATGGTTACCAGTGACTGCTGAAATAGGTGCTCATTATGGTATGAGGTAGTGATGGAGAATCGAGCATATGAATGACAGCTATTTTATTATGTGTAAGTGTGGGATGCAGGTAACAGTGATGACCTAAAACCCAAAGGTGGATGGGTTTCAGCACACAGTACCATTACAACATGTAGTGGATGATGTAAGTTGACCAACATGGATTTTGTGGATGGCAGCATTGCACACATTCAATGCCCTGTAGACCCCTGCACAATCCACCAATGTGGAGATGTAAAACCATGTGGAAAATATAATAGTTGTCCAATGATGCTGTGGTACTGAGCGGGGGTTTCACACATGATGAACTGTGGAAAGGCAATAGCATTTTATAACAAATTCATAACTGACAAAGAAAATATTATAATTAAGTACCTTGACATTTATAATTTACTAGATCAACTTCATGGCAGCATAAACGTTTGAGGTGAGTTGGCATAGTATCACACTTCAGAAACGAGCACCAATTAACCTTCCCCTCACGCTCATCTGGAGAATCACGTACATCTTCATCTGATGACCCAGAATCATTGCTAATTAAAAACGGTGCTTGCCCATGAGGGTATTCAGGTTCAAACATGTATGGGAGAATTGTTCCGCTACTTGCAGCTAAATGGAACTCTTCATCATTACTGTAGTCTGAATCAGATGACATCCTACACAGAGTACAAAACAGAATCTAGTGTATGAAAATTGGAAAAGTAACAGCTGGCCTCCCACACCCCACAACAAAAAAAGTTACACAACTTAAAGTGGAATAGCTGATACATTTATACATACCTAGAGAATACTGGATGGGCAAGTATACCAAACTATTTGGTTCTGCCACAGCATAGTTCAGATTCCCTCTGACCTCGACAGCGAAGCTGTAGTGGTTCATGGGAATCAGAACCAGATGTAGCAAACAACAGTCCAATATACACTATATAGAGCATACGAGATAGGCAACTATGCAGAACTAGTGTGTTCTGCCATGGAATGGTTCTGACTCCCTCTTACGTTGAAAGCGAAGCTCGAGAGAGATCTGTGGGAATCAGAACCTGAGGCGTAAAAACACACTGGGTGTGTATTGAGTTACTCAGCATGTATGTTTTTATAGTGTACATTACTGTGTTAAATATGTGTGTTGAGAGGTCTTTTGCTTACCAAATTAAATGGTCTCATGCAGTGTCCAGATATTCTACAATGCTGTTGTCCCACAGAAGGGTACAATCACATTCCATGACATTTGAACTGTGGTACAACAGCAATTTGAAAAGGATGGATTTCTAAATAGAACAATACTGTACTATGCACTATAATATTATGTTCATCAGCCATGATTACTTGTAAAAACTGAACTTGCTAGTATTTCCTTCTTTATCCCATGGATATAAGGTTTATAATCCAACCTTCATCGTATTAAGACACTATTAATGCTTGATATAGAAATGTTCAACACTGATTGATGCAGTTGTTACACACCTGACGTTGTGTGTTACTCTTGCAATATGTGTGTGTTGTACATGTACAGTAACAGAAACAGATGGAAAGACAAAGTTAGAAACAGAGTGGACAAAGCAGGGGAAACAATGGTCAGTTTCACTAAATACAAGGAAACTATAAATGAATGTATACAATGAGGAGTAACAAAAGCATGTCAGAGATTCAGGAAACTATAAGCAAACAAGTAGTGCAAACTAAAAACAAATTGACAACTCCATTTCAAAATGGTACGTGACGTTTCATAGGTTACATCAGCAAATGAATGAAATTTGGTGATGGCTGGTTGTAATGATAACTGGAAACATGACTGTACAAATACTTACAGCTAGGTACAAATAGGGATACCTAGACCAGGACAAACAAATATTTCTCCAAACTATTCTCAAAACAGAGTAAGACTTAAAGACAATAAATGAAATACATCACAATGCAACACAAAGGGCTGTCATGCTACAGTACTGTGTGAGTAAGCAACAATACATTGCTAAAATAAAACATTGCTAAGGGCTACAGTACTGTGTGAGTAAGCAACATAGAAACATAAACTTTGATGGCAGATAAGGACCACTTGGCCCACATAGTCTGTCCATTTCCCTACATACAGGATAAGCTGCAAGACCTAGTAAACTAACAATCTATTTCTTCCTACCCTCCCAACAAGAATTGCCTTATGTCTGTCCCATGCATTCTTGAATTCTCCTACAGTTTTAGACCACACAACCTCCTCAGGAAGGCTGTTCCATGTGTCCACCACCCTCTCTGTGAAAAAATATTTCCTCACATTGCCCCTGAGCTGTCCCCCTCTATCTTCAAACTGTGTCCCCTTGTTCTTTCACGTCTCTTTTTCTGAAAGGTACTACCCTCTTGGACTTTGTTGATTCCACTGAGGTACTTAAAAGTTTATATTACGTCCCCCCTCTCCCTTCTTTCCTCAAGGGTATACATACTGTATTATGCTCCTCTAGTCTTTCCTCATATGGCTCCTCTTGCAGACCCTGCACCATTTTAGTTGCCCTCCTCTGGACTGCCTCCATCCTGTCTATGTCCTTCCAAAAATGGGGTCTCCAGAACTGGATGCAGTACTCCAGATGGTGTCTCACCAACTGTCTGTACAGAGAGATAAAAACTTCTTGTTTTCTGCTAGTGATGCCTCTCCCTATACATCCCAATATCCCCCCAGCCCTCCCTACTGCCTTCTCACATTGCTTTCCAACCTTAAGGTCATCTGATATGATTACCTTCAGGTCCCTTTCCATTTTTATTGTTGTTACTACCTCCCCACACCCCCATTGTGTACTCTTCCCCTGAGTTTTTGTTTCCCATGTGCATTATTTTGCACTTCTTTGCATTGAATCCAAGCTGTCTTACTTCTGACCATTCCTCCAACCTTGCCAAGTCCCTTCTCAACCTTTCCACGCCTCCTTGTGTATAAACCCTGTTGAAGATCTCTGTGTCATATGCAAAAAGGCATATGTTTCCTTCCAATGCCTCTGCAATGTCACTTATAAAGACATTAAAAAGGACTGGACCCAGTACTGAACCCTGCGGTACCCCACTAGTAACAACCCTTTCTTCAGAGTGGACTAGATTTACAATTACCTTCTGTATCCTGTTGTCCAGTCAATGGTTTACCCAGGCTACCACCCTGGGACCCACTCCCAGGCTGGTTAATTTGTTTATTAATCTTTTGTGTGGGACTGGGTCAAATGCCTTGTTAAAGTCTAGGTAGGCCATGTCCACAGCCCCTCCCTGGTCTACTACTTTGGTCACCCAGTCAAAGAAATAGATTAGATTCGCCTGACATGGCCTTCCCGCTGTGAACCTATGCTGCCTTGGGTCCTGTGCCCCACTGGCCTCTAGGTACTCAACAGTTCTTTCCTTCAGAAGTGATTCCATCACTTTCCCTACCACAGAGGTCAAACTGACAGGTCTTTAGTTTTCTGCCTCTGTCTTGCTCCCACTTTTGTGAAGAGGAATCACATCCACCTTCCTGCAGTCCTCAGGTACCACACCATCCTCCCATGATTTGTTAAAAAGGGTAGTCAGTGGTGTCACTAGTTCTCTCCTTAATTGGTTTAGAATTCTGGGGTGAATCCCATTAGGCCCCATTGCTTTGTCCACCTTCAGTTTTAGAAGTTCTTTCAGAACCCTTTCTTCTGTGAAAGGACTGGGATCAACCCCCCTATCCAGAGTGCTTCTGTTAATTAGATTGGGTACCACCCCCTCCTCCTCTTTTGTGAATACTGAGCAGAACTATTCATTCAGTATCCCTGCTTTTTCACTGTCCCTCTCTGCCCACCCACTGTCCATTCTATTCAGCCTCGCTGTCCCTCTGTTTGTCTTTCTACACTCCCTGATGTACCTGTAAAAGGTTTTATCCTCCTTCTTAACCGAGTTGGCTATCTTTTCTTCAGTTTGGGCCTTTGCTATTTTGATTTCCCTCCCTGCTTCCTTCTGTCTTAACTGGTACAGTTCTCTCTCCCGCTCCTTCTGTGTTTCCTTATACTTCCTAAATGCTATATTTTTCTCCCTAACCTTCCCTGCCACCTCTTTTGAGAACCATAGTGGCTTTTTCTTTCATTTTGATTTGTTTATTTGCTTCACACAAAAATTTGTTGCCTATGTGATGGCAGTTTTGATGTTTCCCCATTGTTCCTCCATCCCTCGCTTCTAGCCTGTTTGATGGTGGCACTACAAGGACACCCTCCCATCTTGCCAAGAGTCAGCCCTCCTGAAGTCTAGTACCCTTACTTTTGTATGGCTTGACTATGTAGTTGACTTATCGTGAACCACACTGTTTGGTGGTCACTTGTTCCCAGATGGCTACCCACTTCTAGATCTGAGATCCTCTCACTGTCCCCATTTGACAGTACGAGATCTAAGATTGCTCCCTTACCAGTGGGTTCCAAAACTAGCTGTCTGAGGCATGCCACCTGTAGAGCATCGAGAATGACCCTGCTCTTGGATGTGGCTGTAGCAAAGGTGCTCCATTTAACTTCTGGCATATTCAGGTCATCCATCAACAGTATCTCCCATTTCTCTGCCATCCTAAGGATGCCATCTATCATATCCTTATCCATTCCCTCCCCTGAGATGAAAGTCTGTATACAACCCCTGTGTGGATTGTGGCGCAATTTCCAGTCTTTAAGGTGACCCACAGTGCCTCCTCTCCTCCCTGTTTACTCTTTTGTTTCATTGCTTTTATCTTTTCCCTTACATAGAGAGCTACTCCTCCCCCTCTTCTCCCCTTCCTGTCTTTTCTATAGGTTGTGTACCCTGGTATGTTAACATCCCAGTCATGGCTCTCTGTGTACCATGTTTCTTTGACTGCCACAATATCCAGGCATCCCTCTTCCATCAAGGCCACCAGTTCAGGGAGCTTGTTGCCCAGACTATGGGCATTGGTACTCATTACCCTCAGTTTCTTGATGGCTTTACATCTTTTTGCCCCATCCCTGTCCTTATTGCCTTTGTTGTTTTCTCCATTTACCCCTGCCCTTCTCCCTATCGACGTCTCTGTCTTGGTGTTTACCTCACTTACTACCCTGATTTTTTTTGGGGGGGGGCTAGGATTTCCCTGCTCCTTTCCAGTGCCTCCCCCTTGGCTAGTTTAAATGCTTGCCAATGAAGCATTTAAGCCTATCACCTAGGATCCTGGTTCCCCTCCTGGATAGATGCAGACCATCGTGTCAGTATAGGCCTGCATCACTCCAGGTGGACCCCCAGTCCCCAGTGAAGCCAAACCCCCTGAGCTCTGCACCAGTTTTTCAACCACTGATTGAATCTCATGGTGTGGAGTACCCTAGCCTCACCCATGCCATAGATAGGCAGCACCTCCGAGAAGGTTACCGTGCATACTACTTGTCTAAGGCCCCTCCCCGACTCCACAAACTCTTTCTGCACTGCTTTGATCCCTTTCTCAGCCAGGTCATTTGTCCCTAGGTGGACAATGACATCCAGCTCCCTCCCCCGAGCAGCTGCTCTGGCGATCCTGAGGATTTGCTCCCTGTCCCTCCAAGCCATGTCACCAGGCACCTTACCTCCCTCTCCCCTTCCTCCCCCAGTTCTACCCTCCTAACAATGGAGTTCCCCACCAGGAGTTGTTTTCTTCCCCTGTGGGGTCCCATGCCACCCTCCTGTGGGTCTCCTTTTGTGGAGGTTCCCAGCATCCTCCTTGGTTTTCACTGCAGATGCCTCCATAGAGGAACCACACTTTGCCAGAGCGGCATATGAATTGTGGAGAGGTATAACTGGAGGATGTGTCTCTGTTCCACCACCCTCACCCTCCCTGAGCCCACTGTGGTCCAACCACTCCTCTTTCTTGACAACCTTTTGGGCAACAGCATTTTCCCTGGTGGTCCCTGGGTGGGAAAGGAGGTCCCCCAAATCCTGGCCAACTCATCCTGGAGATGAATAACTTCCTCCCTCAGCCCAGAGAGGTGCCTGCAGATGGGACAACACTGCATCCTCCAGAACGTCTCCCAGAAGACTGCTGCTCCACAGCCACTGCATTGTACCACTCCCATCATGTCTTATTTTTGGCCCCTTAACTGTTGTTTTGAATACTTACTCTTTCCTCGGTTTATTTATTTTTTTCTCCCTACTTATTTACTGCCTCTGTGCTGTTTAAGCTCCTGATCTTCCTGTTCTGAGACAAGAAATTCCTATATTTCTCAGTAGTCTCCTTACTTGCTGAGTCAGACCTCCAGCAGCTGGGGGGACGGAGAGCTACTCTTTTCATTCTAGCAACAATACATTGCTGGGAGTTGGTAGTTCGGATATTCAGTCACACATGTTCACCCCCACACAAAGGTTAGTGTAGTTAGGCATGAGTATGTTGGTGTAGTTAGACACAAGTACGTATACTGATTGTTGTGAGGATATCTCAGTACTATAAACACCCATCAATGTATTATTGCTTATATCAAATGTGCCATTAAGCAACTGAGGTGTGTTATGATTTCTGTGAGTTGAACTGGTTAGCAGAAATAGGTTTTAGGCCGTGGTTACACTGTCTTACTGCAATGCCTATAACCAAGTCTCATCCAATCATAATGAACGGATTGCATTGCACATTTCATATATTTCTGTAAAGAGCATCAGTGTCAGTGACACAGTGAAGGAGGTCACAGAACGGTGAGTAACATGGTACAATGATTGAACAACATTACATATGGGTATAAACAAACTGACCACAAGATGTAATGGATGAAGGATATGGAATATCATTAAGAAATTATAGAAACATCATGAACAAGAAGCAGGGAGTACACATCTTACATTGGGAATAGTGGATGGGCAAAAATGCAGAACCAGTGCGTTCTGCCACCGAGAGGTTCTGATTCCCTCTTACCTCAAGAGCGAAGCTCGAGAGATCCATGGCAATCAGAACCCGGAGGTGGCATAGCACACTGGTTGTGCACAGAGTTGCTCAAATAGTATTTGTTGCAGTTTATAGCACAGTGTGTAATACGTGTTTTGAGAGTTCTTTTGCTTAAAAAATGAAACTGACTCATGTAGTCTCTAGAGGTTGTAGAATTCTGTTTTACCACTGTAGCATAGAATCACATTCTATGACCTTGGAACTGTGGTAGAACAGCATTTTGAAAATGGATGGAATTCTATACAGAACAACACTGTTACACTATAATATATAATACATTTAACATCATAATTCAGAGGTTGCATTGAAATAAAGCCATGAAGTAGCAATGGGCAGACTACATTGGCCTGATGATCCTATCTACTATATATACAATTTACACTATTAAATGTAATGATATATTGCATGATGTTACTGTAAGTCAGTAGCATGCAAACAGATGTGATGACAGCAATAGGGCCTCTTGATAAATATTGTTACTGGGTCATCAAACAATGTCTTACTGTCTTGCATGAAACACACATGTGGCAATGCAATATGTATCACATGCTACTTCTTTGATTCAGTGGAAACAAATTGTAAAACAGTGTTGACTGCAAAGCCATTTTTGTGAGCCAGTCAATTTGTCAGGACAAACACACATTGACCATCATTCAAAACAAGTAAATAAGTACCAGTTTGGCACAGTATGAAGTTACCAACACTCGTAGGGATTCAAACCCCATTCTAGCATTACTACTAGATGTTCCAAAACCAAGTGTGTGATTTGTTATGTTCACAGCATGGCACTGATAATCAGTAAATAAATTACAATCATCTTAAGTCAAAAACACATTCACATACATATTGTATATGTGACACACATCAATGGCTCTAATAACGGCATACACATAACCACAGAGAAAGTGTGTCGAGTCATATTGTTGAAGTGCTGCAAAGTTATATGAACGTGATATGCAAATTTTTGTTGCACCCATCAAACACTTCAGTATTGTTGTACTATTGCTTCCGTCAAAATAGTAACATCAGCATAGCACTCTTTACACATATGCTTGGATTACTGACAACAAAGACATCATAGAAACATAGAATTTGACGGCAGATAAGGACCGCTTGGTCCACCTAGTCTGCCAGTTTTCCTACCTGATGAGTAAGCTGCAGATTCTAGTTAACCAACAGCCTACTTTCTCCTATCCCTCACTAGGACTGCCTTATGTCTGTCCCATGCATTCTTGAATTCCCCCACTGTTCTTGACTCCACAACCTCCTTAGGAAGGCTATTCCATGCATCCACAACCCTCACTGTGAAAAAATACTTCCATTGACAGATTACACACCATAAGGATCACAAGGCCAAGGTACATCAATAAGCATGACCAGTCTCAGACATGCAAAGTGAACAGTAGGGGATGACATAAGCTTGTCACGTGTGTGTTTGTTTCTGTTTCTGGCAAGGGAATATGGGTGAAAACATGTTTAACGGTTGGGAATAATATCAACATCTTACACAGCAATGGATGAATGGATAACAATGAAGAGGGACATAGGTAACATGAAAAAAATGTTCAAAAGTAAGACAGGTGATCACATAGCTTTGGGGAGCATAAACCAAAAAAAGGTTTACATGAGTAGATCAGGGTGGGGGGGGGGGGGTAGGAGACACAGTGATACTTACAAGCATGTAAGTGATTTAGAAATAATGGTATGTAAAGACATACATTTAATAAACCAAACTGGTAAGGGTATTATGAGATACGGTGTGATGCAGGGATGCATTTACAGCACTGACACCATACAAATGTTGGAACTGTTGATGCCACTACACTATACAGTTAATTTATGAGGCTTATATAAACAAATTACATACATTGGCGGTGAGGTCATGGGCCACAGCATACACATACATTGAAATAGGGCATGGACTTCCACAGGCAGCATCTCAGTAAGGACAAAATGAACAGTTAGTTCACAGACAACACACACACACACACACACACACACACACACACATATGAATTCACCTGGTCCTAGGTCATCATTCTGTTGCCTTCAGAACTGTTTGTGGTCAGGTATTTTTTTTGTTTTTTTATGTACTATA
This sequence comes from Neoceratodus forsteri, assembly GCA_016271365.2. Taxonomy (NCBI): domain Eukaryota; kingdom Metazoa; phylum Chordata; order Ceratodontiformes; family Ceratodontidae; genus Neoceratodus; species Neoceratodus forsteri. The sequence goes on from CM057456.1 coordinate 965,336,208, forward strand.
TTTGCGCCTCCATTGGGCAGTCCCTCCACACCACATCCACCCACAAACACCCATTGGTACCTTCTGAACTGTTTGTGGTCAGTTATTTTTCTTTGCTTTTTTATGTACTGTATTTTTTTTTTTTTTGTCAACTGTATTTATTCGCTTCAGACACCAGAACTGTCTTGGTCTTCACAGCCCTCTACTGCTTCTGCCACCCACTGTGATCCCACCTCCTCAAGGTCATTACTTTCTCCTCAGCGAACCTTCTCCGGCCAGGGTCCATGAGGAGATCGAAGGGGGCAGGGCGGAGATCCGGTGTTGGGCATGTGGCAGCAGGTGCTGTGAGCCGTCGCCTATCTGGGCTGGAGTTTATTTTTTTTTGTAAGTTACTCCCTCAACATGGGACATGCAATGCCGCCCAGCCCGCGACATGGATGCTCCCACCCACATCTGGAGGGCAGATGCATAATGTCATCCCCTGCTTGCAAGCCCCTGTGCATAGCAGTGCCGCCGGTCTCCACCGGGGACCGCTGCTGGGCTGCCCCTGGATCTCTCCCCGAGGGAGGAGGGTAGTTCTCCGGATGCTCAATGCTCTCTCTCCCCTGCCGACCCCCAGTGGACTGGGCTCGTTCCCAATCCCGGATCACCGGTGTGGCATGAGGTGTGGTGTCCAGCACCTCAACCCTCAGTGCTACTGAGCCGGCATCCTAATGTACTATATTTGCTCCTCCATCCAGCAGGTGCCTTCAGACCTGTTTGTGGTCAGGTCTTTTTTTTTTGCTTTTTTATGTACTATATATGCTCCTCCATGCGGCAGGCCCTCCACATCACCCTCACCCCCACACCCATCAGTGCCTTCAGAACTGTTTGTGGTCAGGTATTTTTCTTTCATTTTTTATTTACTATTTTTAGCTCCTCCATCTAGCAGTCACTCCACACCACCCACACTCATCGGTGTCTTCTGAACTGTTTGTGGTTAGGTATTTTTTTTCCTTTTTTATTTACTATATTTGATCCTCCATCCGACAGTCCCTTCACACACACACACACACACACACACACACACACACACACACGGTTTAGCCCCTATGCCCATTCCATTACTCTGCTTCCCAGGACTTACCTATGCTCCATCACAACAGTGTAGCTATGGTTGTCGCAATGATGTGGGACCAAAGTATCATTGCCATTCAATGTGTAAACATTGACATTCAAAGTAACATTTAAAGAACATTGACATTCATAGTACTGTTTGTACAAGCTGACAGGCTTCACATGCATCACATTCAAACAAGGGAAATTATATAAGTATTACTGGACTCTACAGTACCAGACAGAGTATGAAAATGTATGCTGAAATGTGCTGTCAAGAAAATAAAATTGTCGGAAACGCTGCTTTATTTAACTGCGCTATGTGGACATAGTGATAGCCTTTAGAAGCAATATCGTGCCACCTGTTCTTTTATTTACAGCCCCATTCACTTCCATGATTATGTTGCTTATGCAGAACATGACAGTCACCATATTCACTAATTGCCGCAAATGCAGTACAGCCTACAAGACAGGACGGTGATCACATGTATCGCAGCACTAGCAGGACATAAAAATGCAGATTTCATTAACTTGTAACTGAAGATAACACTTACACAAAATTTGGACTGCAGAACATGACTGCTCACAATGTGCTATGCGGAACTGATGCTGCATTAAAACAGCATTCACAGGCTGGCCCGGTGGTGCTGAGGGTTGAGGCACTGGACGCCACACCTCACAGCATGCCAGTGACCCTTGTTCGGGAATGGGCATGGGCCACCGGGGGTCGGCAGGGGAGGGGAAGGATCCAGCATCCGGAGGACTGCTCTCCTTCTCCAGGAAGGGTAGGGGAGTTGGGTCCGGCATCGCTTGCCCCCTGGTGGAGGCCTGGAGGCATGGGGTTGTGCCGCATCATGGGTGGAACTGGGACAGATGCTTGCTTTGGCGTTATCATCATTGCACATACCCAGCTCCAGGGGCAATCCTACAAAAATCTGCCGGCCCCTGTATATGAACCAGGGTTCCAGTGGCCTGACCTTCAGTTCTGTCTCAGTGGCCCCACTTGGGGGGCATCCCCGGGTGAGGGTATTGATCACGGAGCCCAGGGCGAGCCCGTTCATGGGGCTAGGGATGGCGATGGGCAAAAACAGCAATGGAAAAAAAAAACAGCATTCACATCCATGATGAGAGTCTGTGGCACAGCCCATCGCGTACGTCACTTCCGGACCGCGGGTACTCGAAAGGCACCTAAAATGGAGGGCAAACTACACAGAGGCTACAAAGGTGAGAAAAACTTAATTAATTGCTTGATTTAAAACATGAAAGATCATTTTGGTACTCATTTAAAACAACTTCAGTGTCCCATGGCCACCAGCTCCTGAGAGTTTCCCTTTAAAGTTGTTCTGCAAGAGTTATAAGGCTGTTCCCTGCAGAAGAGTGAGCAGTATTATTTTCCCAGTTAATATCACATAAGTTTGAGTCATCCACACATTAAGATGACCTCACTCATATCACAAGCAGCCTCAACCTCAGAACATTTGATTTTGTTCTCTCCAGCTGGTGGTCTGTAACAAAGACCAACAATAAAAACTTCTGCCTTTCTTCAAGTTATTTTGGCCCATAGTGTTTCTGCATCAAGGGTTGATTTCTTGATTTTTAAAGAAATGTATTAATTACTTTATTTATTTATTTATTTAAGCAAATCAGATAAATACCTTTGAGCATTAATGCTCATCTTCAAAGGGTCAGGTTCAAAGTGGTACAAAAGTTCAGGGTACAGTACACTTCAGTTACAGATTACAGTAGACATCAGGCAAGAAAGAAGCAACCAGAGTAGGCTTTGTCAGAGCACCCAGTACAGGACAGTGGGGTGTCATAACGTAAAATGCCATTTGAGTCTCTGAGTTGGCTAAGAGTAGTGCAAATTGTTTGGCGAGATGGAAGGTGTAATTGCTAGGGACAGCTACATGGGCCCAGTAGGAGTGCTCTCAGTAGATCCCTTTTGATTTGTCCCGTTTTCATGCGTTTTCGGGAATGCATTTCCAGGTAATTTAACCACTAAGGGGCCCTGGCTGCAAATGAACACTTCGTCAGGCTTGTTCTGCAGAGTGGGACAGAGAGATGGCCTTCGGTCAAGCTCCTGGTGGCATAGGCATTTTTTGATAGAGTGAGAAGAGCTTGTATCCCAGGGGAGGTGAGATCCAGGAGCACTTTTGCTCCCAACAGACAAGTCTGGTATATTATTCTGCTTGGGAGGAGTAGTCAGTTTGTAAGGCTACAGGCTACAGGTGTGGGTGGTTTTGGCTGCTCCAGCGACAAAGTGGCAAGCTTTGTTTAATGTCACCTTGACCCTGTTTAGAGCTGTTTCTGAGGTGGCCCCATAGATCAGGATGCTGTAATCAATCATAGGTAGAATGGAGCTTGTGATAACCACCCTTTTGGCCACAGAGGTAAGGTTAACTCTCATCCTAAAAAGCATGCCAAGTTTCCTATTGATATTGCTAACAAGTTGATTAATGTGGGAAGTGAAAGTTAGTGATTGGTCAGTTGTGACACCCAGGTACAGTACCTAAATGTGTCAGCCTGGTCCAGGGCAACTCTCTTTGCATTGAGAATGGTGAGGGAGGCGCCTTGTTCCTTTTCTGTACACTAGTGAAAAGCATTATCTTAGTCTTTTTGTATTTAGGCTGATTTGTTCTGCTGAAACTATTGATCAAGTGACACAAAACTGAATTGAAAGTCACGTGTGAGGACCTCCTGGCTGGCTGCACTAGTACTGATGACTGTGTCATCCACAGATAGTAGCATCCTTGATGCAGACCAGGCTACCGGTAGGGTATTGACAAAGAAGGTGAAGAGGAGAGGGCCCAGGACAGAGCCATGTGGGACCCCTACTGTGACTGGCCTGGAGTCAGAGCAGACTCCATTAATCCTGACTTGCTGTGTTCGGTCAGTGAGGTAGCTGATAAATCCTTGACAATGTCAGCAAAGAGACCTAGTGCATGTAGCTTGGTGAGTAGAAGTGCATGACTTACCAGGTTAAAAGCCTTGGTTAGGTCGATAAAGAAAGATCCCACCAGACGGCCTTTATCTAGGGACTCATGGAGGAAGTTAATGTATTCTACTAGGGCTGTGGTGGTGGTGCTGTGCTGTTTGCAGAAGCCATGTTGATGAGCACGGAGGAGATTATTCTGGCAAAAGGATGTGACAAATTGGTCACAAACCATCCTCTCATGAGCTTTGGACAGGGGTGATAGGCTAGGTATTGGCCTGTAATTTGAGACCAGAGTACGGTCACCATTCTTGTGTACAGGGTTACAAGGGCAGGTTTCCATTGGTGAGGGAATTGTGAGAATCTAAGGGAGATGTTGAACAGTTTAGTTAGGGGCTGGACTAGTTCATCAAACTCGAGGGCCACTAGCTTCATGTCCTAAGCATGCAGTTCTGATTTAGTACAGAGTGCAGTGCTCCCACCTTTCTTGTTTAATCTGTCCCTACACATAAGATAATAGCCCATGATAGTTTTCCCCATTCATCCAGCTCTGACAACCATGTTTTGGTTATTGCTATAATATCAACGTTGCCCCATGTATGAGTATTTTAACTTTGTCCATTTTAGTTTTCAGACTTCTTGCAATAAGAAAACTACATTTTAAGTTGCTATTCATCTTGTTATTCTGCTTTCTAAACCCAGGTTTTGGGAAATTATTTGAGAAAGGTATGATCCCTGAATTCTCTGTAGTATCTAGTTTAACTGAACTGACTCAAGAGTTTGCCTACGTCTGTTTCTGAGTAGATTTGCTCCCCCATACCTCTCAACCTTTCATCACTCAAATGTGTGACAGTACGTGTGACAAATAGGCAAACTGTGTGACACATCATCTAAAATGACATTGCAAGCTCAGAACACAGTCCAAATCTGTGCACTTATGTTATTCACGTTTGCTGATAACTGAGTGTCATAGATTATTATGAATTTCTGCATTGAAGTTTCAGTGGGCAGTGAATATTACCTGTGCCATTTGAGACAGAGGGTTTCTGAGAGGTAAAATGAGTGACGTACCTCGTAATGTGTGACAGTTGAGAGGTATGTGCTCCCCTCTTGTTCTGGTGTAGACTGTCTTTTCAATACAAAGGCTGATTGATGTTGAAAAGTACCCTGTGATCAACGAAGGTGATTTGTTCTTTCTGACACCAATTTAAAAATCTTATATTACCCCTGTGAATTATTTTATTCTTTTCATTGTTAGCTTTGGGCACTGGAACAATACTTGAGATTATTGCCTTACACCCCTTTCCGCTGATTTTCTTTTCTAATGATTATAAGTTCCAGACATATATCTTTCTCATGAGATTTTCCAACATCATTTCTACCTAGGTGGATTAAAACTGATGGATTGCTAGATTCTGTACATTTGTCAATGCGTTTGTCAATATCTGAAATCTTTGCCCAGGGAAGAATGAGACAGTAGTATTCATTTTGTCAACCTTACAGATATAACTTTTGGTGTACCTAATTACTGAATCACCAACAATAAGTGTCTGCCTTCAAGAATGAACGTGGTTGTTTGGGCTAGGGACAATACATATTCTGAGTCATACTCTAGAGGACCAAATCTGTTAAGAAGTGGAATGCTACTATCAGGAAAGATCATTGCTCTTTGGCTTTTCTTACAATGTTTAGCGTTATGGACTGAAGTCCAGTCTTTAATGTCCAAATTTAACTCCTCACTGCCCCTTTTAGGATTTATCTCAAGGGAGCTAGGGCTGATAATGCCTTCATTATCCTCTCATGAACTTTTTTTGCTCTCATTTCTGTTAATAGCAGTAAGGGGATTTTCTGCCACAACAGTCTCCACAAAGGTTTCTATGTTTGGCTCTCTTGGACTTTGAGGAATTCACTCTTAACATATTTAAATTCTTTTTTCAGAGAAGTACCATTTAAATATGTTTTGCAAATGTGGTCATTGCTAACAGTATAGGAAGATCCTAGTACATTCGTAGAGCAGCTAATGCATTTTTGGATGGATCCTTCATTACATAGTAGTTCAAGAGTGTCACCAGTGGAGTCCATTTTTGACTTATATAAAAACATTTTTAAGAAGAAAAATACAAGATCTTACCAGAAGTAAAAAAAGGGGGAATCTCATTCCCTCACCTCCCTCAGTGGACGCAGGTCGATGTGTTTGCCTCTGCCTGAGTGATGAGCTTTCCTCTGCCTGCGCATCAGCTTGCATGTGCTCACTGATGATCACTGAGCTATATTCAGCCTGACCATAAGTACCACGGGTTGGGACATCCAGTTTCACGCTCAGGCAGAAACTACTTTTTAAGGTTTAAAATTCCCACCAGACACTGCACTGCAGTTTTAAGTGCAGCCACAGGATATTTAACCCTCAGAAAGGTGACACTGTTTGCTAGAGTACATCTCACAAAAATGGACTACTGCAAGTCCTCCTAGTGCCCACAGTGCACCTGCTTGCCCAGAGAGAGAGAGAGAGGAGTGAGTGAGAGAGAGAGAGAGAGAGAGAGAGAGAGAGAGAGAGAATTTGATGGCTTGGGGGAGTGATTTAATTCTGGCCTTGGCAGCTGTGTAAAATCCACACACACAGTTTTAAAACAGTCAGTGGGATCCCTGCAGTTGAGTGATGACATTCTGCATGGTCATGGCCGACTGCTGTTTCCTTTGCATGACTGACCCCACCATGCACAATGCTCCTTTCTCAAGTTCTTGCACACCCATTGGGGAGGGGTGGGCCTCAAATCCACAGTGTGTACAGTACATCCTGTCTCAGGTCAGCCACAGCCTTCTGAGTGATAAAAAGCAGTACCCTCAGGGAACATCACTACGAGAAGGGCAATGTAAGGGTCTTGATATTTAAGCTGTAGTGTGCAGAGCAGTTGCAAAATAGGTCCACATTGATGCTGGTGATGTTTCAGAGCTGGAGGGTAATCACTATCTACATAGATCCAGCCATCTTAAAATTGAAATGGTGAGTTGCACTATGCTTTCAGCAGAAGTTCCTGTTTTATTGAGTATCTCAGATAGTGTAACACCACTGACCTGGGGTGTGCATTCGAGTCTGTGGGGCACAGGCTAGGAGTTCAGTGAGCCCCCTCAATACTGAGCTGAAAATTTTGTGGCAGGGAGTGCATATCCAAAAAGCTCACCATTTCTGCTCCCTGTACCCTTTCAGCCAGTCCGTAAAGATGGAGAGTCTTCTTCCTTGCTCGACACTACATGCCCTCCTGTTTATCTTGAAGCTGGGCATTTGAGTGAGTGAGAAAGAGAGCACTAGGGCTGCTAGCTTGTCTACCCTGGAGTCAGTTTCTGAGAATTGTGTTTTTGGTAGTGGCTACCCTGCAGTCACGTTTTTTAAATCAGTTTTAATTTCATGCATTGATTTCTTCACATTTGAATAGAAGGCTATAAATTCATTGATTAGGAAATCTAATTATCTTTACCCTTCTGTGGTTTTGATGAGGAGTCCCCTTGCAATGGCGCTCACAGACTCACGCTGCAGGACCCATCCAAATCAGAGTCCTCCCAATGCAGTACTCCACCATCCTGCCTGTGACTGGCCTCAGGTAATGTTTTTGGCTTCCCCATGTTGTCAGCTGTTGATCCTGGGTATTTTCTGCTAGATATTGAATTGAAATAGGTGCATTTCATGGGATAAAGAAGGGACTGAAGTGGGACCTTTTAGCTTAGGCAGTCATTCACCCTTATTGCTTCACCAGAAGTCCTATGATAGCTACTTTCTACAGCCAGTGGGGATACAAGGAGCTGTTTTCTTGTCATTATTGGGTATTAGGTCAAATTCTGGTGTGGGACTAGAACACATAACCTTCTGAACATTGGGTACCCTCCTCACATATTAACAATTTCTCTAGTACAACAGAAACTGCAATAAGAGAGAGAAAATGTTCTTCACTGGGGATTATGACAGGGTTAAGGCCTGTAGCAAGCCTTTCAGGGGATTAGTGGTAAAGGATATTGCCATGACAAAGCACCCCTCCTTAGTGTCAATTAAATAAATAAAAACGATGTTCTGTGTATGTAAAATAACTAGAAAATGTATAAAAGAAAATAAAAAGCACTTACCTGTTATTCTGTTGTGCAACAACCTGCTTTTCTTTACTCTGCAACTTTGTTTTCTGTAACCCCCCAGAGCTCAGTGCTCAAAGTAGTATAATTTGTGTAGTTTGTAGGTAGAGAATTACAGGGGGCCTGTAAAGCTGCTGCTCAAAGCTGCATTTATAAACCTGTTAAAGGGAGACTGGCACAGTTCAGTGCCCAGCACCGTGTTTGTTCAGTGTGCCTATGTAAGTTATGGACTGCTCAAAGGAGGAGTTAGAGGTGCAGTTAAGGTGGTCCATGGCAGAGCATCACCTCATTTCAAAGAGTGTGCTGCTCAGTTTTAACTCAGCGTTCTGCAATAAAATGTATATGTTTGTTAAAGGATCTCAAACACTACGTATGTGATGTCCTTGTATGCTGTAAATGATACTTGTTGTTATCCTATGAATATATACTAGATTAATGAGTGGATCAGGTGACCCCAGGAGTGGGCTATAATCCCCCCTACACAGCTACAGTGAAGTTTAGTAATGACATTTTTGCCAGCTAAAAGTAATGCTTCCCACTAAGTTGCAGTCAAACCTAGGCAAGCCTCAAAGTATCAGCCAGAACTAATTAAGCTGACTGCAACACAGTAACAATTTAATGTTCTAAAAGCCTGCTTTTAACCTTGCTGAAACTCATATCACTGACATCAGCAATGGCATCTAACACTTTCTATCATACTACATAAACTGCAGTGAGAAAAAAAAAACATGTTCTTCCCTGGGGATAGAACCCAGGCCCCCTTCAGCTACTGTTTAGTGTTCCACCACTGCGTGCCATCGTTCCACATGGTGGACAGATGTTTTCTTGACAAGAAACCCATGCAATAAGAATGCACATACTTAACTGAGTGCAGAACCCTCCACCCCATACACAGATGCAGCGGAGTTTACTGTTGCAGCCATTGCCAAGGTCAGATAGTTCCTGAAATTTCTCTAGAGAAATTCCTGCCCACCTCCAATACCTCTTTAGGGGCACCAGTGAGAATCTTTTTAGAAATCTCACAAGATATCTGGAAATATCTGACCATGTCAATGACTACAACTGTAGTAATGGATTTGTTTTGCCAACTCAAAGTAATGCTTCCCACTAAGTTGCATTCAAACCTAGACAAGCCTCAAATTACCAGCCCACACTAATTCATTTGACTACAAAAAAGCAACACTTTAAGGTTCTAAATTTATGCTTCAAACCTTGCTGAAACTCTTATCACTGACATCGGCAATGACATCAAACAATTTCTCTTATACTACATAGACCGTAGTGAGAAACAAAAATGTTCTTCACTGGGGATTGAACTGAACCCAGGCCTCCTTCAATTATTATCTTGGTGCTTGACCACTGTGTGCTATCATTCAACATGATGAAGAGGTTTTCTTGACAAGAAACCTATGCAATGAGAACACACATCCTGCATTGAATGCAGACCCCCCATCACAGCTGCAGTGGAGTTTAGAAACAAACTTTTTGCCATCTTGAAGTAATGCTTCCCATTAAGTTGCAGTCAGACCTCGACAATCCTCAAAGTATTAGCTATAACTAATTAAGCTGACTGCAAAAAAGTAACAGTTTAATGTTCTGAACATCTGCTTCAAACCTTGTTGAAACTCTATCACTAACATCATCAATGATGTCTAACAATTTCTCTTATACTACATAAATTGTAGTAAGAAAGAAAAAGTGCTCTATAATAGGGATTGAACCCAAGCCCCTTTCAATTACTCTCTTGGTACTCTGTCACTATGTGCTATTGTTCCACATGGTAAAACAGATTTCTTGATAAGAAACCCATGCAGTGAGAATGGACATCTGGCATTGAGTGTAGCCCCCCCCCACCACACACACACAGCTAGAGTGAAATGTAGTAATGAATATGCTGACAACTTGAAGTAATGCTTACCACTAAGTTACATTCAAACCTAGATAAGCCTCAAAGTATTATGTTGACTGCAACAAATTTATTTATTTATTGAGAGAATCGGAATTACAATCCTTTGAGTCATAGACTCTTTTGCAAAGGCTCCACGTCAGTACAGGAAAGCAAAAATATTATATTTAATAACAGTAATACATAGGTCACTCAGCACAGTGTATTTACAATACATATTACTTACCATCTCAAAGGCCTGAAAAGACCCTGAGTCACAGTTGTGAGACAAGTCTGGTTACAGAAATTCAGAGGGACATAAACAGAACCCTGAGTCAGAGTGAAATTACAGCTGGATAGTGGGAACTAAGGATGTAGTCATAGGATAAGCTAGGTCTTTATCTATGACTATGCTATCTTTGGCATACTGACAAGGGGGGAGGAGTACTAGCTACAGCTGCAGGCATCAGAGTCAAGGAGAAGGTTCATGATACCAGCTTTGAACTGTCCAAGACTAGGGGCCAGGGAGATGAAGGGTGGTAGGTCGTTGAGCCAGAGGGGAGCATGATAACGGAAAGACCTTTGCCCTAGAGAGGTCCTGCGATGGGGAACTAGAGGGAGGTAGTAGTATGGCACCTAGTGGCCCTTTTATGTGGTACTGGCTGAATGAGGGGGTGCAGGCCAATGGGTGTTAACTTCATGAGTATTTTTTTGGCTTGGAGGCATGTGTGGTACTTAAGCCTCCCTTTGAAGGTCAGCCAGTCTGCAAGCTTGTAGAGCTGGCATGTGTGGGGTTAATCTATCACAGCCAGTGACCAGTCAGCAAGCTCTGTTGAGAGCTAGGTTGATGCAATGTAGGGTGGTTTGGTCTGCGGTGCCATAAATTACAATGCTGTAGTCCACCAAAGAGAGGACTGAGCATGATACAGCAAGACATAGGGCCTGAGGGGGGAAGGCAGTGCTTATGTCTATGTAGGATCCCCAGTCTGGTGTTTACAGCAGAAGAAAGGTGTTGGATGTGTGTGTGGTAGGTGAGGGATGTGTCCAGGGTGACGCCCAGGTATTTGAAGGTAGGGACCTGTTCAGGAAGGAGGCCCTGAGCATTGGCTATGGTAAGGGGGGTGCTACAGAGAGGGCTTTGATGATGGGCAAAGATCATGGATTTTGTCTTGTTGTAGTTGAGTACTAGGTGAAGCTCAGTGAACCAGGATTCTAATTCTTTGAAAAAACCTTGTAGGGCAGTTTGGAGTGAGTGAGTGAGGATGGCGGTGTTTCCAGAAAACAACTGCATCATCTGCATAGATTAAGAGCTTCCCACTACAGGCTTGAGGGAGGGAGTTTAGGAAGAGAGTGAAAAGCAGTGGCCCTAGAATAGACCCTTGTGGGACACCCGTTAGGACTGGTTTGGTGGAGGAGAGGGTGGTGTTGATTTTGACCTGTTGCATTGGGTAGGAGAGATAGTCTTTTAACCAGGAGATGGTCTCGGGGGAGAGATAGTAGGAGGGAAGGGAGTGGAGAAGTAGGGCATGACTGACTGTGTCGAATGCTTTTGTCAAGTTGAAGTAGATTGCACCTGCTACTGAGCCTTGAACATGACAGTTTGATGTTCTGAAAGTCACTTCATACCTCACTGAAACTCTTATCATGGACGTCAGCAATGACATTTAATGATTTCTCTTATACTGCATAAATTGTTGTGAGAAAGAAAGAATGTTCCATACTGGAAATTGAACCTAAGTTTGTATAGGTCTGAAACACTACTTCAAGACCTAAAAGTCCTATCACTGACGTCATCAATGACATCATGCAGACACATCACTCAGACTGACCGTAGACTTAAACTTGACTGAATGCAGAAAAGAACTCACACGATAGCAATTTGCTAGTTTGTGCCTCTAAACAGTCTTAATCATCATTCATTTTTAATATAATTAATAAATGCACTTCTGTTCAAATTATTAAAACATCTCCTGCTTCTCTAGCTTCTATCTTGTAACCTGTTTCATAAGTTATGGGACTATGACCATCCAAGCTAAGAGGCACAACTTGCTACTTTAGGAGCTTTAAAGAAGAGGAAATAAAAATCAAATTTGATATAGAGCCATGACTCTGGCTTTACCTAGTGGTTGTGATAAATCTATGAGCCAAACCTAATATGTCAAAACTTTCAGACATTTTTGTCCTCAAAGCCCACCCCAGTCAGCATTAAAATCTCTGATCAAGCAAACATCTTTCTTCATTGTGTTTTCCATAATTAGACATGATCATTTGTCAAAGGTTGTTTTTATTTTGGAAGGGGAATACACAACACCAACAACCAAATTAGTATTGAAAATTGAGACAAGTATACGTTCTATTCCTTCAGTGCTAAGTGCAGTGAGGATGGTCAGTTGTCCTAATTCAAATTCTGTTTATTAAAGTACTCCTCTACCCCTTGTGATCCTATAAAACCTGGAACAATGATAGTCTTCTAATAATATCTTGACATTAGATATTCATTTAGATAAGCAAGTTTCTGTTAGGCTGATATGCTGTGTTTTCCCTTTTGAGTCCAGATTACAGATCAATCCAGTACTGTCAGGTGAAAAAGTTATTCTATACTTTGTTACAATTTTACATTTCAAGTTCAATTCTGTGTCCCTGCATTTAATAAGTACAAGTAAAGCTGGTGTTGACAGTGCATAATGTGGGGTTCCATTAGGGCAGGAGTAACTAGAGGTCTAGAGGTTGTTAAAAACATATGCTTTAAGGGGCAAATTGGTAGGATAGTTGTAAAAATCCTGTATATGCTTTGTACCTTAAGCCGTAGGGTGGGAGGGGAGAAGTAGAGGATACAACACTGCAGACACTTTAAAGGGAAACTCTTGCTACAATTTCACATCCAGGTTTGGATGTGTATAGGTGTAATAGATATTTTTTCCTTGGAATAATAACTTGATGTAGTTATTTTGTGTGTTGGTTATATTGCTACAGGGTATTTAATAAACTTTAAAAATTACTTAGACAACTTTTCATTTATATGCAAGCAATAACCCATGACAAGGTGTGTAGTTATTGGGAATTAGTCAACACCCCGGGTACATTGTGAGGCATGAGGCCACAAGCCGAATGTCCTCACAGCATCTGGGGTTGATTAATTCCCAATAACTGCACACCCTGGAGTGAGTTATTGCGCCTATAACATGGGCAGTCAGCACAATGGAAAAAGCATGAGGAAAGCATGACTAAGTCATGAAAAGATAGGAACTTTTTTTATGTGTTCTGCCACCACCACAATTACTGTGATGCTGACAGTGCTGAACTGCACTATGTATGCACAGCTGAGACTGCTGTATTTGGGAACACCAAGCACATAACAGAAGCACAGTACATACATTAAAAAACACTAAATGAATGGTCATTAAACTAGATAAGTGTATTAAAACTACACAAATGAAGAAGCTTTTGGTTGTTAGAAGCACATTGCTACTGACAAATGGGGCAGTGACGGTGGAAAAAAGAGTTTGGCAGCAGAGTCCTTCTCAACCATATGCTCTCTCTTGTCACCCGACGGTGACAACATCGAAGATGGTCTCGGGGGAAACACTTCATTAATTCATTTCAGTTTTTTACCCTCTGTGAGTTCTTCACAGTCACTCTCAACAGATGCCCAGCTGACTTACTAAATGCTGTGGGAAGAAATGCACCTGTAGCACACCCGGGGAAGTGAACGTTTCCCACTGACAATGTATGTGACTTTATAATCTCACCATTTACTGTTATACTGTTATAAAGAAATCAAATGGATCAGAGGGTTGCATGGGCTGCTTTATATTGTACCGCTGTTCTACACTTTTGAACTATAAATTGACATGCCTTTCTGTGGGGTCCGTGCGGGTGCTTAGGGTGTGTGGGGGGGGGGCACCATCAAACCGAATATTAGCAGAGGACTGCAAATAGAAAACAAATAAATGTAGTAGCAACATTCTGCACAAGGTCAGCTCTGTGTTTTACTCTCCCTGTGTGTGTGTCACTCTTTCTCTCTCTCTCGCTCTCTCTTTCTCTCTCTCATACACAGAGCACTTCATGGTATCCTGCACTGACGGGAAGAGCTACACGGAGACACAGAGTGAGTGACAGAGAGAGGGAGAGAGGACAGTTGCTGAATAGCTGCACCAACTCCCTATCTCCCCATCACGGTACTACAAAACCCCGCTGTCTCATCACAATGTACAGGAATTCGAGTGACAGAAAGACACAGACACACATAGACAGAATAGACTACAGCAACTGCCAATTAACTAGCATGTCAGTGTGTCTCTCTCTCTCTCTTTCTGTCTCTCTCTCTCTCTCTCTCTCTCTCAATGACAGCTTGTGTTCTCGCTCTCTCTCTGGTGTATGTTGTGTCAACATAGAAACACAGACTTTGACGGCAGATAAGGACCACTTGGCCCACTCAGTCTGCTCATTTCCCTACCTATTGGATAAGCTGCACATCCTAGTTAACCAACAGCCTACTTCTTCCTACCCTTCCCCCACCAGAATTGCCTTATGTCTGTCCCATGCATTCTTGAATTTCCCCCACTGTTTTTGTTCAGTGACCACAGATCATGGCTGCCATCACTACTTCGCACCGGCACTTTGGCAATTACAATTCCAGAACTGATCTACTGCTGCGGGGAACATTACATGATCCACAGCATGGGTGGGTAGGCATCTACATCTGCATGGCTAATGAGTGCTGCAGTGGTCTGTCTCTATCTTGTACCTGCACATATCGGTGGCTTGGGGGGGCACAGACAGGCACCACACACTAGCGTCCAGTGGGGACTGCTGAGGCACTCGACACCTCACACACAGAGACAACGCCATACACAACAGTGCTAAAACATTGTACACTGCAGGATTTGTTGTACAACACATGAAAGTCTTCTCCTGTGGGTCAGCTCTCGCCGTCTTAGCGAGGAAAAAAATGGCTGCCGCTAAGAATGCATTGCTATCACAATAACAAGATGTGATCCACTCACTGATCACTCAGGGTGGCCCCTTCACCACTTGCTGTGTGTATATCGTGGATTAATCAATGGTCACCTGATGGGCCTCTACCAATCAGGTACCTCTGTTTCAGAAGCCCATGTTATAAAAATCTTTATTAGATGTCATATTAAAATTTAACAGCGCATATGGCCACATGAAATATTAATGATTTACACTCCCTAATTAAATGGAATACAATTCTTATATATACAAATAAAAAATAAATAGAAAAATTTGTTCTTGCAAGAAGTTCTTTTGTCAGAAACAGAAATTAAAAAGTTAAAAACATCATGGGTCAGCCAAAATTATTCCCTAGGCACTTTAAAAGTAGGGGTTGCGCTATACTATCTAGAAAAAATGTAAACTTTGATTACCTAGACTCCTGTAAAGATAAGGAATGTCAAATTATAATGCTCAAGATTAAGATTTATGGAGTTGTCTATATTATTGTTTCAGTATACGCACCTTTTCTAGAGTACCAACAATTTTTGAGTAAGATTACACAAGGAATTTTACTTTTTGAACCTCTTCCACTTAATAACTGCAGGTGATTTCAATGTATACATTGCTCCAGCATTATATACAACATCTCCATTGTCTTCTGAAGAAAAGAAAAAAATCCAAGTTACTTAGCAATTTTATACAATACAATAATTTAGTAGATGTCACTTCACAAGAGTGGTAGTAGGGAGGAGGCTCGCTGTTACAGGCCAGTCAGCCTGACATTGGTGGTGGGAAAGTTAATGGAAAGAAAGGACAGCAAACACTGCTCCACTGCTCAAGGAGGGTGCGGATACCAAAATCAATAATGTACACAGCAAAAATTCTGCACTCCTCTGCTGTACATCAAAAGGCTTTTATTTAATTTATAAAGACCAGTTTCAAAACTACCTGTAGTACATCATCAGGGGGATCTGATCACCTGATGACATACTAGTTACAAAATCAGTTGGGGTTCAGCTCATTTTGCTTTGTCCACATGTTTTGGTGGTCTTTTTAAATTAAATAAAAGCCTTTTGATGTGCAGCAGAGGAGTGCAGAGTTTTTGCTGTGTACAAGTTAATGGAAACACTACTGAAGGAAAGGATTGTCGAATACCTTGAATCCAATAGGTTACAAGACCCAAAGCAGCATGAATTCATGATGGGAGGTGATATCAACCAATCTGAAAGATTTCCTTGACTGTGTGACCAAGGAATTAGATTAGAGTGGAGCAGTGGACATGCCTACCTAGATTTTAATAAGGCTTTCAACACTGTTTCACATAGGAGACTAGTAAGCTAGCTGGGTAGCTTATGAATGGGTCCAAAAGTGGTAAACTGGGTAAGAAACTGGTTAGGGGGTAGACAACAGAGGGTGGTGATAAATGAAGTTCACTCCAAGGAAGGTAAGGTGACCAGAAGGATGTATCAGGGATTAGTGCTGGGACCAGTCCTCTTTAATGTCTTTATAAGTGACATTGCAGAGGAGCTAAAATGGAAGGTCTGGATCTTTTTTGATGACACCAAAATCTGCTACAGGGTGGACACTCTGGGGGGGGGGTGGAAAAGATGAGTAGAGACCTGGGAAAACTAGAGGAGTGGCCAAGAGTATGGCAGCTGGGATTCAATCTGAAAAAGTGCAACATAGTGCATTTAGGGCACAAAAATCTGGGGCGGAGTTCAAAATGGTTGGAGTGGTATTGACAACCATCAAATAGGGAAGAGATCTGTGAGTAATCATATCACATGAATTAAAGGTGGCCAGGTAATGCAACAAGGCAGTTGGGAGGGCTAGTGGGATGCTGAGGTGCATAGAGAGGGGCATCACCAGCAAAAAGAGGAAGGCGTTGACCATTGGAAAGACCTCATCTTGATTACTATGTCCAGTTCTGGAGACCACATCTCTGGAAGGACATAGACAGAGTGGTCATGGTCCAAAAGAGGGCAACTAAAATGGTGCAGGGTCTACACCAAAAGTCCAGTTAGGAGAGACTAAAGGACCTCAATATGGACAACCTGGAAGGGGGGAGATGATAGAGACCTTTAAATTCCTCACAGGGATACATAAGGTACAGGAAGGAAGTATTTTTCAGAAACAAAAGGAGTTTCAAGAACAAGGGGGCATGCTATGAATCTGGAGGGGTAGATTCAGGAGAGATGTGAGGAAGTGCTTCTTCACAGAAAGTGAGGTCGATTTCTGGAATAGCCTTCCAGTAGAGAGGTGGAGTCAAAGACAGTGGCGGGGTTCAAAAATGTATGGGATAGGCATAATGGTATCTTGCTAGAGAGGAAAGGGGAAGAGGGAAGGGAGAAAGAGCTGGAGACTGATTAGGGTCTGCAGTGATACTGTACTGTAGTTAGGGAAAAATGGGTAGACTAGGTGGGCCAAGTGATCCTTATCTGTCATCAAATTCTATGTTCCTATGTCTGGAGGAGTACCTACCTAGACAAAAAATGGTACACATATCATTCTAAACCCAAAAATACTTTCTTGAGGCTGGACTATGTCCCATGCTTCAAAGATCTTTTGTCAGAAATAATTTTCTGAAATAATTGAAATGGACATTACTCCAATAGTAGTTTCAGATCACACTATGGTTATTATTCATACTATTGGTTATATTCCAACAACAACAACAAAAATTAGAATTAAACAGTGGTCATTTAATTACACTGAGATTATCTTCCCAGAAAATACCTCTGACCAGATCATTCAATAGACTAGGAGATATCACTCTGCAAAATTGCCTGGCAAGGCATTGGAATAAACTTCCATGTGATTTGAAATCAAAAAGTGGTCTGGCTACTTTTAAGTCATCTTTGCATAAATACTTAAGCTCTATATGCTCTGTGCTTTAGATCATTTTAAACTGATACTTGAGGGAATATATATTAAAGATTAAATACAACAATTCTGGTTTCTTAACTACAATGGAGCACAGGATACAGTACAACTCTATGACCCCTTTAAGGCAGTGATTAGAGGCACAATTATACATTTTGAAATTAAGTTTAAAAAAGTTAAGAAGCAAGATATACAATGTTTGGAAGCACAAATTGATGGTAGAGAAAAATACATCAACAACTACAAGAATTACTAAATCAAGAAGGTAGCCCATGACGTGGGCGTCGGCAATTGGGCACCTGCAATAACAGTGATCCAATCCCCGGTGCATGTCATCAGGTCTATCGGCAAATATGGTGATGGGATGTTGCTATACGTACGCGCACAGGGGGTAGCCAGCATGCACAGCAAGGGGTGGGAGGGATTGTGAGGGGTGGTGCCACGGTGGGTTGCTGAGCTGGCCCCATCGTGTGGTGGGTGGATTGGTGGTTTCGGTGCACAAGGTGCTGGGTTCTGGCCCGGGCCCTGCTGAGTTTTTGTTGTGCCCGATCTAATTTTTGTTTACATGTTTTGCACCCCGACATGCACCCCTGGAATTGAGAATCCTTAAGTAGGGGGGTGCGGGAGCGCAGCCCACCACATAAAACATGTAAAACATAAGTCCCCGGCACCGTTTTGCTGTGCATCGGGGAGTCAGAGTGACGAAATTGATTTTTGGCACTCTGGCTTTGCAATAACGGTGATTGCCTTTAGGCTTTTGCCATTATCACATAAATCCATCAAGAAATAGAAGAAGATTTACACACTTTGAGGTCAAATTTTTATTTTAATGGCAATAAAGCAGTTGTTTGCTTGCTTACATTCTACAAAAGCACAGAGGTCATAATTTAATTGCTGAACTAACTGATGAGCAAGAAAACATATGTAAGCAAGATCAAGCTATGGGCCCCATTTTTACAACATACTACAAAACAATAAACCATGATGTGACAAAAACAGATAAACTAGACATTTCAAATTATATAAAGGAAGCTAATATTCCTAAATTAAAAACTATAGATTCTCTTATCAAACTACAAGATATAAAATATGTGATTAGAAATTTACCCAAGGTAAATCACCTGGTATGGACAGTTTCACCGCCGAATGCTACTCATTTTTTTTTTAGATTTATTAGCTCCTTGGCTGGAGCTGATGACCTTGGAAATGTCAGGAAAAAAAGGAATTCTGCCATCTATGCTGGAAGCCTTGGTCATATTAATACATAAGGAAGGCAAAGATGGTACAAATCTGGTTAATTACAGGTCCATCACGTTACTTAATCTGGACTATAAAATCACTGCAAAGTTAATATTAAAGAAAAGCAAACATGCATTGTCAGAGGTCACCAACTCCAGCCAAACGAGTTTTGTGAAAGGCTGCAAAATCAGTTGATACTAGAACTTAATAAAAACAATCAGTCATAAGCAGTGGCCATAGAGGTAGATGTTTCAAAAGCTTTTGATTTTCTCCAGTGGCCTTGTATGTTGGAATGCATATCTCAGGTGGGATTTCTGGGAACTTTAATAAACATTATTGAGCTTTTCTATAGCACTCCAAAAGCTTACTTTAAAGTTAATCAGTATAGAACTCCTTCAAAGGAGATGTGGAATGACATGACAGGGCTTCCCCCTCTCTCCAATACTATTTATTATTTCATTATAAGCCCTGTTGCAACATATACTGTGTAATCCCAATATACTGGGCTTTCAGATACAAGACATAGAGGTTGAGTTAAATGCCTGTGCTAATGATCTTTTTAATTTTCTAAATAATCCATACGTTTCTTTTTTATAGATGAAATTCACGAATTTTCAAGATTCTCTGGTTATAAATTAAACACAACTAAATCAATAATTTTACCACTATCAGACCCTTCAGGACAAACTAAACAACATTTTCAAGGTATGTTTATACTGTAGAAAATTCTATTACATTTTTAGGAGTATGGTTACCTCAGGAGATACAAAGAACTGCAGATTCAGAATTAGAAATTACACAATCAAAAATATCAAACCTTCCAGAGATTTGGCAAACATTATTATTGTTCTTATTGTTGTTATGGTGCAGTACAGATGCCATTAGGATGATGGCCATCCCACATTTAATTTATTGTTTTCACACTGTTTTGGGGAGTGTGGAAGAGAAAGCTTTAAATAAAATTTCTAATGCTTTTTTAAAATAGTCTTGTGGACAGAGAGAGAGAGAGAGAGCAGCCCCAGAATTCCATGAAAAGTTCTTATACTGTAGCTCCAAAACAAATAAAGAGGAATGGGCTGTTCAGACTCTGAAATTTATTATCAGGCTACAAAGGTTGCAATAGCATGGAGATGGTCTTCTTTGGATAATAACTTAGACAACACAGCAAAAACACTTATGGGTAAACTGGATAAATTACCGGCATTAACCAGAGTATTATTTCACCTGCCAGCATTTCAATGAAACAATATACTGTTTTAGGGAGCCTGCCAAACAAGTGAAAATTAATTATAGAGAAAATGACTCAGTGCTCGCATACCTTTTCATAGAAATAGGATTGGAAATCAAGGAAAATTTGTTTCCATGTCATTATGGAGATCGCAGAAAGACAATCACCATTTGGGCAAGTGTATATTGCTGAAAATCAATTTTGGTGATGTACACTTGTGGCGCACAGCAAAAGGGCACCAGAGACTTAGAATTTGTTTTATATGAGGGCTGCTCCATCACACACACACCCCTTGGTGGACTTCACCCCCATGCACCCCTATTAAAGGATTCTCAAATCCAGGGGGGGTGCAAAAGACAAAAAAAAAAATTCCCAGATCGGCACAAAAAATGAGCATGTGCCTAGAACCAAAACTGGCACCCTCCCAATCCTAGCCTGCCACCAACCCACCACACCACATGCACCCCAGGGTCCTTAAAGAACTAAGAGAGGTGGTGGCTGAACCTCTGGCTATCCTGTTTAGCTAATCACTGGAAATAGGGAAGGTACCCAAAGACTGGAGGACAGCAGATGTAGTCCCCTTATCCAAAAGTGGGAACAAAGAGGAAGCGGGGAACTACAGACCAGTCAGCCTCACCTTGGTAGTGGGGAAGATCATGGAAGCACTACTGAAGGAGAGATTGGTGGAACATCTGGTTGTCAATGGACTACAGGACCCAAGGCAGCATGGTTTCACCAGGGGGAGGTCATGTCAGACCAACCTTGTTGAATTTTTTGACTGGGTGACTAGGGAGATGGATCTGGGGAGGGCAGTGGACATGGCCTATCTGGACTTCATCAAGGCCTTTGACACTGTGCCACATAGAAGACTACTACACAAACTGGGGAATATGGGTATAGGCAGAACAGTAGTGTGGTGGGTAGGTAACTGGCTGGGCGGCAGGACACGGAGGGTGGTGGTAAATGGCTGTCACTCTACAGAGGGAAGAGTGACCAGTGGGGTACCACAAGGATCAGTGCTGGGATAGGTCTTATTTAACATCTTCATCAGTGACATTGCACAGGACCTAGAAGGCAGAATTTCACTGTTTGCTGATGATACAAAGCTCTGTAACAGAGTAGACACACCAGAGGGTGTAGACAGAATGAGAAGGGACCTGCAGAAACTTGAAGAATGGTCAGGGGTTTGGCAGTTGAAATTCAATGCAAAGAAGTGTAAGATAATGCATGTAGGGCACAAAAATCCTGGCACAATATATCAGTTGAGGGGTGAGGATATAGCATGCACCAAGCAGGAAAGGGATCTTGGGGTTATCATCTCTGATGACCTCAAGGTAGAGAAACAGTGTGACAAGGCAGCAGGTAAAGCAAACAGGATGCTGGGATGCACAGGCAGGGACATCACCAGCTGGAAAAGGGAGGTCATAATTCCACTATACAAGACACTAGTGAGGCCCTACCTGGAGTACAGTGTACAGTTCTGGAGACCTTACCTATGTAAGGACATAGACAGGGTAGAGAAGGTTCAGAGGAGAGCAGCTAAGATGGTACATGGATTGCATCACAAGTCCTATGAGGACAGGTTGAAGGAACTGAATATGTACTCCCTGGAGGAGAGGAGGGAGAGAGGGGATATGATAGAGACATACAAGTATCTTACAGGGAGGAACAGGGTGCAGGAATACACTATTTTTAAATGAAAATGATGTTCCAGGACTAGAGGGCATGGGATGAAGTTGGAGGGAGGACAATTCAGAGGAAACGTGAGGAAGAATTTCTTCACAGAACGGGTGGTGCACAAGTGGAACACCCTGCCAGAGGAAGTGGTGGGGGCTGAAACAATCACGGGATTTAAGAATGCATGGGATAGACATAAAGGAATTCTGGAGGTCAGGGGTAAGGGGCAACAGACTTCTAGGAAAACATAAACTGAACTTACAAGCTCAAATGGGCAGACTGGGTGGGCCATAGGCCCTTATCTGCCGACACTGTCTATGTATAAGGAGTGTTCCTTCCAATATGGCTCAGACCAGGTTTTCATCAGTATTCACTGTTGTCTTTGCAAACCCATTGTTTAAAGTGGAACTGTCATCTTCTGGATTTCTTAATGTCTGAAAGCCCATAACAAGCTAATTTGAGTGAGCCATTGTGTTTATCTGTGAGTCTTTGCAGTCCAGAGTTACTTAAATGTAAATCAGCCTGTAATTAAGGGCTGGGGGCAGCCATGTGTTTTAGGCTCCTGACAGGCAATGATGTCACGAGGGTCTAGGCCTCACTTTGACTGTAGATAATCCAACAGGTTAACTAGGAAATTGTCTGTTTTATTAAGTGTGTTTTAAAGTGTTATTACAACACTTTCTACTTTTATAATAATTGTTTTGTATGTGCATTGAAACTAGTGAGTTATCACCTTTACATTTCAAACTGTTAATTAAAATAATCCATCTTCAGGATTGCTTTAACCTCTAGGCTATACTGCCAGCTGATCATTAAAAACTACACATCTCAAGGCTGGCACTGTGGTGCCAACAGGTATTGGGGCCCCATATCAGGATTTCTAAACCTTGGCTGTGTTCATGTCAGTATAGATTTCTAGGGCTGCCACAGCACCAACTTTTGTCTTTTTCTGTTCCCTCTTTTACAGCCTTTTCTCTTACAATTTCAGGTGTGAACTCAGGTCTACAAGATGCAAATGTAGCTACGTACCTATTGGCCTGGCATCATGGTGCTAGCCTTGAAATGTGTAGTTTTTGATTATCAGCTGGCAGTACAGCCTAGAGGTTAAAGCAAAGAGCTGTGAATAAGCGTCATTCATCCAGCAGAATGGGTTTTGATTCCAACATGCTCTACTTGTATATTGTGTGACCAGAGCAAGTCACTTAACCTCCATGTGCTCCCAAAATACACATGGGAACAAGCTGTAGCTCAGTGTGCCTTTTCTGGACAAAGACAATAAAAACAATATGCTCCTTCTATCCAGATTTGACTTGAAAAGAAAAAAATAGGACACACAACTACTTGTTTATTCATTGTAAAAACACATAGATGGGCAACACTGTTAAAACATGCATAATGGGGTTTGCCATTAAGAGGCAGACTGAGTTGTCCAGGGGACCCAAAACAAGAAAGAGGGCCTGTATAAGGAAGACAAAGGGGGAAGGAAGGGGGGAAGGGGGAGAAAAAAGGGGGAGTGGTCTAAAAAGGGTGACTCACAGAAAGGGGAGGGCATTGAAAGAAGATGACCTCACAAAAGGGAAGGATCAGTAAAAGGAAGTATAGGGTGGTTAGTGGGTTAAAAAGGAAGGGGAGGGGCTTGCAAGGTGGTTTTAAGCTGCTGCAGAGAAGCAGACAGCCTATTTACTATATGTGCTACTCTTTGTTTTACTACTAAGAGCAGCACATCAGATCAGCGAGTTAAAATATTTGACTTTACAACCCTGGGCAGTGTAAATCACTAGCAGGGCAACAGAAATTTCAAAAGCTTGGCTTAAGTTTAAAAAAAAACATTTTTTAATTAATATAGTTTATCAGGAGAAGACCACAGAAAAATCATGTGAAGGAAGATGGTGATACTGAGCAATCACTGATAAGAGGTGGTCTGAGGCCAGCTAGAGGTGGCAAGAGGCACTGGGAAAATCTTACGGGGCCTGGGGTGGTGGCCTAAGTAAGCAGGTGGTAGGCTGCAAAAGCAGACACCAAGCCACATGGGGCATTTTTTTTTTAATCAATGTTAAGGCCAGCAAAGGAAGCAAAGGGATCAACAGGGACAGAATGGGGGCAGGTTATTTCCATGCTGCAAAGCACATGTAGACTAGGGGAAGGGGCGACGGGTATGGGACAGGCAGGCAGCGCCAATTCAGCCTAAACAGCATTTCAATAATTAAGGACATGGTAACAACCTGCCCTCCTCCCAACATGGTTACTTTCGGGATGAAGGGGCGTATTTTGAGATTAAGAGTAGCTTTATCGCAGATTGCGGTTTCTTTCTAAGGGATTGGTCAACAGAGGTTTAAAAACACATACTCATGTACGGAGGGGGGAAGCTATGAATATGTGCCTTTCCAAGTGTTTCTTTTTAAAAAACTTTATGAATGGGCAGACATATTGAATGCAAAGCTGGCCGGGAAAGGGAGTCCGTGGAGAGAGAGGCCACACACACTGGTGGTCCGTTATGGAAAACAACAGGCCAGGCAGCAGGCTAAGACTGCAGGCAGCCTCAAAGGCAGCAAAAGTGGGGGGACATAGGCAGTGAAGGAAGAGACCATGTCAGGGTGATCAAGACTGGCCCTCAGTGGGGAAATGAGGGTTTGCATCCTTACACCACAGCCACTCCTGTACAACAAGGATGGTCAAGGGAGGGGGGGACACAGAAGAAAGAATGTGGGGGTCAGAAAAGGAGCCAACTATGCGAGGGAAAATTAGGCCACTTGGAATGCCAACACTAGCCCTGGGGGGGTGAGACAAGGAGGCAAACACAGGCCCAGCAGAGGCTGGGGGAGACCAACAAAAGGGGGATAAGTAGGACACATGATTTCGCCAGTTACAAGGAGCATATGCAGTTTGTTTATTAACGTGGCATTCTCTTTTTCAGCAATTTTATACCACTAGGTAAAGGCAGAAGTTATGGCCCCAAGGAAGAACAAACCATCCAAGGAGAAAGCGTACAAGGTGATCCTGGAGCTGGCGGAGAGGGCCAATAAGGTGTGGGAGTTGGTGGAAGACATGGAGACACCAGGGAGGGGGATAAGAGAAAAGCTGACAAAGGGAGGAGTAACAGGCAGGGACAGAAAACAGCAAAGGCCCCAACTTGACCTGGGGCACCAGCACAATCGCCCAGCCCAAAGAGACTCCTCCCAGGCCAGCCAGCCCTGTCAGGCCGGAGCAGTTGTTCCTGTACCACAGCCTGATCTTCCAGTGACCCCTATAAACCCAGAGCCGGTTCTTGTTCCCCCACCACTGTCACCACCGAACACACCGGCCTTGCCAAGACTGCTGCTGATAACACTTCCGGGAACTGCAGGGGAACACACCACAGGATCAGTGGGGCCTGAACCAGGCCCTTCAACAGGTAATGAAGGGATGAGCAAGGGCAGCAGTATTAAAGAATATGTTGAGCAAATGATTATAACCATGGGAAATGATGGCCTGGGACAGTTAGAAAAAGCGTTATCCGACATTAGAGCAGGGAAAGGGAATAAGGAGGGCAACATAGTCCCAAGCGAGGGAACAGGCATGGGGGGGGACTACGGGGCATAGGATCCCCAGGTATGAAATAGGAGAGCATGTCCTGGTGGCAACAAAAGAGAAAATATGGAAAGGGGAATATGTGGATGTATTTGCCCTTGTAAGTAGAGAGGCAGTTATGAAATATGATGAGAAGGAGAGCATAGGAAAGAGTGAGATGGCAGCTGCGATCGTATTGCTGGGGAAAAGAGAAGAGGACAAATTCACCAAATGGAAAACCTGGGACACCTGGTTTGTAGGTTTTTCAACGTATTCGGCGATAGTTATGGGAAAAAAGCAGGAGCTGGGGATCCCCCTAATCACATATCAAAATTGATCATATGGAGGGTGAAAGTCAAAGGGGGGTTCGGGTGGTTATACTATGATGAGTTTTTCAGGCAAAGGATGGCCACATATGGGGATGTACAGTGGGACACAAAGCAGCTGGATTTATGGATCAACTATGTCATGGACCAAGACACGCCAGACTGGGAGGTGAGGAAGAAGGTCACACTACAACAAAAATGTTGTTGGGGTTTTAACCGAGCATTCTGTTCATGGCTACAATGCAGGTCTTGGCATGCCTGTTCAAAATGTGGGGGGACCCACGTGGCCTCAAGATGCAGGACTAACTGGTCCGCCAGATGGCAATTCAATAGCAGGCAGACCAACACCAGCCAGCCATTTTGGGGTGGGCAGGGGGGCTTTAGAGGACAAATGGGAAAAAGGGGTTCAGGGGATGGGAGGTTATGGGAGGGGTGGGCAGAACTTGTGACAAAGAAACAGATAGGAAGAAAATGGAACATTTAGCTTGGCACGAACACTGATAAACATCAGAATGTGGGAGACTGGCTTGGAAGGACACGAGAATGAAGAGGCAGCAGCACAGCTTCTAGCGGTTTTAAAGGGGGCTTTAGCCTTCATTTTCAAGGGCCCAGGGAATGCCAAGACAGCAAGAACCTAAGGTCGGTACGGGGAAAAGAGAGCATTTTGAGACACAAAATACACAAGAGAGAAGAGAGCAGGGAGGATCAAAGGACCTTTTCGGACCCCCTCCCCCGCTTGACAATGTAAGGATATCCCCTTTGGGTTTAGAGCCCAGAAAGCAGCCTGGAGAGTACAGGGTCATACATCACCTCTCTTTCCCAGAAGGTGAATCAGTGAATGATTACATTGATGAGAAACATTCCAGAGTGACATACACCACCCTGGAGGAGGCAGTGCAGATTATTCAGGCAACCTCACAGGCATGGCTAGCAAAAACAAACATTGAAGCAGCAGTCAGGCTGCTCCCAGTAAGGCCACTAGTCTGGGACTTACTGGTTTTCAAAATGGATGGTGAATATTACTTTGACAAAGCCATGCCTATGGGCTGCTCAACTGCATGTGCCTCTTTTGAACTGTTCAGCACCTGTCTGCAGGGGATCTTCCAGAGGAGGATGGGATACAGGACAGTGATTCATTATTTAGACAACTTCCTACTGATAAGGCAGGGGAGGGAAGAGACAGAGGCAATGTTTAAGAGCGTTCAAGGGTTGTGCTGGGAAATAGGAGTGCCCTTGGTGCCAGACAAGACAGAAGGGCCCAGCAGAACTATTGAATTCTTGGGGATTGAGATAGATGCCCAAGAGGCAGTATTTAGACTCCCACAGAAGAAGGTAAGAAAACTAAAGGTGCTGTTGCAGGAACACATGACCAGGCGTAGGATGCAGCTTAAACAGGTACAACAGCTGATAGCACATCTCAGCTTTGCATGTAGGGCCATTAGCCCAGGGAGAGCCTTCATGAAGCGATTGGCACATGCAACTAGAGGAGTGACCAGGCCACATCATTGAGTGTACTTGAGAAAGGGCACCAAGGATAATTTGAGAGTATGGGATGAATTCCTAGCGACTTTCAGTGGTACATCTTTTTGGCAAGACGAGTGGTTATTTAACACTGACCTCGACATATACAAATGTGGCAGGAGGGTTAGGTATGGGGGCTATTACAAGGGAAAGTAGTTTTCAGAAGCATGGCCGGAATCCTGGGTACTGGAAGGGCTAACCAGAGACATTACACTTTTGGAGATCATACCTATCTGGGTCTGCACATTGGTATGGGGGGAGGAACTACAGAACCAGAAGGTAACCTTCTGGTGCAACAACAGGGCAGTGGTAGATGTGCTCAACAAGAGGGGGGGCATCATCGGGTCCAGTTTTGCAAGTACTTAGGCAGCTAGTGCTACAAGGGCTAAAGCTCAACATGTCCTTTAGAGCTAGACACATTTAAGGTATCCGAACACGTTGTCTGACAGCCTCTCCCATCTGCAGCTGGACAAGTTCCAGGCCATCGCACCGAAAGCAGAGACAAAAAACACCCTCATCCCAGTGGACGTTTGGGACATTAGTTGGAAGGAGCCAAAGTACTATTTCACAACGCCTGGTCCCCCAGGACCCTCCAAGCTTATGAAGGGGCACTTAGGGAGCATTCCAAGGTTTCTGGGAGCTACACAACAAGGAGGCAAGTGGGCAGATCACTGCTGACCAGGTGGGAAAATACATAGTATACCAGTGGGGCCGAGGTCTCGTGCACACCACTATAGGGTTACATCTAGCAGCCATCAGTATAGTCTGCAACCTGAGAGGGTGGCAGGATCCAACAAAAACCATGCTAGTTAGGTGAATGGTTCAAGAGTGGGGGAAGCTACAGACCAAGGAAAGGGACGGCAGGAGACTGGTGTCGGAGCAGCTCTTAACAGGTTTAGTCCAGATAGCACAGTCAATCTGAAAATCAGCAGAAGAAGGCTTGTTATTCCAAGCCATCTTCATGATGATGTGTCATGGGGCCCTCAGGGTGAGTGAAACAGTGGGGCATGATAAGGACGATGAGTTGGGAGGCCTGGATATGGGAGGTATAGGATGGGAAGCAGAGGCAGTTTCCCTAAGGGTCAAGAGATCAAAAACCAATCAAGAGGGAAAAGGTTGGAACAACAAAAGGTAACAACCATTTGTCCAGTGTGAGCACTGTGGGCTTACGCCGCAGTGTGGCCAGTGCAAAAAGGACAGTTCTTCATCCATGGTGATGGGAAAAGTGCGACAAGTTACCAGATAGTAGCAGTCCTTAAGAAGAGCATGAGTTTTCTAGGGGAGGATCCAAAATTGTATTCATCTCATTCCTTCAGAACTGATTTAAAAACATATTATATAGCTGCTCAAATTTGTACAATTTGGCATTGGTTAAAGGAAAATTCAGACATACCTATATCTAGTAGTATGGAACAAAAACCTTTCAAAGTAACATTGAAAAATGTCTTGTTTATACCACACAATAAACGAGTAGACTTGATAATCAATAAACATATAAACAATCTTTCTACAGTTACTGCAATAAAAGCATGGTATAACACACATAAGATAATTAATTATAAGATAAGGATATCTCAAGATACCCCAATATATGGAAATCCTGCACTAGACATATTTTTAACAGATGAAACTTATAATAGGTGGCATAAAAAAGGTATAATCTCATTTGGTCACTTATTTAGAGGGGAAGAAATTAAAACCTTTGCTCAATTAAGGGAGGGATATCAATTAAATAAAGGTAATATATTTCAATACTTTCAGCTTAAAAGTTATATTAAGGAAATTAATGTAAATTGTTATTACTGCATAATTCACCTTTCTTTGATGCTTTTACAATTAAAGCTAGCAACAATAAATTAATTGCTACAATTTATAAGATACTAAGAGATGAAGCAGAAAGAGATTTAACAAAATTAAAGCTTAAATGGCAACAAAAAATGGGGATTAACATCAGTGAAGCTCTATGGTCAGAAATTTTGAAAACACCATTTGTAAATATAAAAACATCAAAATTACAGCAGAAATATCTGAAAAGTTTCTCTCTGCTGTCCCTACTGTTTAAATGCAAAAAGCATCAGATATTTCTGGAAATATCACAGAAATTTCGGGAGATAGCTTGCAGTGTCTGTGGCTACTACTGTAGAGTGTATTCTATACCAACAAAACTCCATGCCATTAACACTACCATTAGCTCTAGCTGTCCTCGTTGTGGGTGTACATCTGGCACCCTAATACATTTAATACATTCTTGTGCAAATTTATCAAATTTCTCACCAAAAATTTTTCATTGCTTGAATCAAACTTGTAGACTGAATGTGCAAAACACACCTATGGCAACTCGATTATTAGTATTCAATTTCTCTTATACACAAGAAAATTATGTAAGAATGCTATACACAGTGGTGATGATTATTGCATGAAAATGTATTCTATTAAGGTGGAAGGACCCCGACCCCCCCCAGCATTTCAGACATGGATTAACCTTATGAAGGATGTGATGATACTGGAATTAATATATTATATAAGAAATGAGCAAATAGACTTATATAATCTGATATGGACTCCATTCCAGGATATATTAGAGAATTATAATATAAATTAGTTAAACTGCAATTTAGACTGTAACTTTTGGACCCTTAGGTAGGTAGGTCGGTATGTCAGATGATGATGGGAATTCAGCACAATCCATATTGACTGAAAAATCATGGAATGATACAGCTGAAACTGTCACAACCCCACTCAGCAGGTCAGGCCCTCTGCTCCAACAGTGCCAACTTCTGAGCGCAGTATTGTGAACAGTTAACAGAACAGGGTAACCCTCCTGTCTGTTTTGTGGGTTCGAATCAACCTTTGGTCTCAAGTTCTTGGAGGGACTCAAACTCTGAACCTCTTGCTAGCATACCCAATGTACAGACTAAGATAATTCTGCTCTTTGTGTGATGCCAGATATCTTTCACCTACAGGCACCTAACCAGGTATACAAAATGAACCCTTAAAAACTCTATGAAAGACCTCAGAATAAACTCTTACCTTTTCCCAGTTTGGTATTACCATTCAGCTATGCACAGTGTCACTGTAACCATATATGCTCCAATTGTCAAAGAAAGAATTTCAAAGGCACACCAATTAGTCTCTAAAATGAGATGTTTACTTAAAAATAGATAAAAATGTAAAATATAAATACAGAACCATATATCACAAAACATACAATCTTTTAAAACAATAAGGTTTAAAAAGTGCAAATTCCTACCAATAATACACTTAAACCTGTCTACCTAATGTATTTTTATCTTCTTATAGTGCTGTAGATGTTTTTTCCTCAGAGTCCAAACATGTGTATATCTAATGGAATACCGACTACAGTTTAAAACTGGCTTTGCCAACCTCTTTGCGTGAGGTCACCTAGCTCCTCCCTATCAGAATATAAAAATTATACAAAACAGGTTGTCTCATCCTTCAGAAGGTGACATCAGCAAAAACTCGTTTCCCCATGTCCTTTTGATCTAGAGTGTCTTCCTGTCTCAAGGACATCAAAGAACTTTTTATGACTCTCTACCAGATCTCACTGAGGTGTCATATGCTTTGTGACTCCACTCAATTAACTGAGTTTTCCTGAGGATGTCATAAAATGGATATTCCACTTCCTAGTTTTTAGCTTCAAACAACCCAGATCCTAAATAAGGCTAGAAAATGCGAGTTTTTGCAAGTTAATCACCTTACAGAGATCTGCTGTTAACATATCCTGCCCTTTGAAGTGAAACCTGGAGGGTCATCCAGGAGCACAGCCTTTCTCATGACAGACAATCACACTATATTTTTATTTTACAAAAAATCATAGAGTAATCAGAACCAGCTGTCCAAGCATCACAATCAGAACCAGCTGTCCAAGCATCACAATCCTCCCTACCTACACTGAATTTGGGGGCTCTATCCCCTGCATGGGATAAGCTTCCCAAATCAGTTCACTCCTCATAGATGTGAGACAACCCATCTGAGTTCTGATTTGTCGCTCCAGCCCTATGTAGAATTGTCATGTCATACCGTTGCAAAGCAAAACTCCATCTTAACAATCTACCATTATTCTTACCCATATGCATCAGCCAAACCAGGGAGTTGTGGTCAGTCTGTACCACAAAATGTTGCCCATTTAAGTATGGCTCTAACTTCT
This sequence comes from Neoceratodus forsteri, assembly GCA_016271365.2. NCBI lineage: Eukaryota > Metazoa > Chordata > Ceratodontiformes > Ceratodontidae > Neoceratodus > Neoceratodus forsteri. Next base: position 965,367,762 of record CM057456.1, read on the forward strand.
TTAGGGCCCACACTATGGCAAGACATTATTTTTCCACTGTGGAGTATGCCTGCTCCCTGGGAAGTAACTTTTTACTGAGATATGCTACAGGGTGATCTTTCCCTTGGCTGCATGTCTGACTCAGTACTGCCCCAATACCCATGTCTGAGGCATCAGTCTGAACTATAAAGGGTCTGCTATAGTCAGGACTTGTCAAAACAGGAGCACTGCACAGTACCTCCTTCAATCTGGTAAAGGCTTCTTCACAGGCTGGTCCCCAGGTAATTTTCTTTGGCATCCTTTTCTTTACCAAGTCAGATAGGGAAGCAGCCAGGGCACTGTAATTGGGTACAAATTTTCTATAGTACCCTGTTGTCCCAAGAAAACTCCTGACCTGCTTCTGCATTTCTGGTATGGGCCATGCCTGGATTACCTCTATTTTTATTTTGTTAGGACGGAGCTGTCCTCGGCCTACCACATGCCCGAGGTATGCCACTTCTCCCATGGCCACCTGGCACTTCCCGGCTTTGACAGTGAGCCCAGCCCTCTGTATCCTGACCAGCACTTCCCTAAGGTGGGATAGGTGTTCCTCCTAGCTGGTACTAGAGATGGCAATGTCATCCAGGTACACCACGGCATACTTCTCAGCGCCATTTAACACCTGGTTCACCAACCTTTGGAAAGTGGTTGGGGCATTCTTCATTCCGAAAGGCATTACTTTGAATTCAAATAAGCCTATCGGAGTGATGAAGGCCGACCTCTCCCTAGCTCTGTCCGTCAACTCTACCTGCCAATACCCCTTGGTCAGATCAATGGTCGTAAGGTAGGTCGCCCCTCCCAACTTGTCCAGGCGTTCATCCATCCAGGGCATCGGGTGGGCGTCTGACTTCATGACTGCATTCAGTCCATGATAGTCCACACAGAAATGAGTAGAGCCATCTGGCTTGGGCACAAGGACTACGGGTGAGACCCAGGGGCCGTGGGATCTCTAGATTACCCCATAATACAGCATCTCCTCCACTTCCCTCCTAATGTCCTTTTGGACAGCCTCTGACACCCGATATGCTGTCCACCATATTTACATCTGTGTCCCTGTCTCCACATCGTGAGTCTCTAAGAGGGTTAGTCCAGGCTTGGTGCTAAACAATGGGGCAAAGTCTGCTAAAACCTCCCTTACTTCCTGGATCTTGTCCAGGGTCAGCTGGGGAGACAATTTAACTGCCTCCACAGAGGACTCCTGCTTACTTTCTTCCAGCAAGTCCAGAAGGGGGTCTCCTTCGTCCATCCCCTTCCCAGGACTACACACTGCAAACACCGTGTCAGCTCTATTGGCATATGGCTTCATCATGTTGACATGGTACATCCTTTCTTTCTGTCTTCTGTCAGGCAACTCTATAATATAGTTCACATCATTTACCTTCCTAACCACTTTGTACGGTCCTGCCCGCTCAGCCTGCAGCTTGTCTTTCTGGACCAGAATAAGGACCATGATTTCCTGACCCACCATGTACGAGTGAACTCTTGCTCTGCCGTCATACCACACTTTCTGTTTCTGTTGGGCAGCTGCTAGGTTGCTCTGGGCTGTCCCAATAAGCTCCTTCAGCCTTTCCCTAAACCTAAGGACATAATCTACTATAGGAGTTCTCTGAGTGGCGTGCTTGCCTTCTCAGTCCTCCCGGATCAAGTCTAGGGGCCCATGCACCCAGCGTCCATATGAGAGTTCAAAGGGGGAAAATCCTGTCGACTCTTGGGGCACCTCCTTGTATGCAAACAACAGGTGGGGAAGGTATTTCTCCCAGTCCCTCCCATGCTGTTCTGCAAATGCTCGGAGCATTGACTTCAGGGTACCATTGAATCTTTCCACAAGCCCATTGGCCTGTGGGTGATATGGTGTCGTGCATCTCTGCACCACCCCGCACTTCTCCCATAAACATTTCATCAGGTCTGACATGAAGGAACCCCCACGATCAGTGATTACCTCCTGTGGAAACCCAACACAGGAGAAAATCCCAAGTAAGGCATCTGTCACTTTGTCTGTCCTCAGTGATGATAGGGCGACTGCCTCCAGGTACCGGGTGGCATAATCCACCACAGTCAGGATGAATCTCTTCCCTGAGGAACTGGGGGTATTTAAAGGCCCCACAATATCCATTTCCACCCTCTAGAATTGCTTCTCCACTATGGGCAAGGGATTCAGGGTGGCTTGGGTTTTCTTGCCCACCTTCCCTATTTCTTGGCACAGGTGACAAGACCTGCAATACTCCTTCACCTGCTGGGTGAAGTATGGCTAATAGAAATTCTGGGCCAACCGCTGCATAGTGCATGTGATTCCCAGATGATCAGACAAGGGAATATCATGTACAATCTTGAGCAACTGCTTATGATACCCCTGGGGAACAACAAGCTGCCTGCCTAGCACCCCTCCCTCAGTCTGCACAGCCTGAGCATACATCAGTCCATTTTCACAATAAACCTTATGTCTGCCATCACCTCCTTGTGCTCCATCACAGTCTGCCCAAGCCCTCAGCTTCTCTAGACTAGGGTCACTTCTCTGAGCAGCTGCAAACTCCTCACACATTCCCAAGGCATGGGACAGGTCCCCTTCTGTCTCTAAACTAGGGTCCCTAGCACTAGCGTCAGGGCACTTAGGATCACTGTCAATCCCAACCCTATGACAATGGGTCACCCCTTCCTCTTTGGAGTAACTCTCTGTAGCTGAGTGGTTACTTGCTACTGGGGAAATTTCTACCCCTATTTTGTTAGTCTCCATATCAGGAGACACAGGCTGGGGAACCAGCCTCCCAGTGGTTTCCACAATGGCTTCTGTGGGGTCCAGGGAACTACAGTGTTCCCTTGCTGCTTGGCTATGGGTAACTGCACACACCATCCCTTGTTTGAGATTGTTGCCCAGGTTCACATCCACTGCTAAGGTTTTGGCTACAGCCACCTGTTGCACAGTTTCCCCTGTTTCACCCCAGTCTAGGAGAACACTAGCGAGGGGCAATGTTTTCTCTTCACCAGTAAAGTCCTGTACAGTGATGTATTTATTAGGTATAAGCTAACCTGGCTCTACTAGATCCCCCTTTACTAAGATCAAGGATGCCCCTGTGTCCTTTAACCCTTGCGTCTGTACACCATTCACCATGACTGGCTGCATGTGTTCTCTCATGTTCACTGGCATGCTTCCAAGGACACACAATCAACCTACTTCTTTCCTAGCCCCCTGTTGTGTGTTGCTCACCTTTTTGGGACACTGTCTGGCAATATGCCCAGTTTCTTTACACAACCAACATTTATTTCTTTTCTCAGAGAAATCTTTTCTGTGAAACCTGGGACTAATTGGTTTCGGTGGAGGCAGTGAGGGTTTTAGCTGCCCTGAAGGTGCGCTTTTCCCTTTCTATGCTGCCACACCCACCCCATTCGTTCTCAGAGCTGGTCTGCTCTTGGCATAGCGGTCTGAGAGTTCAGCAGCCTCTTGCACTGTTTTGGGATCTCGGTGCTCCAGCTAGGTTTTCAGTTCTGCTGGGCATGCCCAGAAAAACTGTTCTAACAAAATCACATTTTCAATTTTATCAACAGAGTTTGCTTCAGTTCCTTCCTACCAGCATTTTAAAAACTGACGTTGTTTCATGGCTAGCTCCTTGTAGCTCATGTCAGGGCTTCTCCTGAGCTTACAGAATTTAGCTCTGTATGACTCAGCAGTTAATTCAAATTTTTTTAACAGTGCAGCTTTAAGTTTGCTGTAATCATCACTGTCTTCATTGTCCATTTGACCCAATGCATCCTGAGCTTTCCCGGTAAGTAGCGGGGATAGCTGGAAGCTCCAGGATGCTCTAGGAATTTTAGTCTGAATACAAACTTTTTCAAAAGAATTTAAAAAGGCAACTATATATCTTTCCTATCTTTAAATTCGGCTATCAATTTGGAATTCAATTTGTAGCCCAGTCCTGTAGTCCCAGTTAAACCCAAGCCACTTACCTGCTCTGGTGCTGCTGGTTGGCATCGTAGCTTCTCCAGTTCATGTTGCCTCTGGTGCTCATGCTCCTCACGGTCATCGTCTCGCTGTTCTCACTCTGCCTCTCAGCATTCTCACTCTGCCTCCTGGCATTCTCACTCTGCCTCCCTCTGTTCTTGTTCCCTCTTCTCCTCTGCAGCTCACTGGTGCTCATGCACCTCAGACTCAGCCTCCCTCTGTTCTCACTCTGCCTCTTGTCTCTCTCTCTCGTTCCGCCTCTCGCTGTTCTCACTCTCTCTTCTCTTGGAACTCCAGCTCCATTCAGCGCATCTCAATCTGCAGCCTGAGTACTTCTGGCTGCAGGATACTGGTGACCTTTCCCTGTTGTTGTGGCTCTTCACTGACAGTGGCCCTGCTGCCCTCCCCATTGGATCTGGACACCGCACTGGCCGCTAGCCCTTCCACATTCAAGGTTCGGTCCCTTACAGTCCCTGTCTGTGACTCAGTGCTCTGGGTATCTGCTACCACCAGGGCATCCATGAGGTTCTGTTTAGTGACTTTCACCTCAAACAGGACTCCTCTGTTCCTGCACAACTGCTTTAAGTAGTCTACAGTGTGCCTGCTGTAGTTGGAAGCCATCTTCTTCCCTAACTACAGCTACTCTGACTTGCACTTTAGAAAAAAAAATAAAACAGGTAGGAACTCGACTGTAAGCCAAGTGATATAGTTCTGTTTCCTTTTAAAAATAAATCACTGCCTTTTTCTTTCTTTGCAAGTGAGTTGACAGTCCCAAGCCAACACACTGAACAATAACGCTTGTAATACCAAAATTATGTACACCACTGCCAACCAATCTGTCACAGCCCCACTCAGCAGGTCAGGCTCTCTGCTCCCACAGTGCCAACTTCCGAATGCAGTACTGTGAACAGTTAACAGAACAGGGTAACCCTCCTGTCTGTTTTGTGGGTTCGAATCAACCGTTGGTCTCAAGTTCTTGGAGGGATTCAAACTGTGAACCTCTTGCTAGCGTACCCAATATACAGGCTCAGATAATTCTGCTCTTCGGGGGATGCCAGATATCTTTCACCTACGGGCACCTAACCGGGTTACAAAATGAACCCTTAAAAACTCTATGAAAGACCTCAGAATAAACTCTTACCTTTTCCCAGTTTGGTATTACCATTCAGCTATGCACAGTGTCAGTCACTGTAACCATATATGTTTCACTTGTCAAAGAAAGAATTTCAAAGGCACACCAAGCAGTCTCTAAAATGAGATGTTTACTTAAAAATAGATAAAAACGTAAAATATAAATACAGAACCATATATCACAAAACATGCAATCTTTTAAAACAATAAGGTTTAAAAAGTGCAAATTCCTACCAATAATACACTTAGGCCTGTCTACCTAATGTATTCTTATCTTCTTATAGTGCTGTAGATGTTTCCTCCTCAGCGTCCAAACGTGTATATTTAAATGGAATACAGACTACAGTTTAAAACTGGCTTTGTCAACCTCTTTGCATGAGGTCTCCTAGCTCCTCCATGTCAGAATATAGAAATGATACAAAATAGGATGTCTCATCCTTCAGAAGGTGACATCAGCAAAAACTAATTTCCCCATGTCCTTTTGATCTAGAGTGTCTTCCTGTCTCAAGGACATCAAAGGACTTTTTATGACTCTCTGACAGATCTCACTGAGGTGTCATATGCTCTGTGACACCACTCAATTAACTGGGTTTTCCTGAGGATGTCATAAAATGGATATTCCACTTCCTAGTTTTTAGCTTCAAACAACCCAGATCCTAAATAAAGCTAGAAAATGCGAGTTTTTGCAAGTTAATCACCTTACAGAGATCTGCTGTTAACATATCCTGCCCTTTGAAGTGAAACCTGGGGGGTCATCCAGGATCACAGCCTTTCTCATGACAGACAATCACACTATATTTTTATTTTACAAAAAATCATAGAGTAATCAGAACCAGCTGTCCAAGCATCACAATCAGAACAAGCTGTCCAAGCGTCACAGAAACAACCTAAGCTGAGCCATACCAGAAAAAAAAAAGTGTTGCCAGTTCTTAGTAAAACTGTTTCTTCTGTGTAGTTTTACCTGGCTAACAAATGCTTAAAGCAATTGTGAGAGAAGAACCTTCTGGATTCTTTTAAAGGGCAATCCAGAAGATTCTTCTCTCACAGTTGTTCTCTTCTCACAATACCTATTGCTTCTTCCCAACCTGATGTCATAATATTCTGCTTGTGACATCCCTGTTATTCCCATAGCAACATACTGTGATGTCACAACAGAGCATTATAATTTCAAGTAAGGAATAAGCTGTAGCGGCAGATGAACTGTAAGGGATAAAGACCTTGTTTTTGTGGGAATTTTTGCAGTAATAAATAGAGGTGGGTGAAGTGCCTAAAATTCGCTATGCGTAGTATTTCACGTAGAACCCAAATTTCACATAATTTTCAACATAGTGAAGCAAATAACTGCATCTCGAAATAACGCAAAGTTCTCATTATTCTCTATGGACTTTGGATTACTTCACCTTGTTTTTTTGCGCTTTAAGGTGAATCTTGCAGTGATTCATTGGATTTAAGGTCACATGGGCTCTATATTGTTTTGCACAGCCTCAGTTCAACATAGTGTGTGTAGTAGAAAGCTGGAGACAGTTTGCTGTCCGAGCTCTGAGATTCAAACCATCAAAAAACCTTTAAATTGCATTTTTACCACAACATTTTGTGTCACAATTTAGTACATTGATTGTAGTAAACCCTTATGTGTTTGTATAATCGAGTGTTTATTGATTTTGTGTGAATATTGAATGACAATTTAGTACGTTCAGTCTCTGTACTGACAGACACTGTAGAAGTGTGCTTCAGGGCAGGGACAGATCTGTGTATAAGGGAGATTAGTGAGAAAGGCAGTTTTTCCAACTTTTGTTGGCTAGTTTTTTATTATTTGTGTGTTCAGGTACACACAGTACAACTTTACTTAATTTTTTATAGTTTTTTTTTCTGTTTGCTGGGCATTTTTTCAGTTTTTTTAAAAGTCTGTATTGTAGTTTACTGAACAGCTAAAGTTTCTGTGCCTGACCTTTAATCTGTGTGCGTGGCATAAATTGATATGCATTTTACTGAGGCACCACAATAGCAGTACTCTGAATTTCTCAGCCTGTCTGCAATATTTGTCCTTGCTTCTGTCAGTTTAGCTAAAGCTACCCCCCCCCCAGCAAAACAAGATATTGTTTTCTGACTTTTGGATTTTTTGAAGACTGGTTAAGGTCTTGTGTTACTTGTGCCTGTGCGGCTGCATCTCTTTCATTTTTTGCTTCCCATCCCCCAAAAACAGCAGCAATAATAACTTGTTGTTAATTGTCTGTGTAATCTTAAAAATGCCCATGAAGAGATTGCCATGCAAAGCTGTTTCTGGCTGTGGCACTGCTGCCAAGAAGACTATTAGCAGTGAAAGCTGTTGTGATGATGAGGCAGGTTCATCAGGCACTAGTAGCAAGTCTGGCAGTATTAAGCCTTAGGCTGCCAACAGAATTAGAATGCATAGTAATTCTGAACTGATATATCAGTCTGCGTCACAGCTAGGGTTAAGAGTAATGATTGTGGTCATGGTAGTATGCAGCAGAAGGGAAAGGTAACAGTTGCTGCAAGTAAAGTGATTTCTCCAACTCTGTTTTTCACAGTGAAATAAGTCACTTCAGTGCTGGTTGGAGATACTGTTGTCCATGCTGGTAGTAAGTTAGTGATGGCACGGTTGATTACAGCATGAGGATTGCTACAAGTTTAACCCAGGCAAACTTATCAGGTGGGAAAAATGTTGTTCAGTCCACAGACTTGAGTGTAGTTGATTTCCCACTCCCTGCAGTAGCTGAACAAAAGATTCTGATCATGCTAATGACTCACAGTCTCATGTTTCCTCTGATCTTGAGGTTAGGCCATCCAAACATTCAGATGTTGATGGGAAAACTGTGGATTATAGTATTGAGGCTGTGGTTGGAATATCTCCACAGGAGGACAGCATCCAAAGTGAATTTGTGGATGATGATTATGATGCTAGTGACCCCATTTGGGAACCAGACAAAAAAAAGTGAAGGTGGCTGTTTGTAAACAGTCTGTCAGTCCCCCTCCTCAAAGTTCTGATGTAGCTGTGTCTGTTGCTGATCCTGAAGTAATAGTAATTGACTGTGATGTTCAGTCAAAGTCCAAGTGTGTGCAACACCAGAATTCATGCAGCATACCCCCCATTTTATCGCCACCAAAACCGCCATTCCATATGCAACTCCGGAAGCGACATATGAAGAGTAGGGCATCAGAATTCCTAGTTTGGGATTTTTTTGTATTAGATGGTAGCAATGAAACAGTGGCAATCTGCCAGCTTTGCCAAGTGTGTGTGTGAAGCGTGGTAAAAAGGGTCGCCATCTGGGCACTGGGGGCCAGCATACTCATCTCAGGAGCAGGCACAAGACACTGTGGACTCGACACCAGAGGGGAGCTAATGCTGTAGTGGGGCATTCACCCTCATCCACCTTAGTGAGCATGGTATCCCCTTCCTTTAGTGTAAGTAGCCATGTCAGTAAAAGTGGTGAAATAACACTGGAGGAATACTACACGCATGAGAAGGAGGAGGATGATTTTGAATGTTCAAGTAGTGGTCAGAGTAGCAGTGGTCCATGTAGTAATTCTAGTACATCAACCCCTGTGCATAAAACAGGTAAAATAACCACATTTTTTGGCTTGTCTCCTGTGCACCCTGACCCACCATCACACATCAAAGGTATTGCATCCATGTCAGTTCGCAGAGGAGGGCCATTTGGCACACCACGTGCAAACCACCAAGCAATGCAGCCCACATTTCACAGCCTTTTTTTCCAGCACAGTAAATACCCACCAAATCATGCAGTTGCATGTGAACTCAATGCTTCTTTAGCAGAAATGCTGGTAGTTGACCTTTTACCATTCTCCTTTGAGGAGAATGTTGGAATCTGGCACTTTGCAGCATGCGCCTGTCCTAAATTGAAGATCCTGTCCAGGACATACTTTTCCAGCCGTGCTGTCCCTGAGTTATATTGGATGGTGACAGAGTCTGTAAGACATGCCCTTCAATAATCTGCATCACCTGGCATTCACTTAAGCATGGATATGTGGACAAGTGACAAAACAGTGGGTAGTTCCTACCTGTGTAATACTGCACATTGGGCACAGCTACCTGGGGTTGTATGTGATGGTGGGATGGGACAGCAGTGTAATAAGTCAGACTGTGGTGGTAGCAACCTTCATGGCATTAGACAGCATGCCACGCATGCAATGCATAGTGTAGCAGGGTCACATACAGGTGAAAACATGCTAGACTTGCTACTGACAGACATTGATGAGTGGCTGCACCCCCTGTCCCTAAAAACTGGCTTCATAGCTAGTAGTAATGGATCAAACATTGTTAAATGCATCAGCAATGGTGGCTTTGTGAGGATTCCCTGCATGGAGCACTGTTTAAATCTTGTGGTACAGGGGTTTCTGCAGTACCCTGAAATAAAGCAAATGCTGACTGTTGCACACTGCATCTGTGCCCATTTTGCATGCTCTAGAAAGCCATGTGACCAACTTAGGCAGCTGCAGATTCAAAACAGCCTCCCACAGCACTGCCTCAAGCTTCAAGTTGTCACGAGATGGAACTTGACACTTTACATAGCAGAGCAGTTGTATGAGAAGTACAAAGCCATCTCCAAGTACCTAGTTATGCACACTAGTAGTTACAGTTCAGGGGCCTCAATGTCTATGACAACTGAACAATGGAGACTCATAGACTCAGTAATATTAATTTTGAGGCCATTTGAACATGCCACACAGGCACTGAGTGGTGACACTGCATCCGTTAGTCAAGCCATTGGTTCCATGTCATAATATTATGGTGAGTGTATATCGCCAAAAAGCAAATCAGTGATATACACTTCAAGGTGACCCAACATCTGGAATATTGACAAGTGTTTTTGTGGGGGGACTGACCCCGCACCCTGAATTAAGATTCTCAACTCCAGGGGGTGCATGTCGGGGAGGGGGCCAAATCCGGATTTCACAAAAAATGAAGTCCTGCAGTCGAAGGCAGCGGCAAAATTCACTCACTCCCTGTCCCAGCCCTGAACCCAGTACTTGTTGTGCCAGAGCTAGCCACCCACACCACCATGCCATATGACTAGCTTGGAGACAGCAGGTACACCAATCCCCTAAAACCCCTTCCCTGTCCCTCACCTTCCCCTCCCTATCCTCCCCCCTTCCGGTCGCCCTTCCCTATGGTCGCTTTCCCATACGGTCACTAGTTTGCAGGGTAGCCCAGAATGATAGCACTGAAAATAAGTTGCTATTTATTTATTATTATCACCACTGGATACCAAGCCATTCCACTGCTGTGGGTGCTGAGGAAGACTTTGTTGAATCTGCAGCCTAGCCTTGATATGGCCAGAGATAGGTCAAGCTGTGCATTACTGAAATACATGATTACAATATTAGACAGCAATCGATACATTGCCACTATTCAGCAGTATCCAGAATTTGGAATAGCCACAATGCTGGATGGCACTGCATCCATACTGGACGGAGGGCATGATCAGGTTCAAAATCTGACTGGACAGCTGGTCCAATTAGTTCTTGAGGTACAGAAGTCATGTGCAAAGTTCTGCAAACCACAGCATAAATAAGGCTGAAGATCACTGTGGACTGAGCACATCCAGTAAGATGGCTGAGGGGTAAGGGGTGGTGTCAGCTGCACAGTTGTCCATTAACTCATTGCCTCCTAGAATACACTTGTAGGTGGCAGCAAATGTACTGCAGTGTGTCCCAGAATGACTACAGAAGTCACCTACGACTTCCTGTGTGCCCTAGTAACGTCTGGAGACATCACTCACTTGTTTTGATATTACTTGCCAGCCAGAATTGATTAGAATTGACTGCATTGCACCATTAGAAAGGTAATGTTGTGCTGAACAACTTTGCCACTGACACTTTGTGTATATCATGTTCACTTTAGGAGTTATTCACATTTGTTTATGACATGGTGGGTATGGCAGACATTTTGTCCATCAAGAACCACCTAAGCACTTTGAAGAAAACACACATTCTGGATATTTCAGCCAGTAGAAAACAAAAACTGAATTGAGCACAGTTGACTGCATAGCACCGTTGGAAAGGCAATTTTGTGTGGAACAACCTTGCTGCCGATACAGTGTGTGTATCATGTATACTTTAGGAATTGTATGCATTTGTTTATGGTATGGTGTGTATGGTTCAGATTTGTCCCTCAAACCTCACCAATGCACCTTGACTAAAATGAGAAAAAATTATGTTTAATACTACAGAAATAGCTGTTTTTTACAAACAAATTATTGAAACTAAATATAATGTCTGGGTGCTTAATTTGGTGTTGATATGTTACATATTTCCCAACAAAAAAAGGCTTATGGTACATTTTTTTGTGGAAAAAATATTTTTTTGCAGTTTCGACCAGCAAAGAAAAAAAACGCAATTACCTATTATTACTTGCATACCACCGTTGGAAAGGTAATTTTATGCTGAACAAGTTTGCCGCTCATACTTTGTGTCTAGCACTTACATTTTTTGTGCTATTAGCATTTGTTTGCAGCATGCCAATTATGGCTTGATTTTGCTGAGAAAGGCCCAGGATTCACTGTTAACAGTATACAGGACACGAGTGCTGCAACTTCAGAGAGTTCCTGTGGAGGCAATGAGTTAATCCAATTTGGGGTGCCTTGTTCCAAGTAGGAATTTGTGACCTAGATGAATCTTGTGAACAGGTGGATGATTCATCTGGAATGTGTGCATCACAGACCATGATTGAGGCCTATTTGGCAGAAAACAGGCATCTGATAATATTGGATGATCATTTGGTGTACTGGAGTGACAAGGTGAATGAATGGCCAGTGCTGACATCAGTAGCACTGAAGCACCTGACCTTCCCACCCTCCAGTGTAAGTGTGGAGAGGGGATTTAGTTCTGCGGGGACCATAGTGCGTGACCATCGTACTAACCTATCACCTACAAATGTCAGCATATTGATATTTATCAAAATGAATGAAGGTCACATACTAAGTCAAAACTGGACCCACATCTATGTTTATACCCTGGCACAATGATGGTTGTGCTGATGATGCAGGTGAAGCAAACCATCCTGATGGCAGCATCAAATGGTGTACCACTGAGGTTGATGATACAGTCATGGAAAAAGGATTTCCAAGTGGGTACAACTCCAGTATTAAGGATTGAGAGGGCTGCTTCCTCCTTGATGAAGATGATGATGAGGATGTTGGTGGGAGGGAGTAATGGCAAAATTACTGGGGTGAAGGCTATCGCAGTTCCATGTTACCATTTTTCGCATTAAAAAATGAAAAACGGTGGCCTTGATTATAGTATGACAATTGACAAATAAATATTAAAGACATGTCCTTATATTTTGACTTTCTCTTTCTTGATTTTGAGGGTACAATTCACAGAATGTGCGTAGTCATTATTACCCACAGTCCTCTAAACACAAATGTCAACTTGTAGCCACTTACATCCTGCTGATTGATTGACAGATATCCTCCTATCCTCCTAAGACTTAAAAACAGTAATGCACCCCAGCCAGCTACCCTGCTTCCTGCGTGACACTCAGAGACATTGTACCTGTGCCCAAGCTATGAACCCTCAGTCAGCCACAGCCACCCTGCTTCTTGAGAGTAAGAGAGAGAGAGAGACATTGTATCTGCACCCAAGCTATAAACCTACAGCCAGCCACAGCCACCCAGCTTCTTGAGAATGAGAGAGAGAGACTTTGTACCTGTGCCCAAGCTATGAACCCGCAGCCAGCCACAGCCACTCTGCTTCTTATCATTAATTTACAGTAAACATGTACTAATGTCATGTACTATGGTTTTGACTTGCACTCCGGTGTGAATCCTTCTGTTACTGTTTTAAAGATGAAACTGCCACCTCACCAAATGCAGGCAACTAATTTTCATTTTGTTTTCACAGGTTACAGACTGTAACTTTGCAGGACTACAGTACTCCTACCACCTAAAGGATAACATCTACAGGTAAGTACAACCTCCTCCAAATTATGTCTTCTTTGGGCCTGTCACAAGCTGTTTCTGCTGCGACCCATTGGAGTGGCCATGCATTGGATCTGGTGTTCTCACTGGGGCTTGCGATAGATAATCTCTGGATTGATCAGGTGGTTGGGTCCGATTATTGCACGGTGCAGTTCATGTTCAGGGCTCCCACTGGATGCCCTCCCCCTACAGAGATGATGAGCTGTTGCCCTTTATGGGACTTGACCCCAGAGAGTTTTTTGGTGGCAGCTGATCTATCTGATGTGGGAAATGTATGCGTCGGAGACATTGGTTTTATGGTAGACTCTTATAATAGAGTCCTATCTGATGCCATTGACTCCCTCGCACCTGTCCGTGTACAACCCAAATCTTCATACCTAAGGTCCCCTTGGTTTGACAGAGATCTAAGAAAGATGAAGAGAAAGAGTCAGAGGTTAGAGCACTGCTGGAAGAAGTCCAGCCTGGATACAAACAAACTGGCCCTACGTGTGCATTATAATGCATACCAGGGGCAATCAGCCATAAGAAGGCAGTGTTCCTGTCCAGGGATATTGCTGCTGGGAAAAGTCGACCAACTATACTTTTTCAGACTGTAGACAGGCTACTCCATCCTGCCTGTCTGCAGCTGAAGAAGGTTTTTTCAGACTTTGAATGTGAAGAGTTTGCTCGGCTCTTCTCGGACAGAGTGTCCAGTATTCGGCAGGGAGTTTCTCCAGTCAGCAATGTCATAGCTGGCAGTGGTCACCAGAGGTATTCTAAGTGCGCTCTGCTTGGTTGGGGGGAGTTTAAACCAGTGGCTGCCAATGAGGTTATTGAGGTGGTGACCAATCTGAAGCACACTTTTTGTGAACTGGATCCGGTGCCGACTCGTTTCTTGATGAGATGCATCGACACTGTTGGCCCGGTGTTTGCTCTGATTGTCCGGTGCTGCTTATCTGAGGTGGTATTTCCTGATGCCTTGAAGGAGGCACTGGTGAGACCACTCTTAAAGAAACCATCTTTGGACCCAGAAGTCAGGGCAAATTACTGACCTATCTCCAATCTTTCCTTTTTAGTGCAGGTTGTGGAGATGGTAGTGGCGCTTCAGTTGGAGGAGCACCTCATGAACCATGAGTTGTATGAACAATTCCAGTCAGGGTTTTGGGCAAGGCACAGCACAGAAACCACACTTGTTCGGGTGCAGAATGACTTCCTCAGGGTTAGAGATCAAAGAGAAAAGACAATTCTTGTTCTCCTTGACCTCTCTTTAGCTTGTGACACTGTGGACCATGGTGTGTTGCTTGACTGTCTCAGAGAACTCTGCGGACTCACCAGCACTGTCATCTGCTGGTTTGAGTCCTTTTTATCCAACAGGAGGCAAAGGGTTGTGATGGGGAATTTCTACTCCTCCACTAGCCTACTTTCTTGCAGAGTACCTCAGGGTTTGGTTCTGGCCCCTATGTTGTTTGCAGTGTATATGCTGCCCCATGGGGGGGCCATTAGGAAGTATGGCTTGGGTTTTCATTGCTATGCTGATGATACCCAACTATACTTATCCTTTGCCCCAGGAACATCCAATGCGGTAGATGTGCTAAACAGCTGCCTTGCTGAGATCAATGACTGGATGGCCTCTAGCTGGTTGCGACTGAACCCCGATAAGATGGAGGTATTGGTGGTGGAGTCCAATGGAGTGCGTGATAGGATGGCCTCTGAAGCAGAGACTGGACTTGTTCTGGGATCTGTCTTATTGAAGGCCTCCTCAAGGGTGCAAAATCTTGGTGCTATATTTGATAGGAGTTTGACTATGGAGGTGCAGATTTCCTCCATTGTCCGCTCCTGTTTTTCCATCTTAGAAAAATCACCAGGATAAAGCCCCTTGTTCTGCCTCTGGACCTCCCCACTTTGATGCATGCCTTGGTTACATCGAGGCTTGACTACTGTAATGCACTCTATCTCTGGGTCACGGGAGGATCTCTCCACAGACTGCAGCTAGTGTGGAACGCAGCTGCCCAGTTACTTACTGGGCAGCCAAAGTTCTGCCATATTACACCGGTGTTGCATGAGCTGCACTGGCTGCCAGTCAGGTGGAGGATCCTTTTTAAGGTGGGGCTTCTCACCTATAAGGCCCTACATGGTCGGGGCCCTGGTTACCTGTTAGACCTTGTGGTACCTGCTGTCTCGGCTTGCCCCTCCATTCCTCCTATGGAGGCCTCCTAGCAGTTCCCAGGTCAAAGCTGAAATTGGCTGGTGATAGGGCATTCAGTATTGCCACCCCAGTTCTGTGGAACTCGCTCCCTTCTGGGGTTAAGGGGGCCCCCACTTTGGAGGTATTCAAGGCCCGCCTTAAGGCCCTCTTATTCACCCATTTTTCTCATTTTTAGACTAAGTTAATGATTGATGAACTCTGATTTTAGTAAAGGATGGTTGATAATTTGCTGCAATTTAATGTTTCTATATAATTATGTATATAATTGTTTTTATGTTATTTTGTTGATGTATTTTGAATATATGTTAATTTATTGTATGGCTCACAGAGCCTCCGGGAATGAGCATCTTTAAATAAAATTTTACCTTACCTTACCTATACCTAAGTATCACTCTTATTTCTCCTTTCATTTTTTAATCTAATTTTTTCCATGATAGAGTGCCAACCTCTTTGTGGTGACATACAGGCCAGATAATATTTTTTTTTTTCACAGATGGGACAGGCGTACTTTAGTGTGCCAGGGTTGTACAATGTGTTAAGCTGGTCCTGAAAACCTGTGATGTAATGTAAGTACGACAGTGGACCAGTGTGTGTCGCTCACTAAACGTGTTAATTTTTTTTAAGGGCTTTACTAACAGCTTGGTATTTTAAGCTGAATAAGGGGTTTAGCAATACCTTGATATTTTAAGGATATAACAGAAGACAAGAACAGCCATGCTGGGAACTCAATGTGGTGGTGCAGTGAACGCCTAATGATTTCTTCTTCATCTGTTTTCAAGTAACACTGAGGTGCTGTGGACTGCCATTGGTGGTATCTTCCAAACTGAAGATGAACAATAGTTAGGAATGAATATGCTGAAGACCTGGAAAGAAGACAAAAACATTAATGAAACTTGTTTTCAAATGTGGCCCCCCAAAAGAAAAAAAATTAATACATAGCTTACATGGCTTGCTAGTTTCCATACAGCCAAAGTCATCAACCATCACAAAAACGTGCAGAACACAAGTGTACATACAAACTGAGGAAAAAGAAGTAATCAGAAATGATAACATTTCAGTCATCCACAGCAGTAACCCCCCACCGCCCTGAATAAAAAATAAATGTTGCAGTACCACATTACATGTTGGACTCATAACCAAGACCACTGATTTACGGTGATTAAAACAATGAAATTCCATTTTTAAGACATCAGATTCCAGAATTGCACTGGTGATTGTTACTCTAATTTCCGGATTTTACCGGGATTCTGCTGTCATTCTTTTAGTATGTGCATAAATAATCAAAATAAAAGAAGGCTTAATATACAGAGCATTAAATAAAGCAAACTGAAAATAGTACAGGAAGGAATTACAAGAAAAATACAAGTTTTTTGTAGATTTACTGATCTGATATAAAATGCCACATTCCATGAAATCTTTGTTTTTACCGGTGTTCAGGCAGCACTAATTCTGGAATTTTACTGGGTTTTCTGGTAAAAACCGAAAATCAGTGGCCTTGCTCATAACATATGTCTGGCATGTGGATGTGAACATCACGTCCACCAGGGTCAAGTGGAATCATTCCATATGTATTATGATTCCCTGAAAAGGAACAACATGATGGACTGCTTACAACACAGAACAAGATTCAATAGAAATTATATGGCTGTGTCTATGCTAAAACAAATTTCACTGGGGCAAACAATGACTCACCATTGTGGTATGAAGGCACACACAAAAGGCAGCATGTGTCAGTGATGCAGCAGACATCAAACTCACCACCAGGCAATGGTCTCACTAAAGTTGGGACACTGTGATGCATTTCTGGCCTTTCTTCTTCATCTGGATTTTTCATGACATTAAAGCAGTGAGAAAACAGCAGCAGCAGCAACTGACAGCACCACCAGGCAATGCTCTCACTAAAGTTGGGACACTGTGACGCATTTCTGGCCTTATTCTTCATTTGGATTTTTCATGACATTAAAGCAGTGAGACAACAGCAGCAGCAGCAACTGACATCACTACCAGGCAATGCTCTCACTAAAGTTGGGACACTGTGACACATTTCTGGCCTTATTCTTCATCTGGACTTTTCATGACATTTAAGCAGTGGGACAACAAATTTTCAAAGGTCATAGCAGGCTCTGTGAAATTGTGGACACTGCACGCTCTCACTATAGGTGACACTAAAGCGATGCAGCACCTGCTTCAATAAAAGTGTATTGCAGTGTGCAGTTCTGTGCCACAAATGCAAAGTAAATGAAAGCATGCAGTGCCCGAAAAGTTGGTGACCATGAGAATTTTAAAAAATACAATAAAGTAATAAGAAAAAAATTGTTTCTATTGGGGAAACCATAATGGGGTGGAACATTAGGGGGAGCTGTGGATTAATAGTTATGACTATCACCAAATCCTTGTTAATTTTATGAAAATTTTTTCAGGGGATTATTATTCACATCAGGACACTAATGTCGCATTCTAAATGATGTATAGTATAAGCCGGCAACATTCAGAAGATAGGAAATTATGGGAGGGGGTGCCAAGGTAGGTGAGGTGGCTTCAGGTGACTTTAGGGTATTTAGATTGTGTTTGTTGTTGGTATGTATACTATGCAACTTTAAAACAGTAAACAATATCCCAAAAGTAATAAAACTTGACAATGAAAGCATCAATGCAAGAATGTGGTTACAATTTTGACTGATACTTTTTATTCTAGTTTACATTGCCACCTCATCTAATAACTTGTGTATACAAACAATATCCTTCTTTCAACAATTTAAGTATGCAGCACTACATTTTTTTGGAATAGGAAGTAAAAAACGGAGCACTCACCAGGTTGGGATCAATATTCTCACTTGCTTTTGGACAGCAACTATTTAAATTCAGTTCTGCTGTAACTACAATGAAGTTGCATGCAGCAGACAGTGCTACATGACATAATGGAACAGTATCTGTTCAAAAACAGCTGGGAATACTGACGAAAACCAGGTCACAGAGTAACATTACAATGAACACTACTTTTATTATTGCTCATTTAAAAAAATGGAGTAATGCAGAACAACATACATTGTTGAAAGAAGGGTAGCAAACACGTGTTCACAAGTTATTAGATAAGGGGCATCAGTCAAAACTGTAACCGCATTCTTGCATTGATGCTTTGATATGTTGTTTTAATTTTTGGTTACTGTTTCATGTGTTACATACTGACCATTTTACAACTACAATCAAAATACCATAAAGTCACATACCATGACAACCACCCACCATAATTTATTATATTATGAATATGGACGGATTATACTGATATCGTGATACATCATTCAGCATGCGGTATTAGTGTCCAGTCCACATGTGAGGAATAATCCCCTGTTAAACTGATCAGAAAAGTAACAAGTATTTTAAGAGTTGTGATTTAATTTAGTTTATTTTTTACATGACAGAGGGTTGGCAAAATGGCAGACACTGCGTACTTTCATTACAGGTGAAACTGTGGTGCAGCAACGCACGATGAAATAAAAGTGTCCTTAAGAGGGCGTTTTGACACCACAATTTCCAAATGAAATGAAAGCACAGAGTGTACGCAAAGCTACCGACCACATGACTCATTACATAAAATAAAGTAAGGAGTAAGAACAAAAAACATTTCTATTGAGGAAAGCAGAATGGGGTGGGGGCATTTGGGGGAGGTGGAGAATCAAGAAATAAAGGATTAACAAAATTAACATAAGGAAGAAAACATTAATTGAACATAAATTACATACTTAGGGTATAATAAAAAAATATTGTTAAGAAAAAAAGTAAGAACAGAGGACAGGTTTTTAAGGGGAAGATTTTGTGACATAATATTTTTTTACTGGTCCTGTGGGAGCTGGAGCTGACCACCAGTAATTGTTGTTAACATTCTAATTATCTCCGCATTTTGTCCATCATTGTGGTTGAGCTGCTGCACTGCACCCTCCACAACATTTTTTATGGCTTCAACCTCTGCCCACAGCACAGGAAGTTCAACCTGAGTGGCAGGCTGTTGTGAGGGGTTACACTCACGGTGGGCAGCTGCAGGAGCCTCCACTTCTGATGCCCTGGCCATCTGTCTGCGACACCACATAGGCAGACACTCTACTGCTTCAGTTTCGGCTGCAGGAGTGGCTGGTACCTCCTGCAGCTTTGCTTCCCACTCTGCATGGTGGTGCCCCAAAAGGTGTGCTTGCTGACCACCCATGCCCAAGTGGCCTCCCTTGCACCTCTGATGTACCAGTGCATCACACAGATTACACCTGAGTAATGTCGGGTCACCAGGGAGGCAGATAAAAAACTGCCAGATGGGAGAGCTACAGGGAGGACCAGGCACAGGCAGTGGGGGAGGGCACCACATAATGCAGCCTGCTGCGCTACTGTTGGTGGAGGGGCAACAACAAGCTGCTGCTGCTGTGTTTGCTGCTGCTGTTCTGCTGGCTGCTGCTGCAGTTCCTACTGCTGTTCCACTGCTGCAGGACTGGCGGTGGCTGAAGCACTAGCAGCAGCTGCTGCTGCTTCTGGCATCACACGGCCACTATTGTGCTGCTGTGCCAGTGAGGGACAACTCACAGTCGAAAGAGGACTGTGGTTAAGGTGAAATTGTCACCCCAGGCTGCTGCGCATTCGGGGTCCCCGCTGTCCACCACTCTGGCCACCTCTCTCCATGTTAAGTAAAACTTACTGTAAATCAAAACTCAAACAAAAAAATACTAGTAGAAATATTAGCAAAAAAACTACACTAACTAAAACTAAGTAACCAAAATAAGTATCATAAGTAGTTCTATGAGTCAATAGCTTTCACCAATATTAGACTCGGGTCTAAGTTACTATTCCTAGTCCCCGATATGATTATCCAAAGTATGTTTGAATGTATTTATGTTATCACTATTTACTATATCATCTGATAATGTATTCCATAGTGTCACAACCCTTTGATTAAACCATTATTCTTGTTTGTTTGTCCTAAAATGCTCCCCCTTTTTTTCATTGATTTTTTTCTGTGCCGGCTCTCCAAGCCCAGACAGGCTTCCCAGGCTCCAGCAGCCACCCCCTCATACTCGGGCTTGCTCCCCTGAGTGGAGCCGCCAAAGGCGAACTCTGGTGGCCAGAGGGGACAGCAATGGAGCTGGCTCATTAGTTGGGGACCAGCATATTTTGAAGGCTGTGAATCCCATGGGGGCAGGGACATGCAATGATGACCCACATCCGCCCCATCCCCGAACGTACAGGCGCCAACCACAGTGGAATTCCCGGCATCTGCCAGGGGTCCGTCATGTGTCAAACACTCAACCCCCACCTCGCCCCAGTGTAGGAGAGCAGTCCACTGGATGCTCAGTCCTATTCCCTCCAGCTGGCCCTCGGACTCCCAAGTCCGTTCCCGAACCTGGTTCATCGGCGCCGCAGACAGCGATCATGCCTCTGTGCCAGTGGGCTAGCAATATGCTCCCCTTTTAACTGTAATGTATGTGCTCTTGTGTTTTTAGTTGTCTCTTTCTTTACCAGACTCAACCATTCCCACAAATCTTCATTTTTAAAAGCAGCATATACCATACACAGATCCCCTCTCAGCCTTCTGTATTCCAGACTGAATAATCGTAGATTGTTTCTTCTTTCCTTATATGTCAAGTTGTGAAAATCATTTTTTTTTTTGTGATTCTCCTCTGTATACCTTCTAACTGCTTTATGTCCCTGATGTGGTACAGGCTCCAAAACTGTCCCCCATACTCCATCAGGGGCCTCACCAATGACAGATACAGTGGCATAATCACTGTTTTGTTTCTCCTTTTAATATTTCTTAATATATAATTGGTGATTTTGCTTGCTTTTTTAACAGTGGTCGCTGTATGTCCAGTGAAGGTCAGATCATTTGTGAGAAGGATACCCAGGCCTTGTTCAGATTAGTATTAGGTTCTTTCCCATTTAGGGTATAACTGGCTTGCAAGTTGCTTTTACCAAAATGTAATACATAGCATTTATCATGGTTGAATATCATCATATGTTTGCTTGCCCATTCAGTGATTTTATCTAATTCTTTTTGCAGTGTAACAATATCACTATAGTGCTAACTATGGATCCGATTTTACTATCGTCTACAAATTTTACTAGCCAAAAATGTTGTGACATTTTTAGTGATGAAACATAAATGTTCAATAGAGCAGGTCCCAATACAAAGCCCTGGGGAACACCACTGGCCACCTCTCCCCAGTCTGACATATATCCCCTAGTATGCACTTATTGTTTCCTATCCTTGAGCCAAGATAGAATCCATCTAACAATATGCTGATCAACATTTAGTTAATTCATATATGTTATCAGTTCCTCATGAGAGACCTTATCAAAGGTCTTTGAGAGGTCGAGATAGACCACATCAACTGGGAGTCCCTGGTCAAGTGCACAGCTAACCTGTTCATAAAAGTACAATACATTTGTCTGACATGATCTTTTTGGGGTGAATCCATGTTGTGTGTAGTCAGTATATCCCAATCTTTGTATGTGGTCCTCTAAACTTTCCTTTATATATTCCTCCATGATCTTGCTCACTATACAAGTTAAGCTGATGGGTCTATAATTTTCTACACAGGTTTTAATTCCCTTTTTGTGGACTGGTGTTATGTTATGACCCAATCAGTTGGCACATCACCTGTCTTAAATGACAGTAAGAGGAGATAAGACAAGGGATCTGCCAATTCCTCAGCTAATTCCTGTAAAAATCATGGATGGATCCCATCTGGTCCCGGTGATTTATTTCTGTTTAATTTCTTTAACTTTTGTGATATGGTACTCCTATTTATGGTAATTTGACTTTTGGAAGGACTGCCTATGATTGCTTCCTGGTTCTGATTATTGGTTTTACTTTGAAAGACACTAGTAAAGTAATCATTGAAAGTGTTTGTCATATTCTGTTCATCCACAATGATTTTGCCATCCATGTATAGTGGACCTATTTTACTTATGCTCTGCCTCTGATTATTTGTATAGTTAAAGAACGTTTTCTTGTTGCCCATGGTGTTATTTGCAGTTCTATGTTCCTCGCTTTGTTTTTCATTTTTAATCAATTTTTTACACTTTTTTGCTATGTCTTTAAACATTGTTAACCTATCCAATGTTGGATTCCTTTTATATTTTTTGTAAGCTCATTTTTTCTTATTTATGTGTCTTTTAATCTTACTAGATTTATTATACTTGTGTTTTACAGGGATATGTTTTTTGGAACAATACTTCAAGGTGTTTTTAATAGTGTTCCATATTTCATGAACACTTTTGTCCCTAAAGTCATCTTCCCATTTCCAGTTCCTCATATGGGTCTATAGTCCTACATAGCCAGCTTTTTCCCAACATTTGAGCACAGTCATACCCAATTTTTTCTCAATAACATTTGTTACACAGAAGTCAACCATATTATGGTCACTTAATCCAAGTGGTTCCCTGACTTTACCGTTTTTAATTACATTGTTCATATTTGTAAGCACTAGGTCTAGTGTGTTTTCTCCTCTAGTGCTTTCATGTAAATATTGTTCAAAGTCATTTAGTGCCATGATGTCAGCTAGTTGTTTTTCAAGTTCTGTGGACCCTGTGTAGTCTTCCCAATTTATCCCAGAACAATTAAAGTCGCCTAATAAAAGTACTCTACTGCTTAAATCAATACTTTTTATAGTGTTTAGAAAATTTTTATTTTCCCACGTGGTTAGGCCATGTGCCCTATTACACACTCCAACTGTAATTTTTGTATGTTTCAGTTGCACTAAGTTAATCCAGATTTACTCTACTGGTTCACTTGTTTCTATTTTTGGCTTTACCTTGTATGCTTCTAATGACTCTTTTACTAAAATTGCAACTCCACCACCTCTTTTACCCTTCCTATTGGTGCACAAGGTATTGTAACCTGGTATATTTTTCCCCCAACTATCACCTTGCCACCAGGTCTCTATTATGGCGTAGATGTGGATAGCTTCATGTTGGAGCAGGTAACCTAATTCATCCATTTTATTTGTAATGCTTCTAATATTTATAAGTATTGCTCTGATAGTCTGAGGCTGTGATCTTGCGCTCAGTTTAATAATAGTGTCATTTGTTAGACCTAAGTTATGTAGTACACCTGACAGTTTAGTTTCCCGTGTCCCCTGAGTATCTAGTTTAAAGTTCTACTTTTTTATTTCTTTTTTGAACATATGCCCCAGCAATCTTCTCCCTCCTTTACTTAGATGTAACCCATTGTATGCATAAAGATTATATTTCCCATCAAAAATCTCCCATGTTTTCATGCATGTTATATTGTTCTCCAAACACCATTGTCTTAATTGGTTACTTATGTGTTTCATTTTCCTAGTCCATTTATAACTAGCTTTTGGGACTGGTAATATCTCTGATATAACGAGCTCTGCCTTGAAATTATCTGTTAATTGTTTAAAAGCATTGTATTCATTAATCACACTATCCACTGAGTGGTTTCTAGTATTATTTGTACCAGCATGTAGTCATACTAATGGTTTTCCCCTGCTGATTTGAGGATGTTAGGTATCACTTTGCCAATATCCTGTATCGTTGTCCCTGAGAAACTACAACTGGTCACATTTTCTTTATTTCCTCTTTTTGTGTGTTGGTCAACATATTTAATCATCAAGTCCCCTAGTACATATATTTGCCTCAGCTCTACTGTATGTGATTCATCACACTAGCTTGTGTAATTTCCATTTCTGCCTCTTGGTTTGAGGTATTACCCTTTTGTGTTTCATTTGATTCAGTTGGGTCCATGTTTCCCTCATGTTCCCGATTTTCCTGCACTTGTTCACTTGCTAGTGTGACCAACTCACTTGTCTGCAGTTCAATGTTGTCTATAAGACTTATCAAGGATGAAAATCTATTACATAATGCAGGAGTTAGATCTTGTATTTTATATTTCTTATTTCCTTCCACTAAAAACCAGTCATTTACTTCATCCTCTTCTCGTGTGCATTTGCTACTATCATTTTTTTTGCATCATCATCCTCGGTATACCAATCAACAGTGACTACAGCACCATGCCGCTGTAGGGAACCCACTGGAATCTGGCGCTGCCTGTCAGAGGTCCTGCACCCCCCCATATCAGCTCTGACTTGGAGTTGATATTCCTAAGTAGGGGATAGGGGGATGCTGCCCCCCACGTGGGGGGTTCAGGGGCAAAGCCCCCCAAAGAAAACACTTAGTGACATTGTAAACTGGCAGCTGACTGCAAAATGCAGTCGACCTTCCAGTTTCGCTGTCGGGGCGTTCAACAAAAGTTTTGTCGAACACCCGTCGTGGAGCCGTCATCCTCAGAGGTTTCCTTGGTGATGACTATGTTAACATCTACAAACTGCTTCAAACTCTTAATTTCAAGTTCTAGGTCATATATTTTTGCCTTTAAATCTTTGATTTCTTTACTTTACATTGCTGACAGGTATAAAGGGCCTAATTGGTTGATACTTTCCACACAAAACTTACTGCAGGAGATACAGTTTATTCCTAAAGTCCCATCCTTGAATGTTGCTATCATATTTGCCATTTATGAAGACAGTTTAGTACAATTTAAGTAGTATAGTGGAGCCTTGTTATGAAGTGAGTACGCAGTGCACTTTTCCTAGTACAATACACAAGACTCTAAACTTATGTATTATAATGTTTAGGTTGTACAGATAAGATTGATTGCCTTTGTTGAGTTAGATTTACCTTTTGTATTAATGTTTAGGTGTAACTGCCATCTCTCACCAAAACCCTCTGAGAGAGTCTCTTTTATCTACTTTGTTGCCCCCTTATACAACAGCAGCAATGGCTGTTATAGTATCTATTTATGAGAATGACCTACCTATAGTACTCTGTGCCCTCCTGTCCTCCTTGTCCACCTGACACATCAGACACACAAAAAAATGTGTGTGTCTCAGCATGCGTCTCCATGCACGGTGACAAGTGTGCCCCACTCAGCTCATCCTGCTCACAAAGGGGCTAGATTCTTTGCTGGATGCAACCCGGAAGTCTTCTGGAGGTCGTGCCTCATGTCCCACACTCTCGTTGCATAGACGTTCTTTAAACACAGTTTAAAATATCACTCCTGGACCCTGTATGAAGCTAGAGTTTTACATTTAGCTCTCCTGAGTTCTGAAAACATAAAATACAGGCCACTGCTATAGTTGTAGTTCGAGGAGAAAACCTCACTGAAATACAAGAAATCTCCCCTTCCTGTCACCTGCAGGGAATGATATGCAGGGACGTTCCCACACAATATTTTGCAGCAAACAGTGGAAAATAAAATCAGCAGTAATGTTTCATATACTGGCTAGCACTATTTCACTCTCCTGCTGGCACCTGTCTCATAGCAGAACGCTGTCTCACAGGTCAGCAGTATCTAAAATGCCCTTTTTTTAACTAAACACAGTTTTAAAATAAACTCAAACTGCCTGCAAAATTTTACCAACACAATACAAAAACATAAAAGCACAAAAAAGCTCAGTATCTCAAAGATTTTGTCCAAAAAAGCACACTATCCACAGACGCCACATAATGCTGACTACATAGCTCCTTCTCAGAGAGAAAGTGAAACTAATTCACTGACTTCCTGCCTAATTAACTGCCTGCCTGCCTGCATCATGTGACCTGCAGACAGTCAGACATGTGATCTGTGGGATGTTTCTTGCCAACTTCTTTGCTCCCAGATCGGCCAAAGCATTTTCCTGTAGCAGATCCTCATTTTTCCTGTATTTTCCCTGTAAAACCTTGATGAAATCCCTGTAGGTTTTCCTGTATGCCCAAGTCAATTTATTATTAACCTCCATGCAAGGAAGAGAGCGTCTAGCAGGATGTTCAATCCACCTACCCCCCCCCCCGACCTGCTCCTGATGGCCCAGGCTTATTTCAAAACCCGGGTCGCTGGCACAAGGGTTACAGGCTCAAACCCAATAAGGGCCAAGTACTCCCTTTGTGACCTTCAGCATGTTACTTAACCTCCCATTGTTCAAGTCCACCTACTTCTGCAAATGGATAGAAGCAGGATCTCACTGAAAACATGACATTGCATCTTAGCTGGGCTATATCCTAGGTACATTTTAAAATAAAAAATGTATTTAAAAAATTAACTACTGAAGTAGTAGGGGGAGGACTGAGCATTATAATGGATGCTGTTTTTCTTCCATGGGTGGGACTATTTGGTTGGAATACTACAGCAGTTTACCAGACTGGGTCTTTGGGTGGAAGGGTCATTTCTAAATGAGGATTACCAGGCAAGCTTTTTGTCTTGATCTCACTAGTCACATAACAGAGACATGACCTGGACAGCAGGAGCCCTGCTTTTAAACTGTCCTTGCTCTGAGGGTTCAGTACATATTTGAGTCAATACATTTAGTTATCTTAGTCTCTGACCACCCCCTGCAAATTATGAGAAATCCTGGAAGGAAATGATATGTGGTGGAAATAAAAATTGATACTCTATTGACGGCTGCTGTTGGTCCCGCTGACTCTCCGGATAGTACTCACTGAATTTCCTCCTTTGCTTGTGCTGTTCCTTGCTGCAGTGCCGGCACTAGAAGTCCCACAAAAAACACGATTGTCTTGTCCGGCGTCGGCGATGATATAATGTCCACAATCGCGCTTCTCTCTCTCTCTACGACTCACTGACTGACTGCTGCTCGCCTCGTACAGCTCGCTCCAAATTAAACTTCCCGCGGTTACCTACGTCGCCACAAATCTGGATCTTTATAGTAGAGGGGCTCAGTGGCTAGCCTATCGGGGGCACTGTATCGGCAGTCCTATTAGCCATGAGGGGCATGCGTGGCTCTACGATGACAGAGTATCAGGGGTGCCTTCCAGCACATGATCACATGGCTCCCAGGAGTCTCAGGGGCGCGTGATCACAGCATGTGAGGTTGGGAGGCACCAATCAGAGTTGAGTCTCGCTCTCTGTGAGAGTCTCCGACGGCATGTTTAGTGTGCCTCTGTTCCCCCCGTAGCACCAACAACAATCCCCGTAGATTCAGAAAAATTTAGATTTCCTCCCCGTAGCCCATTTTCTGATATAAATCCCCGCAAAATACGGGAATCCCCATAGATATGGGAGCACTGCAACTTCACCTTCTCAAACTGTAACGTGAAGTGAACTCGAAGTGCACAATGCAAAGTCCATTAAAGGCGAATTTTGACCTTTGAATGGAAATTTCGCATAGTGCTACATGAATTTGAAGTTGCCCACTTTGAGTTAACTTCACAGATGAATTTAAACTTCACTGCATCTCTAGTAATAAATAATTTTTTTATGAAAATCAGAAGAATTTTTAAATAAGTATTTCTGAGATATTAAAGTTAATGGTGGGAACACACCTGCTTTTATTTAATGTTTTTTCTTGCTATTTTTTCAATATTCCAATATTCCACATCTGTAAAGAGCAGAAGTGATCGCATTTTACTTCACTTTATTTATAATTACTTTTCATTTTATAGGTATATACATGGGAAGGGGAGAAGGAAAATAATGAGGGGAAAAATCTGGGACATTATATCTTCAAGTTCCCAAAATTTTGATTTAAATGTATATTAATTTCCTTTATTGTTATACCTTTTAATGTTTAGCTGTGTCCCTTTCATTCTGATTGAGCCTTTTTTTATTTTGTTTCTGCTTAACTCAGAACCGTATGTCAAAATCTCCTGTTCACTGGGAGTGAAGGAAAAAATCTGTTTAATTTGAAGCCTTCCTCTCTATTCACTTTTTAATAAACTTATATTTTACTAAATTAGATTTGGTTCAGTTGTGCTTACCACTATCTCCTGAAAACTTCTGCTGCTGCTCTTTGCAATCTGTGAACTTGTGGCGGTTGCTTTTTATTCAAACCTGTAGCTTCACTTTTTTAGTTTTGCCGTGTGAACTACTGCTGCCACCATTACTCTATGGTGCAAGAGGGACCAGGCCACATGTTATCACATTGTGAAGCATGATTACATCACAGATGACATGTCATGCGGCTCGGTCAATAAGGAACCACCACATGTTCACAGATTGCAAAGAGCAAGTTTTGATCACTTCTACTCTTTACAGTTGTTGAATATTGGACTACTGAAAAATATACAAAATAACAAGAAAGAAGAAAACTAAAAGCAGGTGTGTTCCCACCATTAACTTTAATATATCAGAAATTCTTATTTAAAATTCTTCTGAGTTACATAAAAACAAATATTGAATAAGAAAATACAGAATAATTATATAATTTTCCCATGTCGTTGCAGCCCTATTCTTATTCTGAAGAAGAAACAGGATGGTTTTGAAATGTTAATATCAGTTAAAATTAAAGGGAGCTAAAGAAAACAAATTTTTGGGAAGCAAGATTATAAAGGAATGTAACCAATATTGGAATTTATTTGAATAAATTGTTTAACAGTGATTGAAACACTGGTAAGCCAAGAAAATGGATTATTCTGGGGTTTGAGTGTTTATTTCATCTACACAATGTACTGAGATCATTTTTTTCTACACACACACACCTGTTGATTAAAGGAGATAAGGCAAAAGGGAATAGTGGGAGATTTCAAACAACTATTGACATTCTGTTTTAAATCCTGTATAACTAGAGTCAGGTGTTTGTTTTTTAAAATGACATTAGTTTTAATGTATTTTGCATGTTTTTTAGTTTGAGGGGGAAAAACAAGATGGAGGTCTCATGGCACAAAAAAAAAGTGCTTCGTGTAGTGAGAAGCAAGTGGTGAGGAAACCAAAGAAAAGGGTCCAGCAACACAGAATTTTATATTTCGAACCAGAACTTTAGTTCAAAAAACGTAATGTGCTTAGACTTGGAAAACACAAAATTTCAAAGCCTTATAACTCTGAAACTATTTAATATTTTTCTACCGGACCTTTCAAAAGCACTACCTTAGGACATGACATGTGTGCCCTGCAAGTTTGGGGAAAAAATTCCATTCCGTGTAGGCTGTAGATAAGAGCAAAAAAACTTTAGTATATGAAAAAAATAACCATTTACAGAAAAAGACATAGGTGGATCTCAGAAACTGCACATGCTGCCATCACAAAGCTTTCCACAGATCAGGACTTTGACTTCTAGACAACATATGCAAAATTTCAGCTGATTTTGTCAAATGGTGAATGACAGTTCATTCATTGAGCGCATATGCAGTATGCACTCAAATGGAGCTCAGTTCTATATGTGAATCTACATGTGGGAGAAAGGGGATAAGGACATCCCTCTTCTTTCTGTCACCAATTATGTAGTTCCAGCTGCATGTGATTGCTGGTCATGGTGAGTCCATGGGACGGTTGGTGATTGTGGTGGTGATGATACAGCTGGCTACTGTTACTGCAAACTCCTTTCACCACGGTCATCACTACCTTCATCTGTGTGACGCACGCTCACTCACTGCCACATGTGTTACATGAGCAGTTCCCCAGTTCGCTATTGTTGCTATGAACTCCTTTCACCACTGTCATCACTACCGTCATCTCTCTGAATCATGCACCACTACATATGTGACATAAGCGGTTCCCCTGCATTGTTACATGTTGCCCATATTTTGTAAAATAAGTGTGCTGCCCAGTACTCCTTTCCTGGAGGAGCATGTCATATAAAATGATAAATATTGCACCCACTGCCTGTCCTCCATTTTCATGTCTTGTTTGCACCTAGGGCTGTAATGTGCATTGTATCTGGGGGGCACATGTTCCCCCAAATTCCCATCCAAGTATTGCACTTTGTCCAGTGGAAAGTCTGTAGAAATGTAAATTCATACCCTCTCCTGAATCTTTTTTTTATTCTGCAACCCCCACCCACAGAAATTCTTTTGGCATGACATACAGTACCTGTTTTTATCACAGGCATAGTTGTATGTTGTGGATATAAGGTATGCACCATTAACATGCAGATGGTGCATATCACAATGACTATTTGTTGTTTCCCTTCTGTAGTTTTTATTCATTGATCCATAATATTTATTATTGGCAATACAAATTTGTGTGTCTTTTAAATTAGTTTATTTTTATTATTATAGGACAACATTTATTTGGAGGCCATCTTATTTTTTTGAAGAGGATAATCATATGTTTTGTAACTCAATTTACCTCTGATTATGTATGTGTTTGAATAATTCTAGCTAACTTTTCATTCTGCATCCATTGTAGCCAGTCATCAGCAGTACACTGTCTCACTTACATGAGTCACTTGAATATGTATAAATAACATTGAAACCATATCATGGCTGGCCCAATGACACTGAGGGTTGAGGTGCTGGATGCCACACCTCATGCCATGCTAGCAACCCAGGTTCTGGAATGAGCCTAGGTCATCAGGGGTTGGAAAAAAAAAGAAACCATATCAAGACTGTCAATAGCCTTTCCTCTGACCTGTATAACTAGCCTTGATTGAAACTCCATGCCAACCATTCTCTGTTGAGACAGTTTGTCAAATGACAACTGTTTATTCCAGACCTAACTACTAATGTACCTTTGTGTGCTCGCTTATGAACCCAGATAGTCATTATGGTAGGGGGATATCCGTCTGGCCCATGGCACATGTATTTTTCAACTAGTGTGACTATATAGTTGATGGCTGCATGGTATGATGACTGATTGTCCCAGTGGATGCCCACCTCCTACATAGAGATAAGGCAGTCAGCTGTGTTATTATACTGCCACCTGGGTGATCACATTGCACAGAAGTGGCATATTGTCTGCTTGAAGGTAGAAGAATACATACAGTGGTTGTAGGTGCAGAATATTGTGCACATGCAATTTGTACATAAATGTGTTGGCATCATATGTAGCTTTTCATTTTCTGCCTCCTCCAGCTTGCTGGAATGTGTTACTAAATTGTAAGTGTGGTAATCATGTGTTTTAATATCACCTTTTCATGCAAAGTTAATTATATATGTTGCATATCTAGTAAGTGTATGTTTGTCTCACACATGTTCAATTTGTTTCCACTTATAGGCAATATCATCATCACCAGAGTCTGAATCCAATGAATATAGCTACTGTACACTGGCAGTCATGCATCTGAGCCTGAATACACAGGAGAAGAACTGACTGCAATGGAGAGGTGATCAACCATTGATATCACTAGTGATGATGAGGTGGTCGTAGAAGAAGCTATTGACTCTACAACACTAGAGCCAGTGGAGTGATACTTATGTGGTGGATGTGTCAAAATGCCTACCAAGCATGAATGCCTGTGTTGCAGTGAGCTACACGAATGCATGGGTAAGAAGGCTGAAGAGGGTTTACAATGCATTGTTAGTCACAGCGACTTTGCAGTAGTTTGTCTCTGTCAAGGGATCCTAATACCCATAATGACTTTGTGTCATTATGCATACATCAAGAGACAGCATGATAATAATCCCACTTTTAGGTAGGACAGAATTACCTATGGTGGTGTCCCTTACTCAATGTTCTGCAGCTGAATCATCACCGTTGTTCATTTTTTTTCTTTCTTTGCTTTTTTCTTTTTTATCTACAGTATATAATGTCCCTTATTCATGGACTCTTTGACTACTGTACTGTATGTATCACATTGCTGACAGTGCCCTATCATAAAGACCCTGCCTTTCCATAGGTTACCACTATGATGTTTACCACTTTAATGCAGGGTCTTTCGTGCACAACCACATCCCACATGAATCATATATCTTTAAAGAGTGCCTACTGTGCTGTTTTACAATTTTAGCCACCCAAGAGCACTTACCTGCCCTGAGTTCCCAGGCTGGCAAAATAAATTGTTTTCATTTATAGGATTTTGGGAGTGAAGGGATCGCATTTAGGCCCTTTTGCGCTGAGAACCCAATCTGTTCCACTTCCCTATACTGAGGCATGCCCCCATGCATGCAAGTTTTGTGATGTTATAGTCTGCATGCTCCATAGACTGCTATACAATTTTTCAAACCCTTTTTTTATACATTACTGTGCTAATTTGTACAAATGAAGG
This sequence comes from Neoceratodus forsteri, assembly GCA_016271365.2. NCBI lineage: Eukaryota > Metazoa > Chordata > Ceratodontiformes > Ceratodontidae > Neoceratodus > Neoceratodus forsteri. The sequence continues at coordinate 965,399,904 of CM057456.1, forward strand.
CCATCTCTCAATTAACAATGCCTGTTTTTATCATCTTTTCTATCAAGACCATTGTTACTTAAGCGGTGGCATTGAATTATTCAAATCTGCCCTCAATGCCTTCTAAAGTGTAAAAAAATGGATTTGAAAAAGTCTCTACATAAAATGAAGGCCACCACTCAATTAACAATACCTGTTGTTATCAACTTTTCTGTCAAGGACATTGTTACTTGAGTGGTGGCATTGAATTATTCAAATCTGCCCTCCATGCCCTCTAAACTGTTAAACAATTGATTTGAAAGAGTCTCCATATAATAGTGTACATAGCATGCCCATGCACTCCCCAGGCTATTATATCACAAAACATGCAAGAGCATTGGTGGGGCTCAGTACAGGTTAGTAGAAAGGATCTGGCTCCCATCCCCATGAAGCCTAAATGCAACCCCTTCCTCCTTATAGGGCAGGCTAGTCTAACACACAGTATAAAATAATTTTATTTAGTATGCCTGCAATTTCATGGCAGATAAGTGCCTTGGTTGGTTCTCTCGTGAGCACCTGAAAAGGATCTCTTTAAATAAAATGTATAATGTTAATCATTGCCTGTGTTACATAACTTGTTTTTGAAAATATTTATTTCCTCTTGCATGGCAGAGTATTCTGGCACACCACTTATTATCAGTGTATTTACTGGGTATATAGCTTTCCTGGAAGGAAGATAAGGAAGTGCCAGCATGTGTGGTGGAATCAGGATGTCATCATTATTCAGAAGGCATTTCCACAGGCTACATAGATCCTGATCATTCAGATGTTGAATCTGCCTTGTCTAGCATTGAGGATTCTGAATAACTATTGTTATTATTGCATGTGAGTGGACATGTGGAAATTTCTGTTCCAATGCATTTGTGTTTACATTGTCAAGTGTACTTATTTTGATGCACTGTTGTATACAATATTCAGTTAGTGTACTATATTTCTGATCTAGTACATACTTTCTCCTTGTAAATATACCCATAGTGATATATTGCCATGGTAACTATAGGCAACGTCATTACGCGTATGTCTATCTGTGTCTAGTGGGACATCAACATGACAGTGAAAGTAAAGTGCTTATCCTTTTTCTCATTACATAGCATGATGTCTATTTCCACACAAGAAAAAGTATTCATATTGTCAATATGCCACCTAACTTTATGTGTAATTGGCAGTAAGCACAATGTCTCAATGTAATGTACATGCAAGGTTGATTTTACTGTTGTTCTTCCAACACAGTACGAATCATAATTAGCCACCCCGTCTCAATGTATATCATTACTTTGATGCAATATACATGTAATAAAGACTTGAGCCACCACTTCTCATCATCTTTCCAACAAGTAATCATCACCTCATCAAGTAGTGTGACACTGGCAGTGCACAACAGTTTTAGTGATAACAATGCCATGTTTCAAAGAGCTCCTTTCATGATGGTCCAAAAAGTTACATCTTGTAGTCATTATAAGCAGTACTAAACCTGAAAGGGTGTGTGCATTTGTTATTTTTGGGCAAGGTTTACTCTGTCTTCCATAATTTGGATTTGTTTTTGAGCCCTGCTGCACTTGCCTTTTCTGCTAAGCTATTGGGCTGCTGATTCCCGATGATATCACTGTAGGGCAGAAGAGTGACTCACACTGTGCAGTTCTGCAAGAGGAAAACTAACAGTACTCGGTGTACATACTGGGTTCCCCCTTCCCTAAGACACCCTGTTGGCAATGCATTATGCCAAAATCCAAATGCCTTGTCAGTATTTTTTTTTTGTAAAATTGACTTACGTCTGCCTCTGTAACAAAGCATGGGGACTGAGAGAAGATAAGAGTTGCTGTCAGCTCCTTTTCCAGTCCTTTTGACTTTCATGCATAAATTACTCCATTTTGTGAAAGACAGGAGATGAAACTTACAAGAACAGGAGGCAGGGTTTCAACTGCTAGGAAAATAATACATTTTATAAAAGAGATCAATATTCTGTTGAGAGATAGAGATTGAGATTTAAAGAGCACCTTTCTAGTCATTTTTACTTTCATGCATAAATTACCCCTTCTTGCATTGATTCTTGAATTGCATTTAATTACTGTACTCTGCAATTAGTTTTTGAATTCTGAGCTGCTAAAAACTGCAGGATGTATCAGTGCTTCTGTAGAAAGCTTGGTGTTTCTGTGGACCTACTGTAGGGCTGTGCTGCTCACATTGCTATAAGGCAGAGGAGTGTTCCACACACAAGTCAATTTTACAGAAAAATATATTGACAAGGCATTTGGATTTTGGTATAATGCATTGCTAACAGGGTGTCTTGAGGAAGGGGGAACACAGTATGTACATTGAGTGCTGGTAGTTTTCCCTTGTAAAACTGCTATAACTGCACTGTACTGCACAGTGTGAGTCACCCTCTGCCCTATAGTGATGTCAACAGTATAGCCCTGGGTCCACAGCAACACCAGGCTTGCTGTAGAAGCTCTGGTACACCCTGCAGTTTTTAGCAGCTCAGAATGCAAAAAATAACTGCAGAGGACAGTAATGAAATACAATTCCAGAATCAATGCAAGAAAGGGTAATTTATGCATGAAAGTCAAAAGGCGCTCTTTAAATTGCTGTGAATGTCCACTTAGTGACATATACATAGACTGATCAATGTCATGAGGCTCAAAGCAAAGATAAGTGCCTCACAACACAAAAAAGTATTCCATCTGATACATCAAGTACAAACAGTGTTGTGTGATGACACTGTCATGACACATGCCATTGTGCTGTAGAACAAAGTTACTTGTACCCTCTACCATGTCATGTTATATGCTTATATGTAACATATAACAGTTACTGTGTCTCTTATAGATATAGGAGTGCTTTCTCAAGTTCTTTGGTTGAGAGAACTATGAAGCACAGCTGAGCAGTTCTGGCACACAAAGGACTTGAGAAAAAACTCTCATAAACAAAGAGACACAAGCACTGTAAATATAAATATATTATGAATCATGTTAAATACTTTTGTTTAAAAAATTACATTTTTAAATTAAATTCAAAATATTTTATTTTGAAGAATATTAAAGAATCCCCTTTGTGAGAAATAGACTGTGCCAACTGAACTTTGAACTTCAGAATTTAAGAACTATGTGCATGAGACACCCTCTTATGGTTGTAAGAGTAGCTGGAATGTTTAGAAATAAACAAGCTGGACTGGCAAGAATGATGTATGATATGAGGGATAAGGTACAGTCAAGTGACTGCGTTCCTGCACAGAGAGTGACTAAGTGCCTGGTGGTTTTTATCATGTCGGTACCATTACATAATCATGTGCATGTCCTCTGTGTGACCAAGTCACCAGTATGAATCATGTTATCAGGCACAAGGCAGAGACAAGTGCCTCAAAACAACATCATATTGTGTATTGTGACACTGGTAGCACACAACAGATTCAGGGATGAAAGTGCCAGGACTTAAACAATTGTGAATCTCTAACTTTTGAAATATACCTGAGACTAGAACCATTAGCATGACACTGGCAGTGCCCAATGGTTTCAATGATGTCAGTATGACAACTGTGCATATGTGACAGTGGCTGTGCAAAATGGTTTATGTGATGACATTGACAGGACAGAAACTGTTGCCTATGTATACCATGATCAGTACTGTATACACTTGCCTCGCACATGTTATTAGTCATGAGTCAGATATGAGAAACTGATGATACACTCAGACTGTGTAAGTGTTTCAACATTTCAAAAAATATAGTTTGCAACAATGGCATGTCAAAAACAGCATGAGGCATGTACATGACAAAGGATTAGATTAAAATTCTGTTAATCACATACTAGGGGTGTAATGTGGTACAATGCGCTGCTGAGTGTCATACTGCACCCATGGGGGTGATTAAAGAATTAGAATTCCTCAGTCCACTCTTTCAATACTGCTAGTGGATGGAATTATGACAGGAAGAATTCATGCGATATGGTGAGTAGGCTGTACAATGCAATGTAATGGAGATCAATGTAAGGCTCTTTGAATGTTGACAGACAATTAGATTGCAACATTTTGGAGACCCTTTTTATATTACATGAAATATGCACCTATCTTGTATATGCTATGATGCATGAGCAGAAACATACCTCACAGCACCCACAGAATGTACATAAAAAATGTCAACAGTACAAAACTGAGTTTGTACACACTGTGCCATGACACAAAAAAATTGGAATGCACAGGCTGTAATATACATAGGGGATAACACACACTGACGTGTATGATCGGAATCTGATATACAGACGGAAGCATTGCTTGCACTGTGTGGCACAAGGTGTGTGCCAATTCCCTTCAACCAATGATCAAGTCCATAAATCAGTGCACCTGGATATCTCTGATGGCATTATACCTCATTCAAAGTTGGTCATACATTCCTTTATAAAATGTAAACAGGCATTTAATTCAGAACTGCCCACATGTGCTCTGATAACAGTACAGTCTGGCAATGTAATGTATCACAAATTGTTACTTGTTCATGATCTTTACATTGCAGCCATTGCAAAGTACAGTATGCAGTTTTGCATTTGGCTTCTTCTGTGTTTCCAAGATAAATGTTGGAACAGTGTCATCACAATTAGATTGTCGTGGTTCATGACCATAAACCTGTGCCTTGATATCTGATTCTGTTATGAAACAGTCATCAGTAAAGTGTTTTTAACACATAAGAGGATACCTTGACCACTTTGTATTTTTTAGGCTGAGGCCTTTATGCCTTATATTATGGGATCATTGTACAGCCAACTTCTTATCATGCTTTGAAAAGGGTCTGTACAGTATACCGACTGTCTACCCCATCATATTGCTACATCCAGGAACCACACAGTAAGGCATTTTTTAAATATATGCTAAATAAATATCAATTTACCAAAACAAATAATCTAATAATGATACAGAAACAAATAAACCAGCACTACAAACTAAGCATTGTCACTTAGTTTTTGTAACAAAAAATATCAGATAAATTGAGGCAATCTTATTTTATTTTTATTTTATTTAATGTGTTATGTTTCTATGAAGTACCTCAGTGGAATCAACAAAGTCCAAGAGGGTAGCATCTTTCAGAAAAAGGGACGTGCAAGAACAAGGGGACACAATTTAAAGATGGGGGGGCGGTTCAGGGGCAATGTAAGGAAGGATTATTTCACAGAGAGGGTAGTGGATTCATGGAACAGCCTTCCTGAGGAGGTTGTGGGTCTAAAACTGTGGGAGAATTCAAGAATGCATGGGACAGATATAAGGCAATTCTTGCGGGGGGTAGGAAGAAATAGGCTGTTGGTTAACTAGGATCTGCGGCCTATCCTGTAGGTAGGGAAATGGGCAGACTAGATGGGCCAAGCGGTCCTTATCTGCCTTCAAAGTCTATGTTTCTATGTTTCTATGTGTTCAGAGGACCTTTGAGCTCAGGAGTCCTTTTTTAAAGGTGTCCAAGTCTGTCAAATTACATGCAGCAGAAGAACATGTTACATTTGATAGCAAACCAATACAATACAGAACACAACAGGTACATCAATAATTATCATATTATAAGGAGCATTGGGTTAACAACAGAGTTCTGTAATTGCAGGAGGTATGAAAAAGGGTGTAGGCTAATGCAACTAGCAAATATGGTTTACGTACACATGTAGTGCAGTTTCTGGAAAAGGTGGGTGGAGACTTGGGTCTTAATGGGGGAAAGTGGGGGAAAGCAGTGATGGCTTTGGGCAGGGAGTTCCTGGCTTTGACTCCTCTAGTTGCACAGGAGCATTAGGCAAGAGTAGTTTTTCTGAATGACAGGAGGAGTTTTTGATCCGCCCCCCCCCCCCCCATCAATCAAGCTCAGTACTTGTTCATGATTGGGAGAAGAGGTTGACAACACGCAGTGACATTTGACCAAGAAGTGATCTTGCGTAGAAGGGCTTCTTTCAGGGTAATTTGGAGGTGGAAAGGAAGCCAGTTGGTTGCAAGGTATAGGTCACAGTGGTGAGAGTCTGGTTTCATCTTGAATGCAGATCTACAGGCTCTGTTGACACTACAGAGATTCTTTCGAGTACAGTGTTATTGACTGCAGAGTAGATGACTGCACCATAGACAATATTCGAGATGATGAGGCTGGATACTAGGATTTATTTTACTTCAAGAGTGAGGTTGTGCATGTTTCTGTATAGCAAGCTAAGGCATTGGTGGATATGTTTGACCAGGGAATCAGCATGAGATGTTAAGGATGGAGTTGTGTCAAGTTGTACGCCCAGGTACTTGAAGACCTGGACCTGTTTAATGGGGTCTGTAGCGGGTGTGGTGATGTGCAGTTCAGGGCTGCCTTTCAGGGCATGGGTGCTCCAAAACAGAAGATATTTGTTTTTTCTGGCATTAATGACCAACCTGTTACATATGAACCAGTTGCAGACCTTGCTAAAGTCAGATTGTTGGTTTCATTTCAGTGTCTCAAGGTTGCATTGTGAGATGATGATGACTGTGTCATTGGCATGCAGTAATGCTTTGGAGTAGACACAGACTTCTGGGACTTTGTTAATGAACAGGCTGAATACCAAGGAGCCAAGGATTGAGCCTTTTGCAACTCCAGTGGTTAGAGGCTGTAAGCAGGAGAGCACCTCTCCACATCTAGCCTTTTGTCATCTGTGAGCTAAGTAGTCAGAGAACCAGACTGTGGCCTCATCTGACAGTCCCAACTCTTGGAGCTTTATGAATATGAGTTCATGGCTAACTAAATCAAAGGCCTTGGAGAGATCAAGAAAGGCTGTGTCGGCATATTCACCTTCGGCAATCAATGCTTAACTCTCACTATACTCTTTAAAGTATGGAAAATATGGTGATTTTGGAGGGGGAAATAATATAAATATGAGGAATAAGCCAATAAAATCAGTCCACGCTCAGAAAAATAGCCAGTGGCATACCATGTACATTACATATCCTGTACACTCAGTGTAAACCCACGCAACAAGATAAATAAACACACACAATGAGGAACATTTTATTAGGCAAAAAAGACACGAAGTAACAAACATTTCAGTTTAAATCTTTTTTTATTGACTGATGAAATGAGCTGTAATGCACACATTTGTATGTGTAGCATTCACAATACAGTTCCTTGCACTGTGACCATCTAGCTCATTGAAAACCACGCCAGAATATGTGCATGGCACATATTGGTTCCCTTACACTCAGTAGAGAAACCAAACATCAATAGGACCCATGCAACTTAAGACCATATACAGGGCAATATCACTCTCGGGTATTGTGCTGATGATGTTATCTTCCTGTATGACAAACAGGAAAATGGAGGAGACAGGACACAATATTTTATTTTTATTTTAAAAGTGAAAAAAATGCCCGTTTTTCACAGCAACAGCACAGTGTACCACCAGAGACAGCACAGAACATTATATTATGATGAGGTATGTCAATGAGAGCAGGAAATTCTAAGAGACTTCTACTTTAAGTGAATTGCTCAGGATCACACAGTATGCAAGTGGAGTTTCTGGGACTAAAACCCAGGTATGCTGGATGTACCAAGCTCATTCATGGCTAACTGATCTAACCTTTAGGTTATATTGTACATCTAACCTTTAGGTTACACTGCCAACAGTGTCCTCCATATACACAAAACTAAACTCAAGCAACATTTCAAACAAAAATATTATAATTACTAGGGAACATTTTTAATATCTGGATAACATGTTCTTATTCTTTAAACTGCATTACAACCACCTAGTTGTAATTTTGCATTACAGCCAGGTGATTGTAATCGGTGCCTGTCAATCAAGCGTACATTGAAATGGATGCGAGCAAACACACAAATGCTGTCAGTAGACAATTCCACCTAATTTAAAATGCTCTACTAGTAAATATTGACAAAAAAAAATGGGTAGGTGTGTAACTCATAATTTTACACACGCCCTCAGTGTGGGAGGCTTTTTATAAACCCTTTGAACTTCACTCTTGGAGCTTATGTAGCATCACACATCTCTTGTTGGGTGTAAAATTCTGGTTACACATACCAACCCATGTATTATTTCCTATATAATAGCCCATAAAATTGCCATTTCTCATTTGGTAACTAATTATTGCAATATTTATCCACATTCTGAATGGGTGTGATCATTGCTTGCCTTTGTATCATACACTGTATGTAAGGTTTTCTGTGCTGACTGTTTTTTGTATACTGTATAAAGTCATTTTGCCACAGGGCCCCCTCAAAGCACCAACCTGTATGCTCAAGGAGTTACCATGTCTACAAATTCCAGAAAGAGAACAGCATGGATGACACACAGGACTGTTCTGTTTCTAGAGAGGCACAAAACAAATGAGCTAAGATGTTAAACAAGCACAATGCTAGAAATGTTTGTTTGCAAGTTTTAATAGTGAATCTGTAATGTTTAGTAAGTGACAGAGGAGCAATTAATGAAAATAAGGATTTACCTGCTCCAGTGGAGATAGGGAATCCAGAAGGGAGTTGAAAAGCAAGATAAGATCCTAGAGGAGGGAGCTAGAGAGCAAGAAATAAATAACAAGGCTACGTCACGGCTGACGTAAGTCAGATATGGGGAAATAAAGGAAAAATAGGTTAGGAGAATAGGAGAAACTAGGTTCCATGTCATAATAGTGATCGCAAAATAGCGATCGCTATTGTGGCAAGTGTATATCACTGAAAAGCAAATTGGCGATATACACATAGCAGTGACCCAACATCCAGCAACCTAAAAAGTGTTTTTGCAGGGGGGCTTTGCCCCCTGCACCCACCTAAATTTAGTTTACTAACAACAGGAGGGTGCTTATCGGGGAGGGAGCGACACTCTGGTTGCCGCACTAAAAACAAAGTTGGCAGCCTCAGGCAGCAACAAAAGTTTTTGCGCCAGTCCCCAGCCCCGAATCTGGTACCTGCTCCATTAGAGCTAACCACCCTCACCACCACACCACACAGCTAGCTTGGTAGGAGCAGGCACACCAGTCCCCTAAAAACCCCTTCCCTGTCCCTCCCCTTCCCCTCGCTATGCCCCCCTTCCAGTTGCCATTCCCTACCCTTGCTGTCACGTAGGGTCACTACACTTGCAGGGTAGCCCATGAGTAGCTCACCCAATATGAGTCGCCATTTTGACGGGGTGCCCATATTGGTTCACTATACTCACTGGATACCGAGGAGCTAACAGTGATAGGAGAGAAAGAGTAGCAGAGAAGTACAAAAGGTTCAGAATGAGAGTAAAAGTAAAGGGTGTTGTAGAAGAAAAGGTAGTTTGAAGTAAGAGAGGATGTAAAAGCTGGAAAACAAAGGAAAGTATAGAAACTAGAGATAGGGAATGGGAAAGACAGAAAAGGAATGTAGATGATCAGACTACTGTCTGTGCTCTTCTTAATAAGATTCAGACTGCTGTAATTATCAGTTCTATGGGTAAATAAACAACTGTAGATGAAGCAGTACAGTGCAACTTAATGTCATACAGAAGTACACTTTTAATATTGGAAGCACAAAGTGGCTTCATAGGACTTAACTGGCCTCAGTCTGGTGAGATATTTCCAATATCCTTGTTATTACAAGAGATGATAACAGATGAACTTGATCATAAAGTGGCAAGCAAAAAATAGTCACAGTTTATATTCCAGAAACATCTGACTTTCTTGACATTGACTCACTTAAGGGTAACAGGCAGCAATACTGCAGATGTTATGAGCTCATGTTATGCCTACCATTGAAGATTTAGTATTTTCCTATAAATAGACAAGAGGTATTTTGATCCCTAGATGCCTTTACCCTAATAAATGAACATCAATAATAAGAGCAGAAGGCTCTCTGGTAGCAGCCAAAACTTTAAAGAACAAAAAAGAAGAAACTGAAAAGTAAGTTTTATATATATACAGGGCCCAGATATTCAAAAGGGTTGCACATGGCGCAACAGTGTTGCACCATGCGCAACCTACTGATGCGTCCTGGCGCGATATTCAAAAGGGGAAAGTGCACAGCACAAATCACAATCATGACGCATCAATAATAGTAATGCATGCAGGCTAGGGCGTGCTCATGCATACCCTGCACAGCCCGATATTCAGCCCGGGATGTGCAGAGCCATGCATGTGCAACCCCTACCTGTGCCAGCACAAAGTTGATCCAAGAAAAAAAAGGAACAACTGATGGCCACCCACAGGTGAGCTGCCGCATTGCAGGGCGCAACACAGCAGCTGCCACCTGTGGGTGGCCACCCGAGCTCCAGCTGCACCTGGTGGTGCCCTCCCATGCCCGATCGCGGGCATTTGTAAAAAAAGAATAGACTTCTGTCCAATATCCCTGGTGGTCCAGTGGACCGCTGTCTGCCCGATCGTGGGCATTTGTAATGAAAAGAATAGACTTCTGTCCAATATCCCTGGTGGTCCAGTGAACCGCTGTCTGCCCGATCACGGGAATTTGTAATGAAAAAAAAGACTTCTGTCCAAAATCCCTGGTGGTCTAGCGGTACCCCCTCCCACCCGCCCACTGAGCCCCACCGCCCGCTCCCCTCCATCAGCTGGCGGGCGGCAGCACCCCTGCCTGCCGCCCTGCCGACCGCCGACTGACACCATCGGTGGGGCTATCGCCCATTGGTCCACAACATGAGCCAATGGACATGCAGCTCAGACGTTATACATATTCAGATATGAATGGGATCCATTCACATATCTGGAATGTGGTACAATGACGGCACCCCTTGGCTCACGCGTGGACCAATGGGCGATCAGCCCTACAATGGTATCGGTCGGGTGGGTGGCGGGGTGGCGGGCAGGTGGGGTGCTGCCGCCCGACGGCTGACCCGGGGAGCGGGCGGTGGGCCAGTGGGCGGTAGAGGAGAGGCCACTAGACCACCAGGGATATTGATAGAAGTCTTTTTATTAGAAATGCCCACGATCAGCAGACAGCGTCCACTGGACCACCAGGGATATTGGACAGAAGTCTATTCTTTTTTACAAATGCCCGCAATAGGGCGGGCAGGTCCACTGGACCACCAGGGAGTTTGGGGATATTCTTTCTTTACTTAGCCTGCGATCGGGTGGGCAGGTCCACTAGACCACCAGGGAGTTTGGGGATATTCTTTCTTTACTTAGCCCGCGATCAGTTGGGCAGGTCCACTGGACCACCAGGGATTTCTGATTTCCCTTTTTTTACTGCAGCCCGCGATCGAGCTGTGGAGCACATTGACGGCTGCAGGGGGCATTGGTCCCTGACGGCTGCTGCCTGGCAGGGCACCAGGTGCAAGTCGCCGGGGATCTGTGCACCTGCATGCAAATGGGGCCATAATGACATGCAAATGGCCCCATTTGCTACTACATACATTGTAGCCCCATTGCATGTGCACTTTTGAATATAGCGGTTGCTGCGCGCCAGCGCAATGGAACTGCGCTAGCGCATCCCCTGCTCCTCTGGCCACTTGCACGATGCAGTGCCACTCGCCATGCACTGCGGGTGGCTGGGTCGATATTCAATGATGCTGTGCCATGGCGCAGCTCCGTTGAATATCGCCCAGTCCACACCCCTCCGCAGCCAAGTTGCATTGCGCGCCAGCTTGTGCCACAGCCTGGCGCAGTTTGAATATCTGGGCTCAAGTGTTTTATTACTGAACTTCAACTAGACACCTAACAAAAAAAATCACATCTGTGACCAACCTTTCGTGGCTCAAGTTGGAGGGAAGCGGAATGCCTCAGCTCACCACAAACACAGCTACTACTGTCTAGGGCATAGCCTAGAGAGAAAATGGGTTTCTGAAGTCAGTGGAGATGGGTCCAGGTCAGCAACCCATAAGACTATATAAGGCAAAGTACCTTATGAAGAGAGACTATAAAAAAATCTTGATGAATGGTGACCACCACACCTTAATAAAGTAGATTTATCTACAAAATGTCGGTCACTGATGCAGTATGGTGCTGGTGCCCCTTTGGCCTTTCTGTTCCAATAGGCCTCTCAGACTCTTGCATACTAGATGGACCAGATGGGGGGAAAAGTCCTTCTCACTGCCAAGAAATAACTCACCACAGATGCAGGAGCTGCACCATAGCCCCCCCCCCCCGAGTGCTGAGATAAGTACCAAAGAAGGGAAGGATGGGGCTAAGGGGCCACTTTGCAGAGGGAAGGGCCGCACAAGTACAAGGGGAGTAAACAATATAACAGAAAAATAACCTAGTGTACTACAAGAAAGCCCACAGGTCTGAGACATGCCTGAAGTGAAAAAACTGCCTGATCAGTTTCCAACACAGACTTAACAGCTATTTGTGTCTTATGTAAAGATATATAGTTACTGTACATAGATGCAGGCACAAGGCAAAGACATTTGAGTTGTAAACATGAGAGCCACTTTTGTAGCTTCAATTTCCTGGCGGGGAGCAACAATGATGGCGGGAGTTATAAATGTAAGAAATGCTCCCATGACTGACACTTAGGCTCCTATATGGGGCACAGCATGTGAGCCGCTCCCATAGCTGCAAGTTAAACTCCTGGTAGGCAGCAGTGATAGCAACAGGAGCTGTAAATGTGAGAGTTACTCCTGCATTGACTGGGAGCAGTGATATTGATAGGATCCATGACCATGAGAACTGCTCCTGAGGTTAGATGTTAACACCATAAGGGCAAGTTTAGTAAAGAAACCCGGGCAGGGAGAAGAGCGGAAGAGTCTGGAGTCACCATAGTGAAATCCACTCTTTCAGCTACATTAGTGCTCTGGGTGGGCAAAATTGAAAGGGAGCCAGCTGGGGAAAAGATAGCAGGCACTAGAAGCCTTATAGGTAAAAGCTAAACTGAAAAACTGCAATAAATTTGCTGGGGCCAGAATTGGGGGATCATTGACAAGCTGCTAAGCAGAATGACTGAAACAGGGAAAGTCCCTGCTAGGGACAGGACAGCTGCATAAGACAGCAGGAAGGTCTACTCTGCATTACCTGTCTGTGATTGGCTGAAAATTCTACACAGTGGCTTGGATAGTGCAGAGAAAGAAGACAGACATTACAGCTTATAGTGCTGTGATTGGTTGAGCACTGCCAAGCCCCCAAAAGCCACAAACTGTGACACCAATATGTTTGCTGTTGCAAGTAAACAAAAAAAAAAGGAACATTGTGAGATGCTTATACGTTGACACAGGCAATTAGGAAAAGGAAAGGGGGAAATTGTTTAACCAGGAAAGACACACTAAGCTGGAGCTTGTTTCCAGGTGCAACCTGGGAGCACAGTGAATTAAGTGACTTGCTCAGTGTCACACAGTATGCAAGTGGGGGCTGTGGGACTCAAACCCTAATCTTCAGGTTTGCAGCTCAGTGCCATAAACCACAGCACTATAAAATAAACACAAGACACAATGCTACAAAACAAAAAGTTTAATAAAGAACAACTATTGTGTTTCCTGCAATTTAAAGTAGTTATTGCCCTCAACAACCAGTCCCTTGCAGAACACTACACCCTTAACATGTGAATGTTATCAGTTTACTTGTCACCATTTAACTCCATTTCTGTAGCAGCTGGGAACAGAAACTTTTGTTTCAGTTGACTTTTTCTGTTTGCAGTAGTCTCCTGTAACTACCCTGAGTGCCTCCATTTTCTGATTGTTGAAATCTCAGTTTGTTTCTAAGAGCTGCATTATCAGCAAAAAAATAATGTCATAGACATACCTCTCAACCTACTAGGACCAAAATCAGGGACACTTCCCCAAAAAATTAGGAACAAATTACCAAAATGAAGGACACCAATTTTTATTCAGCGTGGCACCATGCCATCGCATGACATTTACATCACATGATGCAGTAAACTGCCACATATGTAAAGTAACTTTAGTTTATGCTTTTTAAATGTCAAATTCAATAGCATACTACCAAATGGCAGAATAAAAAAACACAAGGAAATGTTTTGCATGTTTCTCTTGTTTGGTATTCTTTATTCACTTACTTGAAACTAAAGTGGAACATCGGCACTGCTAGAGATGTGGTGCCATTGGGTTCAGTTCTCGGGCCGGTCCTTTTCAATATGTTTATCAGTGACACAGGAGAAGGAACACAAGGTAGGATGTGCATCTTTGCAGATGACACCGAACACTGTGACAGGGTAGACAGTGAGGAAGGGGGTTAGGGAGCTGCAGAGAGACCTGTAAAGATTAGAGAGGTGATCCAAAGTGTGGTAGTTGAAATGCAACACTAAAAAGTGCAAGGTGATCAGCATAAGGAACAAGAACCCCAGGGAGGAATATTGGATGCGAGGGGTTAAGTTGGACATTATTGTTGAGGAAAAGGACCTGGGAGTCGTCATAAGTGACTCCCTAAAACAATAGCCAATGTAACAAGACCTATAGTAAGGTGAGTAGGATATCGGGGAGTATTGGGAGGGAGGTTGACAGCAGAAGGAAGGAGGTAATACTATACTGTGCCCAGTTTTGGAGTTCCCAGCTAAGAAAACACAAAGACAGGCTAGAGATGGTATGGTGTAGGATAGCCAACATGATTTACGGCCAGCAGGGCAGATCCTGTGAGGATTGGCGTAAGACCCAATTCCAAATGATCAGACTGCAAACATCTGGGATGGTGTGGTGCAAATCAGAGGCTGGCCGGCTCAAACAAACTCTGAATATCCCCCAAAGATTTGCCCTCAGTCAGAATTAAAGCAGCACAAAGGCCATCATTTCAAATGCTGTTTTGTTTTATTGCACAATTCCAAACAGAACTTGCGCTGTACAAACATATGGATGTCCACTCGCCCCGGCCCTTCGGGTTTAAAACCCTTTGGATTTTTTACTTACAAGCATGTGTGGAAAAATTACCAGGACACCATAAAGATACTACTGACACCCTCAAAAAGTTGGACAGTTTAGTCCAGCAAGAAGATATGTCATTGCTTGGTATAGACGTAGAATCCCTATACTGTATATATATCTATACAACATGACAAGGGTATACATGCATGCAGGTATTTTTTGGAAAATTTAGAAAATGTGGATGAAATGCAAGTACTGCAGATACACTTGAATTTGTACTAACACCCAATACCTTTGAATTTCAAAACAAACCTTACTTACAACGATGTGGCATAGCATGGCCCCAGCTATGCAAGTTTGTTTCTGGGGTGGTGGGAGCTACTCTATGTGAACAATCCCAACACTAACCCCTATCACAAAAACATCAAGAAGTGGTTCCAATACATAGATGATTGTCTATGTATCTGGCAAGGAGACTGTGAACTAATACCCACATTCATTCAATGGCTGAATGAGAATGATTTAAATCTCAAGTTCACATTCTCCACCAGTAAAGAAAAACTGACATTCCTAGATTTAGAAATTCATAGTGAACTTGGTAGTTCCATATACACTAAATGTCATAGAACGCAGACATCTACAAACTCTGTGCTGTGTGCAGAGAATGCACACCCCAAAAAATGGAAAGAATCTATACCCGACAGTCAGCTTTTAAGCTTATGATGTAATTATACAAAAGAAAATGACTATTTAGAACAAGCAGATGAGTTAGAGGACAGATTTTTGGAGAGGGGATATGACGAAGAACTGCTAAAAAAAGCAAATGAAAAAGTTTTAAAGATTGATAGAAAGGAATTACTAAATTCACAGAAAACTGAAAAAAAGTCCCAGATTAAACATATTTTCTGCATCACTGAATACAATCAAAAATAGCAGGGAAATTAGGGAATGTCATACACAAGAACTGGTGTATTTTGAAAAGAGATAGGATTGTAAGTGAAGATGTAGGTGATGGGCCAAGAGTTACATTCAACAGAGACCATAATTTAAAGGACAAGCTGGTACACAATAGGTTGGGTGAGGAAATCGGTACAGACAATGCATCAAACTGGTTACTAAAAATATCTGTTTTATTTTACAGATGTAAAAGATGCATTATGTGTAAATTTGGACAACTCCAGAAAGTATTTCAACATCCCTTAGAACAGCAGACCACTGTACACATTTGTGAATGTTTTACATGTGACACAGCATTCGCTGTTTATGCACTTTGGTGTCCTTGTGGCCTGCTTTATATAGGGTGTACTGTTCGCCCTCTTAAATGTAGAATACAGGAACATGTCAGGTCCCTAGAAAATAAAAGAGAAGACACCCCTGTTGGCATTCACTTCTCACAATGCCATAATGGTGAGGCTACAGAAATTTAACATATGGGCCTAGAACATGTACCACACATACCCAAGGGGGGTGACAGGACTAATCGTTTATTGCAACAGGAATCTTTTTAGATTTACACACTCAATAGTGTGAAATCCAAGGGCCTAAATGACCAGTGGGATATCAAGCCATATTTCAGATAGATCAGAGATGCTAGGATTCTATAAAACCCTATAAGACTGCTTTAAGTGTACAGCAGTGTTGAAATGTGTGTTTGTATGTACAATATAAATTGCAGATAAGATATGTTCTGTTGAAGTTAACACAACCCTACAGGAACTATAAATGCCTTAAGACGGTCACCCTGATATGTGGCACATTCTTAGAACTTATACATTTTATTTATTTTGTCTAAAAATAGAGGCACTATTACTGTTTTCAGTTACTTGATTTCTAAATATTTGATTTTGAAAAATTCTTGATAAATTATTAAGTATATTTTAAAAAAGTGTTAAAAATGCTTAAAACATTATTTTATTTTGAAATTAATATTTTAGGCAAGGCAATGCAAATTTTATTTATCCGGTGCCCAATCCCTGAGGCTCTGGGCACCTTACAATAAAAGGTAGGGACACAACACAACACACAGTAAAAGTTTTAAAAAATAAATACGTAAATAAATCTCAGCATAACTATAGAGTTCTCTTCTTGAAACTTCCTACTTACATTCATGACTTTTTTAGTACTACCTCATGTTCAAATTCTCTTAGGCATTATGACTCTATTCGATTGGATACCCCCAGAATTAGATCTCACTTTGGCCTTGCATCTCTCAGTTACTCAATCCCTTCCCTGTGGAATTCTATTCAGGATACCCTAAAACTAACCCAGCTGACTAGTCTATACTCCTTCAAATCATTGCTAAAATCCATATGGGTAAATAATTGTCAATGCTACAGCTAGGCCTCTGTTAGGCTATCATGCCCCATTTGCCCAGCAACAGCACCTGTAGTTGCGGCCTCTGTCTCATCTATTTCCTTACCCATCCCCTCTTTCCTCCCACTGCAGCTCTTCTTGTCCCTTCTCTCCTAACCCATTCCTTCTACAGAGCTCCACGTCCTTGCTTTCTACTATTCTCTCAAATCCCACTTCCTCTCTTGTCTAGCCACCCTTCTAGTTATCTTCTAGCCTCCAGTGTATGTATTAGCAGATTTCACCTTGATCCTATGTATTATGTTTTCTCCTGATGTGTAAACCCTTGAAAATTATTCAGTTCAATGCTACTTCTGTTATTATCCCTATGTATTGGACACTGCACATCGCACTTTTTATGGCTTGTTATTTTCTTTGTATTTGTACAGTGTACTATTGAATGTTTCCCTGCCCCCCAGGACCACTTTGTAAATGAGTTCTTCTCAACGGTGTATTTCCTGGTAAAATAAAAATTGAATTTAATTGAAATGAAATAGTTTCATAAAATTAATACAGTTCAGTCACCTTCATCAGGGAAGGCCAAACAGAAAAGGTGGGTCTTTAACCCCTTTTTAAACTGCTCGACTGTTGGGGCCTCCCTGATACCAGCTGGCAAAGTGTTCCACAGGGTCGGCCTGGCAACACTGAAAGCATGGTCGCCCAATGTTTGTAACCTGACCCTGGGAACATCAAGGAGGCCCCAGATTGAGGAGTGGAGGGAACAGGCCAAGGAGACAGGTGTTAGGAGATCAGCCAGATAACCAGAGCCTAACCCATATAGAGCCTTACAGGTGAGCAAGCCCATCTTGAAGAGGATCCTCCTCATGACAGACAGCCAGTGCAGAGCCCACAGGACTGGAGTCACATGTTTGGACCTTGCCAGGCCCATCAGGAACCTAGCCGCTGAGTTCTGCATCAGCTGCAGTTGGTGGAGGGTTCCTCCAGTGACCCTGAAGTATAGAGCATTGCAGTAATCCAGCCTCAAAGTCACAAAAGCGTGTACCAGTGATGGCAGGTCTTTGGGCAGAACTAGGGGCTTAATCTGGCGAGGTTCCTCAAGTGGTAAAAAAACACTTTTGACAACAGATGACACCTGCGCTTTAAGTGTCAATCTGCAGTCCAAAACAATGCCACAATCCTGCACCCTAGGGGAAAACATCAATGGTGTTGATACCAGAAATAATCCTGTACCCCCTCCAGAGGCACTCCCATCACTTTAACTCCTGTTCCGTCTTTCTTTTCCCTTGTTGGGATAGGCACTGGTGACTTTTCACTCACGTACTTGGAAGTTGGCACTTGTGCAGCTATGATGCCAAGTAATTTCTGCAACAGCCTTCCCCTGGTCACTTGAACTTTCACTAGTTTTGACATTTTCAAACTTTTAACTTTAAATTAAACCTAAATTAATTACAAAAGCATTTGAGCTTAAAATTAAATTTGATGTGGTTTATATAGATAAAATTACTTAATTCACTACCAGTCATCTCTTTTAATATAACCAGTTTTGTTTATATATGCTAATTTAGTGGTAATCATGTGAATGTTATCTCATGTTTATTCATGAATGCCGGATAGAAAAGTGAGTCAGTATATATCCATCCCAAGGATCAATCTTGTGGATTCAAGTTGGTCCTTGACTACCTCACCGATCTCCACCACAATACCGAGCTTCTCATAGTGGGAGATTTCAACATTAACTGTAACTCCCCGGATGCGGGGCAGTACAGAGATGCCCTGTCCTCCATTAACATGACCCAGCTACTTGACTCCCACACTCGCCAAAATGATCAGACAGGGACTAGTACATTATTGACTGGTTAATCACCAACCAGCCAGAGAGAATTTCCTGCACTGTGGTCCTCTCAGATCCCATCAGTGACCACTCTCCCATACTCTGTACCTGGTCCAACAAATCCCCCAATATCCCTGCCAAGATAGTCACAATAAGGGAATTAAAAAGAGAGAAACTAGGTGCACTAGAAACTTACCTAGAATGCCAAGAATGAGATGCTGTCTACACTGCTACAGATTTAGATGTAGCTCTTAAGAGCTTTATTAAAAAATTCAATGAGTCCTGCGATATATTTGCACCTTACTCAAAATGCAAAGTCAAAGGCGCATTTAAATCATGGATCTCACCACAACTTCTTGAGCAGATGAGGGTCAGAGACAATCTCTGGAATATAGCAAAAATCACATGATCATAGGTAGACTTACAAGCCTATAAAACAGCCCATAACAAGTGTACCTGGGCCATAAGAATGACCAAGTGTCATCATTTCAAAAATGAACTGGCTAACACCTGGAGCAATAATCGGAAATTCTGGGAAAACATTAAGACCCTTAATGGCAAACCAAATAAATCTCTCCCCACTGTGCTAAATGTTGATGGTGCCCCAAACACAAGACCCCAGTATCATTGCCAACACATTCCATAAGGCCTTCACCGTCCTCAACAATGTGCTGCCGCTTGACTTCTTCAAAACCTCTAGCACCAATAATTCAGTGCAGGATTACTCCCCCACCTTGACAAGCCCCCTCTTCTACATCAAAATTGTCACACTAGCTGAGGCAAAAAATACCTCTCCCAAGTTCTCAGTAAGGCAAGAGCAAGCAGCGACTCGCTTGACCTTAAACTTGTTGCACTCACCTTAGATGTGTTACTCCCACCTCTAACAAGCATCCTAAACTCATCACTTATATCTGGTAAATTCCCTTGACTATGGAAGGCCGCTGTGGTAATGCCAGTATTCCAAAGTGGAGCTAGAACTAGCCACACTAATTATAGACCTATCTCAATCTTCCCCTGATTGTCCAAAGCATTAGAATGCATTGTGTATGACCACGTTATCGAGTACCTTGACAAAAACCAGCTGCAATGCCTTGAACATGGGTTTAGAAAGCAGCACAATACCACTACCACCCTAGTTGAATTTACAGAGTACATACATGATGCACAGTGGTTCTTGGTGGTGGCAACCTACATTGACCTCACCAAGGCCTTCAACACAGTTAACCATGACCTACTATTAACCCAACTTTTGCACACTGGCCAACCCACTGAGACTGTAACTTGTTTTAAGACCTACCTCTCAGAGAGAGAGTTCAAAGAGTGAAAATTATAGATGTTTTATCAGAGAGCCACAGTGTGGTAACTGGGGTCCCCCAAGGCTCCATCCTGGGTCCTCTGCTCTTCAGTCTGTTTCTGAATCAACTACCACTTTCAGTTAATGACAAAATATTACTGTATGCAGATGATGCAGTACTATACTCAAGCCACACCAATCCAGTGGTATTAGAAAATCGAATACAATCCAATTTCTCTGCAATCAAAGCGTGGTTTCTAAACTCAAAATTGCTGCTTACTATTAAAAAAAAAAAAAAAAACATGCTTTTTGCCTCCTCTCATAGCAGAAATAGGATCCATCACCTGAATGCAATAAACTGCAATAATGAACCACTTGAAATGGTGAAAACCTTCAAGTACCTTTGGGTTACCCTAGACTGCTCTCTCACTTTTACCCAGCATATCGATTTCATTGCCAAAGTGGCTAATGCCAAACTAGGAGTTCTCCACAAGAACGAACAGTGCCTCAGCAATGAAGTGCTAAATCTAGCAGTGACTAGTTCAATTCTGTCTGTAATAGACTACAGACTAGTGGTGTATGGTGCCGCAACCGACAGCCCTCAAGCATATAAAAAGGACATTCAATGGGAGGATAAGGGACAGTATGCCAAGGACAGGCTTCGTCTTGCCCCATTAGGGAAGGAGGCCCTTAAACAGGGGGTGGCTGACTACATTCAAGAAAAGTGTGGTTTAAACTTGTGAGGGGGATAAGGGAGGGGCTGACCAGAAGCCCTCTCCTCCAGATGAGGGGAGTAGCCTTCAAACCCAAGAGGGGGGAAACAGACTGGGGGAGGAGGTTTCAGGAGGAGCAGAGGGTGGATGGAATTATAAGGAGCCTGGGTGGGGTTCAACAAAGGGGATCAGGGATAAGGGGTGGGGGGTGGTGTTAGTAAATGCCAGGAGCTTGGGAAACAAGTTGCCAGAGTTCCAGGCCATGCTGTTCATGGGGGGAGTGGATGTGGTGGCAGTCACGGAAACGTGGGACAACAAAAACCATGACTGGGACCTAAACGTGCGGGGGTACACTATGCTTAGGAAGGATAGAAAGGAGGGCAGAGGGGGTGGAGTGGCTATGTTCATTAGAGATGACATAGAAATTGCTAGGGTAGAAGAGGCAGAGGGAAACGTGGAGACCTTATGGGTCATCTTACAAACCCCGGCAGGAGGTAAGGTCAAGCTGGGTGTAGTATATAGGCCCCCCGGGATGGGTGATGTTCTGGAGGATGGTTTGCTGGACAACATCATTGCCCAGCGTGGACCAAAAGGGAAGGGAGTGGTGTTGATGGGGGACCTTAATATGCCAGGTACAAACTGGGGAACCACGTCCTCTAAGGTGGCCAAGGAGCAGAGGCTGCTGGACGGCTTCCAGGATGTGTTCTTAACACAGCACGTGATGGAGCCCACAAGGGAGGGGCATGTCCTGGTCTTGGTTCTGGTGGATGGGGATCTGGTAAGGGACCTGGTTGTAGAGGATCCCCTGACTGGGAGCGACCACAATACTGTCTGGTTTCAAATAAGCATGTGGGAAGGGGGGGAGAGATCTAGGACACTTGCAATGGACTTCAGGGGGGCAGACTTTGTGGGCATGGGAAATATTCTCAAGGATCACTTGAAGGGGATTACAACAATGACAAATGTGCAAAAGAGATGGGAGGTCATAAAATGGGGACTTCATGAGGCAGTAAGGACCTGTGCTAACGTGAAGCGTAAGGGAGCAAGGTCACATAAACCATGCTGGTGGTCCAGTGAGGTTCAGGTAGTGGTCAGAGAAAAAAAGGCTGTCTACAAAAAATATAAAACAATGAGAGGGGATAGGAAAAAGGAAATGTACCATCTTGCATCTAGAAAAGTCACCTGGGTAGTGCGGGGGGCAAAGTCCAGTAAAGAGCAGCGGCTGGCACAGGGGATACGGGGAGGGGAAAAGGGGTTCTTCCGGTACATTGGGGAGCAGAGAAAAACTAAGGGCCATCTCGGCAGGTTGAGATCAGAAGGAGGGTGGGTGGAAGAGGCGAGGGACCAGGCAGAGGTATTAAATGAGTACTTTGCCTCTGTGTTCACTAGGGAGGAGGATGGGATATCTACAAAGCAAGGCACGATGGGAATAGAAGCAGTAGTGAGTGTGATCAGGGAAGCAGCAGAAATGGAGCAAGAGGAGGGGCGGAGAGGTACCCCAGGGGTGTCACATCAGGATAAGGATAAAAAGGCCAGTAAGGTGGAGAGGACGGATGATGCTATCTCCACCGAAAGGGTGTGGTTAGCCCTTAAGGGCCTAAAGAAAGATAAATCTCCTGGGCCGGATGGCATTCATCCGAGAGTACTATGAGAATATACATATACATACTGGCTGCACCCCTGGCAGAGCTCTTCAACAGGTCGCTTGAGACAGGGAGTGTACCTAGGGATTGGCGAGAGGAACATGTGGTGCCAATCCATAAAGTGGGGTTGAGGGAAGTACCAGGTAACTATAGACCCATCAGTTTCACCTTGGTGGTGGGAAAATTAATGGACAGTATACTAAAGGAACGGTTGGGGGTGTACTTGGAGGAAGTGGGAGGTCTGGATAGTCGGCAACATGGGTTTGTGCCAGGTAGATCATGTCAAACCAATCTTGTGGAGTTCTACGAATGGGTAACATCAGAACTGGACAGGGGAAAGCCTGTGGATGTATTATGCTTGGACTTCAGCAAGGCATTCAACTCTGTCCCCAACAATGGTCTGGTGGAGAAACTGACGGGGTTGGGAGTAGGCCCTTTGATGGTCAGATGGATTGAAAACTGGCTAGCTGAACGCACTCAGAGAGTAGTGGTCGGTGAGGAGCTCTCGATCCCTAAAGAGGTCGGTAGTGGGGTACCGCAGGGCTCGGTCCTGGGTCCAATCCTGTTTAATGCATACATTTCAGACATCAGGGAGGGTATAGGGTATGAAATGAGTCTCTTTGCTGATGACTCCAAGATGGGAGCAGTAGTTGAGGGGGAAGAGGGAGGTTGGCCCTGCAATGGGACCTGGACACCATGGAAAGGTGGGCTCACACATGAAATTAAATTTCAATATCACCAAGTGCAAGGTGTTACATCTTGGGCAGGGAAATCCTAAACACAGGTACATCCTCGGAGGGGAGGCGCTGCAGGCCTCAACCGGGGAAAAAGACCTAGGAGTCATGGTGGATGCATGTATGAATAACTCCGAGCAGTGCAGGAGAGTGGCTAGCAAAGCAAACAGGATGTTGGGATGCATCGTAAGGGGGATCACCTCTAGGAGCAGGGAAGTGATTCTGCTGCTGTACAATGGATTGGTTAGACCACACCTTGAGTACTATGTACAGTACTGGAACCACACTTGAAGAGAGACATACAGCTCCTGGAGAAGGTACAGAGGAGGCAACTAAGATGATCACGAGGACTAGGGATTTGACGTATGAAGACAGACTTGAGGCTCTGCCTGTTTTCATTGGAGGAGAGGAGATGGGGGCGTGATTGAGGTCTTCAAGTACCTCAAGGGAATAAATAGGAGGAAACACGGAGGGATCTTTAGACTAAAGCAGGGAGGTATCACCAGAGGCATGGTTTGAAGTTGAAAGGTGGAAGGGTGAGGGGGGGGAAAAGAGGAGGAGGAGGTTTTTCACTGAGAGGGTGGTGGATCCTTGGAACGTGCTGCCTGGCGAGCTGGTTCAGAGATCCACAGTGGAGGGCTTCAAGAGAGGGTGGGACAGACACAGAAAGCGGATGTATCAGATGATGGCTTGGCCCAGCGGGGTGGGAATGGATGGATGATAGGAGTTTCTGAAACACAAGGTGGGGGAGGGCCTCAGTACCCAACTAGGGATCTGAGGTTTGAGCAGACTCGATAGACCATAAGGCCTAATCTGCTGGCAATTAGTATGTTAGTAATAAGGCATGTAGACTTGTGTCAGGAGCTCATCGCCTCTCCCATACCTGTCAGCTTTATGCACAATCCAGCTGACTAAACCTAGATAGCAGGATAAAGTACCAGGTTTGCCTACTGGCCATGAAATCCACAATGGGCTTAACTCCCCCAGGTGTTCAGAAACTACTCAGCAAGTCTAACAACGGTAGGAGTACTAGGGGTATTAACAGCCAGTCCTTCTTAGTCCCCTTCAAATGGACCCTCCCAAGGTCAACGATCCTACAAACATCGGGCACCCTATTGGTTAAATACATTTACCGATGAAATCCTGACTGCAACCAAACTAAGTCTATTCAAAACCAAACTCTGTGCCCTGTTTAAATCAACCATTGACTGTGGCTAGTGTGCATACTATATAATTCTTCAACCAGTATTTGTAGTACTGTTTGATGTATTACAACTACCAGTAATCTGTGACCAATGAATATAATATATGACCCCATCTCTCTTTCCGAAGCCCACTGCCCACGTTTTCCCCTACACCCCCCTAGTTTTCTACACCTCCCTTCCTCCCCCCCATTGGTCCATTGGTCCTCCTCTCTCCATGGTTCCCTCCCACTCCCGCTCGATTTCACCTAGCCAGATACCATGCAGCGAAGGCCCACCCCTCTGTAAATCCACCCATACCCCCTCTCCTCCCCTCAACCCATGTTTTTCTCTGTGGGTCACTCCCATCACCCTCTGATCTCACCCCCTCACCTCCTATTCTTCCCTTTCTAGGTCCTGTCCTTCTCAACAGAAACTGGTTATAGGCTCACCATCCAATAAAATTAAACTTCTGTTTTCCCCATCTGCAGCACTTACGACAAGAACTGTGTCAACATGTTCAAATTTTTTACTCCCCTAGTCTGTAACTAGCTAGGATCTTATGTTGTATCATCCGATTGCCTCCATGTATATTATTACTTCTAAAATGTATTACTTTTTGCCTCTGTATCTCTAATTCACTGTACTGACAAGGAAACTTTGTAAATGAGCTCTTATCTCAAAGGTAAATGTAATCCGATTCTTTCTTTTTTTTTTAACTCAGTTTTACTGAATGGAATAAATCAGGTACATTACACCCACAATCAGGATACAGAACAAGTACAATAATAATAATTGAGTTATATGCATGAGATCAGTCCATAAGTCGCATGAAAGTAGTGTTCATGTAAGTAATCATTTCTAACAATGTCTAATCTGCTGCCCTGCTATATACATTGTTCTTTTACATCAAGTAATGCTATCAAGCCTAGGCATGTGTGGAGCAAGTGTTTTGGCATCTTCATAGTCTATTGGAAAGACTTTCTATCAATAAACTGTATTATTCAGACACCCTTCTTGTCTCAGGTCCTCATTTCTAACTAGAACTGTAGTAATAACATAACAGAAACTGGTAAACAACATGGCTGTCAGTCTGCCTCCACGTGTCTTAAGAGTATAGGTTAATCCCTTGCTAAACTCCTCGAAGCGTTGTGGAAAAACTACAGTTAGTAAATTATCAATTCCAGATACTTAGAAAGGAGATGAACGGAGACAAGACTGATGGCGGAAGAATTTAATGATTATAACAATAATCACAGCAAGAGATTACAAGTGGTACATTCTTCAAAATAACAGTGTGTGCTGGCGTGCTTATATAGTGGAAGACAGCATCATCATTTCCTATGGTTTTCTATGATTGGTTTAAAAGAAGCACAGACATCAACTTATAAGGTAATACTTTTTCTTTGGTATATGTATGAGCTCATCCTTGGTCAGCACAAGTATAGATAGTGGACATTCTATTATCATATATGGCTAGCAACAGCTGTCACTACCAGTTACCAAAGTCCAGGACGAAGAAATAGGTTTGGACTTAGGAATGTGCATACAAGGATTTTGGCCTGTCCTGATAAGGACAAACACTAGAGATAGTCAAAAGGGTAATTTGGACACTATCCTGTGTTCCTGTTTGTAGTCACATAGGCCAAATGTTTGCTATTACTTACATGGTCAGCACAAATGTCAAAAGGCACTGTAATATTGCAACTGTGGCTTAGGTTGTCTTGTGGCTTCACAAGCTTTATATGATCCAATTATATAGGCTACATTAGTTACACAGACACATAATATTTTAGACCAAATGAGGTTAGGCTGAAATATAGGGACAAACTTCTTTATCCCTTGTTACAAGCCCCCCTGAGCCCTATATTGCCTAATTATTATTTGTGCAACAATGCAGCTCCTCGGAGCATGTACATCTCACTACGTACATTACGAATGGTAAATCTTAATCGACACAGGCCTCTAGTTACCAAGAACACTAAGACCACTTGCAACACAAGTAAAGCTTTAAAAGACAGGACTCCTAAGGGCCCCCTGCATAGCTATAAATCAAGTGCTCATTATCACTCTCACTGAGCAATTCATTTACAACTGCTTGTGCCTTATGGGCAGTATGTTGGATTTGTGTTAAATGAGTATCTTTCCGGTTTAAAAATGACTGCACACTAAGGGACAGAGGAGGTATAACAGCTCCAAATGATGGCGCATACTTGTTAATATCATATGCCTGGTGTGAGATGTCGAATGTCACATTATATCTCTTATCCCCTGAGTTGGTAATAGGGTGCAACACCTTGTCACCAATATATACGTTATGTTTGGGAATAATACAAAAGTTTGGATTGTTAATGGTACACATTTGTCCTTCATAAAATAATATGGGTATATTTGTAAGAACACAGTACTGGTTAGTACCATTATAGGTTACAACTATTTGTGGGGTATACCATCGTTTTAACTGGATAGGGCACCAGGCAGTATTATTTTCAGCTTGACCCATGGGAATTTCCCCACAGATGGGTTGCGTTTGTGACATGACGTCACACTGGCATATCCATTGATTTTTTTTTTTTTCACAGCAATGTAAGTTTGGTGTCACCCAAGACCCATCATTGCTATGCACCAGGATCTCTGGGGGCGAGACTCGATATGCATATCAATAGGTGTTGATGTGAGTCCGCTTTCTGGCCCCTTTGTCACATTTGGGCATTCGGTTGGTTTTACAGTTAAATGTATGGCATCTGAAATTGCAAAACGTAATGAGCTGTTTACACTAGCATAGTTACAGACACTATTGTTACCCCAAAGACAGTAGGACAGAGTTAACACATAAACACCATTGTCCTTTGGTGTGGCTCTGTTTATAACAAGAGACCCATTTTTCTGTTTCCAGTCCATGTAGCTTTGCTGTGATCCAGTCTTGAGCTCCAACGCACAGCTGGACCAGCTGTTAAGTATGTCCACACACCAATTTGTAGATATAAACGTACGGTTATTTTTGGTCCAGGTGGCTTTCCATGCCTGAGTCGTGTAGGTGTTTGTATCAACAGGGTCCCAGTTCCAACTGACTAACAGAGTAATGGACTGTTCATACTCACACGTAACATTAGTATGTTCCACATTAATGTGCAGGCTGAGGATTATAGAAAATCTTATGGCTGCCACCAAGCCGGTGATAATGATATCTTGGGTCTTCATGGCTATAAACATCAAGTGTAGTATTTTAATTTTTAACCAGCTTTGTTTGACACTTTATTACACCAATCAACATGTACCCAGAATTCTTGTTTCCTATACCTCTCAGCTTCTTCCGTATGCCCAGTTTTTCGGCATATTCCCTTTTTAATCTATGTTTTAGCCATTTGGAGTCTAACATTAGTAGATACTGCTCTTGTTGATGTCGGGTTGCAGCTGACATAGCCCCCACCAGCTGCTGTCATTCCTCATGTGCTTACAGGTGCCATTTGAATGGTTACTGTCCCACCCTTTTTTCCAGTAAGGAGTTCATCTAACTCATCTTGCTTTCCCTGTAACTCCTGGATCTTGCTTGCAGCATCCTGGAGCTCAGTGTACAGGCGCCTAGTCTCACTAGCATCCCCTGGATCTTACTTGCAGCATCCTGGAGCTCAGTGTACAGGCGCCTAGTCTCACTAGCATCCCCTGGATCTTACTTGCAGCATCCTGGAGCTCAGTGTACAGGCGCCTAGTCTCACTAGCATCCCCTGGATCTTGCTTGCAGCATCCTGGAGCTCAGTGTACAGGTGCCTAGTCTCACTAGCATCCCCTGGATCTTACTTGCAGCATCCTGGAGCTCAGTGTACAGGCACCTAGTCTCACTAGCATCCCCTGGATCTTGCTTGCAGCATCCTGGAGCTCAGTGTACAGGTGCCTAGTCTCACTAGCATCCCCTGGATCTTGCTCGCAGCATCCTGAAGCTCAGTGTACAGGCACCTAGTCTCACTAGCATCCCCTGGATCTTGCTTGCAGCATCCTGGAGCTCAGTGTACAGGCGCCTAGCATCACTTGCATGCTCTTGTGACTGTTGTTCTAACTTAATCTGTAGGAGGGCATGATCCCTATTTAACAGACACAAATCCCCTTGTGCTTTTATTAGCTGTTCCCTAAAATTAATACACTGCTGCTCTAACTCTTGGTGTTGATCTATTGGGACGCTATCTTCATACTTTGATGTTAATTCTTCTAATTGTTGTTGCAACTTAGCATTTTGATCCCTTTCATCCCTCAACTGCGCTGCTTCTTTATTTTGGCGACACACAATAGTCTGATTATACTGCCACAGCTCTTGCAATGCATTTGCAAAGATTTCCTTTTCATTTTGTATTCCCTCATTACGAAGGGACACTTGCTGAGTAAAATACAATTGTGCCTGTTGATCATCAGGCACTGGTTCATATGCTCCCCCCTTTAGGTGTTTTCCTAGAAAATGGCCTATTATTGTTTCCATACTCATTTTTTTATCTTCTTGCCTGCTTAGCCTCCACAGCCGGGCTCACCCATGCACTGGTGCCCTGGTCCGTTTACTTCTTGTAAGGCTCCCTTGTGAGGTCCGGCTTGCAAGTCCCAGTACCTTCACTTACCTACTCTTCCCCATGAGTTCCTACAGAGTTAAGCATTACTTTTTATTTTAAACAATTTGAGAAGCATACAAAGCATACATCACCTGATTGTCAAGTGGCTGTGACTGTCTGTGTGTACCGTCTTCTCTCGCTTTGAGCCAGCAGCACCACATCTCCGAGCATCGTCACCCTGCTATAGGGGGCTCGCAGGCTAACTGACCCGCAGTTAGGTGGCCTCCTCAGCGTACAGCACCAGTGATCCGAGTCTTAAGGCACCAATTGTAGCATTGTGGAAAAACTACAGTTAGTAAATTATCAATTCCAGATACTTAGAAACGAGAGGAATGGAGACGAGACTGATGGCGGAAGAATTGAATGATTATAACAACAATCACAGCGAGAGATTACAAGTGGTACATTCTTCAAAATAACAGTGTGTGCTGGCTTGCTTATATAGTGGAAGACAGCATCATCATTTCCTATGGTTTTCTATGATTGGTTTAAAACAAGCACAAACATCAACTTGTAAGGTAATACTTTTTCTTTGGTATATGTATGAGCTCATCCTTGGTCAGCACAAGTATAGATAGTGTACATTCTATTATCATATATGGCTAGCAACAGCTGTTACTACCAGTTACCAAAGACCAGGAGGAAAAAATAGGTTTGGACTTAGGAATGTGCATACAAGCATTTTGGCCTGTCCTGATAAGGACAAACACTAGAGATAGTCAAAAGGGTAATTTGGACACTATCCTGTGTTCCTGCTTGTAGTCGCATAGGCCAAATGTTTGCTATTACTTACATGGTCAGCACAAATGTCAAAAGGCATTGTAATATTGCAACTGTGGTTTAGGTTGTCTTGTGGCCTCACGAGCTTTATATGATCCAATTATATAGGCCAACATTAGTTACACAGACACATAATATTTTAGACCAAATGAGGTAGGATGAAATATAGGGACAAACTTCTTTATCCCTTGTTACACTCCTCCTCCCCTAGGGCCGGGAAACTTAAGTCAAAATCGTTCCTCATAGTGGATAACATAGGCCATCCAGCCCAATCCTCCCAGAATTTAGCAAGTGGTTTGCCTAGACCTCCTCCTCTGTGGTGTCTACCCCTCCCACCCTCACAGCAGTTCAGGGACAGACGGACGAGTCCTACTCCTCCTCTGCTTCACCTCGAAGCCCTGAGTCGTATCTCTCCCAGGCTCCCCACTGCTCCCTGAACATTTCTGAGGTGAGACGCTGGGTAGCTGTAATCCATTTCATTGAACGTATCTCCCTCACCTTGGCCCACCATTACCCTAGGGTGAGTGGCATCTCACTCAACCAGTGAGTGGTAATCCCCTTCATGGCAGCCAGGCAGAAGGTCCTTTGCATCCTTTGTTGTGCATTCCCCCCTAGACCTGGTACAATTTTGCCCAGGAACAGGTGTTGGAAGGTGCTTGGGATGGGCTGACCCCAAATGCCCTCTAGTGCATCATGTATCCGGGACCAGTACATTTGCAGAAGTGGGCATCCCCAGAAGATGTGGTGGTGGGAACCGAACTGTCCACACTTCTGCCAGCATAACTCTGAACTACCTGGTTGGAAATGTTTAGTGATAGTTGATGTGTGGAAGCATCTTATTAGGCATTTCCATCAGAATTCATGCCAGGATGGGGAGGATGTGGTGCGTCAGTCCATCTTCCACATGCCCTCCCATTCCTCAGAGTTTATCGAGATCTGAGCACCCTGAGCCCAGGCCTCATGGACTGCTTGAAACTCTGGTCAAGCTGAGCCCTGCAACATTCTATAGGCCTGTGCTATGTTACCTCGGCATCCCACTAACTTAGTAACCCAATAGAGAAATTGCTCTAGGCCTGTAAGGTCCCGTGTGACCAGTGCCAACTTCCCTGGGATCTGGAGATAGTGGTGAATTTGTAAGAACCTGAAGAAATCCTACCTAGGGAGGCCAAATTGTTGTTGAAGATCCACAAAGGATACCACCATTCCATTGTGGACCAATTACCCAAACCAGAAGAGCGATTTGAGGTTCCTTTTTCTAAACCCCTTATCTTCCATGGCTAGTATAAAGCCCAGCTCTCTGATGATAGGTGTCTGGGGGCCTATATCATTCAGGGTGTCTGAGATCCACCTGGCCATTCGCAGGATACCCACGGTGTGCTTCGTGAAGGGATTCTTTATAGAAGATGGTAAGTATCCAGATATTGGGGAATGGGGAAAGACAAACAGAGGTACTGGGAGAGAGGGGATCACGCCCATATCCAACCATCCTGACTCTTCATTTTGCTTAAGCCAAGTGACCACTGGGGCCAGCTGGGCCGCTATATAGTATAGGGGCATGTCTGGGAGTGTCAGACCCCCACTCTCACTGGGATATGAGAACATGCGCCTGCAGACATGGTGTCTGTGGTCCACCCAAATGAAAGATAGGACTATTTTCTGTAATTTCTTCCAGAAGGTTTCCAAAATAGAAATCAGAAGGGCCTGAAACAGGAAAAGATACCTTGGGAGAACATTCATTTTGACTGTGGCTATTCTCCCTGCCACCCCCAACGGAAGTAGGCCCCAACAGCCTATGTCCACCCACACCTTAGTCTCCAGTTTCCTATAGTTTAAGTGGTAAAGGTTACTTAGCTTGGCTAACAACCGTATGTCAAGGTATCTCACTACCCTGCCGCTGGCCCACTGGACTGGGAAGTCTCATCGAAGTTCAGGAGGAACCACTCCATGTAACTTGAGGGTCTCCGACTTTGAGAAATTGATTTTATACCCTGAAATGGAGCCATACAGTGAGAGTTCCTTGATTAGGTCAGGGAGTGAAGCAAGGGGCTGTGTGAGGAAGAACAGTGTATCATCCGCATACAAGGATATCTTATGCGTCCTACTTGACCCTTCTACTCCCCAGATCCCCGTGCTTGCCCGAACCACTTGGGCTAGTGGTTCCATGCACAGGGTGAAAAGCAATGGGGAGAGTGGTCATCCCTGCCTGGTGCCTCTTGTGAGATGGAATCTCTGTGAGGACACTCCATTGACTCTCACCGTAGCTTGCGGGGATGCATACAGCTCCCTAACACTTATTAGAAATGAGCCCCCCATGCCCATCTCTCCATCCTCTTCCAGTGTGCTGTATAGAAAACCCCAGTTCACCTGGTTGAATGCCTTCTCTGCGTCCATGAAGACAGTTCTTCACCCCGCTGCACACTGGAGAGGACATTTAGCAGGTGTCTAATGTTATCATGGATTAATCTCTCGTTGATAAATCATGTTTGATCCGGGTGAACCAGGGATCCCACACAGCTCTGCAGCTGTCATGCCAGGATTGATGTAAAAATCTTGAGGTCTGTATTCAGGAGGGAAATAGGGCAGTATGAGTCACATAATGTGGCATCCTTCCCTGGTTTCGGGAACACAGTAATTTGTGCATATTGCCAGGATGGTGGGTCCCCCTCCCCCTCCTGGATCTTTTGACATACCGACAACAGATGGTGCCAATTTATCATGGAATGCTTTGTAAAATTCTGCCCCTGGTTCATCTGGGCCAGGAGCTTTCCCCTGCTTGCTTCTCTTGATTGCCTCCAAGATTTCCAGCAGTGTAAGAGGAGCGAAATGAATTCTCTCTGCTCTTCTGTTAGTTTTGGAACTTGGATCCTCTGGAAGTGTTCCTCCATCTTACCCTCCAAGTTCCCGCAACACCACGACACAGCTCGGCCATCCACCGCAGCACCACACCCCTACAGCCCCTCCACCCTCCCAGCCTCACACTGCCATGCCTCACAGACATGGTGACATACTACATCTTGTGCTGCCCCATTCGCCCACTCCTCATCCGTCGCCTCTACCTCCCATCGCCATGAGGGATTGTGCTAGGAAGGAGTCGCCATTCCTGACGGTGCCCTTCCTCATGTGCCCACTTCATGGGATACCCTCCAGCAGTCGGTTTAGCTTTTCCCGGCAGGCCTCAAAACGTCTCTTTACGTCCTCGTTTAAGGTAATCTTGTGTTCTGCATCTGAGTCAAACAGCTGGTACTTCAGGTCCAGCTGTTCTCGTAATCTCCTTTTTTGCAGAGGTGTAGCTGATGAGATGACCTGTTAGCACTGCTTTTACGCCATCCCACCAAAGGGCTTCAGTCGCTTGCCCACTTGAGTTTGTAGCTGCATAGCCCTCGATCTTCGTTTTTATCATGCACTGGAATTCCTTCTGATTAAGGAGGGAGACATTCAGTCTCCACCCACTTTACTGGGATCTAGGGGTAATTGTCAGGTCCAGCTGGACTGGGACATGGTCAGAAATGGTGATAGGATCAATAATGCAATGTTCCACTGCATGTACCCATTCTCTTGAGACCAAGACAAAATCAATACAGGAATATAACTGGTGTGGATGTGACCAGAATGTGTAATCCCTTATTCTGGGGTATAAGGGGCACCATACCTCCACCAGTCCTAGCTCCTGTGCCAGCCGCCTGATACGCTGACCCACTCTGGATGATCCGATGGGATCTCCCCCCGGATTTATCCACTTGTGGTTTAATAACCCCGTTGAAGTCCCCACCTATCAAATAGAGGGCCCCTGGGTCTGGGGAACAAGATAGAAGAGTTTTTTTTCAGGAAATCAACATTCTCCCTTTTGTTGTTAGGGGCATAAACATTGAGGATAGTGCAAGGGACTGAGCTGTATGTACCTTTAATGCATATGTAACATCCCTCTGGGTTCATTTTTATTTGAGTCACCTCTAGGGGGCATGACTTATGTATCAGAATTGCCACCCTTCGTTTGTGTGGGTGGGCCATGCAGGAGGCCGCATAGACCTGACCCACCCATGACCGCTTTAATTTGGCACGCTCTTTTTCTGTTAGGTGCGTCTCCTGTAGGAGAGCAACCATTTGCCCCTTTTCACCTGAGTTCCTGCAGTATTCATGTCCTCTTGATTGGGCTGTTAAGGCCTTTAACATTATATGTTATTACCCTACCTAC
The DNA here is from genome assembly GCA_016271365.2 of Neoceratodus forsteri. Taxonomy (NCBI): domain Eukaryota; kingdom Metazoa; phylum Chordata; order Ceratodontiformes; family Ceratodontidae; genus Neoceratodus; species Neoceratodus forsteri. The sequence goes on from CM057456.1 coordinate 965,433,885, forward strand.
TATTGTGTTTTCCAGCGACAGACAGCCCATAAACCACACCCTAAACCATGGGTGCAAAAACTGGTATAACCCTGAAACATCATGTAAACATTCAATACAGTAGAGCCCTTAAATCCAGAGACCTCAAGGAAAGACGTAAAATTCTCTGTCTCTTGACGGGCAGTAAATTCCAACAGAGCTGCACCTATGTGAGTGGTACTATCCAGTGCTGGACACCATGTCCCATGAGTCACTCTCCTGTCTCAGCCTTATAGTGACTCTTATTTAATTGAGTCTTCCACTAATCAAGTCTCCCCCCCATAGAGAGGGGGATCCCCCGGGGACAGTGTCCAGCCCTTACACAGTGGCGGTATTATGTGATATCTTTTGGGCACCCTAAGAGGTCATATTTATTTGGATTACTCTCCAAGTCTGGCTACTGATTGAACTTGGTGTCAGCAGGAACCATCTATCGTCCTCTCCCTCCCCCATTTTTTTTTAATATAATATTTTTTAATAATGTTATTTACTCCCCATTCCCTCCTAGTTAGAGGTGGCCCTCTCCTTGATTCGCCGAGATGACCTGTCTCAGATCTAAAAGTGCAGGTTTCCCAAAGGGGCCACTGTGGCAGCCTCCAAATCTGAGAAGGTGCCACTGTACTGCCCCTTCCTCCCCCCCAACCCTTCAGGTGACCTACCAATACAATATTCTGTTGTATTTCCTGCAATCCATACTGTGCGTATCCACAGTTTTAAAAAGAAAAGAAGACCATCCTGGAGCCCCAATGGTCCCTCCCAAGTGGGTGCTAATGTTGATTGCTTGTACTTTGTTCCAACCTCCATGATCTCAGATATCTTTCTCTTCCTTCACCCCTGGGCCCCATGCTCCTGGGTATCCCTGTGGAGGAGAGGGTGGTCCTGTCAGATTCCACTGAGGCTGGGCACCCCGAAGGTGAAAGTGTAGGCCTAACTGGAAGATGGGGGGATAAGGGGTGTCCCCAATCATCCATCGGGGAAAATACGACTCCTCCCCACCAGGTCCAGCAACCCAAGCCCAAAACTAGCCTGAAACACTACCAGTCTCGTGGCAGTAGTCACTTCTTGTCATTCAAATAACTACAATTAACATGTGCGTCTGGTTTTCATGCCCTCTGTGCCCCAATCTTCCCTCCCCCCAGTGACCACCCAGCCTCTGTGGAACTCTCTTCCTATGTGATTTTCCAAATGTCTGCTCCCAGAAGGATCATCCAGCCCCCCCAAACCAGATCCTGCCCCACTCAGAGGCCTGGAATGCAAGGTAGCAGTGTCAAAGAACTCTTGAGAAAACTAGGGCTCACAATCTATGCCCAGTGGCCCCCAACTCGGCTGTGAGGCAGCAACACAGATACCTTAATCCCCTTGCACTTAAAAAAGCTTTAGTCCCAAGCTGCGTAGCCCACTGGGGGTGGCCTGGCTCCCTCCAAATATGTGCTGCTGTTATTTTAACATGCCCCATGCACCTCAAGGAGTGCAATATTTACCAGATTAACTAGTCTGCTCTCCACATCTGGGACCAGCACAGGGAGACACACCTACCTCCCACTCCCCATCCCCTCCCGCACCCCACCTAGTGGTCGCCATCTTAGCTTAGCTCATGTGATCCAGGCCCCCACTGCATTTCCCACTGAGGTTAGTAGTTCTGCTCTACGTTCAATTTCATTCTCCCCCTGCCGAAACCACATCAACAGTAGAAACGTACTTACCAATCTTCTGTGCCAATGACCTTCCCAGTTTCTCAATGTAACCATGTTCAGAGGGCAAAGATCCAGCCAGAGACACAAGAGCATCAGGCACCTGCAGGGGGAAACAGAAGGCCACAGTTTAGATTCCTTGTTCCTTAGGTGACATGGTCTGAACCAATATCCCCACCCTCAATTTATTTCCTGTCTGGTTTCCCCATACCCCCCAGCACTCTATCTTGGATTTAGTCCATTTGTCCACCCCGCCCCCACCAACCAGGCCCACCAGCCAGCACCTGAATTAGCCCCTCTGTTCTCCCGATTTCACCACACATTCCAATAGCACTTTATAAAAAACCCTCAGTCAGTAAAGGATATGCCCATGGAGGAAATAAAAAGAGTTTGTGGTCTTTCTTTGTTAGCATGTCTTCCTCTAAGCATCGCCTGTCATCATTTCCGTGGTGTCCTTGTTCTTTGGCACTGGGGATCTACAGCCTGGGTTCTCCCAGGACACCTGAGGATCTGCTGCTTTCCCTGCTTTCTGATTTCTTGTTGCCAAGATTTCTTCTCCATTAGGCCAGGAAGAATATGTTCTGGAGAAGCAGTGAACTCAGGTGGTACCCCAAGCTACTGCAGGAGCAGCTTTGCCTCCACGAGGGTTCTGAAGAACTTCAGGCCTCCCGATGTGTTGATCTTAAATTGGGCTGTGGCCAGGAACTGTATCTTGATGTTGTTCCCTGCTAAAGTGCCTCTGGATCACCATCAGAGTCTTGCGTTTCATTAAGGTTAGTGGAGTGAAGTCATGCTCAAAATAGATTTTTGTGTCACGAAGGGGATCTACTTTTTTCCCCCAGGCAATGTATAATAATTTTGTTTTAACTTGGTAGTCCAGAAGTCTCATTACAATAGACCTCTGGTGAGCCTTAGGGTTGGAGGGACGGGGCCAAAGCTTGATGTGCCCGCTCAATCTGCATGGGAAGCTCCCTGGGCCAGTCCAGTATTTCATGGAGGAAGGACTCCATAAATTGTTCCATATTTCCTGATTCGGTCCCCTCTGGGAGACCATGGATTCTGATGTTATTCCGATAGGAGCAGAGCTGTAGATCATCCATCTTGTTAGTAAGTTCCCTCTCCCATCAGTGAAGGTAGATGAGAGCGGCCCTGTGTTGGTCGACAGTCTCCTCGAGGTCCCCGGTGAGTTGGTTCAGGTCCTGAAGATGCTGGCTGGTCTCTGTCAGCCTGGCCTCTGTTCATTTAGTGGTAGCACTGATTTATTTGTAACTGAGCAAAAAAGGGTTTTGGAGGTGATGGTGAATGGGCCCTCCTCCACTTCTTCCTCGCTCAAACCGCTTGTGGAGTCTGACTGCTTGGATCAGGAATAGCTGGAGCCCTGGCCCCTCGCATTTGGTGCCATTTTCTGCATGGCCATTTGAGTATCACTTTTCATTCCTTTAACTTTGTGTTTAGCCACCATCCTCATACCAAACTGCACCCCGTCGTTCACTGTAGGTAATCACATTTTTTAAACTAGCCTCACTGTGTGAAATAGCAGGTTTTAGATCGCTTTTCATCCCCGTGGCTTAGGAGCTGAACTGACTCATGTCTACATCGGGTGAAAGTGGAACTGGGAGCCATCCAATTCTTTGTAATAAATAAATAAACATATGTCTCTTGTGATTCATGCCCCCTGACAAAGGGTTTTACAACAGAGGTGCCAGGGCGAGTGGATATCCATATGCATGTACAGCACAAGTTCTGTTAGAATATGGCAATAAAGCAAAACAGCATTTGAAATTATGGCCTTTGTGCTGTTTTAATTCTAATCGATTGTAAATCTTCGGAGGATACTTGGCGTAAGTCCCTGAACGTGTACTCACTGGAGACTTGAAGGGAGAGGGGAGATATGACAGAGACCTTGAAGTTCCTAAAAGGAATGATCAAGGTAGATTATGGGGAAATATTCAGCAGGACTGGTGAATCAAGAACATGGAGACATGAGTAGAAGCTGGCAGGAGGGAGATTCAGGGGGATGTGAGAAAGTTTTATTTTACAGAAAGAGTGGCTGAGCCATTGAAAAGACTACCAGTAGAGGTTGTGGGTGCAAGAACCTTTAATTGATTCAAATATGACTGGGACAGAGTAAATAGTTACATGACGGAAAGCAGTAAGACAGGGGAATGAGGGCAATAACCCGGCTAGACATTAGGTCTCAGGGTAGAATAGGGTAAAATGGAAGATAGGATGGACCAATGGTCTTTTTCTGCTGATATTCTCTATGTTTCTATACAGTAGAGACTAATAGGTGATGACACATTTTCTCATTGCTAGTGGAGCTCACAGGAACAAGTGAAATTGCAACAAACGAAAGGTGTCACCCCGTGTAGTTGTAGAGGACTACTGTTATTGAAATGGATCTGATTTACACATTATAAAATTAATAGAAAATAATAAACAATCTAAATAAATATATTCTTTTATTTATAAAGCCATTATATTCTGGAATAATATACCTGCTTCAATGCAGGCTATCAATTCACGGAATACATTTTAAAATGGTGTTAAAACTTGTCAATGTGCAAGAGTAATGTTACTTTGTTGCTGTGTGTGCTGATGTAAACAGCAACAATGTAACAAAAGTGGGAGCCAAGAAGAGGTAGGCAACTGCAGACCAGTCAGCCTGACCCCAGTGGTGGGGAAATTATTGGAGATACTGCTAAAGGAGAGGATTGTGTTATTCTTCAATCTAGTGGAGCACAGGATCCAAAGCAGCATGGATTCACAGCAGGAAAATCTTGTCAAACCAATCCAATAGATTTCTTTGACTGGGTGACCAGGAAAGTAGATCAGGGAAGGGTGGTGGATGCGACCAACTTAGATTTCAGCAAAGCCTTTGACACTGTCCCACATAGAAGGTTGGCAAATAAGTCAGACAGCCTGGGGTAGGCCCCAAGGTGGTACACTGGGTCAAGACATTGGTGGATTGGCAGGACATAGAGAGTGCTGATAAATAGTGTTAAATCTGAGAAAAGGGGAGGTAACCATTGGGGTGCCACAGGGATCAGTCTTGGCTCCAGTCCTCTTCAATGTTTTCATAAGTGACATTGCAGAGTGGCTGGAGGGGAAGGCAAGTCTTTTTGCAGATGACACAAAGATCTGCAACAGGGTTGACACTTCAGAGGGGGTAGAAAACATGAGAATCTTTAAGCATATTGGAAGAGTAGTCAAAAGTATGACAGCTAAGTTTTAATGCAAAAAAGTGCAAATATCTGAGGGAGGAATACAAGATGAGGGGGGCACTGGCAGTAACCAAGCAAGAATGGGACCTGGGGTTTTCATATCTGAGAACCTAAAGATGACCAAACAATGTGAGAAGGCTGTGGAAAAAAGCCAGTGGGATGCTGGGGTGCATAAGGAAAGGGATCACCAGCAGACGGAGGGAGGTGGTTATGCCACTGTACAGATCACTGGTGACAACTCAGTTGGAGTACTGTGTCCAGTTCTGGAAACTGCATCTCCAGAAGGACATAGATAAAGTGGAAGCGGTCCAGAGGACTGCTACCAAGATGGTACGGGGTCTGCATGGAAAGCCCTATGAGGAGAGGCTAGAGGAACTCAATATGTATTCCCTGGAGGAGAGGAGAGGAGAGAGGTGGGATATGATAGAAACGTTCAAGTACTTCAGAGGTGTAAACAAGGTACAGTACAAGAGGGTAGCATCTTTCAAAAAAGAAGATGTACAAGAATAAGGGGGCACAAGATGAAGCTAGGGGGATAGGTTCAGGGTTATACATTTCTACCACTTGAGAGCTCTGTTACTACATCTCTTTCTAACTAGGTTAATTGCTGATAATTGCAGATTATAGGGATCGGCCACTAGAGGGACTACAATTCTCCCTCTTACTTCTACGCGCCTCCTCACTTTTTCAGATTGGTTGCTTAGCGTTCAGTAGGCTGCCAAAATGCAGTTTCTCTTGCTATCTCTTGGCTGCTTAATAGGAAGTTTACTTAGTACTTTCGACCCACACACTGTACCCACAAACCCAAATTCACCAATAAACCTGACCCTTATTGAGTCACATACTGTAACTATAAACCCAGATTCACTGACAAAGATAAAGTTTTTTGTGCAATACACCTTCCACCATGGCACTAATCCTCAGGAAAGTAGGATGTGCCTTTCACTGTCTGTGTCACTATGCATTATGGGCTGTTACAGATCTCCCTCGGGGGTCTTGGAATTGCTGGGTCATCTACGCAGCTCCCTGGATTCACTGTCATCGGAGGTGATCATCATGGGCGACTTCAACCTCAATTGGCTCTCCCCTAGTTCTAAACCACTAAGACCTCTGTGATGCTTATGGTCTTGCCCAGATTATCTCTACCCACCCAAATCATAAAAATCCTGCAAATATTATACTGTTGGACCCAATTATTGTAAATATGCCCCACTTTATAACTCACGCTGGCACTTTTTTCAATGACATAAGTGACCATAGGTCTATAGCCTGTGTTTTTATCTCCACCTCTAGATATATATTCAAAAGAAGTCATCATAATTCCAACTGCTATGCCTTCCTCTTGGACCTAAAGAACACCAGATGGCAAGACTTCTACATAGCTACTACTGTGTCTGAGGCCTACGATCTGTTCCAAAATATAGTCTCAAATGTTATAGATAAACATACCCCATTAGTTAAAATTAGAACTAGGAAAAAGTCATGCCCTTGGTTCACCGGCAATCTAAAAGCAGCCCTGTGTAATGGGGATGCCCTATGGAAAAGAGCATGCAAATCTAAACAGCCAGTAGATTGGGCAGCATTCAGAATGGTGAGGAACCAATGCACAAAGCTTATAAGGGGCAAGAAAGCAAATACTTCCAGTCAGAACTGGACTCCTCATCTAACTGCTCTGCTAAGTTCTGGAGAACACTGAAGGAAATTGAAGGGCACAGTAAGGCTAACTCTCTCCCTGCCAAAATCTTATCTGGTGGTATTACCACTACTAGTAAACAGTCTATTATAGACCTTCTAAACAATCAGTTCAGTACAGCTGGGTTGGCTTTCGATACTTCTCCTGAAAATAAACTGTGCTCCCAGACCATTGTCCCTGACTTGGCTTGTTCAACCGTAAGCACCCCTGTGCAAGAAGCAAAATTCTAATTCTGCCCTATCACTTTCAAGCAAGTGTAAGATCTTCTTCTACTGGGCCTGGATACAAGAAAAAGTGCAAGTGCTGATCAGCTCAATCTGTTCTTCCTAAAACTAGGTTATCATGTTCTGACTGCACCCATCACTCATCTCTTCAACATGTCACTTGCTCAAGGTGCTCTCCCATCGGTGTGGAAAATAGCATATGTAATCCCACAATGTAAGTCAGATGATCTCAATGACCTTAATAACTACAGACCTGTATCTCTCCTTCCAGTCCTATCTAACTTACTTGAAAAAATAGTCAACTCACAACTAAGAAATCACCTAGAATTATTTATTTATTTATTTATTTATTGAATTTTGTTGATCTGGTAGGCCCACTGGGACTAGAAGTCCCTTTTTCAGAGGCGACCGATGGGGGGATACAGATGGCAACCAACTGACATTGAACCAGATTAAGCTGTTGGTGGTATTTTTAGTGAATTTAACATGCTTAAACTCATACAGTCTGGATTTAGACCAAATCACAGCACTGTCACTGCCCTAGCCAAGGTGGCCGACTGGCAACTAGCACTCGAATCTAGAAACTACGTGGGTGCCTTATTTCTCAACCCGAGCAAGGCATTTGAGATGGTGGATCATGACCTACTACTGCTCATACTACGTAACGTTGGTCTTGATTCTACTGCATTGCGATGGTTCTCTTATAGTCCAGCAGCAGCAAGTCAAGGTGGAAGGGGACTTCTCCCCTCTGAAAACATTTCTGAGAGGTGTACCACAGAGGTCTATATTAGGTCTGTTACTATTCACAATTTGTATCAATAATATCAGCTCTGAACACTTACAGCACTTTGGGCACACCTCGGGCTATAAAATAAATTACTCCAAATCAGAAGCCATGGTGGTATCCGGGATGAAACCCAAGGGATTTTCAAATGATTTTCCACTTACCTGGGCTCCAAGGGGAGAAATTCGGTACCTGTGAATTCATATATCTACCAAAATACATAAGTTTTTCCAGCTAAACTATGAAGGGATTTTTGAGGTGTTGACCGCAGACCTGGCAAGGTGGAAATTGCTGCCACTGTCCTTAATAGGTAGGATTAACACAGTGAAAATGAACATCCTCCCTAGGTTCCTTTTCCTCTTCCAAACCCTACCTATCCCAGTTCTCCAAACCTATTAGAATAAAATGAATAAGCAGGTCCTGGAATTTATCTAGAATGGGAGGCGAGCCCAAATCTCCCAGAACCACATACAACTCCTGAGGGAGCAAGGGCGACTGGCCTACCCACACTTTCAAAAATACTATCTAGCCACACAATTGATGGCAGTCGGCACATGGGCAAGACAGAGATCCATCTCTAGATGGTACAACATAGAGGACGTGGCAGTGGCTGGGCAACCCCTTTTCACCCTGGCCCTCACCATCGCACTCTCAGAGGTGACCAACACCATAAAAAACAGATGGATCCTACATAGTTGGAGGATGATCCAAAAGATCAGATGCATCACAAAAATCCCACTAGACTCAGGACCAATGTTCCTTATCAGATACGAGGCCGACTTTATACCACCTAGATTAGATAATGGGTATGCCAGATGGGAAAGGGCAGGGGGTCACTAGATTTACACAGTTTGAGAATAACCAATGCATTACATGCTCCAGAGCGAAGAAGAAAGTTGGGTGAGATAACTCAGAATTCCTCAGATACATGCAATTAAGACACTTTATCAACTCCCCAGGAAACCTGATGAAGCTCAACAGGCTGACCACTGATTGGGAGAAGTACATCATAGGTATCATAGGTTGTACAGAGCTGTTAATTAGACTTACGTCCATAGTGCTCACCAAGTATATCAAAGGGTGATTAACTATTACTCCTAAAATGCTTATCTAACTGTTGCTTAAACTGATCAGTTGTTAAACAACCTACCACCCCAAGGGGAGTGCATTCCATACAGGAACCACTTTCTGATTAAACCACCTGTTACTTCTCACTAATTTACACTGTCTTCTTTCCATCTAAAGAGGATGTGATCTGGTTGTATAGATCTGCTCCTTACTTTGTAGCCCCAATATATCCCATAGTTTGTTATCTGTCCAAGCTCTGTGTAATAGACACATACCCGCTCTTCTTCTCCTGTATTCCAGTATGAACATGTCCAGCTCTCTCAACCTTTCCTCGTAGTTCCTAACTTTGAGGCGCTTGATGGCCCTGGTTGCTCTTTTTTGGACTTTCTCTATCATGTAGATTTCACCTTTTTTGTAGGGGGACAAGACCTGGGCTCCATATTCCAGTACGGGCCTTACCAGTGAAAAATACAGAGGCACCAGGACTTCCCTACTTCTGCTTTCAATATGTCTCAATATACAGTTAAGTATTCTATTGCTCTTCTGAATAATATTTTTGCAGTGGGACTTGAAAGAAAGGTCACGCAAAATCATAATTTCCAAGTCTCTTTCCTCAGTTGTTTTTATGAAGTTGGTTTTATTTAAAGAATATGAATGATTATGATTTTTTCTCCCCATATGCATTACCATGCATTTGTCCTGGTTAAGTATCAGTTTATGTTTAGTGGTGCAACCTTGGATGTAATCTAGGGCATGCTGGAGTGCTGACGCATCTTCCCAATTTTGAATTGTGGCCCCCAGCCTGCAGTCATTGGCAAATTTTGTTATACAAATTTTTCATGATTATATTGTGAAGTGGAGATGTAAATACTAAATAGGCAAGGACCCAGAAGAGATACTTGTGGCACCCCGCTTCACTCCTCGGCCCAGTTAGAAAAAACTCCCTTCATACAGACCCTTTGTTTTCTATTAGCAAGTCATGCTTGAACCCAAGCTACTTATTGTGTAATCCTATATTATGGAGTACATCTGTAAACTCAGTATGTGGCAGTTTATTAAAAGCCTTGGAAAAATCCAAAAAGATCACATCCACTGAATCACCTCCATCCAAAGCTCTAGTCACCCTATCATAGAACTGCAACATATTTGTTTGGCAGGATCTTCCCCTGGTAAACCCATGTTGTGTTCTGTCTAACAGATTTTCTTTTTCTAAGAAATTGGTGATGTAATCTTTTAGGATGCCATCAAGGATTTCTGACAGAATTGCTGTTAAACTAACAAGACGATAATTAGCTGAATCTGCCCTAGACCCTTTTTTTGTAAAGCAGAATCACAGTAACCACCCTCCATGCCTCCACTACCACTCCATCTAGGGATGATTGGAAGATATGGGTAAGGGGTGGGGCCAGCTCAACACACAATGACCTGATTATATTTGGATGTATGCCATCTGGCCCAGGTGATTTATTTGGGTTGACTTGTTTTACCGATCCTCTACATCCTTTATGTCAATACTGAATGATGGATCCCTTTTCTTTGTTGTGTTATTTTGTGGGTTTGTGTTTGATGTTGGTTTGGATTAAACACTGTTTAGAAATATTCATTTTGAATATTCACTGTTTTAAATCAGTTATAGTGCCCTCCTGATTTTTTAGAGGTCCCTCCAAGTTGTTTACCCATTTAGTTTTATTTATAAGTGCATAAAATGCCTTATAATTATCTTTACATTTAGTAGCTAGTTTTAATTCAAAAGTTGATTTTGCCTTTTTAATCTATTTTTTACCCTTCTAGCTAGCTCTTTATAAGTAATCCACCCCAATTCCTTGTGTCTACCTTTTATTTTTTTAAAACAGCTTGTTTTTCTTTTTAATTAGTCCCTTGTTCTTAGAAGTCATCCAATTTGGTGTTTTATTTTTTGTGCTGCATTTAATTTTGTACGGTATGTTTTTACAGATTTCTTGATCCAGTTTATTACAGAAGCGGTCCCATTTATTGCTCAATGATTTATTATGAAAATCATCTTCTCAGTTCCACTCAGCCTCACTAGCCTTCAGCTTAGTGAAAGAACTTTAGTACAACTTGTTTGTTTGACAAATGTTTCCCCTAGTTCAAAATGAACTGTTTAGTGATCGCTATTACTGAGAGGTGCTCACATAGTACAGCTTGTTAGTGTATCTCCCATGTTAATTAAAATCAGATCTACAGTGTTCGAACCTTGTGTTGTTTCTTCTACCCTCTGTTCCAGCCCTACATGATCCAACACCTCAGAATAGATGTTTTCTGTTCTGTTCACCCCTTGTAGAGTTTTCCAGTTTATACTGGGGAGGCTTAGATCCCCCATGAGCAAGAGCCTATCAGAAGGATTTAACTCCTGCAGCTGTTTTATTAATAGGAGGTCATCTTCCTTAGTTATTGAAGGTGTCCTGTAGATTACACCCATAATAATTTTAGGTTTATTTGGGGGGGGGGTAGTTTTAGCCACATATACACCAGATTAGAGCTGTTATTTGTAATATTCTGGGATTGTCTACTTTCCTGTATATAGATGGCTACACCCCCTCCCTCCCTGTGTTCCCTGGAGTTTGTGTATAGGTTATATCCTTCAATGTGCTGGTCCCATGTATCTGCCCTAGCCCACCAGGTTTCTGTTACAGCACAGATTTGTATATCCTGGGATTTCAGGAGTAGCCTAAGTTCATCCATTTTTTTTTACTAAACTGCTTGCGTTTATTAGAATGCCCTTCCAGTTTTTATTTGAGGTATTGAAGGTATGTATACCACTAAGTGATTTATCCCCTTCAGAGATGGTCTCCCGCTTCTTAACCCTCTAAGATGTTAGTTTAAATTTCTGGTAATTGCCTAATTGAACCTCTTTGCCAGGATTCTTGACCTTGTTTTATTTTGGTGTAACCCATCTAACCTGTACAAGCTCCTGCTTCTGAAGATATCCCCATTGTCCAAGAAAATATAGTTTTTTTGTTTGCACATATTTTAATCCAGTTATTTATTGTAATTATTTCTCTTATTTTGTACATGTTTGAGTCATGAGTTGGGAGTATACTTGAAACAATAATTTCCCCTCCTCTTTCTACAATCTCTGATACCACTGCCTCAAAATCATTACAAATGTTTTTAATTCTTCTTTTTCAAATGTCATTTACTTCTGCGTGTAAAATGACTAGGGGATTGACCAGGTTTCCCATTAGGCCATTTGGGGCCAGATATTCAAAACTTTGCGCTGGGCAAAAATCATTTGCGCAGGTTTAGCGCGGGATTAGCGTGGGTCTGCCATATTCAAAAGGCCAAATAGCCTGGGCAAACTGCAATTAGCCAGGCAAAAGTATAATGTATGCAAGGGCAAACTGACAAAATACAACAATACTATGTTCATTATTTCATGCATTAAGTGGTTTAGCATGACCCTAGCGACAGTTAGAAGGCAGGTAGAATAATGCTTCAGAAAAAGCTGGTCTTAATCCTGGGTGAATCAGCTTTGGCGAATATAAATGGCTGTGCGCTGGATTTGCTGGGGTTTGAGCGCTGTCTATGCCACCCTAATACATAAATATAACACATAGATAAAGCCAAACATAGTGGAAGCTTGTTGCGAACCAATGGCATCACAATGATGCCATCATCTGCCACCAGTCCCAGCCATGCCAGGCAGTAAGTGGTGACCCTGCCGCCAGTGGACAGCATGGCAGTGTAGCCATACAGCACACACCTGCTGACCACACATATCTGTGGACAAAAACAGATGCCAGCACACACATGCAGCACTGTGGGCATGGAGGTTGTTGAGGGAGTGTGTATGGGTGGCCAGGCTGTGCCACAGACCAGGTGTGGCCACAAGGCTGGGACTCAGCATGCAGTGCACATGGGCCAGTATTAGGAATACCCCAACACTAGTGTGCCTTTCGGATACTATATGCCCCCCAGCCACATACACACACAGCTGTACAACTGCCACAACACACAAAGCCAGATATGTACATGTCACTGTGAGCATCTCATGCCACAGGTACAGCATCTGTGGGTCACACAACAGTGTAACAGTAATGTCGACTGTCAGTAAACACCTGCAGGTTGGGCCTGTCACTGTGTACAGTGCAATCAGCATCACTTGCCCTACACACCATAGGCAGTGCTACGTCCCTCACACTACTGTCTCCCTTGCTACTGTAGTGTCTGCTGTGCACTGTAGCATGCCCTACAGTGTGACAGTTGCATGCAGCACCACCACCACCTGTGCCTATGCTGTCCTGTCCCTGGGGTACAATATGCTATGCTATGCTATGCTGTACTGTGTACCTGTAGCCTGTAGCTATCATCATGCACTGCCAGACTGACCTACAGATGGAGCTGTGTTGGACCTGTCTGCCCTGTACTTCCAGACTGACCCAGGTGGCTCTATGGGACCCTGCAGTAACGCTTAGGCAAACTGTGTGCAAATCAGGGTATAATGAGATGCTAATCCGTTGTTTGCCCAGAGACTACCTAAGTAGGCTCATTTGCGTGGCACTTTTGAATATGGCATATTTACTCCGGGCAAGCGTGGTTTGCGCTTAGGTTAATTGTTAGCCTGCCGCTAATGTGTTAGCGCCGCGCTAATGGTACGGGGAATATTGTAAAGTTTTGATCACTGTTCTTTCTCATCTGCTGCTTCCTGCAACTGTACTGAGTCCATGCATTTGCTGGCACACATTGGCCACGAGTTCGTCTGTACCTGCCCTCACGTTGCTGTGTACTGTGTTGTTGTTGTGGGTTGCACTTCCTGGTTGTTTTATTCAGTGCTGTCTTATTCCAGGGCAATGTTTGCCCTGCACTCCCAGCCCAGTTTGCATGGCCTCATTACCATGCTATATTCAGAAGCTGTTTGCCCTGGGCTATTCCGTTTGAATATGGCTTGCTTTGTGCTCCGGGCTCAGTTTGCCCGCTGGGCAGTGCTAATTTTGCCCCTGGGCAAAGTTTTGAATATCTGGCCCTTAATATCTTCTTGATGTCATTAATTTTAGCCCCGGGCAGAGTGCTAACAGTTGTTTGGTCATTTCTCCCTTTACAAATTGTAGAGTCTGTTCCCCTTATTATAGAGTCTCCTATAACCAGGATCTCTTTTTGTTGTTTTTTAATTTTTTTATCTGTGTCAGTCTGTTGAGAATTGTGTATTGTTTTATCCAGCGTGGAATTACTCTTCCTATGTACCTCAGGTGGGGATTCCTCTTGCTCAACCCTGGTTGCTTTTATTAGGTTTGCAGTCTGTTTATTCAGTTCTACAGTAGTGTCAATGCTACCTGTTTTGGTTGAATTTATATCCTCCTCGTGATTTATGGTTAATGCTTAAAATCTATTATATAACTCAACGGGTGCACTGTTGTAAATTTGACCACCTCTTCTCTTTCTGTGATTCAGCTGTACTATAGACCAGTTTGCTACAGCTGACTCTTGGTGGTGTAAGGGGAGTTACTCATGTTTTCTTCCCTGATGCTTTTACTGGCCTGTACCTCAGCAGATGGCTGTGGAATTACTATTTCATTTGCTACCTTATCTATGTAGTCTTCTACGGTCCCTAGCTCTGACTGGACTGCCAGTCTATGGTGTAATATTGCAATCTCTTGCTGCAGGGTGCAATTTAGCAAGCATTTGTCACAAATAAACTCTGGGTCTACACCCCCCATAGTAAACATTTTACATTGCTTGCAACAAAGTTACAACTCATCTATTATTATCTTCCCTAATGGTGTTCACTCAGCATTCCAGACGTACAGTTGTAACAAACTTAACTATTTGATCAAATCCTGAGGAGTGGGGGTTTTCTTACTTACTGCAGCACATAATGGACAAAGTTCAGTCCTTCATCTCCCTCATCCCCAGTGGACACAGCAGACAAGCACAGAAACACGCGTGTCTCTGCACACGTCTCCGTGTGCTCGCTCGGGTCATGGAGTTAAATGCTCGAGGACCAGAAGTGTTCAGCCACCTACTTCCAGCTACTTGTACCCACTTCAGGCTTGTACTATTTTGTTTAAAAGACAAATTTCTCCCGCCAGTCAAGCCACCTCATGCAGTGGTCTTGACAGTGTCTGGATGCCAATTACCCTGATAAGGGGACAAATTAATTAAAATAATCCCTAAAAAGGGCCTGTTTACCTTCCCTGTACAGGACTAGTACAGTACCTCCTCCTTCCTACATTCCCACTGGTTTGGGACGTAGTACTATGAGGTGTTACCTTGGTAACCAGGCAACAACCTGGTTTACCCCCTCTCCCCATAGGTAGCACTCTTATCTCACAAAACAAAGCCCCAAGTTTTACAGGGATGTAAAGACAGCCCCTGCTTGTTGTACTCTCACACCAGAGAGTCCATCTCTGAATCCGTAAAGCATATATTGGGTGGTCAGACTGCAGGGCGCATATCAACAACCTGACCGAGTGGGAGCAAAGATTAAAGAACTGCTGGAAAATCACAGTCTCTCTCCAATGGAGAGAATTTTATTGGAAGGTCATGATCCACTTCTTCATCACACCCTCCATCACCAGACATTTCCTACCCACAAATACTGACAGATGCTGGAGACAGTGTGGGGCCAGAGGCACGCACTCTTACATCTTCTGGCAATGCTCAAAGTTTATACCATTCTGGACTATGGTCAAGGCCCCTGGAATTCTGTGATTCTGTGGTTGCTGAGTTTTCCACAAAATTTGCATCATGCCACAGAATTCATATAGTGCCATTGAATTTATTGTTTTTGGTGAATTTTCATTAAAATATACAGTTTTTTCCATAGTGCCAGGCTCCCATACCCATCTTGTTTATCCTGAAGCCTTTCCTCTCTGCTTGGCATGTGATGTCATCAATGATATAACATCATATTTTTGCCAATGGCAGGACTGCATTCTGCCACAGAAATGAATAAATCACACCGCAGAAATCAGAAAGTGCTGCCGCAGAGCACTAGGGGCCCTGACTATGGTCCAACAAAAAACATAAGAAATAACAGGGGTGTTTTTACCCATGGAGCTCAGGCACTGGATCTTGGGCCTCCCAGCTGTAGCTAGGTTGAAGCCGGACCTTAGAGGAATACTCTTAGTATGTAAGGTGGCAGCTCTAAAATGTATCACCTCACATTGGCTTGTAAGCGTGTGGGTTCAATAACAGACACCAGTCACAAAAATGAAGTGCATAAAAAACGCTGGCATAGCATTTATCATTTTATTTCCAGAAAAAAAAAATTATTATTTACAGAACAGAAATAGGTTAACTTTCACCAAACCAAAAGTAAACAAAAACCCAGGCAAGTCTTGCAGTCAGACTCCCTGCTCTTCTCGGTATCCAATACTTCCAAGCTAGTGTGTAGGCATTCACACTTCCATTCCTTCACCTGATCAGAAGGTACTGACCAGTCTCCTTCCTCTCTCTATCTGACAAGATCTTCTGGTGGAGGCCTTATATAGTACTTAAAAGGGGCGGAGTTTGAAATTGGCTCCACCTACTCTCTGACATCACCTCCATTTGGTTGCTATAAAGGCAGCCATTTTGTGGGCTGCCAACCCTATAAGAAGGACTTCCCAGATGACTTTACCCAGGTAAGTAAACCATAATAGAGAAAAGAGAAGTAACCTAAATATTAAATATAAAGAATCTAGAATCTTTAACTAAGAGCAACAGATGAGGGGTGTGCTACCTATCTTGTTTCCTTGTAAGGCTCTAGATTCTTTAATAATTAGCCAGTCTGATGTTCCAGTGCAAAACCCAAAGGAAAAAAACAGTTTTTATTTATAAAACACATTGATCTGCTATTTACATACTGTAATTCTAGCTAACAGAGTTTTTACTGTGTTTATTTAACAAATATTGGGATTCCCCAATGGCTGCAATTCTCAGCAAACAGCTGTTCATTTTTCAGCCTTTTAACAGAAAGGCAGCACCTTCTTTAAACAATTACAGCCCCTTTTTAATGAATATAGACATTGCAGGGCTTACTTCTTTATGCCCTCAGTGTCCTTGCATAAATTCAGCTCCTTTTTATTTCCTTGGAGCGAGCACCAGAACAGGACTTCAGAGTTACTTGCTAGGGAGTGTAGCACTACTCCTTAGCAACCTTTTCTTTACTGGTGTAAACCTTCTGCATAGAAAGCAGGGGGTAGGGCTCCTTTAGCAACATACTTTTGCTTTGTCTGAATTTTCTAACAAATGCTTTTAAGGGCAATTACACTTTGGCCCAGATATTCAAACTGCGCCAGGCTGTGGTGCAAGCCTGGGCGCAGCTCAACTTGGTTACGCAGGGGTGTGGCCTGGGCGATATTCAACGGAGTCAGCGCTGGCGGTGCAGCAGAATATCGCATCTCGGCCACCCCCACTGTGCATGGCGCAGTGGCACTGCGCCAGCGCAAGTGGCCAGAGTGGAGCATGGAGATGCACTAGCGCAAGTGCCATTGTGCCATGCACAGCACCTGCGATATTCAAAAGGGGATATGCAAATGGGGCCATAATTTATGCAAGGCGCACATGGGGCCATTTGCATGTCATTATGGCCCCATTTGCATCCCATTAGCATGCAGGTGTGCCGATCCCTGACGACTTGCACCTGGCACCCTGCCAGGCAGCAGCCGTCGGAGACCAACGCCCCCTGCAGCCCGATCGCGGGCAGTTGTCTAAACAAACATCCTCCGCTAATATCCCTGGTGGTCCAGTGGACCGCTATGTGCCCGATCATGGGCATCAGTATAATAACCCCCCCGTCCAATATCCCTGGTGGTCCAGTGGACCGATCGCTGCCGGATCGTGGGCATCTGGTGGAATCACTCCCCCCCGCCAATATCCCTGGTGGTCCAGTGGACCGCACTCTGCCCGATCGCAAGCATCTGTAGAACATATAAAATGACCTATTACCCTGGTGGTCTAGTGTACCCCCCCTCCCCACCTGCCCACTGAGCCCCACCGCCCCACTCCTCCCAGTCAGTTGGCAGGCAGTAGCACCCCAACCTCCTGCCGCCCCGCCACCCACTGACTGACAGCTCTGTAGGGCTGCACGCCCATTGGCCCGCGAGTTTGGTCGGGGTGTGTGCAGCCCATTGCATTACATTCCAGATATGTGAATGAATCATTCACATATCTGAAAAATGTGTATGGTATGGTTGTATGCCCATTGGCTCACGCCTGAACCAATGGGTGTGCAGCCCCACCGAGCTGTCAGTCGGCGGGCAGCGGGCGGCAGGCGGGTGGCATGCTGACGCCCGCCGCTGACCGGTGGGGACCAGGTGGTGGGGCTCCAGTGGTGGGTAGGGAGGGGCACATAGACCACCAGGGTAATAGGTCATTTTATATGTTCTACAGATGCCCGCAATCGGGCAGAGTGCGGTCCACTGGACCACCAGGGATATTGGCGGGGGGGTGATTTCACCAGATGCCCGCGATCGGGCACATAGCAGTCCACTGGACCACCAGGGATATTGGATGGGGGGGGTTATTATAGCAATACCCATGATCGGGCACATAGTGTTCCACTGGACCACCAGGGATATTAGAGGGGGATTTTTCTGTTAGACAAATGCCCGCGATCGAGCACATAGCGGTCCACTGGACCACCAGGGATATAGGACAGGGGGTGTTTTATTTAACCAGATGCCCACGATGGGGCATGGGGGGCGCCGCCAGGTGCGGCAGGAACTCACGTGGCCACCCACAGGTGGCAGCTGCCGTGTTGCACCCTGCAATGCGGCAGCTCACCTGTGGGTGGCCATCATTTGTTCCTCTTTTTTTTGGCTTAACTTTGTGCAGGCGCAAGTAGGGGTTGCACATGCATGGCTCTGTACATCCCTGGCTGAATATCGGGCTGTGCAGGTTATGCATGGGCACGCCCCCCCTACCTGTGCCTGCATACATTGCTGATGCGCTCTGGCGCATCGGGATTTGTGCAGCACAATTTTCCCTTTTGAATATCACACCGGGGCGCATCAGTGGGTTGGGCATGGGGCAACACTGTTGCACCATGCGCAACCCTTTTGAATATCTGGGCCTTTATATTAAAGCCCATTACCATAACTACTATCAAGATGTACAAACTAGAATTGGATAACAGGGATAGTAAAGCTTTAAGAATTGCCAGGTTGGCCACCCTGACAAGAAAATTAGTATAGATAGGAAGTTAGAGGAGTAGACAGGAGAGAGTGAAAATGAAAACAAAAGGGGGGGGGCATCTTGAATTTCTCTTCTTCTTGAAACTTTTTATTTTCTGCATAACAGGATCCTGTTACATGGCTCATGACACAGATTCCCACACAAACGGAATGGGTGACCCGAATTACAAAAATAAAAGAGATGGAACACATAACCACTGTGTTATGCCTTCAACAAGAGAAGCGTACTCGGCAGTGGAGGGGCTGGGATAACTGGTACACAGCCCAGACGGGCCTATAGGACCAGACAGATCCCCAAAGGGAAGATCTCTGCTGTATACAACATGATAATGGCTCACTGCAGTCCTACTTTTATTTCATAGGACCAGAAAACCAGGCAATGGAGTGGCTCCCCTGCCTCTGCTGATGCCATGGAGACCTGGAGGTGTGGACCAGGACTCCTCATCATTCGCCTTCCTACATAACTCCTTTATGGGTCTGGTATGGTTTTTCTCCATTTCCAGGTTGTCCTGTCATTCCAGGTAACCTCTTTCCTTTTTTTCCTTTCTTCCTCCACCCTTTGCTAACTTCACAATGAATAATAAGGTAACCAGACATATAGACAAACTTGATGCAATTAAATCTTCTATTATTGATGAGTCCCATGGAAATAAGCTTGGTCAAATAAGACACACACAAGAAAAAGTATGATTATTTAGTTTATTAGTTAGTTTATTCTAAATCAATCATTAAACATCTGGATATGAAATGAATAAAGAATACGAATTAATTATACTGATTGATACAGTTGTCAGTTAATAAATGATATAATTGCTTGACAGAAAGGTTGCATACCATCTTCTCTCTTCTTTTCTTTTTTTTTTATAAACTGAATCAATGCTAACCTGAAAAGATGTGCTAAAGAAGGCTTTATAGGAACATGATAGAGAATGTATAGCGCAGCACATAGGCCAAATGTTGCGGCTGATTATTGTATACAGCTGTTTACTCATTTCAATCTGAATAAATCTGAGTTTAACAAAAAACAATAATATCAGCTCTGGTATTGACTCTGCAAATGTCCACCTTTTTTTCCTGATGATACCGACCTCTACATCACCAGACCCACCTTTGTTACAGCAAAACCTCCTGCACCTAAAACTTCTGTTAAATGCTACAAAAAAACAAAGCTATCAATCAATCAATCACGTTATTTAACCAGGCATAAACACCATTGAGCAAGCTCATTTTCAAGGTGGTCCTGGGCATAAATACAATACAGTACACTTCATAAGATTACAATTACGGTGGACAACGGTGCAAAAAAAAAAAAGAAAAAAACATTGTGAAGGTGCCGGTCAATATGGGCCTATACATACCGGTCAACATAATTAACATGCAAAGGTACATAATGATAAGCTTTACTGAAATGAGAAGAGACAACAATCCCATATAGTCTCTGCTGAGTAAGAGCTCATACCTAAATGATAAAAAATAAGGAGGTATTAAGGAACAGGGTAGAAACTGGGGTGAAAGAGCAGGCAGCCAAAAGGGAGGCCAGAATAGGTAAAAGGTAGAGAATAGGCAGGGTCATCTTGGATTAAGGGAACTAGGCTTGTAGGTCCTAGGTTTCTGTTGTTAGGAATGTGGGGTGGATGAGATACTTAGGCGTACGATTTGAGAGTGGCACCCGAAGCTTAGGGGTCATCGGCATCTGAAACAGTTGCATGATTCCTTCAGATAATCTGTTAATAGAGCTTTGAATGTGAAAATGCTTGGAAGTGAGGATAATTTTAATGAGTCTTGCATAGAGTTCCAAAGTGATGGAAGTGAGAAGTTGATTGCTGCTGAGCCAAGGGTAGTTTTCACTCTAGGAATCTGGAAGAAGATTAAGGAGAAGCGTCTCAGGCCATAGGAACCTTTAGCCCATTTGAAGATGTTCAAGATGTATGCAGGGAGGTTATCAGATAATGCTCTAAAAAACCAGAGGAGAGCATTCCTTTTTCTTCTAGTTGAGAGTGAGGTCCATCCCGAAACCTGGTATAGACGACAGTGATGTGTACTATGGGGTAGATTTAAGATAAATCTTAAAGCCCGGTGGTAAAGGGTGTCCAGTTTGTTTAGCATCATTGATGGGCAATGACTGTAAAGGAAGTCAGCGTAGTCCAGTATAGGTAGGAATGTAGTTTGTACTAGCCTCATTCAAGCTATGCTCTTTTCCCCACACATCAGCTCAATAAACCACTGTCCCTTAGGTGTCACACCACAAATTACAACCCTCCTGGGGGAACCACTGGAGTTAGTGGACAGATTTAAATACCTAGGCTTTTGGATTGACTGCAAACTTCCCTTCTCTGATCATATTGAGGAACTGGCAAAAAAGTTAAAATAAAGACTGTGGACTTGATTCTCAAAGGGTTACGCCTGGAGTAAATTGAGTTGCACCAAAAAAATGATGCAAGTAGCAATTTACGCCAGGAGTTGCAACATTCGGTATTCTGCAAAGCAGCCTGTGACATGTCACAGGCTGTTTGCACCAAAGTGGGCATACACCACCAATTATGCCATAATCTTCCTGCAACATGGCACTAGGGGGTTTATGGCAGCAGCTGAGCCCTATTCTGGAAGGGCAGCAACAACGTCCCTAGTTTGGTATTCTGAAACAACCCCCAGAGGACATCTGTCAAAGTACATTTACACCAGCAATTAGCTGGTGTAAGTGTACCTTGCATCCACTGTGGGTTGAACCAATGTGCAACCAGTCCAACCCACAGTACATGAAACCCCCCAGCCCGTATCCCCCAAATATTCCCAGAAGAAGCTCTGCAGGGCTATGCCCCATCAGTGATGCTCCCAGTAAATATAGAAAATGCCCAGCAGGGCTAACAGACCCCCTCAGTCATGCTCTGATAAATATAAAAACTACCCATGGCTAGCAGATCCACACCCTATCCCGATCCCGACCTCAATGTAGGCAGTAATGCAGACTGTTAAAATAATAAAAACAGACACAACCCCATTATCCCTAGTAGTCTAGTGGACTCCACATCTCACTTGGCACTGCCAGAACACTCTACCCCTTACCGCCAGCGACTAGCACAGCTCACTCTGCCTCACTACTCGAGCCTGTATGAGCATGCTGCTACTGTACATAGTATGCGCTCACTGAATGAGCTGTCATTCATTGAGCACATTATGTACAGTAGTATGCACTCATCACAGGACCAGCTGGTGGCTGGCCATGGTGGTGAGAGGTGGCTGTGCCAGTCGCCGACTGGGTATGGGTGGGTGGGAGCAGGATGGTCTGGCACTGCCAGGTGGGGGAGGTCCCTAGACTTCCAGGGATAATGGGGCTGTGTTTGCATTTATTATTTCAACAATTTGCATTACCGCCCACATTTTTGGTTTGGGGATAGGGAATGGGGGGTATCTGCTAGCCCTGAGGGGCAATTTCTATATTTACTGGGAGCATGACTAGAGGGGGGGTTCTGCTAGCCCTGTGGGGCTATTTCTTTATATTTACCTGGAGCATGACTGGAGGGGGGGTCCGCTAGCCCTGCTGGCATTTTCTATATTTACCGGGAACGTGACTTGGGGGGAGAGCCACTAGCCCATAAGGGCTCCTTGTTATATATCAAGGTTGGGGCTTGGAAGGGCATGTACGCCCTTTACCTGGGCATTGTGCAGCTTGCCCCAACCCATTCAGATACATCCTCCCATTGGCATACAGTTTGGGTTGGTGCAAGTCCTGGGACTTAGCCATGGGGACCCTGCCCGATAGAGAATTGGGCGCAAGGTCCCTGGTGCAACTGCATTTGGTGCAAGTTGCCTTTGGTGCAACTTGCACCAACCCTTCTAGAATCGGGCCCAGTGTCTCTTTTTTGGAATTAAACACTTACTAACACAGGATGCCAAAACAAGACGGGTGCAAACTACTTTTCTCCCTCTCCTGAACTGTGCCAACTTTCTTTATAGCCATGGACCCAGCACTGCATTAACCAAGCTCAACACCTTGCATCATAGAGCACTAAGATTTATTATGGGAGCACCATACTCTACCCATCATTGCTCCTTCTAGTCCCAGCTTGGTTGGAAATCGCTTAAATCCGGAAGACTAAAAAAACGCAGCTACTTGGACTTATAGAGCACTTACTAACAAGCTCCGCCAATACATTTCCAATTGCCTGCTAACTAGTACCCCTGGAAGGTACTCCCTGAGAAGTCACTCCTACATCTCTCTCAACACCTCTAAAATCAGAACGTGCTTTGGCGGACCTTCTATGAGTCATGCCCTTCCTGTTATTTGGAATAATCTCCCAAAAACCCTGAAACTATCAAATTTTGTTAAAATGGCCACCTTTAAAACTCTGCTTGCACATTCTATTAAAGATTCTTGTAATTACTTTCCTTAACCACCTTCCTGTCTAGAGCTTTGTATGCTTGCACTCTACCCCAGCTCTCATCTAGTATGACTTGTTGCTGTTACCTCCTCCTCCTCCCTGTCATCTACCTCTTCCATCTCCCCCCCTTCTGCTTTTGTTGACCTGCTTCCGCCTCTCAACTTAACAGTTATCTTATTTCTTGCTTAAGTGTACTATATGTCATTGTTACATTGTGCTCTGTGAATTTTATATGATTCTATCCTGTGCTGTAACGCATTGCTGACTTATGTTCTCCTTGGCCCAGGTCCACTTTGTAAGTGAGTTCTCTCAATGGTGATCCACCTGGTAAAATAAAGATTGATTGATTGATTGATTGATCAAAGAAAGTACTTATTCACTGAAAGGGTGGTGGATGCTTGAAACACCCTCCCTGCAGAGGTGGTGGGGTGAAAACAGTTGGGGAATTCAAGAGTGCATGGGATAGACATAAGGGTACCCTAGACATAGGAAAAAAAGGGTAAGCTACAGATCAACTAGGATCCAAGTTTTTGGTTTTTGTTTTGTTTTTTGCAATAGGTAAGCAAAATGGGTAGACGGGGTGCGCCACATGACCTTATCTGCCGTCAACTTCTATGTTTCTGTGTTTCTAGTGCATACTTGTTCCGTATTGTTTTTGTTTACCTCTCTGGGTCCCCCTTGAAAATGGACATCTAATTCTCTTGGGTCCTACCCGGTTAACAAATTTCCAATAAATAAATATATGTAAAGGTGTAGTGCTCCTTTAAACATACACCCCATCAAAGGGTCAAACCATTGCCATGTCACTGCAATAAATCTAAATCGGGGAAATGCCTGCAACACAGTGAAGTTCAGCACAGTTCTCTATCTGGGTAGAGCAGAGGGCCTATTCTGTAGAGCTGCCAGTGGTCCCAGTGGACCGCCTGCATTGCCAGAAGCTCACAGTGGTGCTGTTTGGACTCCACTCCAAGAGAAAAGCTGGTGCTCCCTTTCTAGTCAGGATGAAAAGGCCTCAGGTACCAGTGTTCTGAACCTCTCCTCACTAAATGGTACCCGGCACTTAAACCATTAAACACACAGCATTGGGGCAAAGTGTCGGAGTGTTTATACAGCAGTTATAAGTGTAGGGAGACATCTGCATTAGAGTTCAGTGGAATTCTATATCTGGACAGAAGCAGAACAAGAAAAAATAAGATGTTTCCTAATGTGGATCACTTATGTATCAAACACCTTGCAATAGTTATATATTTTACCAGAATATAATTGTATTATGATAGAGTACATCTATACACTATACTACTACCTTGAACAAAGGTTATTCCTGACAAGGCAGTAGCAGGGAATTGAGATTAATTATTGAACCTCTACAGGGTACACTGACACTAATCTGCAGGACTGCTTACAGGATTTTTGAGTGCCCCCCCCCCAACCACCACCACCTCAACCTGCACCTCATACAAGTGCAGATGGCAAAAAAACACAGCACTTACGTAAAAATATACGTAATACACTGATCATAAAAAATTGTTCCAGACAGTAAAAAGAAAAAACTGGGCAAAGAGACTGTACGTCAATCACTTGATTGACATTTGCTACTGTTCAAAGTGCTGACAAGATCCCTGGCAAAAAAAAAAACTGTTTCAACAGCTATGCGTGAAACAACATTTGATTAATTATACTTTGTCAGGAAGTGTCTGCATAGCCAGGTGGTGCTTATGACTTTATGGATCTTTGAGTTTTTCTTTTTTTAGGTGGGCAGTAACTTTTGGCAGCCTAAATAACAGCAGCTCAACATCTGTTGAATATATTTGACCAGGCTATACTTGTGCAAGTACTACCAGCTCAGTAGTTTTTGTGGTTCAGTGGGATGGGGAAATGGAAAGGGGAAATTGTTCAACCAGAAAAGGCACACTAAGCTGAAGCTTGCTTCCAGATGTGACCTGGGAGCACAAGGAAGTTAAGTGACTTGATCAGGGTCACACAGTGTGCAAGTGGGGGCTGTGAGATTCAAACCCAGGTCTTTAGGTTTGCAGCTCAGTGCCCTTAACCACTATACGCTATACTGCTTCCTAAAGAGGGAAAGATGAGCATGCAAAACCAAGGAGCACAAGTTGCTTTTTTTCTTTTAACTATTCCAGTGAACAAGGCTCTCGAGGCTGTGCTACTTGCATGGGTCAAGCATGGTGGGTGGAGGGATTAGGATTGGATGGTGCCCATGGGACTGAAGTAATAATCAGCACAGCTGGTGTATGTTTAGTCAGTTTTTGGGTAAAAGTCAGTACTCAGTTTTGAAAAGTTGCAACCCAGAGAGATGTATTTTTGAATGTCCCACACCTATCTGTTTAAGTTCTTATGCCCCCTGTTCATCTGCCCCAAGCTTGAATGCACCACAGCTGGACTACCCAAGCTCCAACATGCCACTGACCCATTTGCCACATCTATAATATACCCCCACTTCACCTGTTTCCCCAGCCTGATAAGGGACATGGTGCAGATATTCAAAACTTTGCCTGGTGGGCAAAGTGATCATGCCCTGTTTGCTCAGGGTTTGCACTCAAGCACAGTATTCAGAGATGGCAGTTGCATGCACCAAAAGGGTTAGCACTCATGTTAAAAAACAGTGTATGCAGTAGGCAAAGGAAGGGGCGGGAACATGAATCCTGATGCAGTGCAATATTCAGCATGGTAGCATTGTGCAAGGGGAATAGCACAGACCACCTTGCACTGTGAAATTACCACCGAGAAGAAGCCCAACTTACTCCAGGCAACCCTAGTGGCCAACAGAGCCACTGCAGCCAACAACCACACATTGGCAGTTAGGAGAGCACACCTGCTCCCTGATGCCTACTGGTCTCCCCCCCACCCTCCAATCCCCATCCCCAGTAGAGTAATATATGTCCTTGGTGCCTAGTGGTCCCCCTACCCTCCAGTCTCTGTCCCCAGTAGAGTAAAATAATTCCCTAGAGTCCAATGGTGCCCTCTGATCCCTGTCCCCATGAGAATAAAATATTTATCTGGTGCCCCCGACCTCTGATCTCCGGTCCTGTGAGAATAAAATAATTCCCTGGTGTCCAGTGGTTACCCCCTGCCCTCCGATCACAAGCCCTGTGAGAATAATATAATTCCCTGGTGTCCAGTGGTCCCCCCACCTTCCGATCACTGGGCCCCTTTTATTTGGATGAGACGTTAAACCGAGGTCCCATTTGCCTGGATTGGTGGTAGTTCAGGAGGTTGTTAAAGATCCCATGGCACTTATCGAAAAGAGTAGGGGAATTTTCCCGGTGTCCTGGCCAAATTTCCCTCAGTCACAAAAAATACCACCAACAGCTTAATCTGGTTCAAGGTCAGTTGGCATTCATCTGTATCCCCCTCCCCCGGGTCGTGCCTGAAAATAGGCAGGATTTGTCTAGTGCACTTACCCGGTCAACAGAAACTAAATAAATAAAATAAAATAAAAAATCACATATTCTCCAGTGTCTAGTGGCACCCCCCCCAACACACACACACACACACACACACACACACACACACACACACACACACATACACACTGATCTGGAGGAAATTATATTATTCTCATGGAGCTGGTGATGGGAGGATGGGGTGGCCACCAGACAGGAGAGAATTATTTTGTTCTCATGGGCTGGCGATCGGAGGGCGGAGGCACCACTAGGCACCAGGGAAATATTTTATTCTCATGAGGATGGGGATCAAGGATAACCACTAGGTACAAGGTAATTATGTTAGTCTCACTGGGCCAGTGATCGGAGAGTGGAGGGGGGACAATAAGCATGAGGGAAAGGCTGGAGATTGGAGGGTTGGGGAACCACTGGACATCAGGGAATTATTTTTTTCTACTTGGGACAGGGATCAGAAGGAGGGGTGACCACTTGGCACCAGGGCAATATTTTATTCTACTGGGGACGGGGATCAGAGGGTGGGGGACAACTAGGCACCAGGGAAGTATTTCTTTTAACAGGGCTAGGGATCAGAGTGGGTGGAGCCAGCTACAGAAGGGGCGTAAACCTGCCGCTGCTTCCCAAGCAAATGAGCCCATAATGGACATGCCTATGGCCTCTTATGCCTTGCATGCCCAACGGTGTCATTTGCATGGTACTGGCTGAATATCGAACTGGGGGTCCTGACACTACTGGGTCTGGGAGCACTGTTCCCTGCAATGCCAGGATCCATGTCAGGACATCACTACTTGACTTGGCACTGTGTTGACATGACCCTGTATTCAGCTGGATAGTGCTGGTGCACTGTCTGACTGAATATAGCATCCTCAGAGTTGTGGACAATGGGCAAGCACAGCGCAAACCTTTCCACTCAGCTTTGCCCATTTTTCAATATTAGGCCCTAGATCTCTCTGCCCCAAAATATTTGTAGGTTTTCCAGAGAGTGATGCAGATGTTTGCATTCTAATTAATGCTGGTTAAAGATGGCTGAATAATAGCCTTTAAAAAAATAGCAATTTAACAAACACTTCTCAGCCCCAAGTTCAGTAACTGCACTAGTAACAAAGAAATTGCACAAAATCTGATTAGGGCTATGATCGCACTGGCAGGAATGGTAAGTGAATCTTATTTTTAACAGAAACTACATGATGTTGCTCTTATATTTCAAGAGTGAAAAGAAACATGGCCCACCCGTGTTCCACACAATCTCCTGATTCTGCTGGGCACTGGTCCCATGGGGAGGGTCAGGACATATATTGTTTTTAGTTACCCAACAAACTAGGTTGGGTTCCACTCCACTTGGATAGCAAGGAATGTGTTTTTTTGTTAATTACCTGATGGGCCACATTATGTACCATTCCCATAGGAGGGAGGGCAAGACAGCTTTTTTTATAAATTTTCTGATGGACCAGGTTGTGTGCCGGTCCCATTTTGGGACACTCAGATTTTTAATTACCTGGTGGGCTGGTTTGGGCACCATTCCCATTCGGGGGGGGGGAGCAGAATGCAGGGATTTTTTTTTAGTTTTCTGATAGCTGAGTTGGGCACAGTCCCATCTGATGAAGGGTGGTGGAGGGCACAATTATTTTGTAGTTTCCTGATGGCCCATGATGGACACCAATTCCCATGGAAGGGAGGGAGGGAACATTGTTTTGTTTGTTTCTTTTTAAGTTCCCTGATAGGCCGGATTGGGCACCAGTCCTGTTGGGGGGCATGTAGGTTTTTATTTAGAATTTACTGGTTGTGCCACAGTCCCATTGGGGTTGGCAGGACACAGCTTTTCTGTAGTTCCCTGACAGACTAAGTTAAGCACTGGTCCCATCAGTAGGCAGGAGGTGGGACACAGTTTTTTTTACTTACCTGATGGGTCAAGTTAAGCCCTGGCCATGGGGGGCAGGACACATAGTTTCTCATAGTTACCATGTAGTGTATTTTTTTTTTATTTACTGACAGTCAGTTGTCAGTACAGTCAGAACATATAGTGTTTTTTTTAGTTACCTGATCAGTCGCATTGTGCACCACATGCAGCTGAGAATCCTTGGGCAGCATCAGTATATTATCTGTCCCCATGGTTGCTCAGCACTGGAAGATCCAAATTAATTTATGAATGATGAAACAAAAAATCCTTATCTGTAACTGAGAAAAAGAGAGGGATGAAAATATGTATTTGCAGGACACATAATTTACAAAGGAGCATAGTAACTCTTGCCTCTTGATTAATTGAAAGATAGAAAGCCATTCACTTTAGATAGAAACATTCATGCTTCTTTAGTGATTTTTTTATTATATGACAATCAGTTTAAACTGTGAATTAAGGAGTACAATGTGCTAGACTTTGTTCAGTGCACTTTTTCCTACACTCCTGTAGCGGCAATTTAGGCTTACGGTGGGGAAGGAACAGTGATGATGGCAGGAGTCGTGGCCGTGAGAGTCCCTCCCAGGGCTATAACCTTCTCAGGAAAGTGAAGAAGCAGTGCCAGCTGGAATCCTGGAGAGCCACCATTAGTGACACTCAACCAGGTGTCTGTGAAGCACAAAATAACAGAATGAACCAGCGTACACAGGCAGTAATGCTGAAGAGCTGTTTAATAAGTGCAAGGCCAAGACGCCATAAAAATCAATAACACAGCCACAGAACATATCTCGCCCCAGACTGACAGACTGACTCCTTCAGTGCTTTGGTTCTATATGAAGCTTCCACAGGGGAGCCCATATGGAAACTAAACATAAACTTTGGGGAGTTAATCCACCAAGGTTGTGGTGAAACACTTTTTGAATTGTGGCTACTTTATTGATGTTTTTGGAGCATTGACTTTGCACTATTAAATAGCTTTATAGTGTTACTGCCTGTGCGTACCAGTATTTGCTCTTATTTTGTGCAACTAAGGATTTCAGTGGGGGCAGCAATGGTTGCAAAAGCAGTGACGTAAGAGTCTTTCCCGCAACTGCAACTTAGGCTCCAGGTGAGGAGTAGTGAAGGTTGCAGGAGCCATTATAGTGACAGCCACTCCTGCAGCTGCAACTTTGTCTCCCACAGCAATTTAGATTCCTGGTTAGGAGCAAGGATCGGGCAAATGCCATGAGTGTGTAGGCTATTTCCGCTGCTGCAATTTAGGCTCCCACTGGGGACCAGTGATGGCTATAGGAGCTGCAATGATTAGAAATGCTCCCCCAAGGGGCATTCTTGGTAAGGAGGCTTATGCAAGGAAGCGGGGAATGCTGGGAGCAGCTGTAGAGCAAGCCACTCTTACAGCTATGTTGGTGCCCCGAGCGGATAAAGGTGGAAAGGAGCCTTCTGGGGAGAAGAGAGTGGCCACCTGGACTTGCATAGGTAAAGTTGAATGACTGCAAAGAATTTGCTGGGGTCACTAACAAGTTGCTGAGCAGAATGGTAGCAGCACAAACAGTTCCTACCAGAACGTGAGTGCTGTGCAAGATAACAGAAGGTTCTGCTTTGTATTTTGCAACAATGTGGTTGGCTAACAACTCTGCACATAGGATTGGGTGGGGCAGAAAAAAGGGTTGTAGACTGAGGTTATTGGGCTGTGACTGGTTCAGTCCTATCAAGTCTGCAAAAGCCCAAAACTGCAATAGCAATATAATTGCTATTCATTTGGCAAGCAAACATAAAAAGGCAAAAATACAAATTAGTATAGCTGCCTCACCAGAACTGACATGGTCTAAGGCCGACTCTTGGCATGCTGGGAAGGATGTGAGTAACAATCCCCAAAGTGTCTGCCGCTTTTCCATTACTGTTTCGTGATTTAATTTACTCTAACCTAACTTAATACTTCATTGATTTGTTCTGTTTATTCTGACAGGGGGCTCATTTCCCTAAGAAAATAACCCAAATTCCATTAAATCAAAATAAAAAAAGAAAAATCAGCCTGTATGTAAAATATGTCTTCTGTGTTATTTCTTCTTTTGTGGACCCTCCCCCCCCAAAAAAAAAAAACAGACTCTCTGCCAGTTTATCATATATCATGACATCATTCTTAGCCAATCAGGATTATTTATTTCTAAACATTCTAAGTATGTTTATACAGTATGTGTTAATACTGCTGCCAAGGCCTCTGTTTTGGATATGAGAGTGGTCTCATGCTTATTCTTAGGGTATGAGAACCACAAACTGAAGGTGAGCAGTTCTCATACCCTATGAATGCTCATATGAGACCACTGTTACAGCGATAAGTGTGATCTAGGTGGCAATATTAATTTATTATTGGTCAATCAATAATATATTAAAATTTAAAAAAACCTGCAGCAATGTGCCTGTTTCCAGGGCTGCTGCACATGATACACTCTTCACAGAATAAGAATGTCTCACACGCAGCGGAAAGGAGCACTCTGTATGGTCAGGAGCCCTCCTATGATCTGTAATAACCATACAATGGTGCCTAATGCTACAGTAATAGTTCTAACATTACGGCATTCTAAGTTCACTTGGCATACTCCATTTTCCATATAGGGGTTTCTCTCATTTTTGGAGAAGTAAAACATTTTGATTTTAAGTTCAAGTTCCATTTAAAAAAAATATGCAGTAAATCTTTAACATAATTTATATTGAGAATAATTCATGGGTGTGTGTGCGTAACCAGAAAGTTACGGAATACCGTTACTTGGGCGACCACGATTGGGCGCCTACCAAAACAGTTGCTTAATCGCAGCACCTCTAATCACAGCGACCAGGGAGGGAGGGTGACTAGATGGGGTGTGTGGAATATAGCTAATATCCTGTCGCTACATTAATACACACACGGGGGGAAGCAGTATGTACAGTGAGGAGCAGAGGAGTGGAGGGAGGGAGGAATTGTGAGAGGTGGTGCCGCAGCTAGCTGCCGAGCTACTCCCATGGCATGGTGGGTAGATACAGGGTTGAGCTGCACAGGGTGCCAGGTTCAGGGCTGGGAGTAGGTACCTTTTGTTGCACCCGTCCCAAAATGTTTTTTTTTCTTTTGCCCCCCCAATATGCACCCCCCTTGAGTTGAGAATCCTTCAGTGGGGGGTGCAGGGGGCGCAGCCCCCCACATTAACATTACAGTTGTAAGTCCCTGGCACCCTTTTGCTGTGCACTAGGGACTAAATTGCCCAGTAAAGCCTGAGGGGTTTATAAGAGCATTCCACACTAAGGGTGTGTATGAAATTCTGGTTTGCACACACCCACCCATGTTTTGATTTTTTATAATTACTAGTGAACATTTTTAATTAATGTGGTGTTTTTGTGTTGTGCTTAACTAAACTGGCAGCAGCTTTGTTAGTAATGGTGTCCTGCACCAAGTACTAGCATGACTGACAGGGACCAATTACAACCTCCCGGTTGTAATACATAATTAAAACATCCAGTTGTAACCTATTATTACAACTACGGGAGGTTGTAACACAGTTTGACAAATTTGTTATCTAAGCATTAAAACTTCTCACTAGTAATTATATATAGAATAATACATGGGGTGGTGTGTTTAATGAGATTTTACCACCCTCAAGGTGTCAGATGCTACATAAACCCCGAGAGCAAAGCTCGAAGGATTTATTTTAAGCATCCGACACTGAGGGGTGTGTGTAAAATCCTCGAGTAAAACACACCATCCCATATTTTATATAATTTCTGGGGAGCCTTTTCTTGCCACAGCAATTATATAAAATGAAACAGTCACCACTGCCCAGTCATCGGAATGAAGCGTTGTCTGCTGCCTGTACCGCCGTCGCCGAGCAGCATCTGAAACCTTTTTTTTTATTTCTTTTATATTTTCTAGTCTATGGTTCTCCACATTCGCTGTTTAACCATGGATCGGTGGACTGAACTGCTGATGCTTTTTTAGAAAAAAAACTTGCCTTACCACCGAGTCGAACGAGGGAGTCAAGCGAGGCAGCCAGCTTTCCTGTACTGTGGAGGGGGAGAGCAGTGGCAGGCACAAGCATGGAGTGAGGGAAACCTGGCACGTTATAAGCCGTGGGTTATAACGGCAAATTATAACCGGGTTTCCCTATGGGAGAAAAGGCTCCCCAGTTATTATGTTTATATGTACAATTGCTGTGTGTCATTTGGTATAATATTTCTTCCCAAGTCTTCTGTGTACCCCTGAACTGCTCAGCTGCACTTCACAGTTCTCTCACCAAAAGAACTCCAGTATGCACTCTTACAAACGTAAGAGATACAAGGACTGTACATACTGTATGACCACGTACACTAGCCCATTAACTAAGTCCTCTTTGCTCCATAGTCTGACAGCAGGGTCCATGTGGATACTGGGTTGCCATTGAACTCCCCCCCCCCCCGTGAATGGTCATCTCTGCAACTCAGTATCCACTCTTCAGGACCTAGACTCCAGAGCCACTG
Organism: Neoceratodus forsteri; assembly: GCA_016271365.2. NCBI lineage: Eukaryota > Metazoa > Chordata > Ceratodontiformes > Ceratodontidae > Neoceratodus > Neoceratodus forsteri. The sequence continues at coordinate 965,466,897 of CM057456.1, forward strand.
CAGACTTAGGCAGTGTATTGCAATGGTCGAGTAAAGACCTATGAGCCAGGGCTCAGATCTCATCAGAGCCACTGACTATGTAAAGCACCTTGCCTGTCTGTTCTTCTGTCACCCTAGCTGTAAAAGCAAGTAAAAGCAGGACCTCAAGAAAAGTAAAGTGCCACAGGACTCTACAAAAAAAGAAAACACTTCTGCCATGCTGCCAGTCTGATCTGTTAATGTTTCATTTGTTTCAGTAGTAAAATAATGTAGTTATTTTTCTCATGATGATTCCATGTTGCTCTCCAGTTCCTTGAAAGAACTTACAAGGACTGCAAGGTCATAGCTGTACAAAAAGTTTTATTGTTTGGCATGAATGTCTTTACAAAAAATTTTACAATCCACTTTTCATATACATCACATATGAATACATTCATAGATCATACAATACTCTATAAATAATCTCTCCTAAAATTTCATACTAAATTTTACAATTTTAGTTTCTTTAAAAAATTTACTAATCTCTGTAATATGTTCACATCATTTGTCTTAAACAGTTGCCCTATAATTAACTGGCTGCCATGTGGTGTATTATATTCTTTCAGAATAGGACCAAACCAATACCTCCTCTGTCTTTCATACTTCGGACAGTATAATAATACATGTTCAAGATCATCTTTTGTTTTCCCATCAGAATTACAAAAGGGAGTTTCAGCTAATAGCCTCTTCTGATTGTAATAAATATAATTACATTTATATAATTCCAATTTAAATCTAGTTACCACCCTTTTATCCACTTGGTTAATTAGTCTTAATAAATATGGTTCAAGACCATGATATGTTTTTATTCTTTTAAACCAACTCAAATATTTCAAATTATTTATTCTCTTATTGTCAATTTTTAGATATTCTTCTCTAACTTTTTACCTATGATTTCACCAATTTCTTTAAATGGAATCTGGTAGATCTCATATAGTAATGAGCTCAAACCCAATGGATGGAACAGGGTCTTAATGTCTTGGATTAAAAGAGAAGGAAAACCTCTATTACTATATTGTATTATCTCTTCTAGCATTATTCTGGGTAATCTCTTTTCTGATAGCAAAAATAATCTAAATATATGTTTCATTCTTTGTATTCATACCATGGTGGGCAATGAATACTGACCCAACTCCCTTCATACTATTTCTATTGGGACTGAATTTGGAACCCGAAGTATATAGCGATATAATTTGTTTATGAGAATCTCCAAGGGCTTAATATCCTCTCCTGCCCATATTTCTGCACCATAGAGAATACTTGTTTTCAGCTTAAAATTTATAGTTTTTAAGAGACCTATAATGCTTCCATTTCCATACTTCCCAGCAAATCTTTTAAATGCATTTACTGCAGTATTGAATGTTCCTCTTAATAGTATCTGGTGACTATTCCATAATGTATTTTCTGCAAATCTTATCCCAAGGTAATCATAATATTTTGTTGTTTCTACTCTCTTTTGATTTATGTACAAATTTAAAGTTTTATGTTTCCTATTTCCAAAAATAACCATATTTGTTTTTTGTGTGTTAATTGTTAGTTTATTTTCCTCACACAATTTTCCAAAATTATTTACCTTCCTTTGTAATCCTAATAATGATGTTGATATTAATACTATGTCATCTGCATATGCTAAACAAGATGCCCCTTTTTCACTAATTTTAGGTGAATGAAACTCTGGGTCATCAAGGCTTTCAACTATTGAATTATTATACAGATTGAAAAGTATAGGGGCTAATATACAGCCCTGCCTTACCCCTTGATTAGTTTTTATCTTATGTTATAAGTCTCTTTTTTGATTATATCTCACCTGGATCAAAGTACCTGCATGTAACCTAATTAAATTATTCAGTAGGCTTGAGTCTAATCCATACCCTTTCAATTTGTTCCACATTAGGGGTCTACTAACTATGTCGAAAGCTGTTTTCAAATCAACAAAACAACAAGATAACTTATTTTTTTTATTTTAACCTGTTTCCAAATTAAATATTTTAATACTTGACAGTGCTGTATTGTGGACCTATTTTTCCTAAACCCATTCTGTAATTCACTTAAGATGTTATTTTCAGCTTCCCACTCTTGTATACTTTCCAAAATTATTCTGGTAAACATCATCTGGGAAGTATCTAGTAAACTTATGGGTCCACACATTTTGGGGTCATTTATTTTACCTTTTTTAAATATTGGACATACAATACTTCCAAGCCATGAATCTGGAAACAGATCCCCTGTATACAACTGTTAAATAATACGTGTAATATGAAAATCCACCATTGGGGAAAATACTTAAATAACTCAGCTGTTATGCCATCTGGCCCCAGAGCTTTATTATTTTTCATTTCCCAGATTGCCTTTAGTATTTCTTCTTTAGTTATCATTATAGGCTTTGGTTTTTGAACTTTTTGAGAAATATAGTCACTATTTAAATATTTATACTCCAAATAAAGTAAAGATGTAAACTGAATATCCCATTGTTGTGGTCTGACAGCCACCTCTATTTGATTTGTATATTGTTTAAAGCCATAACTTACCAGAGACCAAAATTCCTTGATATTATTAGATTTTATCGTTTGCTGTAACTCCATCCAAAGCTTATATTGAAATTTTTGTCTTTCAGTTTGTAGATTTTGCTTGTATTGTTTCCTAATTTTATTTAATTTCCAAAGATTACCTTTGTTTGGATTTGTTTTATAACTTCTCACTAGTTCTTACTCTGTTTGCTCTTATAATTAAACCATGTTCTTGGATGTTTACTTTTATTAATTTTTGTAACTGTCAATTTAGGTTTCATATACCAAAGTATATGTTTCCAGTTTTCAGTTATCTATTCTCCTTTCTGTATATTTTGTTTAAAATCCAAAATTTGATCTAAAGCCATAATTTCAGAAAAGATGTTAATTGTATCTTGAGTCCATCTGATCTTTTTAGAATTTATAATTTCCATTAAATCTGATGTCTGTGATTGCCCTGCACTTTCCCATTCAAAACCATAGTTAGTGATTCTTAATTTTAATGGAAAATGTGCTGATTCCACTCTATTAACTATTTCCATATCTAATATTAATGGAATTGCATATTGGTTTATCCAAATCAAGTCTATGGTTGATACTCCATTTGGGCCGAGGAAAGTATAGCCTCCTTCTTTGTCATTATAAGTTCTCCCATTAAGAACACAATAATCTTGTTTTTTCATTATTGCTAGCAATCTATTACTGTTTTTATTTGTCTTCCTATCATTTGCAGTTCTTACTAAACTTATTTTATTATTCATTATGTTAAGTCCTTTTAGAAGCTCATCATTTAATTTATATATCTCTTTTTCTTTACTTATCCTCACATTAAAATCTCCTAATATAATTACTGGAGTCATTTTGTATTCAATATTTAATGTTTCTAGATGTTTATCATAATCTCAAAAATGTTTACTATCATTCCTTCTATCACTTGATGGGGATATACAGATTTACTGTAATAAATTTCATGGGTGGCGTATTCAAAGCAGTTGTGCATGGCGCAACTGCAATGCACCAGCGCAACAGCAGAAATGTGCCAAAGAGTGATAGTCAATGGGAGACAATGCACAGCGCATATCACAGTGTGCCAATGCACAACCCTAATGAATGCATGCACAAGTGCAGGGGCGTAGCCATGAATAAGCTGTGCAGTGTGATATTGAACAGCAAGCCGATAGCGCAAGTGTGGAGCAACAGGGACATGCGTGGAGCAAAGCTGAGCCCATAAAAAGATGGAGCAAGCAAGGGACTGTGGCTTGCACCTTGGGGAGCAGGGGTGAGAGACAGAGAGAGAGAGAGAGAGAGCCAGTGGCTAGGCAGGACAGCAGCAGGGGTGTAAGACAGGCACATAAGCAGGAGGTGCAACAGGCAGTGGGACAGGGAGTGTGACCCTGACTGTGCCTGTGTGCATGAGCAGCCCAGTGTGTGAGTGTGTGTGTGAGAGAGATATCCATGGGAGCAGCGATGTCAGTGTGAGCCTGCGAGCCTGGACAGAGGAGTGGCCATGGGAGAACCTGGACAGGTGGGAGGCAGTGTCCACCGCTGACAAGGTTCCCATCACAGGAGTGCACCCAGTGTAGGGGCACAAGCAGCAGCACACAGCTGGGGTATCCCAGGGAGTCATCTGCTTGGGGGGGCAGGACAGGCCAGGCCATGGCCAGTGCAATCTTCCAGATGGAGGCAGTAATGAGGGGTGTGAGGAGGCAGAGTGGCATGGCCATGGAAGGTCCTGGTGGCAGTATGCCCTGAACAGGTGGTACTGTGCTCGCACCAACTTTGAACAGTACAGTGACACCAAGATTGTGGACCAGTACCACCTGAACTGGGCAATTCTGAGGCAGTTCTGTGAGCTGTGCAGTGATGAGATGCAGGCACCCACATGCCCTGTTGGTGGAGACCAAGGTCACAGCCGTCATGTGCCTACTCACCACGGGTACCTTCCAGAGACCAACAGGGGATACCACAGGCATAACCCAGTCAGCCGCATCATGGCTCCTCACACAATTCCTCAATGCACTGCTGCCACATGCTGTAGAATACATCCATTTTCCCAGCACACAGGCAGAGCGTACAGCGAACATGCAGGAGTTCCACAGGGTTGCACGCATGCCTGGCATGCTAGGGGCCATCAACTGCACCCACATAGGCATCTGCACACCACCGGGGCCAGAGGGGGTGGCCTACATCAACAGGAAGGGCTACCCCAGTGTCAACTGCCAGGTGGTGTGCGATGCCAGGGGGCACATAATCAATGTCTGTGCCACACACCCTGGTGGAGCACATGATGCCTTCATGTGGTACCAGTCAGTACTGTGCCACAGGTTTGAGAGTGGGGACTTTTCCACCGGCCACTTAGTAGGTGAGTATGCAGCTGGAATGGGCAGCCTGGCACAACAAGGCAGGGTGTGGGGGGTTGCTATGCTGGGGGTGTCAAAGGGACTGGCTGGGTAGGTGGGGAGAGCAGCCACACAGACCACCATGCTAACCCAGCATGTCCCCACACAGGTGACAGTGGATACCCACTTAGGCCCTGGCTGCTCACCCCATACCGGCGCCCGTCGACCCCAGCGCAGGAGAGTTACAAAATGGCATACGCCAGCACACGGAACATCATCGAGTGTGTGTTTGGACTGCTGAAGGCACGGTTCCATTGCCTGCACAGGTCTGGTGGTGCCCTACAGTACAGCCTCTCAAAGGCCTGCAGCCTATTCCTGGCCTGCTGTGTGCTACATAACATGGCCACAGACCGTGGGATAGCAGTCGAGGTCGAAGAGGGGAACAGCTGTGGGGACGACGTGGATGCCGGGCCAGGTGGTGATGGGCAGCCCCCCTGGATGATGGGAGCCCCAGCTGCAAAGGTTGGCCCAGCAGCACTGGGACACAATTTCAGAGGAGCACTATGGTGCACACACGTAGATGAATATGACCACATGCAGGGACCAGGGCACAGTATACAGGCATGCATGGCTGGGCCCCACAACAGACATGGCCGGAGGGCAGCGTGGATGGGCATGGGACAGGACTCCATGGAAGCACCCAGTACAGCACTGTAGACCCCACCCACACACTCTCACACACACATGCACACGGGCACCCACATGCACACACCCAGATGCCGCCAACGGGCATGTGTCAGACGCTGAACACCAGTGCACAGTGGCAGATGGTGTTGTGTGGGCATCATCATGCACATGCCACAGTGGCCAGTGGCCGGGTGGGTGTGCACAAGGTGGGCATGTTGAGTGGACCATGGATGGTATGACCCTGATATGCACACGCCATACCAATGTGCACACAGGGCTGTGGCAGGCAGCAGACAGGGAGAGTGGCAGATCATGACCGCCATGCAGTCGCACAGCCACCGCGGACACATGGACGGCCCCGCCGAGACTGCCCAGCAGACGCAGGCTGTGCGACAGCCACAGAGGGCATCTCAGACATTCCCCCAGGTGTGTCACCGAGGGAACATGACTGATCCTTTGCAGGTGTCTGCAGGCCCCGAATAGGCCCGCGCCAGGCATGCCCGGAATGCCCACAGTAGATCCCGGTGTTGACAGTGGCGGGGTTGCAAGATGCTGGGACCGAGGGGTGGAGAATGCACTCCATGGTGACTGCTGCAGACGGCCATGCACCAGGGTGGCCAGTGGTGCTAGGCCGGCCAAGACTGCAGCAGTAAGCTGATCCAGGGCTGTGGTTGTGTCCTCCCACAAGAGTGTGGCCTCGGCCAGGAGCTGTGCATAGTCCCAGTCATGCCTCCCTGTGGACTGGTGCAGCTCTGTGCAGAGTGCACGCACCCCTGCCACGACCAGCATCTGTTGCTCCACGGATGCCCGGAGTAGCCGGGTGTGCTCGGTCAGTGGGTCGACGCCCTGTGGGCATGGGCATTGTGTGAACCTGCAGGAGTTGTGTGACCCCACAGCACGGCCCCCCGCACAGGTGGAGGCTGCAGTGCAACAGCAGCGGCCACTCCACCCGGCCCCCCCTCAACTCCGTCCTGCTGCAGCCCCTCCAGCAGCTGTGTGTGTAATGGCGCCGGGGTGGCTGCACCACCACCACCGCCACACAGTATGGACTGCGCTGCACAGATGTCGCCCACCACCTTACCAGGCGTTGCAGCCAGTGGGTGGACAACCACCACCATGGCACCATCAGCGCCGCCGTGATGAGTGCATAGTATGGGTGCCTCCCCCGATCGGCCTCACCACTGTCCAGGATAACGATCATGTTGTCATCAGTCCTGGACCCCGGCCCGACCTGTGTCTCAGCAATCTGGATGCCGTGGCTGGCGTCCTGCTGGAACACTGACAGAGCCTCATCCGCAACCACGCCACAGGCATCCAATCGGATAGTGGCGATGGGCTGGCAGCGGTCCGGACACTGGACACCAGTGGAGGTGGATGGATGGTCCTCCAGGTCCAGGACCACCCCCATGGTGGTCACCCCATCCCTGCTGCTGCACGCAGGTGCTCTGGATCTGTAAAGGAACACATCCACGTTAGTGTCACCGCCACACACCCTGCCCCCCAGCACCCCTGCCCCCTCTTCCCCATGCACCGCTGTACCTACCATGCAGTGATGGGCTGCCCCCATCTAGATTCCACCACCAGGAGCACCCTAAACAGCTCTGTGCCACATGGAAGCTGCCACCAGCTCCTCCTGCAGTGTCAGCTGTGGCACTTTGGGCTGTCCAACACCCATGGCAGCATGTGCGACCTGGATGGCAGCCACCTTATCTTTTATCCTCCTCCGGTCATGCCCACCTTCTTTTTTGCACTCCTGTGCTGACCTCTGATGGCTGCCCTGCTGGTTCACAGCCCTGGCCACTCCCTCCCATGCAGCCGCCCTGGCCTGCGGGGTGCCTGTGGAGCCACTCAGGAGGGCCTCCTGGTCCAGGTATGCGTCGAAGAGGGCATCACTCTCTGCCTTCTTGAAGTTGGGCCTGTGCCTCTGTGCAGGCCCCTGCTCCTCAACCTCCTCGTGTTCTGACATGCTTGATCCTGTGGGTATGGACATGTGGTTAGTGATGGATGCCACACACAACGCCCCTCCAATCCACTGTCCTGACATGCCCACCACCTGGTGTCTTACCTCTGAAGGATGCAATACTGGTCTGGTGCCTGTGTAGTCCCAAGATGCCTTTATAGCACATCACATGCAAATTAGGGAATGCGCAACTGTAATGAGTTGCAAATGCCTCTGATGTGCCGTGGCTATGCTGATCAGCCCATCTGCATATTCCTGCTGAATATCGCAGAATTGCACATGGCACATTGGGGATGCACATGCACAAGCCAAGGCGCAACTGTATGACGTGCGCAGTAGGCCTGACGGTGCGCATGCATGCACTGACGTCGCATATATCAGTGGCGCATCTGACGCATAGTGCGCCATATGTGGTACAGTGCTGTGCCGCTATTGGGCTTGTGGTGCTCATGCGCTGTATGCCCTAGGGTGCCCATGCACCATTGGCACATGGACCATGGGGCATACAAGACCCTATTGCCCACCATGCAAGGTGTGCCCTATCGCGCTGTCGCTCATGGTGTGCATGCCGACCTTTGACCTTATGAGTGTCCTTTGACCCTCCCGGTGCCTGCGCCACCCCAGCTGTATCACGCAGCACTGAGGCATACGTGATTGGAGATGGCATTGCATCGCCGAGCGAGTCATGCACCCACAACACATGTGGCTCGTGCGCTACCGGTCGCCATTTTGGATTACCAGTGCAGATAGCTGCATGCCACACAGGAGCACAGTGAGGGCACCAAATTGGAGCCAGGTTGAGCTGGTCAACCTGGTGGTACTGGTAGAGCCACATGTTGACTCTCTGTATGGGCAGGTGCCCCTGGACCGGCCCCGCACTGAGGTGTGGCAGGAGATGGCCGAGGGGCTGGAGGAGGCCACAGGGGCCCAGTGTAGCAGGGAGCAGTGCCACCACAGATATGGAGACCTGTGGTGGAGGGATCCCAACTGGCTGAGGTCACTGCTGGCACGCGTCCAGAGGGGCACCGTCCCACGGCCAGGTGAGTGCACCTTTCATCATCTGTGCCATGTCAGTGTTCTGTGGGGGTCCAGCGGGGTGTCATGCCATGCTGCAGGGGGGGCCTTGATTACACACTCTGCCAGCCGTGGCAGTGCACCATGGGTATGCTGTGCCATGGTGGTGCCACTGCGCAGGGCCATGGGGTATACTGTGCTGGAAGGGGTGGGGAGCGTGGGTTGTTGCCAGGTGCTGATGTCTGCCTCTCACTGTCTCCGTACTATGCCCTGAGGATCGGTGAAGAGCCAGGATGGTGGTTGCTACTGCCGAACATGGGCAGCCCAACAGTGGTGCATGGGCACAGGATGCTAGTCGTGTGGGAGGTGCTGCCAGTCAGGCACCAGTTGTACCACAGCATATAGGTAGGCACTCTGTCAGTGATTGTTCTTGTGTGGGGTTGGGGTGGTCCACAGCCCCCTGTGCACATGGCCATTACAGCCGTGCATCGCTGGCGGGGTCCATTGCACCATACCATACCCTTTGCACGTGTGTGTGGCTGCTGCGGGTGGACTCTGGGTGCACCCAGGTTCCAGCCATGCCACTGCCATCCCACCGCTTAGCCCTGTTGCCTGGCCACCATGGTTGCAGTGTGCTGCGCATGGGTGGTGTAGGTGTGCAGTGCTGTGCATGGCTGTGGATGGTAGGGGTGTCGGCTATTGTGGGCATGCATGCTGCAGCTGGCTGTGTGCCTTCTACAGGGCACATGTCACCACTGTCCACTGTGCATTGTGGATGGGCTATGGTCATATGGGCATGCACTCATCCATGTCCCCTCCTTTGTCCTAGGCGTCCAGTGGGTGGATGTGAACACTAGGCTCCTGGAGCGTATCCTGAGGGTCACCACGGCCACACTTCAGGTGGCGAGCATCATCAGGCAGGCCCTGTGCAGGCCACGGAGGAGACAGAGGACCAGGCACCAGCAGGACATGGACGCACGTGGGGCCCGCTGGCCTGCATCACCCTCCCTTCCCCTGATCCCCCTGCCCTTCCTCCCTTGACCCTAACCCAGCCATGTCCCCTGTCCCCCTGCCTCCCTTTCCCAGCCTACCATCTTGTTTGTGGCCTCCCTGTTTCCTGCTCCCTATCCCTGTTCATCTGTAAATAGTTGATGTTGTTTAATTTTAATACACATTTATTTTGTTAGCCATCTGTGTCTGTGTCTGCTTTGCAGCTGGCGTATGGAGCCATGCTGCAGTGGTGTGCATGGTGGCCATCTGATAAGTCTGGGGTTGACCTGTATATGTGCCTGGTGGTCTGTGCCCAGTGGCCGGTGTGTGTGCCCTGGGGCATACGTGTGCACCCTGCTAGGGTTGTGTGGCCTGTGTGTTGTGTGCTGTTGGCATGTGTGTTGTCAGCCTGGTCTAGGTGGCATGTCCCATGCCATCCTGTGGGTGTTGCCCGTGGCTGATTTCTGGTGGTCATTGGTGCCACGCAGCCTCCATGCACCACTGTGGTACGCGTGGTTGGGGCCTGCAGGCGTGCACCTGCCATGCCTCCCTCCTGTCTTCCCCTGCACCCTGGTGGTGGTCTGTCCTGCTCCTGTGGCATGCCCCCCACTGTGTCTGTTGCCCCATGTCTTGGCCCATGCACCTCTGACCCCTGCGCAGCCCATACTGTGGTCTTGCACTTGCTGGCTTGCTCCATCGCACAGCCCAGGTTGCATGATGGCACCTGCTGACTTGCTCCCTGGAGTAGCCCTTGTTGCGCTATGGCGCATCCCTGCGATATTCAGCCATCTTGCGCTGTCACTTGCCATTGTGCTTAACCTTTGAATATCGCGTTGGGGGTTCACTGGCACAGTATACTCGCACTGCGCAGCTGTTGCACCTGCCTCTGGCACATTTCTGAATATCCCACCCACATGTTTTGATGTTAGCAAGAGTGGCAAACTATTATCCATTGTGCTATCCAAAACCTTAATTTCACAATTTAGTGAAGTTGTAACATATGTTATTAATCCTCCCTTTCGGCGACCAAACTTCTTTACCTTCTCTGCTGATTTAATATAACCACTATATCCTGGTAACATTCGAGGGGTCAAATCAATTATCCATGTTTCTTGAAAACATATTATGTCTCCTGACCCAAAAACAGTTCAAAACACTATTATCTGCCCATTTACTCATTAACCCTTCAATATTCCAGGATAAAATTATTATTTGTTCATTATTTATTTGTCTAGTCCTTTCAAAATATATATGTTTTTGTCATTTATTTTGTTTATCAGTCTGTAGTCAGTTTATTCCCCATTAGCTGTTCCCAACCATTTACATCTAATAAACAGAGCCCTAGGGGATCCAACATACTTGCCTTTTCCATTACCAACATGGCCATTTTAGTTATCTCAAATTTTATGTCAATTTGAGGTAAATCATTGATTGCCTCTTTCAAGGTTATATACATTGATTGTTGCCTTAAGTCAATTTTTAATGCACAAGAAAGAAAATTAACTATCTCTTTATTTGTCCTCTAGAAAATTCCCATCCAAACAAAGAGATGGTCTTTCTTTCTGCCACTCTGTTCTGTTGTTCCTTATATTGTTCAATTACCCTCTCTAGGTCATGCAAATTATCATTCTGAGTCTCAAGTCTCTCTTCTTTTGTTAGTTTTATTTTTTGTCTAGGGACTATTTGTGGTGGCAATAAATTATATCCCTTGTTGTATAATATACTCTCCATTTCCCATATTTTGTGTGCTGTATGTTCAAATGAAGTGTATATTAGTACACGATTCTTTACTTGATTATTATTAAGTCTAGTAATACAAATATTCTTGTCTCCCTCTTTTAGATTAAGTAACTTTTTTATTATATCATATTTTCTCCCCTGCTATGGTAGACTCCGGCTTGGGGCATCCAGCCACCAGCTCTGCCCGCCCAAAGAGCTAGGTAGCTCAAACTGCACCCAGGAGGATCCGGGATGGTCGTCATGCCATCCTGCTGGAGGGCTCCCCCTCTGCCTCTACCAGCCAGGACAGCCCCGGACCCTCCCCAACAGGACTCTGCCAAAGTCCTCCGGGCAGCTCAGAGTGCAGCCATCAAGTTGCATGGTCGCGCCCAGCCATTTTCCTCTGATTGTCCCTGGAGCGCGGTCATGCAATGACATCCAGGCACAATGTGCCGACGTCCGCGGTGCTCCCCCTCTAGTGTCACCGATGCTAGTAGTGCCCCCGGGCATCCCCAGGGACTGCTACAGCATAGTGAAATTCCCCAGCCCACCCCAGGACTAGGAGAGCAGTCTGCAGACGCTCAATCCCAGTCCTCCCCTGTGAACCCTCGATGGCCCGGGCTCATTCCTGAACCCGGGTTGCCAGCGTGGTATGAGGTGTGGCTTCCAGCACCTCAACCCTCAGTGCTAGCGGGCCAGGCTTAGATGAAGTAACTTAAGTATCCAATTTGTTAAGTCCTCCTGAGTTTCTTGGTATAACACCGGGCTCCCATGTAATTCTAGTAGATATCCTCTTCCTTCTAATTTTTGTTGACAGGTCTTCTCTTTATTTCCTTTATCTACTATTAATTCCTTTGTTTTTTCTGTTTGCTCAAAAAGTTCCCTTTTTGATTGATTCTGATCTTTAGGCAAGTTACCATTGCCTATATAGGTCCCACTCACAACTGAAGCCCATGTAACTTGCCTAGTTTTGTTTTCCCTCTCTTGTTTTTTTATTTACAAGACTAGCTTGATGACAAATACTCTTTCCTTTTTCTATATCTACATTATTAAAGAGGTCATAATCATGTTTTGCATCTTTTCCCTTTTCTAGTTCTATATCGTTCATTTTATTTTTCCCCCCAAGTTTCATTCAAATTCTGTTGTACTTTATTCTCTGTGTTATTATCACGCATTTGTTTTACTTCCAAAACTAAAATTTCCCCTGCTTTTTGCATTCCCTCTTTTGTTTGTATACATTCTGTAGATTTCCTTTTCCTTAAATGTTTTCTTTTCTGATCTGTCTTTCTGATTTCATTAGTAAGGTCAATATATTCAGTTACATCATCTTTCCCTTTTTCAAATGGTGGTGGTAAGTTTACCTGACAATCTTTATTAGCTACCATCATCAACGTCATTTCTTGAGTTACTAGTATCTTGTTTTCTTATGTTACTATCCTTTATTTCATTTAGTATTAATCTATTGTGAAACCCATCCACCCTCAGTGCTTCTAGTGCTTCTTTTAATACCAAGATATTTTCTAGTATTACTATATTTGCATAATATGGATTCTTTATTATTTCCAATACTTGCCTTGATAAAGGAGCTGTTATTGTAAAATCTGCCCTGTTTTTAAAATATTTACAATTGTATTTAATCTGATCAAAATCCTGCTCTTTTGGAGGTGTTATTTCTCCTTCAGGAGAAAATACCTGAGAGGTTTCATCAGAAATGTTTTCCATCTCCCTCTTATTCTTTTAAGGAATTATGTTGATGAGTTACTGTAGCTAGTAAAGCTTGAACAGTCAACTGAACTAGAATTACTAGAATCCAGTCGTTTCATACTTCTAGGAAGTTCCTCTAGTTCCTGTATTACCCCAGAAAGCTCAATCCTTTGTGAATGTACTTGATGCCCGTCCAAGCCCTTACTGTCATCATATGTTTCAATACCTTCCTGTACACCTGCAAGTTCACTTAGATTTATTTCTAGTGCTGTTAACTGTGACAAATCAGAAATATTTGCACCCTCTTCTATTCTATTACAGGGATCTTGGGTGGACTTCAAATCATCAGAGGACTCTACAACTATATTCTTAACCTGCTTTTCTTTAGTAATAGATTCCTCCGTTTTCCTCATTATCATTTTTCCTCTTATAGTTTTATCTGAGGTTCTGGGTTTAGTCAAATTTTCTTCACTTTGCTTATCATTTTCCGTCACACTTTTAGTCGTCTCAGTTTTATCTATTAAGATTGGTGTTGAACAGTTAGTAGCTGAGACATTTATAGCTCCCCTAAAATATGATGTTATTTTAGTCTGTTTTTTATCAAGTTGATGCAGATTTGAAAATTCAAACAGATTCTGCACATTGTTCTGATTACCAGCCAATTCATTCTTTGAGTTATTTTTAACTTTGTTTTTAACTTTACTTTTCTGATGTTCCATTTTATCCTTGTTTGTATTCTTTACTTTTCTGATGTTCCATTTTATCCTTGTTTGTATTCTTCACTTGGCATTTTAAGCCACTCCTTGTACTCACCACTGTAAGATATTAGTGAGCAGTTAGTATAGTAAATCTCAAGCTATTCCCAGAATCTCAGATGCCAGGACAGATTATTAGTGAGCTCTCACTTTAAATCTCTATCACAATAACAACAGTTTTCTCTGTAGAGATTAGCAAATTTATATAGAACCCTCACAACAATAAATTAAGGAACCAAATAACCAAAAAAATTCCTATCCAATATACTTCCCTATATATTTTAACAGTTTTAATTAATTCAAACTATCTTAACTGTCTTAATCTTTCCTTGTCTTTCTTCCGAAAAGAAAATGCTTCTTTAAATGTTCTTCTCTTAATCTTCTTTTAATCAGCGTTAAAGTTCAGGAAAACATGTTGTTTAGTAACTCTTATTCCTTATCCTTTGCTTCCATCAGTCTTGGAGAAAGAGAATATGCTGTCTCCAAATAGTTCTGGTTCTGATTCTGGATCAAGGATTCCTTCAAATAAGATGAGTCAAATACCTCGTTATGTACTTCGTTATGTACATTGTTTATTTTATCTGCATGTAATAATTAAAACGGTGATAGACAAGTATAATATCTAATCTGTAATATCTTCAATAAACTCTATAGGCCTAAAAAATAAGTCTTTACGCTACTTTACAGTACTTTCCTAAAGTTTAAGGAGCAGCAATAAAACTTTATCCTTTCTACCTTATATATCTCTAATATAAATGCAAAAGTATCTTTGCTTATATCAGTAGTAAATATTTGCATAAAAGAAAAATAGAGCCAGCTCACCCATACAAGGTGGATAATATTTCCACTTCGGTCTAGAAGCTCGATATTTTATCTCCCTCTTTAATTGTGAACATATATTATTCCCAAGCTTCTGGGCTCTGTGTGTAACCTAAAAGCAGCAACAGTGCAAAATACTTTTACATTTTTGGTTTTGTACTCAATACGCCACTGCTTTTGATTTATAGTATGGTTAAAACAGCCTAAAACTTACCATGCTAAGAGTGGATTTTTGGAAAGTGTAATTTCAACTTCCTGTAGCTCCTCTTTTACGAGCTTTAAAGCTACTTTATAATGCAACAAGCCAACAGAAGACTGCAAATAAACGACTAAAACAAGAGCCTCCATTTTATCAAAGAAAAAAATACACTAATTACCGCAATTTACTGCATCTAGGTAAATCTAAAAAGTATACTCATTAACTTTCCAAGTGGCTTTTTTTCTCACTGCGTGCATTAGTTTGTTGTCTTAATATTCTTGAGTTGTTACACTAACTCACATAACCCTTATTAAATCTGGACATAAGATACAAGCAGGTTCTTTTGTGTTGTAGCTCTATGAGGTGTTCTTCAACTGACTCAGCAGCCCCAGAGAGTTTATCCCCCCAATATGTGAGTTAGTTGATATCATAAGTTATTAACTAATCACAAGCTCCTTTTTACACATGTTGCTCTCGTGCTCTTGAGTCCCTCAATTTAAAAGTTTAATAGATGCTTAATTAGAGATCCAATAGATTACTCCATCCATAAGTTAAATTAATTAAAATTACTTACCGAGGCTAACCAAGGCTAATAAAATAATTTAATCAAGTAAATTTAATAGCAATTACCTTAACTTGTTTTAAGAATCAGAAGTCTCTCCTTAGTTAATCAATCAAGTATTTTGCTTTACCAAATTAAGCACTATCAAAGCAAGTCATGGAAATCGTGGAAATTTACTGTCAAGTGTTTTATTGATTTATTTACTTGGGTCTCAGCTGGCTCTACTTTACTAACCCTGGTATCCCAAATGCCTCTTAATTTAATCTTACTAGAGATTATTGCAGTTTAAGGTTTTCAAAACAATTAATTTAAGTCGTAAATAGGATCTCTAATATCCAGAGTGAAAATTCAACCAGAGAAAAGACACAGTAATATAATCAGCAGCATACAGCATACACCACATACAATTCAGCCAATCCAATCACTTGCTAAAGCTATCTCAATGTCCGTTATTATGGTCTTTGCTTACATATAAACACAACTATTCCTTTGTGCAAAAGTACATATTACATGGAGTACAATTATATGTATAGTGTAAAAAATGTTATATATTATAACTTAAAATAGCATAAAAACGTAAATTGGTCCTGTTAAGATTGAAATTTAAAATGCTTAACACAGTAAATGATTAAAAATTGAAATTTTAAAATGCTTAACACAGTAGAAATTTTTCTAACACATCCATACAAATAGGTTTTGGCCAACCGAAAATACTGCCTTACTCAACTTAGTTGTACGAAAGATTTTATAAACTGTTCTAGCTGCTGGGTAGAGGAAGAAAGAAAAACTTTTTCTTAACTCCCTTCAAACTCCTGCAATCAGCCCTCTGCAGGGCTCACCACTAACACCCCAATTAGCTGGGGCTCCTGCCACCAACGGACTCCTTCACAGCTCCCTGGGGTGTATGGAGCACTCACAATCACGGGGAGAATTTCTTGTGCCACAAGATCGTCTGGTAAGTCCATGTGTACTAAATCCTTAGAGAAAATTAAAGCTTTTTAAAAGTTAATGCCTTCTTTTTTAGGCAACGGTGGCATACCTTTTATTAACGATTTGAAAGCCTTACACACAGTGCAGCTCTCAATGCTTCTCCACAACTCCGTAGCATGTACGACACACCTTCTTACCCAGCATCCTCTCCAATCTGACTGCAAGGCCATATTTGTAACACTATTTTCTTAGGGTAAATAGCTGGAGCTGGTGTTAGAGTAGATAATCTTTCCAATGCATGTTTAGCATAGTACAGGAGACACAAGTTAGATGTACACACGCACAATTCATGGCCACTGACTAACGAATGATAAGCCTGTAATATCAGCACCTATCAAGTAAAATAAGCAAGTACAGCTGCACTTTCCAGTAACATTATAAGCCTTGAAATGAGCTGAGGAGTATATTTTAGCCCCTCCCAAAATATTTTCTCAGCTTCTCTACACTGCTGAATAAAAAAAACAAAAACATGCTGCACCTGAAATGCAAAATAGTATGCATCAGAAAATAAACCAAAGCAGCCGCTTACAATATATTTACTCAGGACAGCCCAGAGGAGATGCAACAGCTCTTTCTAAGTAGAAGTCTTACTTCTACTGTACCTGATAAGACTGTGGGAATAACTTTTTACTTGAACAGTTGGCCCAGTGTTTGTATTTGGTGCCAAATATTTGGGTATTCAGCATTTGTAATTTGGATCCTGTAAGCTGGACACAAAATTCCTTTTCCCCCTCCCCGGGGGCCAAGGCTAGTCTCTTAGTCACCCCTTTCCCTCCCACCTATCCCTTCCCCATGGCCACAGACTTTAAAATGAAAATATGCTCCACAATGCCAGCTCATGGAAACGATGCCAGGAGCCAATTATATAATTTCTATGACACCTTCCTTCCTAGCCAGAACCCACTAGTGTCCAGAATACTGTTATAGAAACATAGAAACATAGAAGTTGACAGCAGATAAGGACCACAAGGCCCATCCAGTCTGCCCATTTTTTCTACCTTATGAATGTGCCATCGGCCTTTACTGTCAATGGCCTATTTATTCATACTCGTCTGTATTGCTCCCTTATGCCTATCCCATGCCTGTTTGAAGTCCTGCACTGTATTCATATCCACCACTTCCTGAGGTGGACCATTCCATGCATCCACCACTCTTTCTGTGAAAAAGGATGTCCTCACATTACCCCTTAATCGTCCTCCCTCTAATCTCATGCTGTGTCCTCTTGTCCTGCTATTTTTCTTATATTGAAATGTTAGACTCTTTCACCTTGTTAATGCCCTTAAGATTTTTGAATGTTTCGATCATATCACCTCTCTTCCTCCTTTGCCCTAGGGTATACATATTGAGCTCCGTTAATCTGTTCTCATATGTTTTCTGATGCAGCCCTAGCACCATTTTGGTTGCCCTTCTCTGGACTGCCTCCATTTTGTTAATGTCCTTGTGCAGGTGTGACCTCCAGTACTGCATGCAGTACTCCAGAAGGGGCCTAACCAGTGTCTTGTAAAGAGGAATTATTACTGCCCTCTTACAAACTGCCCTAAGGGAAGCAGGGAAGGCAGTAAGGCAGGCAAAGTCCCAAACTGAGGAAACACTAGCACGAACAGTAAAAGAAGGTGACAAGACTTTCTATAGATAACATTAGTGAAAGGAGAAAGTCCAGAGGGGGTATTGCTAAGCTTAATGGAGAAAAGGGAGCATGTGAGGAGGAGGACCCTGTAAAAGCATCTATCCTAAATAGATACTTTTGCTCAGTATTTACTGAAGAGAAGGTAGTGCAGGGCCCGCAGCTCAGCACCATGGACACAGGGGGGAAGGAGGTGAGCACTACTCCCTTCACAAAAGAAAGGGTCCTACAAGAGCTTGCTAAGCTCAGGGTGGATAAGGCAATGGGACATGATGGCATACATCCCAGGTTACTTAAGGAGCTAAGGGTGGAACTAGCAGAGCCATTAGCAGAACTGTTTAGTGAGTCTCTGAGCACAGAAGAGGTCCCAGAAGACTGGAGAAGGGTTCATGTGATCCCGCTCCACAAGAGTGGCAACAGGGAGGAGGCAGGGAACTACAAACCAGTCAGTCTTACCTCAGTAATGGGCAAGATTATGGAGGCACTCCTTAAGGAAAGGATAGTGCAATACCTGGAATCCATAGGGGCATAGGATCCAAGACAGCATGGGTTTACAAAGGAAGGTCCTGTCAAACTAATCTCATAGTTTTCTTTGACTGGGTAACCAAGTGGTGGACCAAGGGGGAGCAGTTGATGTCGCCTACCTTGACTTCAGCAAAGCTTTGACACTGTTCCACATAGAAGATTGATAAATAAGCTGGGTAGGCTCAGGGTGGGTCATAAGTTGGTCAACTGGGTGGCAAACTGGTTGCGGGCAGAAAACAGAGAGTGGTGGTAAATGGTATACAGTCTGAAGAGATGCAAGTCACAAGTGGGTACCTCAGGGATCAGTCCTGGGCCAGTCCTCTTCAACATCTTCATTAGTGACCTTGCAGATGGACTAGAGGGTAAGGCTTGTCTGTTTGCAGATGACACCAAGGTCTGCAACAGAGTAGATGATCCAGATAGGGTGGGCAGAATGAGAAGAGATCTGGATAAACTAGCAAAATGGTCAGAAGAGTGGCAACTGGGATTTAATGCAAGAAGTGCAAGATCATGCACATAGGGAAGAGAAACCCTGAAGCCACCTATAGGCTGGGAGGAGTTGCTAGCAGTCACAAAGGAAGAAAGAGACTTGGGCATCATCATCACTGATGACCTGAAATCATCAAGCAGACCTCTAAAGCAGTAGGTAAGGCTAGGGGGGGTTGTGAGGGTGTATTAGTAGGGGTATCACAAGTCGTAGAGGGGTAATAATCCCTCTTTACAAGACACTGGTTAGCCCTATCTGGAGTACTGCATGCAGTATTGGAGGCCACACCTTCACAAGGACATTAACAAATTGAGGCAGTCCAGAAGGGCAGCCAAAATGGTGCAGGGACTGCATCAGAAGACATATGAGGACAGATTAACAGGCTCAATATGTATACCCTTGAGCAAAGGGAGAGAGGTGATATGATCGAGGCATTCAAACACCTTAAGGGCATTAACAAGGTGAAAGAGTAACATGTTTAAATATAAGAAAAATAGCAGGACAAGAGGACACAGCATGAGATTAGAGGGCCGATTAAGGGGAATGTGGAAATTCTTTTCACAGAAAGGGTGGTGGATGCATGGAATGGCCTACCTCAAAAGTGGTGGCTATGAATACAGTGCAGGGCTTCAAACAGGCATGGGATAGGCATAAGGGCAATACAAATGAGTATGAATAGATAGGCCACTGACAGAGCAAAGGCCGATAGCACTTTTATAAGGTAGAAAAAGAAATGGGCAGACTGGATGGGCCTTGCGGTCCTTATCTGCCATCAACTTCTATGTTTCTATGTTTCTATGTTACAACTTGTGATACCCCTACTAATACATCCCAACATCCCTCTAGCCTTACCTACTGCTTTAGTGGTCTGCTTGGATGATTTCAGGTCATCTGTGATGATGATGCCCAAGTCTCTTTCTTCCCTTGTGATTGCCAGCAACTCCCTTTCCAACATATAGGTAGCTTAAGGGTTTCTCTTCACTATGTACATGATCTTGCACTTCTGTGCATTAAACCCCAGTTGCCACTCTTCAGACCATTTTGCCAGTTTTTCCAGATCTCTTCTCATTCTGCCCACCCCATCTGGATCATCTACTCTGTTGCAGATCTTGGTGTAATCTGGAAACAGGCAAACCTTACCCTCCAGTCCATCTGTAATGTCACTGATGAAGATATTGAAGAGGACTGACCCCAGGACTGATCCCTGAGGTACCCCACTTGTGACTTGCATCTCTTCTGACTGTATACCATTTACCACCACTCTCTGTTTTCTGCCGACCAAACCGTTTGCCACCCAGTTGACCAACTTCTGACCCACCCGGAGCCTAACCAGCATATTAATCAATCTTCTATGTGGAATAGTTGAGCAAGCTCACCATCTGCGACTGTGGCTACCTGCACAGCCAGCCACAGTCACCATTTCCAGCCCATCTGCCCAAAGATCTGAACAAGTTCCTGTGCCTTGAGCAAGCTCACCATCTATGACCATGGCTACCTGCACAGCCAGCCACAGTCACCATTTCCAGCCCATCTGCCCAAAGATCTGAACAAGATAGGCTCCTGCCCGACTGAAAGGCTCCAAAGCCGCTGCTCCCATAGACGCATTCCAGCTGCTTTCGGACACTAATTGGACATTTTGGCACTGGGAGCAGCTCTTCATTGGACTGCACTGACTTCTGTACTTAGCCTGCTCATTTCTAAATTGGACTTGTCCTCTTACTTGATTTTTGACCCACCCACCCCTCTCCTCAATTAAATACACTAAAACTCCACCCTATCTACCTGCTTCCACCTATTGGCTTCTTTGTGTTAGTAAACCCTCCAGCCTCTCATCTGTCACCATGTTTCTATTCCAGACCAGGAAGCTACTCCTTCTGAGTTCCATTATGGCCTGTTTCCATCTATTCAAACCGTTTCCTTCCAGCATGGTTACTTCTTCCCCTATCCAGGCACCTTTCCTGCTCTCATCCCCCAACAACCCTCCTCCTCTCCCTTTAACCAGGCCCTTCCCATACCTTCAGTATTTTGCCTTCACCCATCATGAAAAAAACAATCCTGCTAGTCTCACAGAGCAAGCATTTTTCTAAGTCACCCTTCCTCTGTCCCCCCTCTAGTCGATCTAGGCTATGTTTGTTCCTCTTGTCAAGTGACATTGAACTGAACCCCAGCCCCCGCATGAACGCCAAGTAAAATCTCTTTACCTCGTGCCCTTACTGGTCAAACATAAAAGGGCTCAAGATTGTCCATATGAATGTGCAAAGCATCAGGCATAAAATGGCTGAACTGGAGGCCTGGGATCTTCACTACAAACCAAATGTCCTCTGTATTACTGAGACCTTGTTAAAACCTT
Organism: Neoceratodus forsteri; assembly: GCA_016271365.2. Taxonomy (NCBI): domain Eukaryota; kingdom Metazoa; phylum Chordata; order Ceratodontiformes; family Ceratodontidae; genus Neoceratodus; species Neoceratodus forsteri. The sequence goes on from CM057456.1 coordinate 965,488,146, forward strand.
CAGTCCTAACACATGAGGTCTCACTACCCAGCTTCTCCTCTTTTAGACAGGATCGACCTACCAAGAGAGGTGGGGGTGTACTGATATACATCAAGACTGAGTTGGATGTTAGTGAGCTTAATGATATATGGTTCAACCCTAATATTGAGCAGTTATTTATCTCAATTACCCTTGGTCGAGTCTTACGCCTAACTATAGGATGTGTTTACCTGCCCCCCAGGACTGCTTCAGCATCCTTTTCAGACCTCCTCTCCTGTCTCGACTCTGTCCCCCCTATTGATACCATACTCAGTGGTGATGTCAATCTTGATTGGATGAGACCAAATTATTCCCAATAGCTAGGTGCTCTCACGGATGCCAAAATTGAGCAACTAATTGATCAGCCAACCAGGCTTAATCAAAAATCTAGAAACCACAGTCTTCTGGATTGGATGATCACCAACAAAAAGTCCCATATCAAAATCACAGGGACACTTGCTGATGCGCTCAGTGACCACTGTCCCACTTTCTGTGTTTGGAAAAACAACTTCCCTCACACACCTCCTAAACTTATTAAGTCAAGAGATCTATCTAATTTCAGCCACATGGCTTTTCAGCAAAGCCTGGCTTCTGTCGATTGGTCCCCCATCACCTCCCTCCCTTCCTAATATAAATCAAGCCCTAGAATACATCATTACCACCTTTAATGCAATCCTATACTCCCATGCTCCCTACAAACTGGTGTGCCAAAGGTACTTATCCCCCCTGGCTCTCTTAGGGCCTGAGGCATCTAATATGCTCCAGGGACAAAGCTTGGAAGTAATTTAAGAAATTGAGTCTACAATTGGACTGGATTATCTACCGCCAACTAAGGAATACATGCAAGGCCAAAACTAATAAATCAAAGAGGAACTATATGCTTTCTATACAAGGTTCAAGTCTCTCCAACAACAAAAGTTTTTGGACTCAAATAAATGCCCTCTTCAAGGGCAACAGGAGGAGCATCCCCATACCATGAATCCGAATGGCAACTTAACACATTCACCTCTGGAGACAGCCTCCGGTTTTAGTCATTTCTTCACTGACCTAGGAGTGTAAAAAGCGGGTTTACCAACTTCCCACTCTGCTCCACTCCACTCGCCTCTTCTGCCTCTTGTCCACTCTTCCACTTAAAACTCACCTCAACTGTGAAAGTCCTCAAACTCCTCTCGGGCCTCAATCCTGATAGTTCTCTGAGATTTGACTCTCTGCCACCTAAATTCCTCAGAATTGGAGCCCCCGCACTTGCTCGGCTGATCGCACAGTTAATTAACAGATCCTTCCTAACCCAATCAATCCCCGACAAATGGAAAACTGCAATCGTTGTCCCAATTCATAAAACCGGCCCAGCAAAACTTATAGGGAACTACCGACCTATATCTATCCTTTCTCCTATTGCCAAGATATAGGAAAGAATTATATACAACCAACTCTACTCTTTTCTCGAGCAAACCAGTGCCCTCACCAAATATCAACATGGCTTTCAAAAATCACATGGGTCTGAATCCGCCCTTCTGAAGGTCACCCCAGATTTATATCAGGCCATGGATCTTGGACAGGTCACAGGGGCTGTCTTTATTGACCTTACGAAGGCCTTTGATCTAGTTAAGGACCCACTCCTCCTCTCAAAGCTCCATTGTCTCAGCCTTGATTCCACCTCTCTGACCTGGTTCTCTAACTACCTACCCGGTAGGTCACAATGTGTTAAATGGTCTGGTGTTCACTCCTCATCTCCCATCACTGATGGGGCCCCTCAAGGGTTAGTCCTTGGGCCCCTCCTATTCTCCATCTTTATCAATGAGCTGCCTATGAACTGTGGTGGGGCCTCGGTCCAGCTATATGCAGCCGATGCCATTCTATATAGGTCTAACACCAATGTCTCTTCCATTAAGGCTGACCTTCAATATGATTTCCAGAAGTTGGAATACTGGTTGAAGGAGAATCTGTTGGTCCTGAATTAAAAAAAAACTAAAACCATGCTGTTCCGTCACACCTCCTTCGATATAACTTCACAGCCCCCGGTAATCCACACCTTCTCTGGTGAGCCACTAGAAGAAGTGAGCACCATCAGATACCTGGGACTGACTCTGGATGTGCATCTGTCCCTTGAATCACACACAACAAATGTCATCAAGGTAACAAACCAAAAACTTGGTCTCTTATACCGCGTTGCCCCCTATCTCTCACTCCATGTTCAAAAGACCGTTGCCTCAACTACTCTTCTCTGCTGCCCCTATCACTCACTCAGCCAGGACCCCTATCCAGGCAAAACTTAAGCAGGCCTATCACAGTGTTGCCTGCTTCATGGCCCACTTCCACTCTCGGGCACACCACTGCGATGTTCTCCACATATTGAATTGGCTGTCCTTCGAGGCCAAAATGGATTTCCCAGTACTATGTACTGTCTTTAAACTAATCCATCTTCCCTCCTCTCCTCCCATCCTCTCCAATCTCCTCTCACTGAAATCCTTCTCTAGGACACTTAGATCCTCTCCTCTCCCAATATTAAATATCCCCAACCCTGCTTAGCCATAGGCCACAGATCCTTCCATGTTGCTGCACCTCAAAAATGGAATAAACTCCCGCACACATTACTCTCCTGCACTTCTCTTCCTCGCTTGAAGAGACTCTACAAGGAAATCTTCTTTCCTCCTCCTACTTGCAGATGTCACTAATTTGCAATACCTCTACTGCCTTCCCACTTTTCTACCTTTCTTCCTCACCCCTGCTCTCCCCACTATCTTCCCCCACTCTCTCCCCCTCCGGCTCATATTCTCTTCTGCTACACTGCAGGCTAAGTTCCAACCTACTATACTTTAGGAGGAGACTGAAACTCCCCCACCAGTATGAACTTGATGTTTGATTTAATATTTTGTATGTACTTTAATTGTCTATTGTCCACTGTTTATTTGCACTTTTTAATTGTTAATTGCTTTATATGCTAACGCTGAAGAAGTGTCTGCGCATACTCCCCTTTTACTTGTGCTCGTTAAGTGTCTGCATACACTTCCTTTTGCTCACCTTGTTACCTCTCCCCTGGGTCACCCCTGAAAAAGGGACCTTGTCTCAGTGGGCCCACCCAGTTACCAAAATTCAAATAAATAAATAAATAGTATCGAAAGCTTTGCTGAAGTCAAGGTAGGTGACATCAACTGCACCCCTTTGGTCCATCACTCTGGTTACCCAGTCAAAGAAATCTATGAGATCACTTTGACAGGACCTTCCTGTTGTAAACCCGTGCTGTCTTGAATTATGTGCTCCAATGGATTCCAGGTGTTGCACTATCCTTTCCTTAAGGAGTGCCTCCATAATCTTGTCCACTACTGAGGTAAGGTCTGTAATTCCCTGCCTCCTCCCTGTTGCCACTCTTGTGGAGCGGGATCACATGAGCCCTTCTCCAGTCTTCTGGGACCCCTCCTGTGCTCAGAGACTCACTAAACAGTTCTGCTAATGGCTCTGCTAGTTGCACCCTTAGCTTCTTTAGTACCCTGGGATGTATGCCATCAGGTCCTATTGCCTTGTCCACCCTGAGCTTAGCGTGCTCTTGTAGGACCCCTTTTTGTGAAGGGACTTATGCGCATCTTCCTCCTCCCTATGTCCATGGTGCTGAGCTGTGGGCCCTGCTCTACCTTCTCCTCAGTAAATACTGAGCAGAAGTATCTATTTAGTGAGGGGAGCACTGAGCAGCCAGCAGTTATAATACTTTATGAAATGGGTCCTAAAATATAAGCAACCTGATTGGCTACTACCTGTATGCTAAAGTGCCTAACTCACAGGAAAAAGACCCATTGGGCATGGATACCAGTGATACTGCACACAATTCTCCCCCGAGAAAAAACTGCAGCCATCTTTGATTCTACCAACTGTGCTCGCTCTCCTCCTAAATGGCTGACCCGATGGACGTTCGATATGTTCATCCCTTACCCTTCACTATTCCTGGTTTTTAAATATTTTTATTTTTTTAAACACATACAAAAAAAAGCATGCCACACTCTATCCCCAGCCTGCCTGCCCACTGCTCGCTATACCAGCTGTGCTCATTCTCATCCTAAATGGCCGACCTGATGGACGCTCGACCTGTCCACTCACTCTGCCAGTTGCTAGCTGCTCAGTACTCCCCTCAGCAACCTCCTCACTTTCCAGTTTATTCATTTTTTGTCCGTTCAAATGGTTCTAGCTGTTTCTTTTAAAGATACTTTCCACATTATCTGCTTTATTTCCACAGACCGCACTGGCGTTTCTCTGCAACACAACCACAATGTTCTCCCTGGTGCCCTAACATACATAAATCATTACCAAAGAAACAAAACAAAATACCATTATTTTTTCTTCAAAATGTTTAATATTAAACCAAATAGGAGTGCTGCTGGTTGTTTGCAGGGTTGGTACTGCCATGACAACTAACTGGGCAAAAGAAAAAATAAGGAAGCCTTACTAGGACAAAAGTCCTTTAGTAAACAACAGCAAAAATTCAACTGAAACCGGAGGAACTATTTTATTGAAAATTAAGACAAACATTTAAGTTTTCTGTTACATAATACTATGCATTTTGGGTATCACATGCATCAACAATTCAGTTGGCCATTTCCTAAGTGCAATAAGCCACTCCAGGTGTGTGTGTGTGTGTGTGTGTGTGTGTGTTAGACACTTTAACACATGGCTAGAAGGCTGCACGCACTCAGCTTGCAGCCTCATGCCTCACTATGCCTCCTAGCCATGTGTTAAAGTGTCTAACACACATCCTGTCATGTCTTATTGCTTACTTGTCCACCACATGAATCCATCATTTTTGAGGTGGTACAGTTGTATAGATATCCAGCTTGTAAGACATTTCCCTGTCCTGCAGCACACCTGCTCTATAGCAGAATGCAGCTGTCAATGGAGCGAGTAGGTGCTTGATCAGGAAGGCGAGGAGATGTAACTGAGTCATTGGTGATGCTATGCAGACTGCATGGTTAGTCTGCTGAGTGTCCCTAATGACATTATTGCACTGTCACCTTCCTCCCAATCATGCACCCACTCACTCCATTGGCTTTTCCATTCTACTATGGAGTGGACACACTAGTAGTACTAGTAGTAGTAGTAGCAGTAGTAGTATAGTTTATTTTGTGCACCCTTCCCCGTATGCTCAGGGCACCCTTACAAAATATAAACAACAGCATTAGGACACAACATACACAAAACTCATAATACAATACACATAAAATCAATAATGACAACCCTTTAAAATTCCATACAAGCCAATTCCTAAGCTGTCTAGTGGTTTAAATACATTCCTCAGGCACCAGAGGCCTGTTGGAAGAGAAATTTTTTAAGATGTTTTTCAAGTACCTCTATGGAAGGTGCCTCCTGGAGGTACCCCGGCAACGAGTTCCAAAGGACTGAGGCAGCAGCCTGGAATACCCGTTCCTTGGAAGAGTTCAACCTAGCTCTAGGGACCTCCAGGAGGGCCTCCCCTGCTGATCTAAGAGAGCAACTCATGATGTAGGGATGCAGAATCTCCTTCAGGTAACCCGGACCCAACCTATGTAGGGCCTTATAGTTCAAAATACCTATTTTAAGGGTGATGCGCCAGCACACTGACAGCCAATGCAGTTCACATAGCACTGGTGTAATATGACTGAACCTTGAATGTCCAGTCAATAACCAGCCTGCTGTATTCTGAAAAAGCTGTAGGTGCCACATTGCACCTCCTCTGACCCAGAGGTTGAGTGCATTACAGTACTCAAGCCTCGAGGTGACAAATGAAATGCATGTACCAGTGTGGCCAGGTCATCAGTGGGTATAAGGGATTTAATTCAGGTGATGTTCCGGAGATGGTGAAAAAATGGTCCAGCCAACAGCCAACACCTGAGCTTCAAGTGTCAGCTCATTGTTCAGAACAACACCCAAATTCTTCACCTTAGGGGAGCCCTCCAGTTCAGTTGGAACAATAAAAAGCCCCAACCTGTCCCCAGAGGCCCCCACTCCCCCCCTTCCCCCTTCGACCTGGCTCAACCACCGGCACTTCAGTCTTCCCCGGGTTAAGTCCCAGCCAGTTTAATGATGTCCAAGCCCAGATCTCGGACAAGCAATTATTCAGAACGTTGACTGCATCAGATCTCCCAGGTGTGAAGGACAGGTAGAGCTGAGTATCATCAGCATAGCAATGAAAACTCAGTTCATACCACCTTAAGACCTTGCCCAGGGGCAGCACATACACTGCGAACAACATGGGGGAGAGGACAGAGCCTTGGGGGGTACTCCACAGGGAAAGGCCATCGGGCCTGAGGAATAATTCCCCAGTACCACCCTCTGAGACCTGTCCCTGAGAAAGAACTTGAATCAGCTGATGACCTTGAGTTCTACATAGTCCCTCAGTCTGTCCAACAACATCCCATGGTCCACAGTGTCAAATGCTGATGTGAGATTGAGGAGAATGAGAATCAATCACTCTCCTCTATCCCTCACCCTGAGCAGATCATTCAACACCTTAACCAGTATGTTCTCCATACTGTACATAGCCCTAAAACTGGACTTGAATGGTTCATAAATCTGGAAGTCTGTGAGGTAACTCTTGAGCTGTTCACGACCACCTTCTCAAGAACCTTCCCTAAAAAGAGGAGGTTCAAGATAGGCCAGTAATTCACCAAGATGTTGGGGTCCAGAGATGGTTTTGCTAACAGGGGCTTCACTAGAGCTTGTTTAATGGATTCTGGGAAGACCCCCACTGCAAGGTAGCTCCTGACAATCTCGGAAAAAAATAGACCCAGGGCCCCGATGCAACTAACAAGCAATTGCATCAGGCCCAGGTCAAGGTCACAGAATGTTGGTTTAAACCCTGAGATCACCCCACAGACCTCCAACATCATCACCGGTCAGAGCTCTCCCCAGGGAGACCAAGCCCATCTGCCCACCCAAGGTCCACCACTGCTGAATGATGGTACTCTGCTTGGAGAAATCCCAGCCCTAACGGAGTACACTGTGTATGAGAAGAACCAAGCAAACCCCTCACACTTATGAGCTGAAAAAGCTCTAATGGGTTCCAGACAGGCCGGATGTAATAGCCTGTCTACAACCCGAAAGAGCTGAACCGGTTGATTCTTCCCAGCTGCAATTATGCTACACATAAAAGCTGCCTTTTTTAGATGATTGCATGCTGATACTCATCATAATGAGCAATCAGAACCAGCTTGTCCTCCTGAGGCCTGGTCTTCCTCCAACGCCTCTCAAACCTCTGCCCCCTGGTTCTGAGCATCCTCAACTCACCATCAAACCAAGGCAAGCCAAGGTGCAAACCAGCGGGCATACACGGATCAGTGTCAGATGATCCAGGGCCTCCATGACAGTCCTATTATAGGCAGTCACGGCATTCCCTGGACTGTCCATGCAAGCCTCCAGCACAGACAAAACATTCAGTTCCGCCAACAGTTCCTCTGATCGCAACCCTTTCAAAGGGTAGAAATTAACCATTTCCACAAGGGAAGGGACATTCAGAAGATGAACCTGGCAGTGCAATGATCTGACCAAATGACTGCATCTGTGTCAGTTTCGAGCCCCAGGGAGAACATTAGATTGAGCGCATGCCCGGAGCAGTGGGTCCCAGCTGTGGTCTCAAGAGTAAGGCCCAGAGCCTCCACACTACAGGCGAAGGACTGACTGGCTAGCCAGATTTCTATACAACTAACCCACCCCCCACCAAAAATCATAGATCGGTTCAGGATGGAGTGGCAAAGTATCATAACAGTACTTTAGGGAGTGGGGATCTGGGTAGGGACAGGGTGTTATGGAAATTATGCTATAGGTCCTGGCAAATTGACAAGAACATGCATTGTGGAGCATGTTTTTAATTTTCAAGTCCTGGACCATTGGGAAGAGGAATGTGGTGGGAAACACTGGAATGGGGAAGGGGGCAACAGGCAGACTAGTTCTGGTCACCTTGGGAGGGTTATTTTTTTCACATTGTTGTTTCATTTAAAGCAGCAGTATTACGGAAAAAAAAATTGCGCTTTTTTTGACAGTTTATTCCCTGTGCCCTGCTAATCATATACCTGGTACTCTTTCTTGCCGGCATCGTACTATCGCCGAGTAATTTGCTCCGTTATTCTCTGCTTTTGTTTACATTTCTGCCATTAAGCATGTTGCACTGGAACCCCCTCTGCTGCCAACTGCACATGTGAATGACTTGCAGGGACATCAGGAATGGTCAGCAGAGGGTCCCTTTGCTGTTGTCAAAAGACGTGATGTGACCTGTAGAAAAAGCATAGATGAAAATTAGTCAGCCACCATATTTGCTGTAGTGGTACAACAATTCAAATAAATTGCAAATATCTAAAAACTAAAGATGACTGAAAAAAAAACATTTACAGGTATGGAAACTGGAACTTTGGCAGCATACTTACAGCCGAAAAACAGAATTTTGATAGCTCACTTCCTGATTTCGTACTACTGCTGCTTTAACATTATGCAGCCCCAACATGACACCATGTACCAGCGGGCTACTACCCCTGCCTGGGTGGCCAAAAACCAGGTTAAGGGCCCTGGATTCTATTCTTGATGTACTAAGGGTTCTTCCCCAAAATAACAATAAAATAGTGCGGTGCCTCCACCCAGAGTAAAATTATAAGTGAGTCAGATATTTGCATGGTACAACCCCTTGGGATGTTGTACCCACCCACTTCCCCATCTAGTCACCCACACATGGATTACCATACACCAGAAACCAGATTTTCAATACTTTAGAATTATTGACTCAAACTAATAATATGCTCACGACCGCTTTTAACAGTAACAACCATACATCTTTTATTATGAGGAAAGAGGATTGGGAAAATAGAGAAAATAGTGGCAATTTGAATATGCAAACAGTGGCAATAACAGTGCCCCTCTTCCAACAGCACATAAGCCTTCCTCCCCACTGGTACCAGTGCTCCTTTTAGTCTGTCTGAGTACCCAGGTTAAAGTGCAAGCCTACTCATTGCCGCTGGTTGGCTGGTGTTGAGGCCATTAGAACCACTTTGTAACTGTAGGTTTTAACAGCTTTAAACTTGTAGGCAACTATACACTAGACCCCCTGGTCAGGGCAAGCCCTGTGTTACTCACGGTTATGAAGTCACCGGTTTTCAAGTTCTGGCACAGTGGTTTTAAGCAGGAAGAACAACTACAGCATGGAGCAGCAAGGCAGGTGGACAGCAAGACTAGCTAGATGATGAGGCAGGAGCTGGCAGATTGTCACCTTCTGCTTTGCTTGACTACAGGAGCACTGCACAAGGTTTTCTGGTCCAAAAAGAGAGCCCAGCCCCAAGGAATGACTCCACAATCCAACTCCCCAAGGGGGTCAAGAATGCCCTAGCACTCAGGCGCACGCCTGTGGCTCCCTGCATCCCAATCCACCCCACTTGATAAGGGTTGGTAAATCCCTTACCTGGCTCCAGAGTGGCCTGAGCACAAACACTTCAGCATACAACTCCAGGTGGCTTCAGGCTGGATAGCACACAGTCTCTTAGCAGAGAGCCCCAGGTTTCAAACAGCAGGCTTTCATAATATTCGCTGGCTTCCTGGCATAGGAGCATCTGCAGGCTTCTTTCCACTTCTGGATTCAGCTTTAAGCCCAACTAAGCAATGGCAATCTCTTTTCTTTTTACTGGCATTCAGACAAATTTGGATACCATTGGCATCTTCAACCACACGGCCAGCATAGCAGCCGTGGTCCTTTCATATCCGGAACACAGTCTCTGCAACTGCACTGGAAACACAAGTCCAGAGGCTCAGGTACATCCCTTGAGCTTCAACAGAAAACCATGAACCTTGTGCCAAAGGCACACCTTTTACTCAAACAGACCCATGATACTGGACATCACTTTCCTTACCATACTGTAATCCCTTACCACCTGAAATCCCTCCTGCTGTTATTGTATGCAAGTAAGCAAATTGTATTCCAATATTGTAACATTTCTCTGTATTCTATCCCATTGTTTCCTACACCCCCAGGTCACACCGGGAGACGGGCAACTTGTTGCTCAGCGTGTCTTCCTGGTGAAACATTTCAATAAATAAATAAATAAAAACACTGTGCAGGTGCTCACTGAAACAGAAGAGAAGGTCTCTCTTCTCACTTGTAGCATTACCAGTGGAGATTTAGGCAAATCTCCCAACCATGAACAAGATGCTCGTCACATCTTTGCAGTCATTCATCACACTTCAGCTTCTCATAAGCAAGCACTGGCGAGCTCCTTTCCCCAGGGTGACTCGCATACCATTTTTCATAAACCAGGACTATCCATGGTCGTTCTTTTAGACAAATGTGCACCTCCCTCTCTCTCCATGATACTGAGTCAACACAGGGTAACAGACAGAATTGAGCACCTCCTGGAACGAGTGGCTACTGGCTCCCAAGCAGGTCTCCCCCTTACTGGAAATTCACAGAATTGCTTTCTCACTTAAAAACATTCTAATTCTAGGCAGCACTCTCACTGCTGAAGTGTAGCTTCTTTGCTGCCCTCTCAGAGCTGAAGTCGCAGGTCATTTCAGCGTTCTCTCTCTGCTGAGGTTGCAGGTACTTGAAGCTCTCATAACTGCAGGCAGGACTTTTACAGCTCTCTCACAGCAGAAGTCACAAGTCATGATTCCTTAGACAAATTTCTCCAAATGTGGAAAGGTAACACACAGGTCCTGGAGGACAGGTAGCTGGAAACCCCCAGGCAGGCCTCTCTTGAACCTTGTAGCCACATTTCTCTAGCTAGGGGCCAGAGCCTCCCTCCCTCCCTGTGGAGTGGCTCCCACTGAACTGAGCCCAGAACCAAAAGTCTCTTGGGTTTGGGGAGCTTTCTGCAGTTCCTGATTGGTTGAAACATGTGTCCCTTTGCAAAATTAATATTCATCAGGCTCCTTCAACACCTGATTGGCTCTTTAAATAGGCACCGAGAATTGTCCCTGTTTTTCCCCCTCATAAGGCTTTTGCACAGTCTCACAAGTCCTAGGCAAAATCCTGGCCTTCCGACTGGCTAATATACATACATGTCCCAATTTTCAGACTCTGGTGCAGACAGAATGAACATTTTCACTTATTAAATTCCCCACTGTCTGTTAGCAGTCCCTGTGCCCTATCACACCACTGCAGAGTTTAAATTTTTTATTTAGCCCCCTGCCTGTTGCTGCAACTGAAATACACCCTCCCCAGGCAGCAGGCAGGCTCACTCATTAATATTCATATTGCATCATTAATATTTATGAGGCAGATCTAAAGCATGATTGGTGATCCTCAAATAAAACATCTAGAGGCTCCTGTTATGCCTCTTCCATGTCTCCAGCCCCAACCAGCCAGACTTGGGGACTGGGAGCACCGGAGAGGCTTCTGGATAGCCGCAAAAGCAGCAAGAAAATGCGTTTTTGCGCAGGCCGCCAGTTGACACATTTGTGAAGAAACAGAGTGGCAGCTCCACGACTTCACTCCTCCAGACCCATTTCAAACTGATCAACCTTACAGGGGCCAGATGGAAGCTTTAGGGATACTAACAGGACTGGCCAGGTGGAGACACAGCAGGGAGAACCGGAACAACGGGAGGCATTTAAGGTACGCCCCATAAGGGTGTTACAATTATGTCTAATGAAATATTCATGAGTCTAGAGAGGCTGCTGATACTGGGTTGGCCATTAATGTCTTAGAAATGACTGATCAGCCTGCCAACTTGATGCTGTGTGGCATGTAATGTCTTAAATGTAAGACGTACAAGTGCCACACTGCTCACTCCACACTGCTCAGAGGCAAAACAAAATGGCAGAAGTAATGTGAAAAATCTCCACAACTAAGGTCATTATTGGGATTAGATTTATGATCACAAGAACAGCCTAGAAGCCAGTTCTTTCCTTGGATTAATGACCAGTTGGAGGGAAATGGCCTGAGGTGCAGCCAAGGGCCACCCATCCCCCAAATTGGTAATTAATTCCACAGAAACGAACAGCTTCTCAGTCATTATTGCTTAATTATCCCAAGTACTAGTGGTACAAATTGTACAATCTGTTGTGTATTCAACTAAATATTAGGGAACCCTAATGGTGTTTCAGAATTAAAATTCAGGGTGTTCACTCCCCTAGTACCTTTGTTTACTGCCAAGAGATAGTAGTAGTAGTAGCAGTAGTCTTTCTTGGCTTATGTTGCCCTTCCCCGGATGCTCAGGGCACCATTACAAAAGAAATAATACATAAAACATCAAAATACATAAATACTTTAAATTCCACCCAATAAATACAAATAAAGCAATCACAAAATACATATATATGAATGGTCAGACTCAATTAAACCCCAAATGCTTCCGTAAATAGAAACATTTTCAGACCCCATTTAAAGACCTCCACTGAGAGAGCCTCCCTCAAAGTCCTAGGCAATGAAATCCAAAGCACCGTTGGTGGCTGCCACCTCAAATGCCCAGTCCCCGGATGATTTTGGTCTCACCCTAGGCACTATCAGAAGGCCTTTCTTGGTGGAGCAGAGAGGATGTCCAGGAGCATGAGGATGCAAGAGCTCTGTCAGGTAGCCTGGGACCAGCCCATGCGGGGCCTTGTAGGTCAACAGACCCACTTTCACTTTAAAGGACATACACCACTGCACCAACAGCCAGTGCAGTTCACACAGCACCAGTGACACATGACAGGACCTAGAAAGGCCTGTCAGTAGCCAGAATGAAGCATTTTGCAGTAGTTGTAGGCATCGCAGTGCACCTCCCTGGATCCTCAGACATACAGCATTGCAGCAGTCTAGCGTCAAAAGTCACGAACGCATGTACCAGCATGGCCAGGACAAGGGACTTAATCCAGCTAATATTCTGTAGCTAGTAAAAACCACTCCAGACCACTGCAGCCACCTGAGCCTCCAGTGTTAGCCCATTATCCAGAATGACTCCCAGATTTTTCACTTTGGTGGAGGCTAATAACCTAGAGGGGCCCAGTCTCCCTCTTGGTGGCCTCCACTCCCCACCTTTGACCCAGCTCAACCACTAGCATTTCAGATTTCTCAGGGTTCAGTCTCAACCAGATCAATGACATTCAGGTCTGAATCTCGGACAAGCACTTATTAAGCACATTAACTGCACCCAGCGTGCCAAGTGCAAAGGACAAGTAGAGCTGAGTATCATTGGCATAACAATGAAACCCAAGCACACACTGACTAATGATCTCACCCTGGGGCAGCATATACACTACGAACAACACAGGTGACAAGGCCTAGCCCTGGGGTACTCCACAGGACAGAGCCACCATGCACGAGGAGTGTTCTCCCAACACAGCCCTCTGGATCCTGTCCTTAAGGTAGGACTCAAACCAGCTGATGTCTTTGCCGGTCAGTCCTGCATATCCCCTGAGCTGTCCAATAACAGCCCATAGTCCATAGTGTCAAATGCTGATGAGAGATCAAGAAGAACAAGAATTGATTGCCCTCTCCTGTCCCTCACCCTGAGCAAGTCATTGTGCACCCCAACTAGTGCCTCTGTGTTACGCATTGCCCTAAACCCAGACTGGAGGGTCTCGTAGATGTCAAAGGTAGTAAGGTGTGCACTGAGTTGTAGCGTGACTATCTTCTCAATAACCTTTCCCAAAAAGGGGAAGTTAGAGACAGGACAGTAATTCACCAATACATCCAGGTCCAAGGATGGCTTTTTCAACAGAGGCTTCACCAAAATGCTTTTCAGTGACTTTATAAAAAAAAACCTTCAACAAGGAACACCAGACAATCTCAGCAAACATCGAGCCCAGATGCTCCACGCAGCTCACCAGTAGTCACGCTGGGTCTGGATCCATGTTACAAAATGTTGGCCACTGCTCAGAGATCACCTCACATACCTTATTCACTGTCACCAGTCAGAACTCTTCCCCAGGACCACCGAACCCGACCCCGACTCCCAGGCTCCACCCTGCTGGGCTGTAATGGCCCATTTGGGGAAATCTTATCCCTAATGGAGGGCACCCTGTCCAAGAGAAATTGAGTGAACTTCTTGCATTTCACAGGTGAAAAGGCTCTAATGAACTCCAGAGAGGCTGGAAGTAAAGTCTGTCTACCATCCAGAAGAGCTGAACCAGTCAGTTTTTCCCCAGCAGCAATCTCCCTAGACAGAAAAGCCGCCTTCTTACAGGTGATTACTTTCTGATACTCACCATAATGAGACATAAGAACCAGTTTGTCCTCCTGGGCCCTGGACTTTCTCCAATGATGCCTCTTGGTTTTCATCACCCTCAGCTCACAGTCAAACCACAGTGAGCCAAGGCGTGACCACAGTGGGCGTACACGGGCTGGCACTAAGAGGTCAAAGGACTCAGCAATGGTCTTATTATAGGCCCTCACTCCTGCCTCCAGCCCCTCAGCACACACCTTCAACACTTCTGAGGTGTCCAGCACCAACAGTCCTTCTGGGTGAAGCCTTCTGAATGGACAGAACCAGACAACCTTCACAGGGGATGGACTACAAGGGTGGGCCCTGAAACTAAGCCTGATAGTGCAGTGATCTGACCAAATGATCAGATCAATCTCGAGATTATTAATCTCAAACCCCAGCAAGAATAGCAGCTCCAAGGTGTGGCCATGTTGGTGGGTTCCAAAAGTAATCACTTGTACAAGGCCCAGAGATTCCATACTCTGGAGAAAATCCTGAGCAAAGTGCGAGCTTTCATCATCGACCCAGTGGTGAAGCCAGGTTTGGGAGCATTTGGGAACTGGGAGGGGCCATTCAGTCAATTGTGGGCTCCACAATGGGCACTAAACAGTGAATAAAGATCATGGTGGGGCACAACTACTCACACTGGGGCAGTCAGGAGGGGTGACCACCCCCCCAGCTCCCCCTCTAGCTCCACCACTGCATTGACACAGATGTTAAAGTCACCCAGAATAAGCCATCTTGGTGACTCCAACACCCTGTCAGCAACAAAAGCTGCAATTTTCTGCAGAAACTCCCTCTCACAACTTGGAGGATGGTACACAAGGAGGATCCTGCAGCCTGCACCTGGGCCCCCATATATAGCCACACAGTCAAATAATGAGGTATTCCCTATGGGTGCACCACCAGGTTTAGTTCAGATCTAAAACAGATGGCCACCCCCTCCTCCACTACAATCCCTTCTTGGTCAGTGAACCACTGAGAACCCCACCAGGACCGACGACTCCAGTACTGGACCAGAATCATCTCCCAGCCAGCTCTTGGTGAAGCAAGCCAGGTTGACTGAAGAAACAAGATCTGCTATAAAAACAGACTTATTTCTCATTGACCTGACATTGCATAATACCATTCCAAGTGGATGAAAGGAAAAAGCTGGCCACTCAGCTGCCTGTCCTCTTGGTCTGGTGGGTTCCCTGGGTAGAGGGACTGTACATGTCTCTCCTCTCTCCAGTCCCTTTCTCCTCCCATGGTGCCTCCTGGTCCTCACAACCCCAATAGGAGCCTCCCTATCAGCCCTCAACCCATCCATACTCATCCTCCTGTTCCTCCTTCCAGTCCCTACTTCCCTATACCGCCGACACACAGCAGCAGATGTGGGGGGGGGCACAGAAGGCACATAGGCCTCTAAGTAAGGATGGGGAATAGCAAAACCTTGGTGTCTGTAGCAGGCAGCACATCCTGGGACTGCTTAATTAAAACCACACAGCACAACCCCAACACTAGAATAAATAAACCCCCGCCACACACACACTTACACGCACGCACGCACACACACACACATGCTGTTCAGCAACAACCCCCTAACTAACACAATAAACAATATTTAATATTCTTAACACACACAACCTGCCACACACACTCCCTCATGCTTCTAATAAATAAATAGTCTCTATTCAGAAACCCCCACCACCCTTCCCACCCGCAGCATAAAATATTAGGATCAAATATAAGTGCCACAGTCTGCTAGAAGTCCATTAAACTTAGTGCAAAATGCAAGCTGTAGATCTCAGTTTCAGTCTCTCTTTTCTCACAAAAGAAAAGTCACTGTTACTCCCCTTAATCAGGCTGACAGAAAAAGTCAATTTTGCAGGAACCAGTACTGCTCCCATCAGACCTGCTTCAAGTAAATGCCACAAATGTTCAGTTTCCAAATGTTCACATTACATAAAATGGGTACCGCTCTCACCAGACCTGCTTCAGCAAAGACAGCTTAAAAAAATATAATCAGCTCTGTTCTCAATCCAAAAAGATGTTGCTGCAACTTCCCAGGACAGCACCATTTATAAAACTGCAATCTTATGAGCCATCTGTCTCTCTCACTGCCAGACGACTATGCAGTCCTTCTCCCTACAATGGCCCTGCTCACAGTCTACCGAAGCAACACCAACAGTCCTCCACAGGTCAAGGGGGTTGAATTACCACTTCACTTCACACACTTTCTGTGACCTGGCGACCACTGGGGCTACAGTCAATTGCTCCATGGATTTTCGGTTGCTCCACAGGATACTAGAGCCGGCTATCAGCAAGTCGGAATGACAACTTACTGACACTCAATGCCAGCAGCTTCGGACAGTTGTAGTTATTAAGTTCAGAACTGATCAGAATGAGCTAAAAACTCAGCAATCCAAAGAAATAGTGTGGTATGGGACTCCGGGTAAACTAGCAGCCTGTGGCAGGGGACAACTTATATTCCGAGCCTAATGCTAGAAACTAACAAAAGCTAGCTCCTTTTTCTTACTACTCACTCAGTCCCTTAACTATCACTAAACCCCACTACTACCATACTAATCTAAAGTTAAGAAAATATGAGAAAAGGGACAAAATTAGATGGCTCTAAGAAACGCCAACACAAACGCTAAAACGGTGAGATGACTAATGACATGGAATTTCAAAATGACAGGGCTCCACAAACAATCATAGAGCTCCTGCCAACAGCACACCCAGTGTGGCAGCCATCTTGCTTCCCAGAAGCCAAGGTACTGAAACTCGAGGAGGTTTAGTTACTTACTTAGCTTCAAACAGTGCACCAGTGTGTAATAGGGTGGGATTAAACAGACACAAAGACAGGAGAATAATGCATAAAATAAATGCAAACTTGCGTTTATAATTTTTATTTCAAACTGAAAGTCAATATTTACAGAAAGCAAAAATAAAATTGGTGTTAAGCATCACACCCTAGTACAGTGGTGTCAGAAGTGGGATTTCTGGTGGTGTCTAGGCTGCTTGGGAGGCACTATCGGGGTACTGGATCTAGTACCCAACAGATGCAGAAGGGACAGGAGACAGTCTTTCACCTGATGAGAACAATGGCAGCGAAGACAGGAATAGCTCCTGGAACCAGATTGGATTTTAACATAAAACCCAAGAGGAAGACAGAAAAATACATCATAGAGGACATCGAAGAGGATTTACAGGAACCAAGGAAGATGGACATCCCAGAAGACACTAGTGAGCTGTTATGCTGGCTGTGCATTCACCAGCAGGAAATGGACCAGCAACAGCAGGAGGACAGAAGACAGCGGGAAGAGGATCGACGACGACAAGAGGAAGATCGCAGCACCAGGAGTCAAAATGGGTTGATACTATCTGTCTGCTTCAGGCATTAATTCCAGGACAACCTGACCGGTTAGTACCCAGAGACATAAAATTAACAAAATTAACTGAGGAGGATGATATTGAAGCATATTTAACCATGTTTGAATGGATAGCAGAGACATGTACTTGGCCTAGGGACCAGTGGGTTATAAGACTAGTGCCATATTTATCGGAACGTGCCCAGATGGTCTATAGCCAAATGAGTGGACTGGATGCAACAAATTGTGACAGGGTTAAGGAGGAATTCCTGTGCTGATATGACATTAACACTGAAACCTATCGGCAGCAATTCCGGTTGTTAAAAATGTCTTACACTGATGCACCCCGGGAAGTACATGCCAAGCTTAAAGAATATTGTTGTAAATGGTTACAACCATCCTCAAAAACGGTTGTCCAACTAACTGAACTAATAGTAATTGAACAGTTCATACAGGTTCTCCCGCAAAAAGTGCAAGTATGGGTCAAGGAACATAAGCCAGATACTGTTGAGCAGGCAATCAAGCTTGCAGAGGATTATTTGGCCGCGCGACCTTCCTGACTGAGAGGACAACAAGGGGTATCACATCCAGCTGAGGTGGTAAGATCTTTCTATTCTAACCCCCAGAGACAGTCAACTTATGTAAGAAAGGACAGAGGTGGAAGGGTTGTCATGGCAGAGATCATATGTCATGGATGCTTTGGGAAGGGGCACATGGTCAGGAATTGTCCCAATAAATGTACAGAACATTCAAATTTAGCACTTGCCAGCATTGGATATGTTACCTCCATGGGAGTGGGACCACACCAGACTTTGGGCTTGTTTGATTCGGGAAGTCACCAGACCTTGATGAGAACAGATCTCTTACCAACTGCAGATGTCATCCCAAGGGATACTACAGTTATATGTGTTCATGGTAACATGCATAGGTATCAAACAGCAGAGGTGGAGGTAACTGTTGAAGAGCATAAACATTGTCTAACAGTGGGTTTAGTACCTAGACTGCCTGTCCCCATCATTATAGGACAGGATTATCCAAATTTCTCTGCCCTCTTACACCAACATACAGCCACAGATAATCTGGTACCGATGGTTACTCGATCCCAGGCAAAGCTTGTCCAGATACCTAACATTTTCTGTTTTGATGATGGACTATTTGACAAACTGGGGAAAGACAGGAAGTCCTGGAAGCAAAGAAAGAAGGAGAAGAGGGAATGAATGGAGAGACATCAAACAGCAATTGCTGGAGTGTGCAGCAATGAGTTCAAAAAGGAACAATTAGCTGATATAATGTTAAAACCTTTTTTTTTTACAGGTTCAAGATACCAAGATTAATGGACAACCTCATTTGGTGTTAAAAAAGGGGGGGTACTACATCGGTACTGCATGAACCCAGTAACTAAAATGAGTGTGGAGCAATTGATGGTACCTACAGTATACAGAAACAAACTAATGGAGTTAACACATGAGTGACCTACCAATGGCAGGCCATGAAGGGAGAGATAGGACCCTGGGTAGGTTAACACCAAGCTTTTAGTGGCCAGGCATTCATGAGGATGTGGCACAATATTGTCATGCCAATCCAAAATGCCAGTTAGCGGTACCAGGAGGGAAGAGAGACACGGTACCCCTCAAACCTATACCCTACGTCACAGTCCCTTTCGAGTGAGTTGCTATGGATAGTGTGGGACCGTTAACCACAAGTACCAAGGGAACAGGTTTATCTGGGTCATCTGTGATTATGCCACTAGGTACCCTGAAGCTATACCTTTATGGACTGCCAAGGCTCCCTGGACTGCCGAAGAATTAGCCAAAGTTTTTAGGCGTGTAGGTATACCTCAGGAAATTCTGACAGATAGAGGAAGTCATTTCATATCCCAAATGCCGAAAGAGTTGTATAGGCTACTTGGTGTATCTGCAGTTTGTACCTCCCCCTGCCATCCCCAGACAGATGCCCTTGTTGAAAGGTTCAACAAAACCTTAAAGGGGATGTTAAAAAAAATATGTAAAGGAAGAAGAAAGAAACTGGGATAGATTTTTACCTTATCTAATGTTCACAAATAGAGAAGTACCCCAGGCCACAACAGGTTCCCCCCTGTCATGTTACTGCATGGAATAAATCCCAGAGGCCCCTTAGCTGTAGTGAAGGAACACTAGAAAGAGGGTCAGACTGTGGGATTTTCTAACATCTTGGATTATATGACCTCTCTAAGACAAAAACTGATGTAACCCCCAGTCTGCGCTAAACTGAGAGGGCTACTACCCCTGCCTGTGTGGCTAGTAACAGGTTGAGGGGCCTAGGTCCTATGACGCGGTGCCTCCATTTTTATAACCTGAAACTTGGGGAGAAAGGTGTCACGCGGCATGGTGATTAGGTTTGGCTACTCTGCTCAGGGGCACCCAAGTAATCCGGACACAGGAAGCAATAACTGAAATGTCCAATACCAGAAATTGGGATTCTAAAGTGTGGCTTTTATTCACAAACACCAGTGAACAATAAAGCATAGATGGACCCCCACAGGACTACACTCCTGGTAAATGCAGATTTCTCCAGAGCTCACACACATCTTCAGTACTGTTAAACCCTCAGGTTTAAGAACACACAGGGCACTCTGCCCTAACTCGACTCTTTTTCAGTTTCCATGACTCGGCTCCCTTGCCAGCCCTTTGGACCACTTTCCATATGGCATGGAGATTTGTTGGTGGCTCCCTAAACCACCTACAAGCACTTCTGCTCCACAAGGGAAATCTTCTTCAACAATCCCACATCTGGGTACTTTTCTCAGGCACTGGCCAAGTACCTGAGAGAAAGCAACAGGAGTCCCAAAGCGAACCCGTAGAGGTGACTCTGGTCATGCCAGATGGGGGTCTCCCACCTCTTGTTCCCATAAATCATACCCATCCATTCCTCTGGACTATTTTACCTTTTCTAGAAACATTTTACTTTGTAGATTCTCTTTAAATATATGTCACATTTAATCTACTGTTTCTTCCATCCCATGTGTGCTGAACTTAAAACATATTTAATGAGTGGCTGTGTCCATTTCTCTAGACCCCCACAGAGTTAAGCAGTCCAATTCCCACAACTTTTAAAACTGTACTTGGCTGTCTTTTCCTGACCCCACAGTAACAGTCACTTAAATTCATCTTGTCCCAGGTGAAAACACATCGGCCCTTTAACAGAGCAAACTCACCCCTTGGTTGCAGGTGCCCCACGGGCTTTTCTTCTTCAAAGGAATCTCAACAAAACTTTGAGTGCCTCTGATTTTATTTTCTCTGAATCTTATTCTATTCTATTTTATTAACCTATGTACGGCCTTCTTGCCAGTGTGCATTGATAGTACTGCATTTATTTTCATATGCTGATGTATTAAGATATGCTTAATAAAGTATGTCAAATTTAAAAAAAAAAAAAAAAACTTTGGGTGCCTCAGCACAAACCTAGATTTAGGCAGCTTCTTCATCCTCTAGCCGGGCCAGGGGAGTGCCCCTGGAAGTAGGTTGAATCCTCCCCCCCCATCCCCACAGGTATGGGGCCCTGAACCTTTGTAAGCGGTCTCTACCACTTCACTTGGCTCTTCTTGTGTTCCTCTTCAGGTGAGAACACACACCTCAAACAAAAATATAGCTCTTTGTCAGAGCTGAGGGCTATGAGGGCCTGCAGCTGCAGCACACCTCCTCCCTCCTCAGCACTCTTCTACAGACTGACTACTGACTGAAATCAAAACCTCACAACATTCTATCCTTACTTCCCTAGCTGCAACATTCCAATGTGGCTTATGCAGCTGCGACAGTTCTAAAATGATATCCCTCAGTCTCAGCTGAGACTGAGAACAGAGTGAGACAGTGTGAAATCCATTTAACTGGAATTTCACAAGCTGCCTTCCCTGCCTACCACTAGGTCTAACTGGGATTCTTGTAACCCCAGGTAACAGGGAGGTTACACTGGTAAAATTTGTAACCATAGCACATGAAAATGTAACTGATACTCGGAATGAACAGAAGGTGTTGTACGATGAAGGTTTGAAGAACATTTTTTTATTCCAGGTGAAAAAGTTTTATTGTTATTACCAACTGTTGAGAACAAACTTTTGATGAAGTGGCAGGGTCCATTCATAGTTATCCAAAGGACAGGGGTGGTTAACTATGAAATAGGGTTGCCCGATAGGAAACATCAAAAACAGATTTATCATGCCAACCTATTAAGGAAATGGGTGGAGGAAATAGACCCCCTCCCTACACTGTGTATACACCCCAAACAAAAAGATTCAGAGTTGGACATAGCATATGATAGGCTAAGTCCCGCAATAAAGGATGAGACAGTGCATGTTAACCCTGACCTAACCCCAGAGCAAAAGAACGATATAGCACAGTTGGTACAACATTTCCAGGATACTTTCAGTACTACAGCAGGATGAACAAAAGGGGTTGTACATGATATGTCAGTTACCCAAGAAAAACCTACAGGTTACCAGAAAGAATGAGAACTGAGGTCATCAATGAAGTTAGAAAGATGGAACAAATGGGGGTAATTGTTCCTTCACATAGTGCATGGTCATCACCAGTAGCAGTGGTCCCAAAGAAGGAAGGAGGATTGCGGCTTTGTCTTGCTTTCTGCAAGTTAAATGCTATCTCCTCCTTTGACGGGTACCCTGTGCCCTGGATAAATGATTTACTGGATAAGATTGGCACAGCAAAATATATCAGTACGTTAGACCTGACCAAGGGGTACTGGCAAATACTTCTAGCCACACATGCGCAGGAATTGACAGCTTTCTGCACCGTTATTGGTCTCTTTCAATTCAAAATGATGCCATTCGGTCTGCATAAAGCACCTGCCACATTCCAATGCTATATGAACCATGTCCTTAGACCCCACATACAATACGGTGCAGCATATATAGATGATGTGATCATCTTTAGCCAAGACTGGCATAAAGAACACTTGAGGGTGATCATTCAAGCCATAGCGGAGGCTGGCTTAACTATCAAGTCTGCCAAATACACATTAGCCAATACTGAAACCAGATACCTAGGTTTTGTGATAGGTAATGGTGTGGTACAGCCTGAAAAGGGTAAGGTAGAAGCCGTAGCCAACAGTCCTAGACCCTTAACAAAAAAAAACAAATACGCTCCTTTTGGCTGGTTACTACAGGTGGTTTATTCCAGACTTTGCTACCCTGGCCTCGCCTTTAACAGAAGTGACAAAGAATAAGTACCCCAACAAGGTCACATGGAGTCCTGAGTGTGAGGTGGCATTTACCACTATTAAGTCAGTGTTACGTTCAGCCCCGGTACTCATAAGCCCCAATTTTTCCATCCCATTCAAGGTACACACAGACACATCTGACACTGGTATTGGAGCAGTGTTATCTCAACACAAGAAAGGAGAACACCCGGTGATATACATTAGCCAAAAGTTACATGAACGAGAGAGACAGTACTCAACAATTGTAAAGGAATGTTTGGCCATGAGATGGGCTATTGAAGCCCTAAAATATTATTTATGGGGTACGGAATTCACTGTTCTGACAGGTCATAATCCTCTGGTATGGTTAAACCAGACGAAGGAGAAAAACTCCAGAATAATGCGGTAGTACTTGGCGTTACAGCCACATAGATTCACAGTGAAACATACTGTAGAGCTGGGTCTCAACATAAGAATGCAGATTTCCTGTCTAGATTTGGGGCCAGTGAAGTGAATATGAATGAGACACTGCAGGATGAAAGATAAAATGTTGTTTTAAACCTCAGGAAGAGAATGAAGTGACAGTAAAGTAATGTATTTTACTAAGTAATTTTTGAAACTTGTATGGGTCCCTGAGGGGAACTTCTGGAGTGGGTGGGCGGAAGTTCCGACCCTTCCTAGGGTGAAGGGTACTGGCAACAAATGTATGCATTGCCTTCTTTGGTGGGAGGAGTGTAACAGGATGTTCCTGTTATAATAATAAAAAGGTTAAGGATAGTGCCCTCTCCCCCATTTCCTTCACTCCGTACTGTCTTCTATTCTTTCGTCTTCTGTCCTTGTTTCTTGTCAGGGTGACCAACCTGACAATTCTCATCTCTTTCCTTTCTGTCCCCTTTATCTAGAATCCCCTGTTGTTGTGCACAAAGCATTCCTGTAAAAATCCTAAATAGATTACCAGAAAAGCACTGTTGCACTTTGTATATGGAGGCACCAGGAGCGCCTGTAAATAAAAGCATTTTTGGTTTGCTTTTGGTAGCTGAGAGTGTTCCATTTCAGGGAACTAGGTAAATAATAGAACTAAAGTGCCTGTAGCAAAGGACACTAGGGGCAGAGTGCTGCAGTCCCCTAGTGTGTCCCAGAGATAGAAGTCAAAATAGTTAAATGAACAGAACAGTCCAGAGATGTTGTAACTGGGTTGATCCTTAACAAAAAAAGGCCCAGATGAAATGTAAACTGAAGGCTACAATTTCAGCCATCAGGAACCTTGTTAATTCAGACTGTGTAGCTGGGGATCAATAGGAGCTTGCAAAGAGTCCCTGAAGAACAAAATGAACTGGCTACATAAATCTAGTGCTGAGAAATGTTTAGAGAAACAAAGCAAGAGTTTTAAACATACAAAGTCCAAATTTCCTGAGTTAATAAAAGAAGGGAGGTGAGGAGCATGCCCTCTACCCCTCATTCTTTTTGTTAACCCAGACATTTGCAGGCAGTCATGAGAAGGGATTATTCCAGAAATAATAAAAATGTAGTTACCTTCAAAAAGGGCTCACTGCTTACTCTAGGGCTGGTTGGACCAAAAATGGCTGTTTTTAAAGATACAGAGATGTGTGATGTCATAAAGGGGAGGGACTTTGCCCTAGTCAGCTGACAGTGATGTCTTGCTCTGGAAGGGAAAAATACCCAGCCTTTGAGACACAGTACAGGGGTAGACCAGTAGGTTGCTGGTCTCAGAGGAGAAGTTCCAGCCAGTAACATCGTGGAGGAAATATCGCAGGAAAAACAATGCAGAAGAAACAACGTGGACCACAACATCGCGGAGGACAAAAGAAAGCCAATCAGAAATTATGCATATGCCCTGCACTGCAACAGTGTAGCTGATGTGGGTGTGTGTGCAAGCAACTGTGTGGTGAAGAGGAGCCTTCAGTGCCCATCGTTGGAACACTGCCAACAGAGCAGCAGGAGGCCATACAACAGGGCTGAGAGGTATGGGGGGCTGATAAATGGTTACAGAGGCGGGAGGGTGTCACACTGTTGCAAGAGGTACACACGGGAGGCCCGACCCCATAAGGGGGGGTACAGGTCCTGGGGAGTGGGGGTATGTGTGCAGGAGCTATGGTAATGGACTCTAAACTGGAGGACAGCCAGTGAACACTGCATCCCAACACACTGCTGCACAGGATGAAGGGCCATGCAAGGGCAATGAGTCAGCCTGCACCCCATGGAACAGGCCCATAGCAAGACACAAAGGAGGTGAGTGCCCCGCCAGCCAAGGTACAGCCACTGCAAGCTGTGTGTGCCTGGCACCCCCCAACAGTGACACACACAGGGTGGTGTTGTGGCCATGGGTGTCTGGGCATGCAGTGGCAGGCGGTGGTTCCTGGGTTGGGAGTGGGTAACTCATCGGGGAGGAGCTTGCTATGCTCTTGGCCAATGTGCACCTATTGGCCACTGCCCGGGGCTTCAGGTGTTGGACCCCCACACCACATCCTGTGAGGTCTTATGTCACTGCAGTGCCCTCCGCAATAGGTGTTTGCCAATGCGCCTAGTGCTGTGTGTGTTGGCCATCGTATCTGTTGCAGGAGTGTATGGCAATGCTCTGCATCTGGCCACCTGCGCCATACTTCCCTGTTCCTCCATGCCACTGGCCATTGACCATTCCCAGCGCATCCACGCACTGGCACCATGCCCAGTCCCGTGTATTGCTGGGGGCATACCACAGTATGCTTCCTGTCCCCTTGCAGCCACTGCCATGTGGCCCGGTGTTCCCGCTGCTTGCTTTAGTTCATCTGTCCATGTCCACACACCATTGTCCTGTGGCCACCTCTTTGTCTTCCATGTGGAGCGGGTCACTCCCCATGTGTGCGTCTGTGCCTGTAGGCACCCATGGTTGGGATCCAGTGACCTGCACACCACAGTGGTGCTTGTCCCCTGTTGTCTTCCCTCCCAATGCTTCCCTTTGGTGTACACAGGCACTGGTGCCCACTGCTGTGCTGTGCCAGTTGGGTTCTGTCTTTGGCGGTTGGTTTTTGCTCCCTGCACCATCCCTGGCCTGCACTGTTCTGTCCTGCGTCACGATGTGCTGCTGACATTGTGGGTGGCTGTGTTTCTTCCACTTTGTTTTCATCCACGATATTGTGTCCCATGATGTTCCTGGCCAGATCCGAAGGAGGTGCGCTAGAGTACACACCAGCAGTATATGGTCACTAAGGAAAGAGTGAGCTGCAAAAGTTTGAAGATTTATTTTGTTTTAGGTGTGATGCTTAACACCAATTTTTTTTTTCTGTAAATATTGACTTTCAGTTTTAAATAAAAATTATAAATGCAAGTTTGCATTTATTTTATGCATTATTCACCAGTCTTTGTGTCTGTTTAATCCCATCCTGTTACAGCATCCTGTTACACAGTGGCTGAGGCTGGATTCAAAACCATGATCTCTTGTTTTACTGCTCCAATAGCACCCTATTGTAATAAATAGAGATGTCAAGTTTTTCTTCACTGGCAAAGCTATGGCAAAGGTACAAACTTAGCCCTTCCCAAAGACCTTGAGAAGTGACCCTACTTTGCCAAATTTTAGGCATAGTGCACTTCTCAAAACTATGCATGGTGCTTCACCAGAAAAGTCAGATCTACTTCATGAAGTGAAAATAGATGGGTTTGAACAATGCTGCGAGGGCACAAGGACTATGGTGCTACTACGCTATAAAACGTATATTTTTACAAAAAAAGCAGCGCACACACTAACCTCTTCAATGAACAGGGCACCAGTGTCTTGTTTTAAAAAACATTTATTGCTACATAACACATAAAAAATCGAGGCATGCCTGGTCATTGGAGAGGTTAGTGTGTGCTCTGCTTTCTGTATAAAAAATGAAAATAGATTGGCAGATTACATGGCGTGCAATGGTTAAAAACGTGTTTTTGCAGATATTTTTCCAAACTGCACTCTCAGTGCTGGTAGCTGTGATTAGAAGTAGCATACATAGTAATCTGAGGTCGGGGGAGGGACTCTGGGTACATAAAGTCTGCCTCCCCTGCATCTTAAATAGGGTTAATAAAAGTGCAGTATGCTGTACAAACATGGACTAATATATAAGAATCCCCATCTACTCCATTACTCATGGTACATGGTGATTCCCTTGATAAGCAGAAATCTGTCAAGGGTTAACTTAAAGGCCTGCACTGTCTTTTTTTTTTTTTATACCCCCACTCTCTCTCTGGCTACTGGACTGTCTCCACAGTGGTTGTACGGTCCAGCCTTACTCCTGCCCACCTGAAGCCTCCAGTCCTGCCTGGTATGGGCCCGTCTCCACTCCACTGCACCTGACCTCCCAACCTCCCGATCCCCTGGCTCTGAGCCCCCCAAGGCGAGATCGCCGACTCCTTTCTAGTGCTCTATCTAGAATCTAGTGGAGAGGGCAGGGAGTGAGTACAGGAGCAGGCTGAAAGACCTAGTATTGGATGTAGGGGCCAGCCTCTGGACCCTTCTTTGCCTACCAGGAACCAGGGTTTTTCCACATTTTCTGGGTCCTCCCCAATGCTCGACATGTAATGCAATCCAGCGCGCAATGTGAGTGCTGCTGCATATGTCCGCAGGATGGCCAACCGACATTCCCCCTGCTTGTCGGTCCCCAATTGCAGTATGCCCAGTCTTCAAAGGGCATCACTAGTATCACAGGATAGGAACCCCCTTTCCACCCAGGAAAGGAGAGCCATCCATCAGACACTCAATCCTCTCCTCCCCAGCTGACCCCTGGCTCCCCAGGTTCACTCCTGAACCTGGGTCGTCGACGTGACGCGAGCTAAGGCAGATGCCTCAACCCTCAGTGCCACCAGGCTGGCAGCCTGCACTGTCTTTGTGCTCAATGTCTCTGCTAGTAGGCTGTTTTATAGGGTCACCACCCTTTGGAAGAAAAGTACCTCCAAATGTTACTCCTGAATTTACCACCCATCAGCTTCAGTGCGTGTCCCCACGTCCTGCTGCGAGACACCAGATCGAACATCTCTGGCAGTCTGAGCTTGTCTACATCCTGGAGTATGCAAAAGACTGAAATCCTGTTCACTTTTAGTCTTCTTATCTTTAGGGTGCACATGTTAAGGGCCCCCAGCCTTTCATAACCTTTGCCCTCCATACCGCTAACCATTTTGGTGGCCCTGTGTTTCACCCTCTCGACTGCCGCAATGTCCTTTTTGTATTTATGATCCTAAAACTGCTAGAACTGTTCACAATATATCAGGTGGGCCTGACAAGGACCTTGAAAAGTGGCAGGATTACTTACCCTGCTCTGTCTCATGTAGCTGACGTGACTAAGCAATGCCCCCTGACAAAAAGAAAGCATGCCTCGAAGCACCAGGGCAAACGGTAGTCATACGAGTCAGTTGTGTGTAAGTAATAAATATTTTTTGCAAAGGTAAATCAGCCTGTGTGTGTGTCAGTCTTTTTTTTATGCTTCAGCTGTGGTGCAGGATTGTTGTGTCACAACACTCAACATCACCAAAGAAAATAAAAAAAAAACATAAAAGAAATGTGACAGTGTGAACACAGTAGCTTGCAATGCCTTCTTACTAAATAAATTATTATTATCATTATTTAAAATATTTTATTATTAATTTAAAATAAAATTGTGAGCTGCCTCAACTGGGATCCATAATAAAATAATAAAGTTACATGCAAAGGGTCTGATGCGCAGCTGTAACTCCCTGTGACAGTTGTGGACGAGTGTTGCTCCTAAATGACTTTCTCTGGTTGTATGGCTTGTGGCTGCTTTTTGGGGTTTAGTTGACATCTTGGACAGACTGGGTTTGCCCACCATATTGGTGTTAGTGTTTCACTGTGCTACACAAATAACAGACTTATCTGGCACAACCAGAAGAGATTTTGTTTTATATAACTGAAAAACACAGAAAGGATTCCCGCTTCACTTTTTGGGCTTGATGGTGCTGATTAACAAATACGTAGCACAGAAGACAAAGTCAAAAGTACCCACCACATATGCCTAGCTGATACAAATTACATACACTAAAAGTATGTACACCATCTCAGATTTTTTGTAAAAAGTATACTGAGCAATTTTATTTATGCAATAGGTGTGAAACCAAAAGCAATTGCATAAAGCCATTTATTTCCACATATGTGGGATAAATCTAACGACCCTAGATTTATCCCACATATGTGGGATAAATGCAAACTGTCAATCAAAGCTTTTTTGTTCACTTTTTTGACAAACAAATGTGAATAACTTTAAAACGAAAAATGATAGCATGGTATTGTGAGCACAAAAAATGTTCAGGACAAAAATATCTACAAAATGAGTGGTGTTTCATTTATAGATACCTTTTAGTTTTTTTATAATTAGCAAAAAACAGAATAAAATCCAATTTTCTTTTCACTTTTCAGACAAACAAATGTAAATAACTTTAAAATGAAAAATGATAGCATGGTATTGTGAGCACGAAAAATGTTCAGGACAAAAATATCTACAAAATGAGTGGTGTTTCATTTATAGATACCTTTTAATTTTTTTATAATTAGCAAAAAACAGCATAAAATCCAATTTTCTTTTCGCTTTTCAGACAAACAAATGTAAATAACTTTAAAATGAAAAATGATAGCATGGTACTGTGAGCACGAAAAATGTTCAGCACAAACATATCTACAAAATGAATGGTGTTTCATTCATAGTTACCTTTTAGTTTTTTCATAATTAGCAAAAAACAGCATAACATTCAATTTTCTTTTCACTTTTTAAACAAACAAATGTGAATCACTTTAAAACTAAAAGTGATAGCATGGTACTGTGAGAATGAAAAATGTTCAGCACAAAAATAGTTATGAAATGAGTGGCGTTTCATTAATAAATACCTTTTAGTTTTTTTATAATTAGCAAAAAACAGCATCAATTAAATTTTTGTTTCACTTTTTCGACAAACAAATGTGAATAACTTTAAAACAAAAAAGGCAGCATGATACTGTGACCATGAAATTTGTTCAGCAAGAAGTTCTCTACAAAATGAGTGGTGTTTTATTTAATAGCAGCCACCACGCCAGGCAGACATACACTAGGAAAGTTAACCGAAAGTCCCAGAAATTATCATTTTAAAAAAAGAAGATAAACAGTCAAAACCAAATGTTCCTGCACTGATAAGAAGCATCCCTATTGCATAAATGAAATATACAATGGTGAGCTGTCAGATAAATGATTTATCTACACTTGTGCTGTTTGACCTCGGACACCTCACTCATGGCTTATGCCACTGTTGAGGTTACCAGTCAAACACTAGTGAATAAAGCATTTATCTGACAGGTCACCATTGTATATCCCATATTTACACATATCTTCTTAACAGACACCTCTGTATATAACCTAAGTACATACTACAACAAGGAACACAGCACTTATCTGTGGCAGGCAATACTCAAGGGGGGGTATTCCACCCACAAAACAGACGGACTGGAACTGATATTTTGTACCAACTAGGGGGAACTTCCTCAGAGTTACTGCACTTTGGGAACCCCCCACTTTATGTAGCACTGCTCTTGTGTAAATAAAAAATAAATTAGCATACCTACATGTTTATATTTAAAGGTACAAGTGCAAATATAGCTACATTCATAAAAATAACATAAACTGCACATGTTAAAAATGCACACAGTGCAAGCATTAATCATACTCCCGATATGAACTTGTGCAATTAATGTACTATTTACATAAATATGCTTTATATTGTATATATCTTGCATTCACTACTTCTAGATAATCAAGTGGTGTTAAAACAAATTACACAGTGCTGTTTTCTTTGACATTATTACTTTAAAACAAAACCGGTACTGCCTAAATTTTGAGGTGTGCAAGTTCACAAGAGGCCAGTGGATTCACAGCCCTATGCAAAGAATATGATATTACTTACTTGAAAAAAATGGTGATCCATTGGTATAGTGTTAGCACTGCTACTCACAAGATTGGTAAACCGTGTTCAGGAATGAGCCATGTATCTCTGGGGCAGTCACAGAGGAGGAGAAGGTGAAGGAGAAGGACTGAGCATCCCACTAGATGCTCTCTTCCACCAAAAAGGCACTGTTGCACTGTCCAATGCCACGCCACTACCTAGGTGACCACAGGTGGTGATACAACTGGAGAGTGATGTGGGGGAACACAGACTGATTTTGGTGTACACTCATGCATGGCTGTGCACACTGACACCATTGAGCCCTAGCAAAAAGTTCTCTGAATCTGAGTAAAGATAGGGGGTGCAATAACTGTACTGTAGACAGCTCTTGTATCAAAAAAATCACAAAGTTTTAGTCATATTCCAAATGACCCACAATCTCAACCTTTCACCTACGGTAGTAGGCTTCATTAGGAGATGCCTTTTGTTACTTAATAAATATATAAATATGCAATTAAATACAGCTGTCCAGCCTATAAATCTTATAATACATTAACTGTAATGTTCCAGTGCTACTCATTCAATAAGGTGCAATTTCGTAATTCCTCATACATAAGATAACTTCTTTCAATTATATTGCAGATCATAAATCCTACAAAACATGTAATAATCCTAATAAAAATTTATCATATAGCAACTGTTTTCCGACACTACTGAACACACACCAACACTGAAATGTTCGTTCAGCTAATAAAGATGTGCACACCGCACCTTCCACCAAGTTGAAAACATTCCAAGAAAGATTTTTTTGGAAAGTTCAAACAGACAAATACCTGTTGGGAATTTTTTGCTGATTATTGCTTCAAAGCCCTCATTAGGGTTGGTTCTTAACAAGTCGGATTTTTGGTTAGTGCATATCTTGCAACAGACATGTGTTGTAAATATACAGTGTTACATGTTAAGGTTTCTTTCTCACTTTTCACAGACAAACACATCAGTCCTCAAATAGTGCACGGCTTTATCCAAATGTTTACCCTAAAAGCTAAGCATATTTCATTCCTTATCTGAAAATTTGATAGGTATGTCTTTATGTGTAGTGTTATTTTAAAACAATTATAACTGCCTTTCATCCCCCTCATCCTGGCACTTCCTAATATGTGCTAATGGATTGCATAGACTTCTTACTGTCATAATGTTCCAACTGTTTTTTATGAAAACCAAACATTCATCCCCTATTATATAATATTCTTTACTGGCTCATTTACTTTCTTCCAAAATGTACACTGGCTCACACACACACTTTGACTGTTTTCTAAAATGGCCTCATGTTTGTTCTCCGCTATTCTGATGCGCTTAAGTGGGTCCACACTAGATATTAAACAACATTACTTTCTTCAAAAGACCCAAAGGCTGGTCAGGTCTCAGTCTCAGTTAGTTCAAAGCAGTTCCCAACATACTTGAACTCACTATGACTGCTTAGAAAGAGAAAACTTGTTCCACATTTCCTCACTTGTTTAACATTTACTTTGAAAAAGCAACAAACGCCAGATATAAAGCAGTCTCTGCTGTTTAAGAGCATGAGTCACTCCTGCCTGTTTGTATCCACACACTGCACAGCGTGTATTGTGTATTATATATTTATAACTTTTCTTCTTAAGTGGGCTCCTGCTCCCACATTCAATGTCCACACATCTCACGAATTTAAACAAATGTAGCATCTCAAACTAAGTATTCTCTTTCTTACCCCAGCCATGTCTTTTTAGAATGCCGGATTCTTCTGCTCGTGTTTGCTTTTCAAAAGAAGCAAATGTCTTATCTGATTTGTTGGTGTGCTTACCTTGACGAAAGTATGTATGTGCTTTCCCATTGGTCACAGCCCAAATGATGATATTCCATAGGATTTTTTGGATAAAGTGCTCACTCCACCAAGAGACTGATGCTGCTACTCTACATCAAGAGGTGCCTGTTTTCCATGCATTTCTCCTGATACTGTTCACAGACACTATCCAAACTGATATGCAATTGCCTTAACACCAATATATTAACATATATACTCATTTGTGAACATTCACTCCTTAAGAGTCTAAATGATGACAGTTGTAAAATACAGTTAGCAATACAGTCGTTCCTTGCCCATTTATTTCACTGACCAATTCAGTGTAGTCAGTACTGTATACATTCTTTACTTAGATCTAACAAGGTCTAAACGGACCGAGGAAAGGGAGGTAAGCCAAGCAGGAGTGGGGGGAGGAGGGAGGGAGGAAGGAATGTGTGTATCTAACATATAGATATATACATTCTCTTTTCTTTTTCATATTTAATATGTTTTATTTGTTCTTAAGATGAAGCAGAGATACAGATAAATCCTTGGCATCCATGAGATACATGTCTTAAAGTACAGGTCAGTAGATATCTATATACAAAACCAGATTCTTCTATTCCAAGAGGCGTATATCCAAGTACTAATGACTCTGCATTGAAATAAACATCTAGAGTGTTCAATGTCCCTTAACCCCCCAACCCCTCTCCCTTAACCCCCCACCCAAGTTTGCCAGAGTATTACCAACCAGCTTTTCCTCCTTATCGGATAACTTATATACCTTTGGATTGAGAGATATGATGATTAAAAGGAAGTACTCAGAAGGCGTGACCAACAGAGTAACACAGGATTAACTATACTCCTGAGATGGTAAAGTTAGTGAGGTCTGTAATGGTTCCCATCTTTTCTCATATCTTGCTAACTTGCCGGACATGTTTGCTACCAACCGTTCTGCTTGTAAAACAAGTAACATTTCTCTATGCCATTCCAAAAAGTGAGGGACTTCCTGATCCAGCCAATGCCTTAAAATATCTTTTTTTTCACATGCTGAAATCAAGGCCGTATGTGCTTTCTGATTACCAATGAGGGAATCTGAAAAATCCCCTATTATACATATCTCCGGGAGGAAGGCATCTGAGAGCCCAAGGAGAGGGTCAAGGCGAGAATGAATTGAGTTCCAGAAAGGCATGACCTTTGGACAGGTCCATAGAATATGGTATAAGGAACCAGATTCCGACCACATCTGGAGCATAGATCGCTGGGAAGATGACCCATCCTATGGAGTCTCACTGGAGTATAATAGAGGTTATGGAGAATGTGGAATTGCATAAGGTGATATTGATTCCATTTTATAAGTTAATATAAATACTTCCAAATAAGTGGCCATTTCCTAGGTGACTTGGTGGGAGGAAGAATCTGATCCCAACTATAAATCCGGGGACCCTCATTATCAGCCAAAGATGCATGTAAAGAATGGTAATAGTATGACACCAGGTGAAAGGAGGGGGCTGATACAATTAGTGGGAGGAAAACTGAACCAAAAGGACTCTGCCACTGACCTGTCCCAAAGTGATGTGTGAGCATGTGCTGAATCTGGAAGTTCTTGAAACAATTTGCATTGGTCCATTGATATAATTCCCTTGTTCTTTGGAAAGATAGTAGTTTACCATCCGAGGTTAAATCCTGGACAGTTTCAACACCCATATCAGGCCAAAAAGGTCTAGGCAACACATGTCCAGCAATTCGCAGTTTAGGATTCCCCATAAGGGGCTGAAGGATGTCATGGGTAGGGCATATCTTAAAAAAAGAGCAAAGCTGAACTTGAGTTAACAAGGATGCCCCAAGAGGCATGTTCTTTAGGGAGGGTGGTAACCTTTTTCTGGGTAGGAAGGAGAGTGACCTGTAATCCAAGGCTTGATTAGAACAAAGAGAACATTATATATCAACCCAATGAGACGTATAGCCTTTATTGCTTCAGAGGCATACCCAATAAGACATTCTATGAAAGTGATGGGCTAAATGGTATATGAAAAAGTTAAAGACTTGGAGACCACCATCCTGCTTAGTTCTCACTAATTTAGAAAATGCTCGATGTGCTGCTTTACCCTTCCATAGAAAAGAAGTAAGAATCCTGTGTAACTGAGTGAACCAGGCTTGAGGAAGATACCAGTTGTACTTCTGTAGGGGATCTAACAACCGGGGTAGGACATTCATCTTTATGATGTTTAATCTGCCCCAACATGAGAAAAGTAAAAGAGACCACCATTCCAAGTTTACTTTAATACAGGGAAATAATTTCATCCAAGTTGTATTGTTTAAACTTATTAGGAGATGTGCTAAGAAAAATACCCAAATACTTAAGTCTGTCTTTCTTCCAGGTCAAACCAAGATGATCTACATCTGCCTTGAAAGTTCTGTTATTGAGGGGCATGATCTCCATCTTGCTAAGATTGAGTTTATAATTAGATATAATTCCAAAGCTGGAGATAATCTGTAAAGCTCAGGGTATCGAAGAAGCCGGGGTAAAAAGATGCAATAGAATATAATCCGTGTATACAGACAGTATATGATGTATATGATTCTATATGATGGATTGGGATACCAGTAACCTGTTGTGAAGAATTAAGCTTCCTAATGAGTGGTTCCAGAAACAGGTTAAATAAAAATTGGGAGAGAGGGCAATCTTGTCTGGTACCTTGATACAAAGAGAAGGGTTGGGACAACATACCATTACAGAGTACTTAAGCTGTAGGGGAAGAATATAAGACTTTAAACCATTTTAGAATTCACTAGGGATACCAAAATGAGGTAGAAGTGTGAATAGGTAGTCCCAGGAGACTCTATCAAAGGCTTTTTCAGCATCCAGGGATGCCAATGTTGCTGAGAAATCTAGATCCCTGGATGCTGAAAAAAGATAGAACATTTTGTGAAGATGGTCTGCAGAAAGCCTCCCCCAGACAAACCCTACTTGTTCACGACTGATAAGGAGATCCCATACCGCTACCAGACTTTCTGCAAGAACTTTTGAGAGTATCTAAAGGACAACATTCATAATTGAGTTCGGCCTATAATTGGTAAGCAACAAAGGATCCCAATCTGGTTTTGGGATTACCACTATGGTAGTCCTAGACATAGAAAGATCAGATATACCATTCTCAAAAATGTAATTATACATAGTAAGAAGAGTAGGTGCAATTTGTTCCTTTAGTGCCTTATAAAAATTCGAGGTAAACCCATCGGAACCAGGGACCCTGTCCGGGGCTAGCAAATCAATCGCCTTAGAAATTTCTGCTAAAGTCAGTGGAGCCTTCAGGAATGCCTGCTGGGGAGCAGAAAGAGTAGGGAGCAAGAGACCTTGGAGAAAAGAGTAAACTTGTGTTTAATCAAAGGGAAAAGGCAGGGGAGCATATAAATGTTGGTAAACATTCCTGAATGCTTCTGTTATGCCCTGGGGGGATGTGAGAAGTTGTCCAGAGTTAGTACATATCGAAGGGACAATTTTGTCCACCGCTTGTGATTTAAGACAAAGTGTCAATAACTTTCCCACCTTCTCCCCCTGGTCAAAGTACTTCATCTTGGAATGCAGAATCATATGTTCCACTTTTTCTCACAGCACAACATTATACTGGTACCTAAGGCATTCTAGTCTTTCCCAATCTGACTGAGGGGAAGAGGAGGAAATATGCTCTTCCAACTGCTTAATGCTAGAGAGCAAAGAGGAGAGCAAAATTGATGTTTGCCTTTTACGTTTAACGGAAAGCTGAATTACTTCCCCTCTAAGAGCACATTTTAATGCCCCCCAGAGCATGTCAAGCCTGGAGACAGAAGGGGAATTGTCAGACATAAAGTTGGTGATAAAGCATTGGATATGTTGTAATAATTCTTTATCCTTAAGTATTTGGTTGTTCATGATCCACATCTTATCTTTGGAAAGGGACGGGCTTAAATTCAGTTGAAGAAAAACAGGTTGGTGGTCAGAAACAACTTTAGAAGGATAATGACACCAGATTACTCCTGAAAGTGAGTGAACACTCAGTAAAAAATAATCCATTCTAGAAAAGGAACTGTGCGGGAGGGAATGAAATGAAAACTGTTTAGTGGAGGGATTAGGGTCCGCCACGGGTCTACGAGACCGGTTGACCTCATGAGGTCCATGAGGGTCACCTAACCCGAAGACATAGCCTGGTGGGAAGAGCCTGATTTGTCTGACTCATTACATTGAACTAAATTCCAATCTCCACCCAATATGATTGGTAGAACACTCTATGAGGATAAGATTGACATAAGGCTGATGAAAAAAAAGGATCTTCAGTATTAGGGCCATATATTGCTCCTAGGACTACCTCTAGGTGGCCTAAGAGAGCACATACAAAAATAAAATGGCCATTAGGGTCCAACTGTTCTTGCAAGAGCTGAAAGGGGATTTTCTGATTTATTAAAATAACAACCCCACTCTTGCGTGTATCCAATCCTGCCCCGAAAACCTGTCCCACCCAGGACCTCCGGAAAAGGAGGACCTGGGAGGAAGACAAATGCGTCTCCTGCAAGAAAGTGACATCTGTCTGGAGCTTATGCAGGTGTAACAGGATCTTGGCCCTATTAATACGAGATTGCATGCCTTTAACATTCCAAGAACAAGTTATAAACTGCCATGACACCCATATAAATATATCAATAAAATGTCTGACCCCTGATAATTCCCGTAATCCAGCATGATGTTAATTGTACATAAAAAGATTTCCTTCCCCCAAACAATAATCACCCACAAAATTGCCCCCTTCGTATTAGCCAAAGCCCCCCAATCCCCAATCTCAGTCCCAAACAACCCCGAAAAAATCTCCTGATTGACAACATACAAATTCTTTCTTTGTAACTCTTGTCAATATCCCCCCCCACCATAAATCGGTGCCTGAAACTCTCAGCTAACCGACTTTTACCCCACCCCTGGCCACCCCTCGCTCCCCCCACCACAGTAACATGTCATTAATAAATTGAAACATGATTGAGAGATCACAATAATAACTACAAACTCGAGAATGAAAAAAACAATCCTGTAGGATGGTAAAACAGCCTAATAATTGGCTTGTTAAGGAGAAATAAAAGTCTAACTTCTTGATTGGAAACCTCTGACATGACTCAATTAAAGTGTCAATCTCCAAACCAGAAAAACTAACTCCACCCCTTTCCCTATTAACAGCATAAGGAGAGGGAATCGTGAATAAGTCCTGAAAGAAAAAAGGGGGAAAAAATGCTCCAGGAAGTGCAGGTCCTTGTTGTACTAATAGAGTTTCTGGGACTGATTATCCAGCTGGTCCTGTTCAATACACCCCGTGCTGTTGAAGAAAAGGGGAAAATGTCTAAAGTAAAATAGTCAGCCTGGATCCCCAGCCTGGGTAGCCCCATATGTTATCAATGTGTCCCTGCTATTAAAAATCGGGGTAACTCTTCCTGCTGGGTAAAACAGGCGGCCGTTACATCCATAAAGTGAACAAAAAGGCCAAGTAAAAGTCCATTGTATTGTGTCTTATTCCAGACCCAAAGTGAGAGGAAACAAGAACTCACAGTACCTACTTCAGTTGGAGGTGTATATTTAGACCGCCACAGATCCTTATGACCCAATTCAAGTGTCCTTGAATAATTCGGGCAGGAGTTTCTTTAAATCCTTCTTCACTTCCTCCGCGCCATTATAAGACTGCCACTTGTCTTGAACTTGAACTTAAAGGCATGCAGGATATAACATTAAAAAATGGAGGCCCGAAGCAATAATTTTGGTAACAACTGGGTGGAAGGCCATACGTTTCTGCCAGGTCCCTGCTGGTAAGTTCTGAGCCACCCGCAGTTTTGAACCTTCCCAGAGGATCTCCTTCACATCTCTCAAATTCTGCAATAAATTGCTAGTCTTGGAAGTTTGGTAGCTTGAGAATGAAGGGCCGAGGGGGTAGGCCAAGTTGGGGTTTAGGTCTGAGTGAGTGGTGGGCCCTCTCCATGATATAAGTGGGGCCAATGGGTGACAGTCCTGCTATATGCTTCGGCAATTTTTGTGCAAACACAATCGGAGTTGTACCCTCTTCACCTTCCAGCAAACCAAATATTATGAGGTTATTCCTCCTGCTATGCCCTTCCAAGTCTTCCAGTTTCTCCTCCAGTTTAGACACTTTGTGTCTCAGGGCCATGGATTCAGATTCTGCCCTATCCCGCCAAGACTCCAGGGAAAAGGACCGAGCCTCCACATCTCCCATCCTTCTGCCTAAGTCCGTAAGGGCTGCTCGGACTGTCTTCACCTCTATTGTGAGCTCCTGAATGGCTGAAGTTAAGGGCTCCAGTGCATGGAGGAGCCGATCCTCTGTGAGGGTTGAAGGCACCGTGGTAGGAGTGAAAATATGGCTAGCTAGCAAAGTTTGGGCCTTGGAGTGTTTAGCCTGCTTGTCCGGCATCTGCAGTGGGGGTGTGCTGGGGCGCAGCCAGACGCATCTCTTGATCGGACATGATGCCGGTTGATTTTATGCCACCCCAAGCAAATACAAGATCTCCGTAAGTTCTCTGTACTTTACGTTATTACCGCTAGCTGTTTAGGCGGTGATACACTTGTTTTAAGTATTAAATTAAAGTTTCCTGTGGCAAGGTAAGTGGAGCCAGAGGAGAGCTACCGGATCAGAGCATCATGTGACTCCCTCATACATTCTCTTTTCATGGGATTCCAAGGCTAGATACACATTCCTCTTCACCCCCCACTCCTGCTTGGCAAGGAATGACTTTATTCTAACTGTATTTACAGCTATCATCATGTAGGCTCTTTTTTTTAACTTTATTTTTACTCCAGCCAACCGAGGCATCTCTCGGAGGTATCCACATGACACTAGCCCTTCTACTCCCCGCTGTGGCAGGCTTACCTCTGGATCTCCCTTCACTCAAGGACCTTCCCAGTGCCCCGGATCGCTGCCAGAGGCAGGGCCCACCTTCCCGTGGTGGCATCTATCTGAAATTAGAAGGTGCATTCCTCTAGTGAAATCGGCCTGGATCCCCAGAGTAGCCTGCCCGGAGCTGGGGATGTGATGGAGGTCTCTGGGGTCCTCGTTGCCATCTCGGTTGGCCTGGGATTTTCTTGTGGTTTTTCTCCCTCCCCAGCCCCCACCTCCCCAAGGCAGAGCTTGGACGTGCAATGACGTCCAACGTCCACCAAACTCCACCCTTGTCTTACGGCTGCAACGCAGTGTGGCTACCTCCGGCTGTCACCAGAGGGTGCGCGATAGCGATGCATTGCCCTACAACCCCCCCCAAGGAAAGGAGAGCTGTCCTCCGGATGCTCGATTCCTTCCTGCCCCTGCCAACCCCCAGCAGCCCGGGCTCGTTCCTGAACCCAGGTCACCAGTGTAGTGTGAGGTAAGGCGACTAGTGCCTTAACCCTCAGCACCACCGGGCTGACCCATCATTTAAACTCTCAAGGAGCAGATATTCACAAACGAGTATATGTGTTAATATATGGGTGTTAAGGCAATTGCATATCAGTTTGGACAGTGTCTGTGAACAGTATCAGGAGAAATGCATGGAAAACAGATGCTTTTGATGTAGAGTAGCAGCATCAGTCTCTCGGTGGAGTGAGCACTTTATCCAAAGAATCCTATGGAATATCATCATTCGGGCTGTGACTAATGGGAAGGCACATATGGGCTTTCGTCAAGGTCAGCACGCCAACATATCAGATAAGACATTTGCTTCTTTTGAAAAGCAAACACGAGCAGAAGAATCTGGCATTCTAAAAAGACATGGCTGCGGTAAGAAAGGGGAATACTAAGTTTGAGATTCTACATTTGTCTAAAATCATGAGATGTGTGGACATTGAATGTGGGAGCAGGAGCCCGCTTAAGAAGAAAAGTTATAAATATATAATACACAATACACACCATGCAGTGTGTGGATACAAACAGGCAGGAGTGACTCATGCTGTTAAACAGCAGAGGCTGCTTTATATCTGGTGTCTGTTGCTTTTTCAAAGTAAATGTTAAACAAGTGAGGAAATGTGGAACAAGTTTTCGCTTTCTCAGCAGTCATAGTGAGTTCAAGTATATTGGGAATTGTTTTGAAATAACTGAGACTGAGACTTGACCAGCCTT
Organism: Neoceratodus forsteri; assembly: GCA_016271365.2. Classification (NCBI taxonomy): domain Eukaryota; kingdom Metazoa; phylum Chordata; order Ceratodontiformes; family Ceratodontidae; genus Neoceratodus; species Neoceratodus forsteri. The sequence goes on from CM057456.1 coordinate 965,528,638, forward strand.
TATGGTCTTTTGAAGAAAGTAATGTTGTTTACAGTAATATCTAGTATGGACCCACTTAAGCACATCAGAGTAGCGGGGGAAAAACATGAGGCTATTTTAGAAAACAAAGTGTGTGTGAGCCAGTATACATTTTGGAAGAGAGTAAACGAGCCAGTAAAGAATATTATACAGTAGGGGATGGATGTTTGGTTTTCATAAAAAACAGTTGGAACATCTGCGAACTAGTTGGAACATTATGACAGTAAGAAGTCTATGTAATCCATTAAAACATATTAGGATGTGCCAGGATGAGGGGGAGGAAAGACAATTATAATTGTTTTAAAACAACACTACAAAGACATACCTGTCAAATTTTCAGATAAGGAATGAAATATGTTCAGCTTTTAGGGTAAGCATTTGACTAAAGCCTTGCACTATTTGAGGACTGATGTGTTTGTCTGTGAAAAGTGAGAAAGAAACCTTAGCATGTAACACTGTATGTTCACAGCATATGTCCGTTGCAAGATATGCACTAACCAAAAAAACGACTTGTTAAGAACCAACCCTAATGAGGGCTTTGAAGCAAATATCAGCAAAGCATTCCCGACAGGCATTTGTCTGTTTGGACTTTCAAACAAACCTTTCTTGGAATGTTTTCAACTTGGTGGAAGGTGCAGTGTGCATGTCTTTATTAGCTTAACGAACATTTCACTGTTGGTTGTGTGTTCAGCAGTGTTGGAAAATAGTTGCTATATGATAAATTTTTATTAAGATTTTTACATGCTTTGTAGGATTTATGATCTGCAATATAATTGAAAGGAGTTACCTTATGTATGAGGAATTACAAAATTGCGCCTTATTGAGTGAGTAGCACTGGAACGTTACAGTTAATGTATTATAAGATTTATAGGACAGACAGCCATATTTAATTGCATATTTATATATTTATTAGGTAACAAAAGGCATCTCCTAATGAAGCCTGCTACCGTAGGTGAAACATCAAGATTGTGGGCTGTTTGGAATATGAATAAAGCTTTGTGATTTTTTTGATGCAAGAGCTGTCTACAGTACATTTATTGTGCTCCCTGTCTTTACTCAGATTCAGAGGACTTTTTGCTTTAGTGTTCACATCAGGGTGGCAGCATCGGATAATACAGAAGGCTCATTTCCCATGGGACTATCTGGGGTTACCCAGAGACTGCAAGGTTTTAGACCTTTGAGCCATAGCCAGTAGCATTGCTGAGGGAGAAACACAGAAGGAAAACACCAAAGCATGGCAGAAAGGTGCCAACATTCTTACGCCCCACTACTCCTGACTGCCAGACAGTTCCCATACCAGATGTACCCAATGAAGACCATGGCAGACACAGAGAGTGCCCATAACACAGGGGAAATGCCCACATAGAAGGAAATACCCCCTCTGAAACCCTGGGATTGGGTAAATAATAGAGATGGGAAGTGGATGGGGCTGAGAGATGACCAGGCTAAAGAAGGGCAGCATCACTGATCGGGGAAAATAAGAATATTAAAAAGATTGGTGCTGCCTTAGTACCAAAGTACACAACTGGATTCACAGTCCTGCACAAATCTGGCCTGTTGCCTGGCACAATCACAGAATATTTTTTTCCTATGTATTTCCATCAGCTTACTTCCAGAACCACAGACATCATGGTGAATGGCCACTAAACATCAGTGGTCAGCACAGACCAATAAAATAAAAAAGCTCTACTTGTACAAAAAACATTAAAAACATTAGTCTGACCCAGTGGCACGGTAGGCTGAGGTGCTGGTGATCATACGATTAACTTTTATAAAGCCCTGATGGCTAGCAAGCTTAAAGCCACTTGTAAATGTCATTAATACTCTCCCAACTTGTGCTCTTCTTCCACATCCTGACCCCTGTCCCTCCCCTCATCCCCTACCCTGTTTCCTCCTTGTCTCCTCTATCTTGTAACCCCCCATCTTCTACTCCACCACCCCCTCACTTCTCTCCCTTTCCAGCTTCATCTATCCTGTGTGATAAAATCTGCCTTCTTTATGACTGACCTACATCCTACCTACTTACCCTACCTCCTTTTCTTACACCTTACACCCTTCTACCCTATCCAAGTCTGTGTTTTCCCTATGCATTTAGCTCGCCGTGACCACTATGTTCTTGTATCATGTATCACGCCAAGTTTGTTCTTTACCGTTCGCATATTCCAGATTTTTTATGCTTTTCTGTACACAATATGTAAATAATTTAGCAATTCTGTTCTTTCAATTGATGTAGTTGTTTTAATGTAAGTTGCTATTATGTACTCTGTCCTACTATTGATTATGTATAGCCCTTATCTGTTATATAGTTCCTTCTGTAAACTGCTGTTATGTGTATAGGACCTCCTTGTGAATGAGCCCGCTCAATGGAGTTTTTCTACGATAAACTGAAACTTATCTCATGGCGCACTGGTGATCCTGGCTCAGGAACAGATCAGGGTTACTCAGGGGCTGGATGAGAGGATTGAGTGTTCCAAGTGTAACCCCCCCTTACCAATGGGGGTTTCCAAAAAAGTCTTCCATGAACTTACCTAAATGCTCAATGCCAGGTTGGTGTCCGGCGCCATAACCGTTTAAATGTATTGCCTGTGAGTACCTGTTGGCCTCCGTGTACTGTTGCTTTAAGGGCTGCCTGGTTGCAGTAATAATTAATCTGGGAGAGGGACTGGGTGTTTCCATGCTCGAGTCTCGCTCTGGCTGCTGACTAATTGCTCCGTTTCTGCCATCGCTAATTGTGCAGAGGAAGCCCTATGAAAAGATGTAATTATTTGCTGGAAATCACTTAGAGTAGTAATGATAATGTAGTTTGTTCTAACCTGCCTTCTTTGGAGCGTGGGGTTTCTGTCAGTCTCCACCATTTTGGTCCCGAACTGCTGAATTGGACCAATCAGTACTTGGGGACTCTAAAATGGAGCCTGCTGAAATGGAACTGTGTGGATTACAAGCTTGGGATGTGTAGTTTTGGACTGTTGGCACCATTTTGCAACAGTGGGGGAGCTCTTGCTGTGACTGACAGCTGAACTGACCTACCGAAACTTTTGGATCTAAAGGAAATCCTCCGGGCTGTCTGCTGGCAAGCCAGATCAAAGTGGGAAGCTGAGAGAGTAACAGCTCGAATAATTTGAGCAGCCGTTTGTGTAGTAGTTCATGCGGGAGAACTGTGGAAGGCCTGACTTCTGGCCTGCTTGCCTGTTTTCTGCCCTGAGAGGGAGAAGAGGATTATTTTTGGACTAAATCCAATATTGAGAGTGCAAAGAAGCCACCGAGGTGTAACCAGGCTCAACCTCTAGAAGACCGAAGATTTTGCTAAATGCGATCGGCCTGTCAGGAAAGTCAGCTACTTCTGAGCTCCTGGTTTGAGCAGTGACTTGTGATCATGATCAGGGAGCAGTTTGCCTGGTACAGTAATTCTTCCTTACATATAAATGTGCTGTGTACTGAATGGGGGTCGTGATTTAGTTCCCCTTTTGTGTGAACTGTGTGCTAGTTGCTGGAAGTGTGTCAGCACCAACGGACTGACTCCGCCAATTACTCCATGTGGCTGGGTCTTGTCACGAGGGCCATGCCATCCCACCGTGCTGCACAGAGAAGAGCCATCAATGAGAGACCTGCCTGGGGATCAGCCCCCTGCTCCATGACTGAATGGGAACGATGCCTCGGTGAATCAGAGAAGCCATCTGCCGTCTCCATCCTCGTCCAGCCTGTGTTCGGTCCTGGGTATTGTGAGTAGACAACAGGGTAGCTCCCTGCAACATGTAGCTAAATCAAAAGTGTGTCACCTGATTGCCTTGTTATTTTTCCTTCATGAGCTGAGCCCTCCAGCTCCAGATTACAATTGGAGTGTGGTGCATGTCTGTGTTTTTTCCTCACAGGGCCCCGACCAGTTGCAATGCCGGCCTACCCCGGGCAACAGTCCTGGCTAGCCCACCTTCCCTCCACCTGGGTACCCAGAGAGTGTGACTGTAGTAGGGACTCTGAATGCATGCAGAGTGGTGTGAACAATAGAGCATTTAGGCTAATTAACCTGATTACCCCTATCCTTGTTCAAAGCCCCCTGAATAAATCAGATCTACTCTTTTTCTGCAATTCAACTAGACTGTGGTTCCAGTTTGTGCTCGAAGTATTGTACTGTTGCCATTTGTTCTGTCTAACCTTATTTTACAGGGGGTCCCCAGGTTCAAGCTGGAGAAACTGACTCTGGGGGTAAGTGCAAACTGTGTGGGTATTTGCAAAGCATATCAGAGGTACTGTGAAAGTAACTATTGTGAATTGTGTGGGCCACTAGCAGGAACAGAGGGGGGGTCACAGTGTCCCAGAGGGCTGTGCCCTGGTTAGTTTGACCATTACCAACCCTGACCTCTGAGTGGAGGCACCTGTTACTGAACCTAGGCCCCTTAACCTGCTACTAGCTAAGCAGGCAGAGGTAATAGCCCCTGGCATAGCACCAACTAGGGGTTACACAAGGACAGCTCTCACTCCTCAGAGTTGGGAGTTCATGGGTCCTACCACTTGCTTGCCACCTGGTGGAGGCCAGCAGCAGTACCATTTGGCCAGGAGATATGGGGGAGTCTGCTGATGCAGCGCATAGGTATGTCAATAAACAAATGCACGCCTTGCGTCGATGCAGACACCCATGCTGAATAATGGAGAAAAATTCCCTGGCTCACTCATCATCACCTGCAGGCACCGCATGACCCTACATGACAGGCCACCCACCAAATATGGCTCTGTGTAAGTGGTGGTTAACCGTAATGGCATGGGACAAGTCAGTGACAGGGTGTGGGGGATGTCACTCGGAACAGGGATGGCAGGAGGGAAAAAGCAAGTTAAAAAACATTTTAAACGTTTAGTGAAAAACACTAAAACTGAAAGTTGACTCTCCACCTGCCCCAGCACATTCAACTTAGATGCACTGTGTTGCTCTCTGATATAAGCACAGTTAAACCTGTCAAAACATCTGCTAAAATGTTTTTCCTCTAAATAAAAGCTTTTAAAATCCCTTCTAGAAAGTCTCAGCACTGAAACTGAGCAATGATTTCTGTACCAACTAAAATGTGTGTTTCTGTTCTGCATTTCGAGACACATATCCAACTCCTGTGCTCACTCTCTGACTGCACAAGCATGGGCCCTGCAAGGGACATCCTACTGCAGTATGTACTGTACCATGTGACATGCTGTTCAGCGCCCAGTCCATGAAGCATAATGCACTTTGCTGTTGATGCTTTGCCAGCAAAACACTATGTGAAGTCCTGCCTCCCCGCTTCATGGTGAAGATTGCACACACTCAGAAAAACATTATTTTATTTACATTGCCTTGAAGACTATACAAAGTGTAGTGGCTGGACTTTGCACACCCCTAGTGATGAACCTGGCTGATCATAACCCAGACTCCTACTAGCTAGGTTAATGCAGCTGCCCCTTTAACTTACTCATAGAGTTCTGTTCTTTCATGCTTTTCAGTCCTTCAGTCCTGCTTTCAGGGTTCAAATATGGCTAGGGGAAGTGTGTAATTTCAAACATATTTCATTCTAGTTCAGTGACAAGCCTATAGATGACAATAGTGAGTAGTGGCTTGTATCCATTAGGCCATACTGCTTTACTAAAACAGAGATTGAAGTCTGCAAATGAAACAAGCCAATATATGCTTCTTAAAGTAAAACTATTTATTAAGCACGTTTAAACTGCGAAAACTGGCACATGTACTAATTGAAATATGTAGACTTTTTTTCTAATCAACCACTGGGGAGGCTGGACCTGGTTTCATTTTCAGTGGGAACCTAATTTCTTTGGTCACAGATGTTGATGCATTTAATAAGACTCCCATCACCCTTGAAGAGAGTACCACAGTTAGCAATTAATTTTAGCCCATCCTTCTACAGTGCTCATCTTGGCTCTGCTTAAACGCTAATGTGATTTTGCTTAAATAATTAGAAAAAGTTTTCTTGAGGCAATGTTTTACGAAGTATTGTCAGGCACTAACTCTGGCAAAGGATACATTTGAGGAATGATAACAGTTTAAGATTCAAAAGCTCTAAAATTGCAACCTAGCCTTTTTTTTTTTTTGCTCAGGAGTTTACAGTTAATGCAATAAAACAGATTAATGTCTAGTCTGAACATTGGTTTTATCCTGTGAATACAGCTGTACAATGGAAGTACAATTAGCTGAAAAGTTCCAGTCGGAATCAATTAAAGCTGTATTAGCCATTTGAATCTGGGGTGCCGCCAACTTGGAATGTTGCAAGCGAAGGGAAAAAAAAAGAAATATGGTTTTCATTGAGGACTACAGAAAGCAAATGGATTTAAACCAACTGAACTTCACAGCATATTGATTTAAAACCATTACGGCCCAGTTCTCAAAAACTCAAATGTTCCTACGATTTCCCTGCATACGGCTGTGTCGTGGAGTAAATTGCTTGTTTTCCATATTCTGTAAGCGTGAGTAGCAGACACAGATGAGAGTAATTAAATGTTTAATAAAGGAAGAAAGGGCCACATAAAAGGCACTTACTAGACATTGCAGGCGCTTTATATGCTATTCTCAGAGTTTTAATATGGTGCAGTGGTTAAGGCTCTGAACTGGAGACCTGGGTTTGAATCCCACAGCCCCCACTTGCATACTGTGTGACCCTAAGCAAGTCACTTAACTTATTTGTGCTCCCAGGTTGCACCTGGAATCAAGCTTCAGCTTAGTGTGCCTCTTCTAGTTAAACAATTTCCCCTTTCAAGGGGAAAAACAATTTCCCCACAAGTACTGCATTATTCCGGCTAACAGCAGGTAGACATTATGCACCACTCCAAAAGACATGTTTCATATTCTCTTACACACTCAGGCACATGAGATTAATTATATTGCTAACTATAAACAATATGTGCAATCATGACATTGATTCTCAGCAACAGTGCCTGAACATTAAGAAATGTACATGGGGGCTTTACTAGGAATCCTTCGCAGTGTCCTCTGCAAAGTATCTTGCCCTAAAAGAAAGAACAAGCATTTGTCAATGCCAAAACATTCACTTGCTGCACTGCAGCTATTGTAGAAGCCTGGGGTGGGGGGGAGTTTCAGAGGAGCAAGGACCGGGGAGAGAGAATGTGGTGGGTGGCAGGAGCCACCAATAAGTAAAGCAGCACCATGGCTAATGTTGAACCTGAGGGAGTGTCAGAGGAGTGAGGACCATGGAGAAAGACTGTGATGAGCAGCACGAGCTGCCAATAAGTAAAGCCACACCGTGGCTAATGTTGAAGCCTGCGGGGATCAGAGGAGCGAGGAACGGGGAGAGAGAGGGAGTGTGGCAGGCGGCAGGAGCCGCCTATGTAAAATCTGTAGCTGTAACTCCAGGTATGGGCATTAGTGTCAACTCTAATGTGCATGCCCAGAGTTATGGCTATAGAAAGAAACGAAGTGCTCTCTCATTGGAGCGGTTCATTTCTTTTAACTACACAAAAGTGCCAAGTCAGCAAGCAGAATGTGGTATTTGTGATAGAATCTACTACATCCTGGTTTTGATCTTCGATGTTAATGACAAACTTAGTAGACTTTTCTGGCACACTTGTGGAGAGGTAGGTAGTCTCCTCCATATGTTATGGAAATGTCCCCAAATCCAAACTTCGTGGAATTTAACCAGGAGATAACTTCAGAAATACCTGAATATACAAATTCCTTTAATATTTGAAATATTTATTTTCAATGATTTCTCAAATAAGATCTTTAATCAGTATGTTCAAAGAATTATACTTTGGAGATCAATGTCCACTAAACATATTATATTACACTTCTGGAGAGCTCCTTCTCTACTTGCCTTTGACTAGTTAAACTGGGTCCATGAATTTAGGAAAACCCTGATATTAGAAAGATTAGTGGATCATACAATAAATATCCATGATATAAATGCTACACCATGGAGACAAATCAAGTATTTAATTACCTCCCATATTAGTTTTGCCATGAAGGTGTAAGAAATGAAGTTCAGATATTAAGGTCCTAGTAATTGTGTTTATTTTGTTAATTTTTTTTCCTTTTACTTTCTTCCACTGTTGTTTTATAGTGTATAGCAGAGCATTGTTCTGCAAAGAATTCCATCCCTTTCAAAATGCTGTTGCACCACGGTTCAAAGGTCATGGAATGTGATTGTACCCTTTTGTGGTACAATAGTATTCTGAAGCCTCTAGAGACTGCACAACCAGTTCCATTCTGAAAGTGAAAGAACCACCATGTGCATGTTTCACATAATACTATGCAATATTGATGAGCAACTTTATGCTCAATCAGTGTGTTCTGCTACCTTGGGTTCTGGTTCCCACCTACACCTTGAGCTTGGCTCTCAAGGTCAAAGTGAATCAGAACTCCTCCGTGACAGAACACACTGGCTGCACATAGTTGCCCATCCAGTATTCTCTATGTTGTATTTGTTTCCCTCTTTTTACCTTACTTACACATTATAGATTGAACTTCTTTAAATGTTATACTGTACTTTGGAAGTATAAATAAATGTAAGTATGTAAAATTTATATTATATAGTCAGAATATTTTTTTTTCTGTTATTTATGAAAATAATTTAATAAATATGATGTAACCATAGGGGAAAAAAGTACCAATCACTCATATCTTGGTACATGCATTAGATTATGGAAAGAAGTAAGCAACCTCAGAGAGGGTATTCCCTTCATTCTACCTTCACCAACAAGGGTCGTAAGAATAGATGCCTCCCTTCTAGGGAAGGAAAGCTATCTGGAGTACCAAAGAGTAAATGGGTCTGGGACTCACAGAAACGCCAAGAGCACATAGACCAGCTGGAACCCATGGCAGTGCTCCTGCCCATGATTTGTTCCTGTCTGTTGCAGAACTATGCAACTACAACGTATTACATAAGCAAACAGGGTCACTGGAGCCTCAAAACTCTGTACAGAGGCTATGGAGATAGACTATGAAGTCTATGAAGTTATGAAGACAGCTTGTCTCAGTGAGTCTACCTGGTTTCCAAAATCCAACAAATAACTCAATAAGATATGGAACTTGGCTTTCTCTCTAAATGTAGTACATTTAACAGGCAAGGACAATGCACTAACCATTACACTGAACAGAACTGACCACCTGACCCATGAATAGTCTCTGAACAAGGAAGAGCTCGACTCAATATTTCAGGGATGGCATGTCCCAGAGGTTGATCTATTTGACACCTGGGAAAACAGGAAGCACCCCCCACTTTTGTTGTTGACCCCCCCCTTTAGTGGGGTAGATCCGTTGGGATGCTCTGTACCTCCCCTGGAGGGGTAATTTTCTATATGTATTCCCTCAATTCCCACTGATCCAAAGGGTCCTGCTGAAACTGAGATAAGTGTCAGCAACAATGATCCTAACTGTACCAGACTGATGTTCCACAGTTGGCAATGTCACAGAGAACACCTATAGTTTTGCCTCTGAGGTAGGATCTTCTTACTGTGTTCCAGGGCAGAGTGACTCACCCAGATCTTAACATACTTTATTTGAGAGTATGTTTCTTTGAAGAATGACAATACTCTTACCTAAATCTAGAAGGTAGTATAGCATAGTGCTTAAGACCACTGAGCTGCAAATCTGGAGAACTGGCTTTGAATATCAGAGCCGCCACTTCATGCTGTGTGACAGTGAGCAAGTCACTTAAAGGGACAGTCCCCTCAGCCTTTCATTCTGTGTATGTGTATATTTTGTAGGCATGAACAGTGATTGCCTCTATTGTACCCTCCTAATTTAATCAGGATTCAAATGTAAATGAAATTACTTAAGTCTGGTGTGAAAACCTGCTTGACTCCATTGCAAAGGTTAGGACCCAACTTATGTAAGACATCCTGGGATTTTATGATGTTTTATTGCTAAAGCCTGCAATAGTTATACTGTAATAATCTGAGCTGTTACTATCCTCTGCAGTCCCTATGTTCTTGTCCTATACTGGCCATGAAACGTTTCAAGGTGAAGTAAGTGTCCTGCTGTTTTCTGTAACTTAAAGTGTAGCTGAGTTAGAAAAAAAAGCTTTTAAAGATTACAGGGATTTCAAAAGATACATAACAGAACTGACTAAGATTATAATGTCTGCTGGCTTGTGCAGGTATGCATTACCAACTCTCATGATGCCTTGCATGAGTGAATGGAGTAAAACATGTTTTCACACCAGGGCAGAACAGAGTGAAGCAACCTCATTTATATTTAAATTAGGATAAAATTTGGGGGATGCAAGAGAGGGACCTTGTTCATGCCTACAAACTACACAGGTATACAGGAATAAGTTGAGGGGACTTATCCTTTAACTTCCCTGTGCTCCCAGAATGCACCTGGAAACAAGTCTTAGCTAGTATGTCTTTCCTGGCCAAAAGTTATATAAGAAAGTAAAAAAAAATGAAAGTAAATAAATAAAAAAATTGTCTAATGAAGTGCTTGAAGTTTTAAAGGTTGTCAGGAAGCCAGGAAACAGGAAAGCATACATGTCAAAATTTAAAAGATTCAGTATTTAGTGTGCTTCACCCTAAATCACAGCTATGACTGCAGACTTGACAGTCATATTGAAGCACCTGGTCAGTTTGCAGTCCCAGGGTCTGATGCCTTTTTCTTTAAAAGTGCACTTGGCAGCTGTTTCAGCATTTCAGTCAGCAGGCAAAGAAAAATCCTTTGCTTCATTAACACATCGGCCAAACGTATGAGGCCCTGGGCTGGAGCTCACTGGAGAATAAAAAGAAGTTAATTTGGACCAATCAAGTAAATAAAATTATGCAGTATAATAAACCAATATGTCTGTAAGCCCCCCTTCCCCCAATCTGGGACTTACCTGAACTGTCTCCTCAACTGCCAAGACTTTGTCTTCCACCTCCAGTCCCCCTGGACTGCTGAGATGGGGACTGCAGGGCAAGTGAGTGTTCGGCCAGGAGCCATGGTAAAATGCAAACCAGGGCTCTACTTCAGATTTTCACAGCCATAGCCACACTGCTCCCCCTGGCTCTTGGATCCTCATGACTTTTAGTGGGACTGAGGCAGGGGGCAAGAATATGAGGCAGCAGCAGTTTGTAGGTACACAGAGCCCAAGAAAGGCAGCAGGCCAGGGTCAGGAACTACAAGGAGAGCACCGACTATGTTGGGCTGCCGCACATGTGCAGTATGTACATTTTGGAGCCATGGCTCTGTTTCAAGAATCGGGGCATATATTCACTTCCATGAAGACTCCTTGCTCCAGGGAAGGCAGCAGAACTAGGACAATAGTTTAATTACGCCATTGAGCACCTGAATAAGTGTCCAGGGCTTGCATTGAAACAGCAGGAAGGTAAAGCAAAAATGCGTATGTGCACCAGTGGGGAGAGCTGCTCAGGAGATCACCTCCCAAATTGGAAACCCTGACCTGAAAATGGGGACGGTACAAAATACAACAGACATTTTCCTGGCCCCTGGACAGTCAGCAGGTCCAGGGCAACTGAAAAGCAGCGCCGAGGAAGTTAAAATAAAGCTGCAAGAATCTTCCAAAGACTGTCATGAACTGTTAACTAAGACGGTGGCCCCCATAACTCCACAGCCTGCTGAGCATTATGGGAAGGGGATCAGAGGTCAGTACTGGATTTGCCTATGAATTTCAGCCAATCTGGAGTCAGCAATGTGGTACAGACTGTTTGCCTGGGAACAAGCCTGACCAATCAGGCATCAAGTTTCACACTGGATGAAAGGGGCTGTTCCCAGGGATCATGACTAGATTAGTGAGACTGCCAGGTGAGTGATTGTGTATTGAGGTATGGGCCGGTGTGCCACTGTCTGTCCAGGCACTGAAGGCCTGGCAGACCTAAAGAGTCTGGGATCACAGTGAAAGTGTTTGTGTGAAAAAAAAGTTGTTGTTTTAAACAAAATTACAGTTTGATGGCAAGTTTGGAGCTGGGAATTTCCTGCCTCCACCACAGACTTTCCCCTCTAGGGGACTAGCTCCTGCAGCACCTACCATCCAAGAGGTCACTGCCTTGTTCCAGGTCCCAAGCCTCAGAGAAAAAGTGAAAGAGAGAGGAGTGAAACTGGAGAGAAACCACCAGGAAGCCTGGGGAAGCCTGCATTCTAGCTGGGAGCTACTGCATCAATCCAGCCTGTCCAAGCAACTGACACCAGATGTATTGCTTAAGGCATCTAACCGTAAGTAGACACCAGGGTTTCGGCCCTGCAACTCAGGGAAAAGTGTAGTGTGCCAGAGTCTTAGGATGAAGTCCTTGGCAGGACTTTGCAAGTGCGAGAGGCCTAGGCAGAAGACCTGTGGAAGTCACCTGGCCACCCATCGTTTGAATTTTAAATAGGGGCCCCTTGGCAAACCTTGTCAACCAGTTTCAACAGTTATAGCTTAGTGTTCTGCAACACTTGTGTTTAATGTGTGTTTTACATGCAATCATTTCAACTGCGCCACTGAGTTCCACCCTGCTAGCAGTATCAGTGCCCCCAGTGCAGCACCTACTGCATCATAAAAAAGAGCTCCCTCCCATGGCCTTTTGGGGGGAATTCAGCCAGGTGCACCCACATTGGGGGTTTGAGGACTGCTGGGAGGGCCAGATTTTATGGGATGAATTGTTGAATTGTCTTATCTATTGCCTAAAGTATTAGCATTTTACTGCATAGAGTGATAGAGTTTACTGCTATGCCCATTGTTCCCATTTTACCCTTCTGCCCCTTGTTCTCTCCATACCCTCCCTTTTAAATAAATTATTTGACTGAACTGCATTTCTTGGTTTGGGGATTGTCATTCATTGCTTACTTTGTCTTGTATTTTGCGGGTGGGACTATGTGGGCAGTTTATGCACTGTTTCCTGGGGGGGTAATAGCCTTCTATGTCAGCAGCCCAGGCACCTCGTCACGCTAGGCTTGTGTACCCTCTGCAGCACAGCAAGGTGGTGGGAGGTGAACCTCGAGGGTCCCAGACAGTCCAATACAATGGAGGGAGGCACTGCTGGGATTTCTGTGCCGTAAGTGGGTCCCCCAAAACTGTGACTTTGTGAAAAACAAATTTTAGTGCCCCCCCCACACCAAGTTTTGAAAGTTGCCAATGCGCTTCAGGAGTTGGAAGACTGGTGTTAAGAGGAGTACCTGGACCTACAAGGGTGATTCTGATCATGGGAATCCCTGAAGGTACCAAAAGGGCCAGCATTTTGGAGCCATTGGATGATTTCAATTGTTTTGGCATGTTAAAGTTATGCAGTGTAAGGTACAACCATGCCAGCAAAGCGCAACCACATTGACTGACAGGGATTCAGGAACTGATGTGAGAAAACTGCCCGCTACACTAAACCTGAACGTTCTGAAGGGGTATGGCACCTCTTTGGCAGGGGGAGTAGTCTGCATTTCATCCCCTCTCCCCCACCACTACAGCCAGTCGAGTGGGTGGAAATAGCCAAAATGTCATTGGCCAATGAGGGAGAAACAGTGCAAGGGTTTCACACACTGGTGTCCAGAGACACCCTGAATCCTTCACCCAAAGGCCCTACAGTATGGTGCCTACAGATTTTGAAGTGACATTTCTGTCATTTCTCAGTGCAGAAGGAAAAACAGCCAAGGATGTGAGCGACCTGTTACAGAAAGGAGGTGTGACACCACCAGTGCCTTCTGCCAGTCTGGCACCGGTGGTACACGAATGTGCAGACATTCCTGTGTCCCATTATGACACCAGCTTCTACAGAAGATTATACACCTTCTCAAGTACTGTATCCACCCCCAGTGGGGAAGATGACTACTACAGCTGGATGAGTCAAGCAATACAGATTCTTCAAGAATGGAAGTGCTCTGAAAATGAGAAAAGAAACTAAGTAGTGGAAGGCCTCTGGGGAAATGCTTTTGGACATTATCCTGTCCTTGTGTACAAACCAGCCAAACTGCACACTGCAGAACTACCTGGCTATGTTACAGAGTACTTATGAACCTATCAAGAGTGGCAACAACCTCCTTTTCCAGCTGGGAGCCACCCTGCAGAAAAAGGAAGAGAAATTGTCTGATTACCTGACCTAGTTGGAGATAGTTATCTGACCAAAGGTCAAGGCTGGCAGAATAACGCCTTACAAAGCGAACAGAATCAGACTTAGAGTAAGTGCTGAAAGGAGCCATATATTCACAGATGACTATATTCTCCCATTGACTGAAGGACCATAAAGTCACACCACCCACCTTGAAACAGTTTCTGGAATAGGTATGAGAAAAAAGTTACAGACAGAGTGGAGAGAGTCAATGAAAAGGTCCACTGAGAAGGCCACCCCATCAAGCCACAGTCCACTGCCAAAAGACCTCAGATGGATGCCACTGAGCTTGGTAGGCAAATAAAGCAACCAGTGGAACAAGTGACAGCATTGGCCACAGCACACGAACACTAGACAAGAGTCAATTCCAGGCCTCCAGGTAGAGGAAATGTCCCCAGATTTTCTGCTGCTCCTCGGCATAGGCCTCAAGCCCCACCTCACCTTAGCAGGGAAATGACAGCAGAGCCCAGTGAAGGAGTGACCTTGGTCTCCAAACAGTACAATGCTCTGTAAAATGGACTGACCCTGAAATCCCTCAAGGGAGCAAGTTACCCTCGGCAGGCCTGGTGGCACTGAGGATTGAAGTGCTGGACACCACACCTCGTGTTACGCTGGCAACCTGGGTTCAGGAGTGAGCACGGGCCATCGAGGGTCATGGGGACTGGGAGAGATGGAGCACCCTAGAGGCTGTTTTCCTTCCCCGGAAAGGAGGGATTCTCTCATCTGATGCACTGGCAATCCCTGACCGAGGCTGGGGACATTGCAGTGCACGGAGGCAGATGTAGGGGGTTGGAGCAGCGGCGTACATCCTCCAGATGTGCATGGGTGCATGCGCATGCTGGGCAGGACATCATTGCATGTCCGTGCTCCAGGGAGGAAACAAGACAAAAATCCCCCTATTGTCAGGTGAGGCAACGGCAAACATAGGCAGACTGGTCCAACCACATGCCTGATGTCGGCCGAATCTCCAGTCTCCCTGGGGTCTGGGGCCCCCCAAGGGGCCGGGAGAGCATGGACCTTGCATACCCAATGAAGCACTTGGAGAAATGGTTCAGGCGGGTGGTTGAGTTCGGTGGCTGCAGATGGGACCCTGAAAGATGCCCCAAAGGTAGGGTGCATAAAAAGACATTACAAAAAAAAAAAGGTTGTCCTCAGACAACTGGGCTCAAGAGGTGACATTCCAGTCCTGAGTGAAGAACAACCATGCCAAGCCTTACTTGACAGTGGGTCCCAAGTTACTATCATCCACAGTTCTTTCTACAGCAGCCAGCTAAGACACCTGCCTCTGAGAGGCCTTCCCTTTGGGACCTCAGCAACACCAGCTACCCCTATGATGGATAAAACATCATGCAATCTGAGTTCCCTGGAGTGGGCAAGGGAGTGCCACACAGGATTTATGCCATAGCTCTAATATGTCCTGAATCCTAGACTTTGGATAACACCCCTGTGTTGATCAGTACTAACATAGACACGATTGGGAGGCTGAGCAAAATGTGCCAAGAGAGTAGGAGCACAGTGCCTACAGAGTCCACCACTGGAAGCAACCATAAAGAGAGCAAACCAGAAACCTGATGCTCCAAATGCAGTGGTGCAAGAACAGCTCATTGGAGTGATCCATCAGGTCAACAGCAAGGAAGTGGACTTGCTGCCAAATGCAACGTGCTGGGTGATTAGTACAGCAGAGTATAAGCATCAGCCAGCCAGGCCTGCTCTCATCATTGATGCACCAGCTGCTGACAACAGCCTACTAGAAGAACTGATAGTCCTACAAGGAGTGATGCCACTGCCTGCCACCCCTTAGGCGAGATGAGTAACAGTGAGGATGAAATATTAGATTGAGAAACCCATCATGTCATGGAAAGGTGAAGTGCTGATGAATATATTTCATGGAAATAGTATGATCAGAGTAGACCCTGAAGTTGCCACATCCACATATATCGACCCTGGATTATTCGGGTTTGGAGACTCACCCATACCTAACCACTACCGGTGGATCCTTAGCCACAAGCTAGCCAAGCAGATAAAAGTGTTCTCCTTGAATGAATAGAATGTGGGATGCATCAAAGAAGAAGAGACCCTCATCCACCTTTGGGATGACTGACACTTTCAGAACCAATCCCAACAACTGCTGACATAGAGGATGTCAAGTGCCACGTACAAGAGCTACTGGCAATGGAGATCATCAAGAAGTCCCATGGTCCTTATGCCTCACCCATTGTGATGGCCAGGAGGAAGACCAGAGCAATTCATATGTGCATAGACTACCACACTCTCAACAAGAAGACAGTGCCTGACCAGTATACGGTGCCCAGAGTCAAAGATGCCCTGGCTAGCTTAAGGGGAAGCAAGTGGTTCTTGGTGCTGGATCTTCACAGTGGCTACTACCAACTCCCAATAGCAGAAGAAAATAAAGAGAAGACCAGCTTCATCTACCCTCTGGGGTTCTACCAATTCAAAAGGATGCCACAAGGTATATTGTGGGCCCTTGCCATATTTCAGACACTGATGGGAAAAGCAGTGGGAGACATGCATCTGCTGGAGGTGCCAGTATACCTGGATGGCTTAATAGTGTTTGGGTGGCCATTGGAAGAGCAAAAAAAATCCAGCTGATGAAGGTGTTGGATAGACTGGAGGAATTTGATCTGAAAGTGCCCATTGACAAGTGCCAGTTTTGTCAGCAATCAGTCAAATATGTGGACTGCATCATTTCCACCAATGGGGTGAAGACTAGCCAGTCAAAGAAGAGGTACCTTAAAATCTGATACACTTTTTTCAGATTCTGCAGCTACTACAGGCAGTTTGTGAAAGACTATTCAGTTGTTGTCTGCCCTCTGAATGACTTCACCCAGGTGTACCCATCTACAAACAAAAAGAAAGCCTGCTCTGGGAGGTGCAATCCCCAAACAGGTTACCGGAAGGTGAATGAACCATTTAGCACCAGGTAAACTGAACAGTGTGAAGTGGCTGTCAGAGAGATAATCAAACCCCTAAGTGAGGCACCCATGCTGGCATATGCAGACTCCAGTAAACCATACCTCTTGCACACCGGCACCAGCTTAAGTGGTTTAGGAGCTGTTCTGTACCAGGAGTACCTGGAGAGACTTTGTCCAGTTGCTTTCACCAGCCACCATTTAACACATCTGAAAAGCTCTACTCAGTGCATGAACTTGAATTCCTGGCCGTCAAGTGGACTGTCACTGAAAAATTCCATAATTACTTGTATAAGGCACAGTTCACAGTGAGGACAGACAGCAACTTTCTCACCTGTGTAAATGCAACAGCCAAACTGGACACAGCTGGACATCAGTGGCTCACAGCTTTATCTAATTACAACCACAGTTTAGAATACTGCAGCGGCCAAAGTAATATTAATGCCAATGCATTATCCCATCATCCATACCCTGATCATCCAGACCCAAGTACGACAGTCCCAAGTGCAACAGTAGAGGCAGTATTTTGGAATTTGACACTACAGATTATGCCACTGCTGCAGACCCAAACGGAGCAAGCAATATGCTGGGAACCTCACCAGATGCTAGTACAACAGCACGTCTCAGTTTCACTGTTTTGGCTCTTTCATCTTTACCCCAGCTTAGCCAGTCTAAACTCAAACAAGCCCAAAAGGAAGGATTGTGTATTACATCGTGTGGTATATGCCCTGGAGGAGGGGCATGATGCAAGTCAAGTGCAGGTAACATACCCAGATATCCCCTTGTTATTGATAGAATGGAACAGATTGCCTCTAAAAGACAGACTGCTTATAAGAACCAGTCAAGACTATGCACGACCTGAGGTCCCTTACCAACAACTTATATTGCTGTGGAAGTACCAAACAGCCATCTTCTGATCCCTACATTATGAGATGGGTCACTTGGGATTTAACTGCACTGGAACGTAATGCAAGCACATTTGTAGTGGCCCAAAATGGCAAAAGAAGTTGAAAGCATTGTAAGAACAGTCTCAGATGCATCAAAAGAAAACATTTGCCAAGAAAAGCAGCATCGTTGGCTAACATCAAAACCATTGGGCCAGTTGATTTAGTTTGTATGGACTTTCTTTCATTGGAGCCTGATAGAAAAAACATTCATGCTGGTCACTGGACACACTTGATCCAGCTCAGAAACCAAATTGGAGCTAGAAAGTGACTCCCCTGGTGCATGCATATGACTGCACCCGAAATTATGCCCCTCTAAGATCCCCATTTTACATAACATTTGGCACCGAAGCTCATCTACCAGTGGATTTCTGTTTCTGAGTCTCAGCTGATGGTGTATCAGAAGAGACCTATTTAGAATACACCAGGTGATTGTGTCAACGGATACAAAAAGAATAGCAACATTGCTCTAAGCTCCCAGTTAAGAACAGTCTTGTCAGCAAAAACAAGTCTTACCAATGAGTTTGACACCAGGTATTGCAAGCTGGAGATTGTGTACATCTTAGAAACCTGGCCCCTACAAGAAAAACACAAACTTCAGGACAGTTGGGCGCCAGAAGTCTACATCATAGTTGAACAAATGCCTGACTTGCCAGTCTACAAAATTCATCAAAAACATGGTAGAGGCCTAGAAAAGACTGTCATCCGGAATGGTATACCAACCCAACAATGACAGTTCGACAGCGAGGTCCCCCACAGCGACTACAGTGCCATGCCACTGTAGGATACCTGATGGAACTGGGCACTGTCTGTCAGGGGTCCTACCCCTCCCCGAATCAGCTCTGACTCTAAGTCGATAATCCTTAGTGGGGGGCACAGCCCCCCTTGTGGGGGTGTTCGGGGGGGCGAAGCCCCATGAAAAAAACAGCTTGTGTGCTGAGAAACCAGCAGCCAACTGCTAAATGTGGACAACCTGCCGGTTTCGCTGTCGGGGCGTTCGGCAAGAAATTTGTCAAACACCCATCGTGGATCCTACGGGAACCACCTCCTACCCACTGGTGAGCTTATCCCTGAGCCTGCACATGGAATTGAATGGCCTGTGACTATGAGATCAAAAAACTCTGAGTCAAAGAAACCCACAGAGAACTGAGATGCCTAGAATTGTTACCAGTATCCCTAATGTAGAACCTGTGCAAGAACCAATGGAAACTAGTTTGCATGACAGTGATGATGACATTGTGTGTTGGTGTGTTGTGCCAGAGTACCTAACAGACTCCAAGGTATACAATTTCAACCAGTGGAATGGAAACATTCAGAGCCATCAACTAGTAGATCTCCAACTGAGCACTTTGCAAACCATGAACTTTCTCTTCATCTGAACCCAGATGCAGCACCATTTGTGCCAGAGGCATTGGAGGTGGAAATGGAGCAACTTGAAGATTCAATTACTGACAATGATGTGGAGTTTGATTTGGAGGAACAAATCCCAGTGACTGAAGTAAATCCTGTCATTCCTGACAAGGCCCTTGTCCTGGATACAGATGTGGAAGAGGAACGTGCACACCCTGTTCCTGAAGAAGAAGCAGTGTTACCCAAAAAGTATGGACATGAGCCTAAGCCTATTATCAAGCTCACCTGTGACACACTGGGTGCCTCCTCCAATATCCCCATTCATGTGATTCATAAGCACATGTCCCCTGTAATATACCTCCTAATGTGCTGCACACAGATTCGGGTGGGGAAGTGTATTTGCCTGCCAATTAAATGATATGGCTAGATAAGTATCAATTGTCATCTAGACAGAAATGTACAATGTGTAAATATGTATAAATGCCCTGATTAGTTAGGCATCAGGTAATAGCTAGTAATAGCTATAACTGTATATATTGCTGATATGGAGGCTCATGCCACTGCCTGTTGGACTTTTGAATAGTATGGGCATGGACTTGGTGAGGGCACCAAGAGTCTGGCAGGGCAAGTGTGTAAGCCGCCCCCCCCAAAAAAATCTGGGGCTTACCTGAACTGCCTTCTCAAATACCGTGATTCTGTCTTCCCCTCCAGTCCCCCAGAACTGATGAAGTGGGGACCAGCAGGGCAAGTGAGTGTTCAGTCAGGAGCCCTGGTAGGATACAAACCAGGGCTCTACTTCAGATTTTTGTGGCCATTGTTGCACAGTTCCCCCTGCTCTCAGGCCCTCAGGACTGCTAGTGAGGCCAAGGTATAGGGTGTGAGAATGTGGAGCAGCAGCTGTTTGTAGGTTCTCTGAGCCCAAGAGAGGTAGCAGGACCAGGAAATGGAACTGCAAGGAGTGCAGTGACCATGTTGGGCTGTCGCGCATGCACAGTGTGCACATTTCGGAGCCCTAACAGTTGGGCCAGGTGACCACCTCTGTGAAAACTCCTGGCTCCAGGGAGGGAAGCAGAGTTGGGACCATAGTTAAATCACCTTAGTGGGCACCTACATAAGTGTAGGGAAGGTAGCGGGCCAGGCAAAGGTAAAGCAAAAGTGTGCATGCGCACCAGTGGGGGAAGCAGCTTGGAAGGCTGCCTCCTGCTTTGGAAAATGGGGAAGGTACCAAATACATTAAGCATATCCCTGGCCCCTAGACAGTCAGTGGGGCCAGGGCAGGTGAAACGCTGCACTGAGGAAGTTAGACTAACTCTGCAGGAAACTTCTAAAGACTATCATAAACTGTAAACAAAGATGGTGGCCCCCCCATGATTCCAAAGCCTAAGCCTTATGGCAAACTTCGGCCACTCAGTAGCCAGCAGTGTGTTACAGACTGTTCATCGAGGAACAAGCCTGACCAATCAGGTGTTAAGTTTCACAGCAGATAAAAGTGGCTGTTCCCAGGGACTGAGGACAGATCAGTGAAACTGCCAAGTAAGTGACTGCGTATTGAGGTGTGTGCTGGTGTGTCATTGTCTGTCCAGGCACTGCAGGACTGGTAGACCTAAAGAGTCTGGTATCCTAGTAAAGGTGTATGTGTAAAGAAAAGGAGTAGTGTTAAATAAAATTACAGACTGAAGGCAAGGTTGGAGCCTGGGATTTCCTGCTCCCACCACAGACTTTCCCCTCTGGAGGACTAACTCCTGCAGCATCTACCATTCAAGAAGGTCACTGCCTTGTTCCAGGACCCGAACCTCAGAAAGAAGGCGAAAAAGAGAAGTGACACTGGAGAGAAACTACCAGCAAGCTTGGGAAAGCCTGCATCCCAGCTGTGAGCTACTGCATCCATCCAGCTTGTCCCAGCAACCGACACCAGAGGTATAATTTGACGCATCCAACCATGAGTTAACACTGGCTTTTGGCCCAACAACTGGGGAGAAAGTGTACTGTTCCAGGGACTGAGGGAAAAGTCCTGGACAGGACTTTGCCAGTTTAAGAGGCCCAGGCAGAAGACCTATGGAGCCCACCTAGCCACTCATCCTCTAGATTAAAAAAAGGGGCCCTTTTGCAAACCTTGTCAACTAGTTTAAACAGTTACAGTTTAGTGTTCTGCAACAGTTGTGTTTAAAGTGCATCTTACCCGCAGTTATTAAAAGTGCACCACCGAGCTCCATCCTGCTAGCAGCATCAGTGTCCCCAGTGTGGTACCCATTGCAACGTAAAAAAGAGAGCTCTCACCCATGGCCTTTGGTGATGAATAAAGCTGGATGTGACCACATTGGAGGTTTGAAGACTGCTGGGGGGTGGGCAGATTCTGTGGGGTGAATTTCTGAACTGTCTATTTGATTGCCAAAAGTATTAGCATTTTACTGCGTAGTGATAGAGTTTACTGCTATGCCCATTGTTCCCATTTTACCCTTCTGCCCCTTGTTCTCTCCATACCATCCCTTTTAAATAAATTATTTGACTGAACTGCATTTCTTGGTTTTTGTGTATTTTCCTTGCTTACTGTATGGGCAGTTTATGCACGGTTTTATGGGGGTAATAATCCTGTGTGTCAGCAGTCAGGTACTCCATATTGCCACCCAAGGTGGAGGTACCACACCATGTTAGGCCTGTGTACCCAGTGTAGCACATCTTTAGGTTGCCCAGGCTGGCCCCCTCAGGAGGCGGTGAGAGGTAAAACCCAAGGGACCCAGGCAGTCCGCTACATGTCTGATAGAAAAACTTAGTAAAACCGAACATTAATATAGTTTTAGAACTAACAGACAAAGAGACAACATAGAGCTGACACCAAGAAGTAAATTTGGGGAAATTACTTTTTCATTTTCTGCAGCATATTTGTGGAATAGATTGGATGAAAGTACTACATTTCATTCAAAAAAGCCTTGAGCTTTTATTCTGCTATGATCCAAGTACTGACAGGGAAACACAATTGTATTAGATGAGTTGCTGTGTTTGGCTGCACTAACTAAACAGCTTCTATTGTTGTATTTGTTGATCACTTATTTTATGTACTTTGGTTTGTATGGATTTATTTTGCATTGATTGATGTTGTATTATGGATTTTTGCTGTAACTAGTCTTTATTTGTGAATTTAAGCCCACCTTGTAAACAGGGCATTGTCTTCACACCAACTATTTCATGTTGGATAGTCTCTTGCATACAGTTTTATTGTGGAAAAGCTGGCAAGTGGCCACCCAAAAGCCTGCAGCACATTCCACTAGTGGTACATCTGCCACTGTGGCAGCTTTAAGGATTATACCCCTTCAGGAGATTTGTAAAGCAGCTAACTGGTCCACTCCACAGTAATCACTATTACTACCCATTCCTGCTTAGATATCCAGTCTAGGAGAGATGCTAGATTTGGTACTTCAGAACCATTTCCGTTAAAAAGTTCTAGACCCTGCCTCCCAAGGTACTGCTTGGAGTCTGCAGATTGCATGACATCACTAGTAAACTCTCATTGCTAGAAGAAAAAATTGCTTACCATTGTAATCTCCGCACTTATCGGCTTTAACGCTCCCAATGTACCTGCCCTAACCATCAACCCTGTGCTACCCCTCCCTAATGCCCCCAACATCTGGACACACTTATCTGCACTGCCCACAGGCCTCAGAGGCTAGTACCCTTGTCTGCCTCCAGAGACCCTAGATAGTAACTTACATTGTCAATAACAAACTCATTATTGAAAACACTGTTACCTGAACTCCTTGTTACCATATCTGTACTTGACAAAACCTACACTGACAATTTTTTGCTCACTCTACCCTTAATGAATTCCTATAAAATTCATTCTGTACCTCTCTCGCATACTGTTATCTGTATGTATCACTGTGCACCCTTATATTACTTAGTGTATACTGCTAGTCTTTATGATTTCATGTCCAAACCTGCTTTGCCTTTTGTTAACATTATATTGTCCTGGCTTTGTAACCTCCTGGATGGTGTCTGAAAAAAGGGAAGCATCTGTCTAGTGCACCCTACCTGGTTACCAAAAACTAAATAAATAAATAAATTATGTTTCTTCCAGAGGGCTTACTTGTTACTCTTACAAGACCCTCCGTACCTACCATTGTAGAACCATAATGTAAAAGGATTATTTAGTGTAAATCACAGAATTGTTGCAGTGCTTGAGCATTTTATTTAGATAAACTTTTCAGCTTTTACAATTTTCGTGTGTACTTTTTGCGTATTTTTTTATATTAGGTAGGAATACTTAACCCAGATTAGATAAGTAGTTACTGTTTTCTTCTGGTCTTCAGATGTAAATCTCCCATTATGATATAAGGGAAAGTGTTACCACAGTGCAGAGTTTAAACATTCTAAATTCCACCTCTGGGACACCAGTTCAGCTGAGATTACTGCAGATTATATGAATCACTAGTAAACCCTCTAGAAGAAACATTGTTACTATAGTGAGTAATGTTTTGTTCCCTTAGTAGCAGACATTAATCAAAGCTGACCTTGCAGCGCTGTACTGTCTTCATGTCTACTGTTTCCACTGGAAGGCTGTTCCATAGATTCACCACCCTCTGGCAGGAGAAGTGCTTCCTAATGTTATGGCTGAATTTACCACCTCTGAGCTTCAGGATCTGTCCCTGTGTCCTGTTGGAAGAAACCAGAGCAAACCTCTCTGTATGTTCAATCTTGTTGATCCTCTTCAGTATGTGTAAACCTGAGATCTTGTCCTCTCTCAGTCTCTTTATGTCCATAATAGATTGAGGGGCTGCTTCTGACCAAACAGAGCACTCCTTTCCTCTGTGGGCAGATACTCTTATTCTGTGAAGAGTAGGTTCTAGAACTGGTGGGCAGAAGGTTGCTTC
Source organism: Neoceratodus forsteri (assembly GCA_016271365.2). Classification (NCBI taxonomy): domain Eukaryota; kingdom Metazoa; phylum Chordata; order Ceratodontiformes; family Ceratodontidae; genus Neoceratodus; species Neoceratodus forsteri. The sequence continues at coordinate 965,552,731 of CM057456.1, forward strand.
TGTATTTCAAGGCTCTCCTGCCGTACTGCCCCCACCAAGTGCATGGTAGTGGTGGTCACCTTCCTGTGGCACAGGGGCATCAGAGTATATCCCTACCTGGATGACTGACTTATACCTGGGTCATCCAAAGAGGTCCAGGGATATGGCCCTCCAAGCCTCTCAGGACTTGGGGCTCCTGGTGAACCCAGCTAGGTCAGAGCTGGTCCACTCAAGATCATCAGGGCAGAACTAGACTCACTGCGGGTCAAGTCCACCTCCCTGTGGAGTCTGGACTAGACTCTGGATCTTACCTCCTTTGCCTGACCATTTCATGTTGGGCTCTTGCACCCTGCACAGGACTTCCTGCAGCTGCTGGGGTACATAGCATCCTCCACCAGTGTTATCTATTGGGCTCACTGGCAGATGCACCACCCTCAGTGGGAGTTGGGCCGTCAGTGGTCCCCGTACCTATGTCACTTGGGCCAGCCGGTCATAGTTACCGAGCTGATATGGGGTGCTATCCAGTGGCGGCTGGACCCACAACATCTGGAGGAGGGAATCACATTTGTCCACCCAGAACCATTCATTATGCTCATGATGGATGCATCTCTGTAGGGATGGGGAACACACCTGTGAGACCACAGAGCCCATGTGTTTTGGTCATCTCAGGAGTCCCATCACCACATCAGTATGCTGGAGTGCCATGCAGTGCATCTGGTTCTGATGAAGTTTGGTCTGTTGGTCAGGGTTCAGGTAGTGCACATCCAGATGAATAACATGATGACCATGTTCTACCTGAATAGGCAGGGCAGGGTGCATTCCCTTCTATTATGTCAGGGGGCTCTCTGCACCTGGACCCTCATGCGCAGCCTGGTTGCTGATCTCCTACTGATGCATGTTGTGGAAGTGAACAATCAGCTGGCAGATACTCTCAGCTGGGTCAGAGAGTTGTTGCACCAGTGTTCTCTGAATCAGGAGATGGTAGCTCACCTGTTCTCCCAGTGGGGCACCCCTGTGGTGGACCTGTTTTCTCCCTGGGTGAACAGAAAGCTGAGGCTGTTCCATGCCAGCCCACACAGTCTGGGACACTGTTGGGATGCCTTCATGAGACCCTGGACACCAGGCACCCTGTACACCTTCCCTCCCTTCCCCTTGCTCCACAGGGTTGTGGTCAAGGCCCAGAAGGATAAGGCACAGATGATCCTGATAGTCCCAGACTGGCCCAGACAGTTGTGGTACCCAAATCTCCTTAGCCTCAGCAGCAGGCCTCTGTGGTGGTTGCCTCTCCACTTGGACCTGTTGACCAGACATTAGGGGAAAGGTCTTGCACCTGCACTTTCAATTCTTGCTCTTCTCAGCTTGGTTCTTCAGTGGCTAGAGTTCCCAGCTTTGGGACTCTCAGATGATGTGCTGTACACTGTGGATGCACCTCATAAGGAGTCAGCTTGTTAATGCTATGTATTTCAGTGGAAGAGGCTCTCAATACACTGCCAGGGCAAGGAGCTTGATCCCTGTACCTGTCTCATGGCAAGTCTCCTCAACTACCTCTGATCCCTGTCTTAGTTGGGCCTATGAGAGACAAACCTAAAGGTGCACTTGGCAGCCATCTCTGCACAGTGAGTGTGGGCTGGTATGCTGACAGTGGCCCAGGAGAAGGTGGTCAGGCACCTTTTCAAAGGCCTAGACCACTTGTCCCCACCGATGTTCATACCTCCACCTCCACCTCCATGGGACTTACTGGTGGTGTTGGCAGTGCTCAAGGGCAAGCTGTTTGAGTCAATGCACAGTTGTGAGATGTCTCACCTATTTTGGAAGATTGCCTTCTTGGTGACTATCACATCAGCCAGAAGGATTAGTGAGCTCCAGGTGCTCTCGGTGGAGTCTTCTTATATGGTTTTCCACAACAAGGTCATCCGTTGCCACCACTTGAAATTCCTACCAAAGGTCATATTGAAGTTTTACCTTGACCAGGTGATCAACTTACCAGTATACTTTACTAACCCAACCACGGAGGCTGACCATAGGCTTCATACCCTGCACCTGTGACAGCACTCTGCTGTTACAAAGAGCACACAACTGCAGTTCAGAGTGAGGCTTGTCAGCTGTTCATAATATATGTTGAAGCTGCGCCTGGCAGATTGGCAGCAAAGTGGATGATTGCCCAGTGAATAACACCCTGCATTCACCTCTACTATCAGTTGGCTGGTAGGGAACCTACCAAGGGGCCTAGAGGTCATTAACATTGCCTGGGAGACTGCTTGTTATGTGCAGCTGCCCAGGAAATGGGCATGTGCAGTAAAACTGTTTTTTTATTATTATTCTTTATTTCTCCTTTTGGAGCTGGCAGGTGACTCCGGCCTCTCCTTCAGAGGGGACTCGTCTCTCAGTTAGACTTTTTCCCCACCACCACCCCCACCAGTCATCCCCCATGGGATGCCCCCCCATGACAGGGCTGGTGGCGAGGGGCGCTGGCCTCCCTCCACCCCCGGAAGCCAACATCTAGATTGCTGGGGGGAGATGCCGGTGTTGTCCGCCATCATTGAGCCTTCCAGCTCAGAAACCTTTTTCCATTTTCTCCCCCCTTTCTGATGTAAGAACATTGGCTTCAAGCCTCCCAAATCATACTGGCCTCCAGCTACTGCCAGAGGGAAGTCAGTGAGTTGGCCGACTAGTCCCCTTCCTTGAGAGAAGAGAGCAATCCCCTGGATGCTCAATCCTCTCTTCCCCCTGCTGACCCCTGGTGGCCCAGGCTCATTCCTGAACATGGGTCACCAGCGTGGCACGACGTGTGGCATCCAGTGCTTCAACCCTCAGTGCCACCAGGCTGGCCTTCAGTGAAACTTTTTAAAAATTTTAATATATTATTAAATGATCGCGAGCAATAATATATTTGTAGTGCCGCTGGGTCCACTCCTACTGTTGGAAGACTGGTCTCCCTTACATCTTAGGATATCAGAACCACTCACCTTTTGTTCTCAGTTCTCATACCCTAGGAATGCATGTCAGACTACTCTTATAATCATAAGAGCGGTGTCAGCAGCAGTATTGACATACAACCTGAACATGTTAAGGGGCATTAGCAATGCACTGCCTCTGAGCCCCTGTATTCTATATTGAAAATAAAGTATTGTCAAGTTATTTTGCCTTGCAAAGGGCCTTAAGTTACAGTGTAAAAAAAAGTACCGATAATTCCATCTTATATATTCATCATTCTGTCACAGAAGAGGATTTTATCTCCAGCATTCAGTATTCTATCCAGAATAAGATTCTACCTCAAGCATCCAGCATTCCATTACAGAAGAGAACTTCATCTCCAGCATCCAGCATTTTGTTCCAGCAGAGCTTTTTCTTCTAGGGTTTGCTTGAAAGGACAAAGCAAGGAGCAGCATTTAACAGAGAAAGGAAAAACATTAAGGCTTATTTTGGCTAAGCAGAGTTGCTGTTTTGTTTTGTGCTTACAGGTTTTATTACTGCTTTGTGCTTACAGGTTGTACAATTTTCTGCTTTATTTTTCTCTGATTTAAATTTTTTTTTTGCAGGGCATATTTTCTTTTAAATTGTTGTGCAGGTTGTCTTGCTGAAAGAAAGGAAAACACTCACCAGGGTGGTGTGTCAGAGCTGGTAGATGATTGTTTCTGGAGGGCACAGGCTTGGTCCCACCCACCCTGCTCCTCAACCTACCCACCCCAAGTGCATAATTTCCTTCATACCAAAGGTTTTGACCTCACTTCCCCAAAAAGCAAAGGATATACACCTGTCATAACCTTAATAGCCCAGCATTCTGCATATGGGGTAGACATATTCACATGCTCACACACACTAACAAAAAAAAAAACAGGAAGGGAAAGAGAGACACATGTGGGGAGTGGTGCAATGCACTGACTGCAGGGCAGCAGTCTTTCAGGAGATGTTCTGGAGGTTGTGATGCTGCTCTATTTGCAGGCACCTCTCTGGTCTGAGGGAGGAGGTTGCCCGGCTCCAGGCCAACCTTGTGAGAATTTGGGAAACCTCCTCCCCTACCCAGGGACCACCAGGGCCACTGCTACTGCCTCAGAGGTTGCCAATAGAGGAGAGGTTGGACCACGGTTGGCTCAGGGAGGGTGAGGCTGGTGGATCAGAGGCACATCCCTCCAGTTGTACCTCTCCACAATTCATACATCATTCTGGTGGAACGTGGTTCCTCAATGGAGGCACCCACAGTGGAAACCAAGGAGAATGCTGGGAACTTTCACAAAGGAGACCCAGAGGAGGGTGGCATGAGGCCCCACAGGGGAAGGAAACAAATCCTGGTGGGGGACTCAATCATTAGGTGGTTAGAACTGGAGGGGGAGAAGGAGGTAAGGTGCCTGCCTGGTGCCATGGCTGGGAGGGACAGGATGTGAATCCTCAGGATCATGGGAGCAGCAGCACAGGAGAGGCAGCTGGACATCATTGTCCACCTAGGGACAAATAACCTGGCTGGGAATAGGATTAGAGCAGTGCAGGAGGAGTTTGTAGAGTTGGAGAGGGGCCTTAGACAAGTAACACACATGGTAACCTTCTCAGAGGTGCTGCCTGTCTATGGCATGGGTGATGCTAGGGTACTCTGCACTATGGGATTCAATGAATGGTTGAAAAACTGGTGTGGAGCTCAGGGTGTTGACTTCATTGGGGAATGGGGTCCACCTGGAGGGATGCAAGCCTATACTGGTGCAATGGTCTTCATCTGTCCAGGAGGGGAACCAGGACCCTGGGTGACAGGTTTAAATGCTTAATTGGCAAGCATTTAAACTAACCAGTGGGCACTGAAAATAAGCATGGAAATCCCAGCCCTTCCCACAAAGCAGGGTAGTTAGTGAGGTTAACACTAAGGTAGAGAAGTCAATAGGGAGCAGGACAGGGGTCAATGGAGTAAAAGGCAAAGACAGTAAGGACAGAGATGGGACTAAATGGGGTAAGGCTATCAAAAAATGAAGGGTGATGCGTAACAATGCATGTAGTCTGAGTAACAAGCTCCCTGAACTAGTGACCTTGATGGAAGAGGAACACCTGGATATCATGGCAGTCACAGAAACATGGTACACAGAAAACCACAACTGGGATGTCAACATACCAGGGTATACAATCTACAGGAGGGACATGGAGGGTAAAAGAGGAGAAGAAGGAGGAGTAGCTTTCTACATAAGGGAAGGGATCAAAGCAATGGAACTAAAGAGTAAACAGAGGAGAGGAGGCACTGAGGGGCACCCTGGAGACAGGAAGTGGCACCACAATCCATACGGTGGTTGGATAGAGACCACCATCTCAGGGGGAGGAAATGGACAAGGAAATGATAGAAGGCATCCTTAAAATGGCAAAAAACAGGGAAATATTGTTGATGGGGAACTTGAATATGCCAGTTGTTAACTGGAGCACTTTTGCTGCAGCCACATCCAAGAGCAGGGTCATTCTCGATGCCCTACAGGGGGCATGCCTCAGACAGCTAGTTTTGGAACCCACTCAGGAGGGAGCAGTCTCAGACCTGGTACTCTCAAATGGGGATAGAGAGAGGATCTCAGATTTAGAAGTGGGTAGCCATCTGGGAACAAGTGACCACCACACAGTGTGGTTCACAATAAACACAGCCATAGAGTCAAGTCACACAAAGGTGAGGGTATTAGACTTTAGGAGGGCTGACTTTGGCAAAATGGGGGAGTGCCTCACAAAAGCACTCGCAAATAGGCAAGAAGGTGGAGTGGAGGAACAGATTCAAAGAAATCAACTGAGGGGACTAGAACAAAAAGGAAGAAAAAAGAAACATCTATGAACTAACATTGCCTATATTTTGGCAGGCCACGACTTTCATGCTCTGGCAACTATAGCTATAAAGAACATAGTAAGCCATAACTTTTCAGCTCTGGTTGTAGTATAATTTATATTTTTGAAGTGCACATAAAAACAACAAAAAAGGATGTTTTTGAATCTCTTAAGGGGGTAACTGATGAATGATTAGTACCCAGAACCTTAACAAAAATGGTTGAATTGAGAATACTACAAGGATAAGCAAGTAAAAAAAGTTAAGTGGAGATTTAAACACCAAACACCTTATTAGTAAATTTGAAACACTGAAACAAAGAGAATTAAGATTGGAATTGCACAGTGTTACCCTTACTGAGTATTACAAACACAAAAGGATCTCTAAGGGGCTTAGAGTACCCACAGGACCTAATTTGGGTTATACAACTACAGATTTGGAAAATAAATAGGATGGTGTGCATAATAAATGCTCATTTGACTTCATTTTGCCACTAGCAGAAGCATTAAATATAGAACTTGTGAAAACTGGAGACATTAAAACTGTACATGAACAATATAATAAAAAAACAGATCTGAAAGAATTTTCAGATTTCCTGGATAAAATCCAGAAAGCACTAGACAATTATGAAAATAATTTAATAGACCAAAGGCTAAAGAAGTTTAGAAGAGACCTAAATGATTACAAGGAGGGAAAGTATACACATATAATAAATTCAGTCCCTATAAATTACAGAATAGTTACAACCCAGACTCAGATGGCAATCTCTATAGTTCTGTTAGCAGCTCAGAAAGTGGAGGCAGATAACAGGGTTTTAAGCGTTTGTTTTTTGTTTTTTTTTGGAAGGGGCTGCTATAGAGGAAAAGGCAGATGGAACAGGGACCAGTGGAGAGGCAGATGACAAAAAGGTGGCTATACACAAAGGGATACCAGAAAACAAACAGAAAAAAAGAGGATCAGATTTAGATATAGAACACGAACAAGAACAAAGAAGAGAAGGTGATATGACAGGGGACAGAGTAGCACAGAGAGGGCAAATATAGTGTTCAATCTATCAAAAAAAGTGCTTAATGAGACTGAAGAGAAAATCCTAAATTTGGGTTTAACTGTTTGCCCACATGAAAAACTTAATTTTTTTCCATTTAAAAATGGATTTATAGAAATTTTACAGAAAAATAAGACTTGGACATTTTTTTAATACTATTGAGGACACTACATACCCGAGAGAAAAAGGAAAAAGAAGAACTTTGGCCCTTAATTTAAATTACAAATCAAAATTTGTTCCACCAGGACCTTTTCCAGCTAACATAGTTACTTTCATGGAACGGGTAGATAAAGACATAGCTAGATTAGAAAAAAACAGAATAGATAGAAGAAAACATTTCAACTTAACTGCAATGGAATATGGGACACTGAGGAACTTAGGAAATGATGATACAGTAGTAATAGGTAAGGCAGACAAAGGTGGAGGTATAGTAATAATGTACAGTGAAAACTACAGAAATGAATGTTCGAGGCAATTAAGGAATCAGGAATTCTATAAAATATGTGACCAGAACCCGACACAGAGAGTTAAAAACCCTTGTCAAAGACATCCTAGAGGAAGGTGCAGAAAGAAAATTCATAACAGATTGGGAATTCAGAGCATTATCGAGACAACACCCCATTATGCCAGTCTTCTATACTCTCCCTAAGATCCATAAAAACATGCTCAGCCCCCCAGGGAGATCAATTATAGCAGGGATAGGCTCCAGTTTGGAATCTCTATCTGTCTATATTGATTATTATTTGCAACCTTTAGTTATAACAACTAAAACATATCTTAAAGACAGTAAAGAGACAATCAAACTATTGAATAATATTAATGAAGAAAAAATAATAACAGAAAACACAACACTAGTTACATTAGATGTAAAAGACCTCTACACTAACATCCCCCACCAGGAAGGACTAAATGACTTAAAAGAAAAACACCAAGAAAGAGGGGAATCTGAAAATCCATCTAATGAGTACCTATTAAGATTAGCAGAGTTAGTCTTGCAAAAACTTTTTTTAGATTTGAAAACAAACACTATTGGCAGTGCAATGGCACAGCCATGGTGTCTTCAATGGCCCCCACGTTACTCAAACATTTTTATGGACAACTCTGAAAATTAATATATTTTCAATGAGAACAATGTGTATAAAAACAACATTGCAAGCTGGAAAAGATACATAGATGACTGGTTGTGCATTTGGGAAGGCACAGGAAGAGATTTAAATATTTTTTAGAATATCTAAACTCACAAACTTAATACTTAAAGTTTGTAATGACATTTGACAAAGAGGCTGTGAACTTCTTAGACCTCAGATTGGTAAAAAGAAATAGGCTGGAAACAACAGTCTATAGTAAACCCACATATAGAAATGTACTTTTGCATGCCCAAAGCTTTCATAAACCAAGTGTTATTGAAAACATACCATATGAACAGATTATAAGAATTAAAAGAAATTGCTCCATGGAGGAGGAGGATTATTAGACAGCTGCTAATTTTTTATTTTTATTTTAGTTTTGTTGACTGGGTAAGTGCACTAGACAAATCCTGCCTATTTTCAGGCATGACCCGGGGGAGGGGGATACAGATGAATGCCAACTGACTTTGAACCAGATTAAGCTGTTGGTGGTATTTTTAGTGAATGAGAGAAATTTGGCCAGGACACCGGGGAAATTCCCCTACTGGCTGCTGGTCAGTGGCTGGTGGGGAGTCTGGCTGATGTCAGATCCCGACATGGCAGACGTTCCTGAGGTCGGGATGGAGGAGGAGGTAGACGGGAGCATGAGAGAGCATTCTGTTCAAGTTGCCACTATGGAAGACAACGTTACACCAAACCCGCTTCACGGTGCTCAAGATTTGAGTTATTTGAATGGAACTCACAAGTGTATGCGTTCCGGTTTGAGTTCTGAGGTGTCTTCAATTCCGGATTCCTTTCCTGCTGACGGTCTGACCTGCGATAAAGATTCTGGAGAACGGGAGCTTCCTGCATCGATATCACTGAAACAGGAACTGCCCTTGCAGGATACGGTTTCTGGGAGGACCGCAAATAGCGCCGGACCACGCACGACGCATTTAGTGCAACAGCAATTCGGGCTACAGGAAGGAGGAACTGGGAGCAGCACAACGGACTGGTCGGAGGAGGTGGCGCTTATGGAAGCTGGCTGGAAGAGATCTGACTCGGGAGACTGGATACCTGACTTGTCATGGACTCCGCTATCAGGTATGAAGAGACCTGACCCCTTTTCTCAACGTTCACCTTTGCCATCTACTTTGAGGGAAGGTAGGGGAGGGATTATGACTGAAGTGCCTTCTAATCCTTCAGATACTGCCATTGCTAGGCCTGCTACTCCTTTATCGAGTCAAAATCCTAAACCAACAATGTCTGACTTATTTAAAACCAAGTTGGAACAAGCCCCTCATCGTAATGCTGTACGTCTGAAATATAGAGGTGGTTTGAAAGAACATCCTGATAGATATTACATTTTTAAACAGCTTTTGAAGACCTCAATGGGTTTTTGTGCTAAGGACATTTATGCTCTCATACATGTGTCTGGGGAGGATTCGTTTGATGTTAGTTTTCAAACTAATGCCCTTATGGACAAATTCTGGGACAAATATGCCAATCAAAAAAATCATCCTGTGTGGTTACCTTTTTTTGGGATACCTTTAACCAGACCTTTGATTAGGTTTATCACGATCATGTTCAGAAATGAGGGTGTAAATGTGAGTGATATTTATAGATGGTTACAATCTAAATGTGAGGTATTGGGTCCGCCTGAGGCAATTCTAGATATAGAGGGCATTTGGATGGGGGGGTGGAAATTTAAAGTAAAGTTGTTACAGGTCAATTCTGAGATTGTTCATTTACCGAATAGTTTCTTTTTGGGAAAAGATAGATGGGTTTGTTTCTATGGGGGGCAACCAAAGGCATGCTACAAATGTGGGGACAGAACTCATATCAGTAGTGTTTGCGACATGATGAAATGTCCTTTATGTGGGGGTTTTGGACATTCAGTTGATATGTGTACCAATATCTTCCAGTGCAACCTTTGTGAAGAAAAAGGACATGCTTTTCATCAGTGTCCTTGGGCTAGACATAATTGTTCAGAAGGTTTGGACCAGGATGGTCTACTTCGGAAAGCCCAATCCAAACTACAGAGTCTGAGCGAGAAGGTTTCTTCCCATCCCCCAAGGCAAGAGTCTGTTTTACCCCCTTCGTTACCAGATGCAATTAAATCTGTGCCACCTGTGGTTAATGACCTCCAGGTTACTTCAAATCAGGCCCCTCCTCAATCAGGAGACAGACAGGCTCATGGTTCTACCATGCCACCCCCTTTTGAAACTGTAAAGAGTAGGAGGTTCACTAGAGCATCCTCAAAACAATCTCAAATTAGTCCTTTAGTGACTGAGAATTTTTTTTCTCCCCTTCAAGATGAGGTTAGAGATTCGGATATAGAGTCTGAGACCTCTCACCTCTCAGAAATTATAACTGACGAAGAAGAAAGTAGGTCTACAGAGCTTGCTGAAGATAAAAAGGGGAAAAAGGGAAGAAAAGAAAAGTGAGTCAAAAGCATAGTACTTGAATGTTTTCATGACCTCTTTGAAATTTGCTTCCTTCAATGTGTGTAGTCTGAAAACATTTCATCGACAGATATCCATTTTTTCATATCTCACATCCTTGAAATTGGATATTATATTTTTACAAGAAACCAGATTATCTTCTATTTCTGAGGAAAAAAGATTAAAAAGACAATGGACTTGTGGCCCATCTTTTTGGTCCTTTGGTTCAGAAACTGCAGATGGAGTGGCTATATTGTTCGGTAATCCTTCTTTTAAGATTTCTAAAGTTATTGATTTGTCACCTGGCAGATCTCTCATATTGGGTTGTTTATGGGGAGATTATTTTTTTCGCCTCATTAATCTTTATGGCCCACAGACTAAAACAAGCCGTATTGCTATATTCACAGAGATTAAGCCCTTTCTGTTTACAAAGAAACATTTAATTTGGGGAGGGGATTTTAACTGTTCCCTAGATATCCAATTTTGTAAAATAGAAGGGAAAAAGGTTTACTGTGACTCAAATGCGTTACTAGAAATTGTGAGAGATGCTGGGCTTACGGATGCTTTTCGTAGCTTACACTCAAAAGGTGGTGAAACCTATCACAGGCATGCATTCGCTACTAGGATAGATATGTTTTTTATTTCACGTTATTTTCAGGTTTTGTCTTGTATTATATTTCCTTCAGAATTCTCAGATCATCACATATTATTTTGCACTTTATCTCTACGGCACCTCCCACCTAGATTACACTCTTTTATACAAAGATACTAAATACTTCTTTTTTATCGGACCCAACTCATTTTTCTAAATTGGAATTTTTCTTTGCTGCGAAATCTTCTACTTTGGCTTTATTTTCTTCCCCGTATGAATGGTGGAAACAAGTTAAATTTGAAATAAAACATTTGTTTCAAACTTGGGGCAAGAATAAGGTACAGGAGGAGTATAGGAAATATTTGGTTCATAGAAATCAATTATATAGACTTTTGTCATTTCCTCCAAAAAACCATGACCTCTTTCTTTCCCAAATAAAAAACATTAAGCAACAAATGAAAACATACCAGTATAATAGAGCTAAATCCTTGGATTTGGAATTTCGTTTTAATTTTAAAAATTCCCCAATGGCTGATCCCTTTCAAGCTTGTAAAACACACTTACGGGATACTTTAATGACTGGTCTGTTCAACTCGAATAATGAGCTCATTACATCTGATTTAGGTATGTTACACATCGTACAGAACTATGTTCAGAATTACTTTTCATCTCCACAAGTACTTTCTACAGATTCTTTTCCAAGTACGATTTTTTCTTCTCTTCCTAATATTTCTAGTGACCTGGTTCAGTCATTAAGGCAACCTATTTCGTCATCTGAGGTGGTGGAGGTCATTAAAAAATTGAAGAACGGGTCTTCTCCTGGGATAGATGGGATTCCTAATGAATTCTACAAAAAATGCATAGTGTATATGGGTTTCTTTCTTCCCATTGTGTTCAACTCTTATTTATCATCAGGGATCTCCTGTCAAGACTTTTCTATGTCCCTAATGACCTTTATTTATAAGAAGGGAGATAAAGCGTTACTTTCAAATTGGAGACCAATCTGTTTGTTAAATAGTGACTATAAAATTCTATCCAAAATCTTAAATAACAGGTTGGAAAAACTAGCTGAAATTTTAATCCACCCTGCACAAACATGTGCAATTAAAAATAGGAAAATACAACATAACCTGTTTTTACTTAGAGATCTTTTTGCCTGTCAAACTGTTTTTTTTTCATCTGAATTAGTTGCGGCCTTAAATCAGTCTAAAGCTTTTGATGCAGTTAGCCACTCTTATTTATATTTTGTTTTATCTGCTTATGGAATTCCTGATGTTTTTGTACAGTGGATCTCTCAATTATATAACTCCGCAGTTTCTGTTCCAATAGTTAATGGCTTACTAGGTGAGAAAATTATGATTTCTCGAGGTGTTAGACAGGGATGTCCCTTGAGTCCCTTATTATATACTTTCATTCTGGACCCAGTGATTCGAAATATTATTTATGATACCTCCATCACAGGTCTTGCCCCATCTCCTCACTTAGAAACAGTAAAAGTTATTGCTTTTGCAGATGATGTCACACTTCTTTTAGCAGATTCATCATCTCTGCAAAAAGCTTTAAATTTCTTTCTTTTGCTTGGCAGATATTCTGGGGCCTCTCTTAATATAAAAAAAAGTTTTGTTCTACAATTGGGAAAGTTGGTTCCGGATTTGTCTGATTGTTTTGGCATTCCCCTAGTAACTGGACCTCAGAAAATATTGGGTGTCTGGTTTGGGGTAGACAATATGGAAGTTTATAATTGGGAAAAACAGATAGGATTTGGTGAAACTAAAATTAATCAGTGGAAACATTGGAAGTTTGGGAAAAAGAAAAGGGTTTTAATTATTAAGAAATTTGTATTGCCCATTTTTCTTTATTTAAGTCACCTTTTTCCGCCTCCTTTTTCTTTGGAGACTAGGATATACAGTATTTTTTTCCAGATGCTCTGGGGCAATAGATTGAACCCTGTGAAGAGAGAATATATGTATCTCAGATATAGAGAGGGTGGATTACATATGATAAACCCTGTTATTTTTTTTCATTCCATTTTTTTATTTTCCTCCTTTTCATTTATTGGGCACGAACCTTCTCTACCTTGCAATTTTGGGTCAAATCTGTATGGCACAAATATTTTTTTAAATGGTCTCTTCTCCCACCTAGAGTTTTATTATCAGATAGCATTCCGCAATATGGCATCTCTACTCTAAAGAAATTGTATCAATGGAAGATTCCATTACAAAAATTGCATTCCTTGACTAGGAAATCTTTCTATGATTTTATTGTGTATGATGTACAAAAAGTAATATTACTCTTTCCATCCTGTTCTCCATCAAATATGAAATATGCTTTCAGTAAACTAACTGATAATAGAATTCCTGTTAAGACATGGGATATTATATGGATCTCTGCTCATGGTCGATTAGGAGTGAGAGGGGACCTAAAGTACAAACCGGTGACTGACCGATATTGTTTAAAACATGATTGTGTTAATATTGAGGAGAGTCAGTCTCATTTCTTTATTGATTGTCCTGACAGTCAGAGGTTTTGTGACTTTGCAGCTCTACATTGGAATCTGCCCCACTTACAGTCTATTTCTTATCATACTCTAGTATTGGGTGACTATTCTGATGAATGGGAACAATATCATAGAAGTACGCTGAATGTTTTTTTTGTTCTCTTACAGTATTTTTTATGGCAAGCACGTTGTCATTTTGTGTTACAGCAACTTCATACGGATTTTACTGTCATTGTATCTGCTGTTGTTTCTGAATTACAATCTCTTCGTTTACAGGATGGAAAAAAATATTCTAAATCTTATGTTAATTATTTATGGAACTGTTTTTCTTTTTGTTAATCTTCTATTTTGTTTTTTCATCTTGTGACATGTTTTTGTGTTTTACTCTATTTCAACTGTTGTATTTCTTTTTTGTGTGATGTTGTGTTTCTTGCTTAATAAAGTTCCCCTACTCTTTTCGATAAGTGCCATGGGATCTTTAACATCCATCTGAACTACCACCAATCCAGGCAGATGGGACCTCGGTTTAACGTCTCATCCAAAAGACGGCACCTCAGAAGTGCAGCACCCCTCTCATGCTGCACTACAGTGTCAGTACTGGGATATTAACCCAAGTGCCAGATGTAATGAACTGAGTGAACACTTCAAAGAGAGAGGCTATAGAGAAGACACATTAGTTGCTGCCAGAAGGAAGTGTGATGCCAAAAATGGGGAAGATTTACTGGAAGGTGTGCAATGGAGGGCAACAAAAATGTTACAGGGGATAGAGGGCAAGGCCTACGAGGACAGGCTGAATGAGCTGAATATGTACATGCTGGAGGAGAGGAGGTATGGGGGGATATGATAGAAGCATTCAAGTATTTGAGGAGGATAAACAAAGCTAGCACTGAAGGGATGTTTAAACTGAGAAAGGGTAGGGACATGACGGGGCACAGACTAAGACTGAAGGGCAGAAGATTTAGGAGGGAGATGAGGAGGCACTACTTCACGGAGAGGGTGGTGTCTAAATGGAACACTTTACCAGAGGGGGTGGTATCATGTATGGCAGTAGGAAGTTTTAAGAGGGTGTGGGACAGAGCACGAGGGAGGGACTGGGTGGAGTGGGCTGAGGACATCATGGGAATTACAGATGGGAAAGGGATTGGGGCAGCTGCAATCTAGGGGGCTAGCTGCACACTTGGGCAGACATTGATAGACTGGGTGGTCTGTTTCTGCTGGCAGACTCGTATGTTCATAAGATTTATTACAATCAGAACCTAAAGTAGACACTACAGAGAACAGAATTACAGTACCAAAAGAATACTCGGACCATTTTGGTACTGTCAAATCATGTATTCTTAAACATTGGGACATTTTAAAATCTAATGCAATTGGAGAAAAAGCATTTTGTGAAAAACATTTCGTAATAGCAAATAAGGTGAGGTCACTAAAAGACAGATTATGTCATGCCCTATATCAAACACCAGAAAAGAAATATGAAATATTTGAAGGCAGAACTAAAATAATTGGAAACTCCCCTTCTGATAGATGCCAGAAATGTAGCAGTATGAGAAAGATGAAGACGATGTATAACTCATATAGAGATGAACACACTGAGATAAAACAATTTATTATGTGTCAAACAGAGCAAGTTATTTATCTATTGATATGTCCCTGTGATTTACATTACGTAGGTCAGACCTCAAGAAGTTTAAAGTTACACCTAAATGAAGAAGTGACATTCAAAGAGGTGATCTAGATTCTGTAGTAGCATGGCATTTCAATGAGAGTAAATATAATGTCGCATCACTAAGACTTGTAGCACTTGAAAAGGTACAGACCCCTTTAAGAGGTGGTGATCTACAGCAATGCCTCTTACAAAAAGAGGCATTCTGGATTGATAGGTTCAGAACACTAGAAAAACTGTACAATATTAATGGAAAATCGGTTGGTCAGAATTTATAGACTCAGGTTGTTTTACAACCCTGTGCTGATATCTTTGAATGTGATTCCAAGAGGAGTCCTGTTTAAGGACTGACCACTAACATTTGTACTTTTGCCTGTGCTTTTATGTTGGTGGCCACCTCTTAACTACCATTTTCTGGTAGGGTTGGTCGGGACACAGGCTTATGCAATCCTTCAGCATAGTCCTTATGTCCCAATTCAGTCCACTGACTCTCTATCTAGTTAGTAAAAGAGAGACTTTACCATATGAAAAATGTTTGGATGAATAAAGCTGTAAATAGCAGAAAAATAATACTGAAAATAGTTTCATATCCCCTCTATCAGGGAGAGGATGATCTAGTTCAGGCAGATAGAAGGATACTAATGTGATAATAAGTAAAATAAAAGTATACCTAATTGATTGCTACTTATTTTTTAACTGGAGAAAAAGTAACAGTGCAAACTTTTAGCTATTGCGCATGAACAAAGCTAAAAAGGTGACACTCTAAGATCACTATAGGAATCAATGAAAATCAAGTATCCACTTTAACGTTTGTATGCTACTTGACAAACCTTCACTCCTCGGGTTCAAATCTGGACTCAATGTATACCTTCTTGAGCTAAGCCCCTGTGGCTGTAACCGCTAGATCATGTCCTAAACCAAACCCCTTTCTATGCCAACTGACCAATGCTCTTCTCTCCTTGGATTGCCTATGGTTAATGTTAAAAACACTGTAGACCTGATGTAATGAAACTGTTTCTACCCTGTTGATTACTACTAATTCCTGTTCTCTCCTTGTATATTGCCTACTTCCTGACCTATACCAACTATTGTCTAATGTACCCCTCTGACTATGTATGTACTCTCTGTAACTGAGTTATTGTATTTCACTAGAATTCCTCACCTAATGTAAAGTGGTTGTTGTAATTAACCCCGGGTCACCCCTGAAAAAGGGATCTCTGGTCTCAGAGGGCTTACCTGGTTACCAAAATCTAAATAAATAAATAAAAGTTAAGTGTGACTTTCTAACTACTGTGCATACTACTGTAAGTACAGAACATGACTCTCTAGCATCACTATAGCAACCAGGTAAGATAAAGTGCGCAACGTTGTCAGCAATGGCGGCAGCAAAAAACAAACAAGAACCTGTGACAGGGTAAGCTGAAATGCCACTTGGATACTAGAAATATTTTACAAAGAGAGACTAAGCAAGTGGATAAACACAGCAGTGAAGTGCAGAAAAGTTAGAATATTATGGCTAACAGCCTAGAAATATGAAATGAAAGTTCTAAAGTTTCGACAGAGTGAGCAAAATACCCAAGAGAACAAGTGTAATGTTATAGTCTCTGCATGTTTAGAAAATACTTAGCAAGGCACAAAGTTAGCAACAAATTGAATGAAAAAAGCAACATGTGTGATGCAAACTAGTACCATGAAAATATGTGTGTTGAAACTAACAAAATGTGCAAAAGTAACTTTTATAATGTACATGGAGGGAAGAAATTATGTCTGAACACTACGAAGTGGCATTTAAAAGCACAAAGTAAAGTGCATTTAACAATAAATGTATTCCATGTTGTAAGTATCTGCCAACATGAAATGTCTGTGGTATAGCTACATAAAATACACAAGTATAAACAAGAAGGAAACAGTTATAGAAGCTGGATGATTTGTTTGAGCAAGAAACAGGCGATAATACTTTTCACGAAATGCTGAAACCTTAAATATTTCTTTTTTTCCTGCTGTATAGTACCTTTTTAGGTCTGATCGATGGAAGAAGCAAGTATGCTTCCATTTAAAATGATATCAATCAAACATTAAAGATACCTACAAAGGTAAAATGAATACTAAAATAACATCATGGAACTAGAAAAAGCACAATTAGAATATAACCCATGAATTTACCTTTGATTTAATAACAGATTACCAAGACCCAAGAGAAAGATTAACAAAAAGGTCACCCCTTCCATTTGTTTTACACAAAAAGGTAAATATGAAAACGTTGACTATAATAAAACACTGTTGAAGTTATTAACAAATGGAAATTAAGTTGCAACAACCTGTTGTTTTTTCATGTCTCTAGAGCATTACTGAATGAAAACTATGTGAAATTTAAATCTGAAGAAATACCGCACAACTAAGGTGGGATACTAAGGATCCATGACACCGGCATGACATCCCCAACCGCGACATCCACTACAGTGCCGGGAACCCATCGACAACCCTGACTGTGATGCAATCCCAAACTGACCACCAACATCACAACACACAATGCGGGGGAGTTGCTCCCCCCCGCATCCCCCTACTATAGATATAAATCTCCATATTACACAGACAGTGGAGTTAGATATTTATCCCCATCACCCCAAAGTGTCTCGACTCAAAACCCCTGTCACTGCCTATTTAGACGCAGTGGGGATTTCGCTGTGGTGGGTTCACTGTAGTGTCAGCATACCGGACACTAACAGAAGTAAAAAACTTCTCATTTTGATTTCATTATTAGAATATATGTAAAACATGATGGCATAAAATACTGTATATGTGCATGCGGGAATTGCTTTTTCTTTTCCCATTAAGGAATAGGAATGTAATAAAAAATAAGAGGCCATATATACTGATTATTAAAATACATTTGATGTTATTTTTGAGAACAATATCAAGATCACAAAAGAGCAGTTATAAATGACTTTGTAACTGTATTAATTATAGAGCCTGAAGAAGTAGTGAGATAACTACAAAATGTTGATCTATATGAAAAGTGGTGTTTAAATAAATATAATATATTAATTTCAAAGTCTGGTGAACGGGTCTGAGTTTCTCCAATTGCTTGCATCATAGAAAAATCAAAGCTGCCATCACAGAGGCAACACGCCTTTGCATGAAGCAAATAAACAAAACAAAGGAAAAAAAACACTATGGTTCTCAAAAGAGGTGGCAGAGAAGGTTAGGGAGAAAAAGATAGCATTCAGAAAGTATAAGGAAACATAAAAGGAGCAGGACAGCGAGCCCGCCGGCACAGCAGTAGCGCTGCTGCTTGTGACGCCATCAACCCTGGTTCAGGAATGAGCTCGGGGAGGCGGAGAGCCAGACGGCGGGTGAGGGGGAGGCTTGAGTGACCATAGAACAGCTCGCTTTCTCCGGGGGGGTCCAGGCTTGGCACTTGACTAGCCTCTGGCGGAAGTTGGAGGCACAAAAAGTACGGAGCATACGGAGAGGGTTGGGGAGTGGTGGACATCGGTGGAGATGCCTTGACATCAGGGTGCATGCCACACCCCCAGAACAGTGAAAAATTATGCCGGAGCGCCAAGAGGATGGCCAGTCAGTACAGTCTCTAATTGCTCCTGCCTGCCTGACTACCGGAGGACCCAGCAAAACTTGAATTGTCTTGGGGTGTATGGGCCCCACCTCGTACCTGCCTGGGGGGTACATCCATGGCTCCATGCGGGTCCAACAGGGATATCAGGTAAGGCAGTGAAGTGGGGAAGGTACATGTGCATCTCCCGATGGAGCAGGGCTTTGACGTGTGGGGGAGAATAAAGAGAAATTTCAGAAAAAAAGGAGCAGGACAGAGAACTATACCAGTTAAAGCAGAAGGAAGCAGAGAAGGCAGTCAGAATAGAAAAGGCCCAAACCAAGGAAAAGATAGCCAACTCAGTTAAGAAGGGGCATAAAACCTTTTGTAGGTACATTAGGGAGTGAAGAAAGACCATTGGAGGGATAGTGAAGCTTAATAAAGAGGAGCGGGTGGAAAGACGGTGACAGTGACAAAGCAGAGATTCTGAAGAAATACTTCTGCTCAGTATTCACAAACGAAGAAGAGGGGTAGGTACCTAAACCAAATGATAGAAGCACACTGGATAGGGGAGTCAATACAAGTCCATTCACAGAAGAAAGGGTCCTGAAAGAACTCTTAAAACTGAAGGTGGACAAAGCAATGGGGCCTGACATGATTCACCCCAGAATTCTAAAAGAACTGAGGGGAGAACTAATGGCACCACTGACTATCATTTTTAACAAATCATGGGAAGAGGGTGTGGTACCCGAGGACTGAAGGAGGGTAGATGTGATTTCCCTTCACAAAAGTGGGAGCAAGGCAGAGGCAGGAAACTACAAACCTGTTAGTGTGACCTCAGCAGTAGGGGAAAATGATGGAATCACTTCTAAAAGAAAGAATTGTTGAGTACCTAGAGGCCAGCAGGGCACAGGACTCAAGGCAGCATGGATTCACAGTGGGAAGGTCATATCAAATGAATCTAATAGATTTCTTTGACTGGGTGACCAAAGTAGTAGACCAGGGAGGAGATGTGGATGTGGTCTACCTAGTCTTTAGCAAGGCATTTGACACAGTCCCACACAAAAGACTAATAAACAAGTTAGCCAACCTGAGAGTGGGTCCCAGGGTGGTAACCTGGGTAAAACATTTTCTGGACAACAGGACACAGAGGGTAATAATAAATGGAGTCCACTCTGAAGAAAGGGGGGTTACTTGTGGGGTACCACAGGGTTCAGTACTGGGACCAGTCCTCTTTAATGACTTTATAGGTAAGTTTGCAGAGGGGCTGGAAGGAAAAGTATGTCTCTTTGCAGACGACACAAATATCTGCAACAGGGTTGATACACAAGGGGGGGTAGAAAGGATGAGAAGGGACTTGACAAGGTTGGAGGAATAGTCAAAAGTATGGCAGCATAGATTCAATGCAAAGAAGTGCAAATTAATGCACCTGGGAAACAAAAACCCAAGGGAAGAATACACAATGGGGGGAGGTGTTAAACGACAACAAAAATGGAAAGGGACCTGGGGTAGTCATATCAGATAACCTAAAGGTAGGCAAGCAATGTGAGAAGGCAGTAAGGAGGGCTGGGGGGATACTGGGATGCATAGGGAGAGGCATCACCAGTAGAAAACAGGAAGTTGTTATCCCTCTGTACAGACAGTTGGTGAGACCCCATCTGGAGTACTGCATGCAGTTCTGGAGACCCCATCTCCACAAGGACATAGATAGGATGGAGGCAGTCCAGAGGAGGGCAACTAAAACGGTACAGGGTCTGTACCAGAAGCCATATGAAGAGAGACTAAAAGAGCTTAATATGTTTACCTTTGAGGAAAGGAAAGAGGGAGTGGGGGGGGATTGTTTAACCAGGAGAGGCACAATAAGCCGAAGCTTGATTCCAGGTGTGACCTGAGAGCACAAGGAAGTTAAGTGACTTGCTCAGGGTCACACAGTATGAAAGTGGGGTTTGTGGGATTCAAACCCAGGTCTCCAGGTTTGCAACTCAGAGCCTAAAACCACTGTGCCATACTGCTTTCCTGAGACAGAGGGGGAACATGACAGAAACTTTCAAGAACCTCAAGGGAATCAACAAAGTCCAAGATAGTAGCATTTTTCAGAAAAAGAGATGTGCAAGAACAAGGGGGCACAATACAAAGATAGAGGGGGGATGGCTCAGGGGCAATGTGAGGAAGTATTTTTTCATGAAGAGGGTGATGGACACATGGAATGGCCTTCCTGAGGAGGTTCTAGGGTCAAAAACTGTGGGGGAATTTAAGAATTCATGGGACACACATAAGGCAATTCTAGTGGGAGGTAGGAGGAAGTAGGCTGTTGGTTAACTAGGATCTGCAGCTTATCCAATAGGTAGGGAAATGGGCAGAATGGGTGGGCCAAGCAGTCCTTATCTGCCATCACAGTCTATGCTTCTATGTTTTACTCAGCATCCCATTATTCACTTCTGCTTCATGTTGTTCATTTGAATCCTGTCCAGTGATCTAGGTGGGATCTTCAAACTGGTGACAAAAGGATTCCATTCTTCAGTTTTACTTCCTAATGTTCCTTTACGTCCTGACCAATGATCCAGGTGGGATCTTCAGATAGGTGACAAGAGGATTCTGTTCTTCTTCTCGGTGTTTCTGAAAATCTTGTCCATGATTCTGGTGTGATTTTCAGAACAGATGCAAGATAATTTCACATCTAAAGTTTCACTCAGAATTCACTTCTTTTCTATGCCATAGGCCTAGAACATTCACAGAAGTTTTCAGCTTAAGTTCTTAGAGTTGTTCTATAAGCAGGATTTTTATAAAGTCTTAAGTGAATATTAAAGACTCTTAAGCTAAAGGTCTTAAAGTCGTAAGCTGGTTTTCATACAGTTTAAAGTTAATGCCACAGAGTTTTAAGTTATAGTCTTTGAAGTCATATGGTCAGTCCTGTAGAATAGTAAGTGGGATTCCATGGAGCCTTTAAGATGAAGTCATAGAATCTTAAGTTACAATGTTAGTCTTAAGTGGCATTGTGTAGAGTCATGAGTGAACCCTATAGAGCCTATGCTACACACACCAGACTCTGCAGTTGCTTCTAATAAAATACTTAAGTAAAGTACTGGAGTTCTTAAAGGGACAGTAAACATTGCAGGGGTCGATCAAATTGTGAAAGCCCATGAATAAAAATTTCAAATGAGGCACTGGACTTCCTTGTAGGTGTCAGGACTCCTGAGATATGACTTTCTAATTAATCTGTAAATCAAAACATGGCAGCAGCCATTTTACAACAGGAAGTGATGCCACTGAGGGCAAGCTGCATGTTGTTAATTACAACTTGCCCCTCAGTGACATCACTGTTGGTCTCATGATTCAATAAAATGGCTGCTGGCTTGTTTTGATTTACAGATGACTTAGGTATTCATAAGTCAGGACTCCTGACACCTACAGGTAATCCCCATACCTCATTTGAAAGATCTTTTTATAGGCTTTCATAATTTGAGTGACCCCTGCAGTGTTTACTGTCCCTTTAAGTCATTCCCTAATCAGTTCTAAGAGATATACACTATCTTTATTTGTAAAGTCATAGGACTGTAAGAGTAACCCATGAAGTGGGCGCATGAGAAAGGGCGCCATCCGTTATGGCGACACCTTCCCCGTGCAATCCAATCATGGCGACCGACAGATAGAGTGACTGGATGAGGGGATGGGTGAACTAGGTGACAGGATGTCGCTATACATACACGCACGGGGGGGTGAGAGCGATCGTGGGCTGGGGGGGAGAGGCTGTAGAGAGTGGCACTGTGGTTGCCAGTCGAGCTGCATTGTGGCATTGGGGATTGGTTAATGGCTGAGGTACTGGGTTCGGGTCCAGGCGCTGGTGTGATTTTTATTGCGCCAGGCCTGAACCTTTTTATTTTTACTACTTTCACCCCCCCCCGACATGCACCCCTCTGGAGTTGAGAATCCTTAAGTAGGGGGATGTGGCGAAGCCCCCATGAGGGGGGTGGGGGTGTGCATCCCCCACAGAAAGTAGTAAAATATGTCCTGACGCCATTGTGCTGGTAGGTACAGGGTTGTCAGAGTGCTGAAAATGTGTTCGGCACTCTGACTGAGCGATATCGGTGATCGCCTTTAGGCTTTCGCCGTTATCACATATACCCGACAATAAGTGCTATTAGCTTCTCATATACATGTGTTATAGAATAGTAAGCCATTGTTGAAATGAAAGACTATATAGTTTTTAAAGGTATGCCCTCTATTTGGCGACACTATTACAGTGAAAACGTCAATGCCGACAACATCACAGTTCGCTGTAATAGTCCGCCCAAGACCCAGGCACTCTTTCCCCTGGCCCTGCACCCCCCTCCCTGAATCATCTC
This sequence comes from Neoceratodus forsteri, assembly GCA_016271365.2. Classification (NCBI taxonomy): domain Eukaryota; kingdom Metazoa; phylum Chordata; order Ceratodontiformes; family Ceratodontidae; genus Neoceratodus; species Neoceratodus forsteri. Next base: position 965,575,726 of record CM057456.1, read on the forward strand.
GGACTTTGAGTTGATAATCTTAAGTTCGGGGCAGAGAGCAGCGCCCCCACATAGGGGGTCAGGTGCGGCGCCCCGATGAAAAAGAAACTGGGTCTTCTGCCGGATTTATGACAACCACAACTTGTGGTCAACATAAATCCATCGCTGTGATGTTGGTCAACAAGAAAGTTGTTGAACCAGCATTGTAGATCCATTTGTAAAGACCTTTGTAACTGAGTTTTGTTTTGAATAAATGCTACGTGTTCTTCAGCATTCTAGTGAGCATCTCACCTCTCTCCACATCCTCACAGGTCTGCCACACAACCCCTTGGAGCAGATGGAGCCATTGCATGGGTTTTACTGAAATCTGACTGGAAAGGACTTAGGAATAAGCAGCAGTCAAGGAAGGTGGAGAGCTGGTAGAACACTACCTTCTCCTGAATCTTAGCAAGCAAAAGAGGGAGACATAGGCCAGTAATTCCCTCTGACAGATGGGCCACCAACTTTGTGCAAGAGAAGGACCCTGACCTGGTTCCACACACCTGGGACTTAAACTGTGGGGAAGAAAATGATTAGGAGGGAGACAGCTGGGACAGCAATAACTGAGGCAGCCAGACTTAGGAGTATGGTGTCTGGCCTGGTCTTTGTCCCACTGTACTTTCTCCTAGGCTACCACAGTACCTATGCTGGCCAATGCTTTGTGGCTCACCCCATTTGATAGAGCCTATCCTCTCCCATGAAGAGTTTGAGACATTTGAAGAGCTATTCCTGTGGTTCAATGACCGAGCAATCAGCCACTCCCCCTTCCTGGTCTATATAAGCAGTTCCTCCCAGCCTCACTCTGAAGCGCTTTTTCTTTGCAGCCAGAGGCTCTGTTGGTTTGTCTTCTCCCTTGGGACCTGCTGGGGTTTTACCCCTTCCCTCTTCCAGTGTTGCTGTTTTGGCTCTGCTTGGTTTCCGAAGGACTTCTGTTTTGTGTTCTCCTGCTTTTTGGTTAGTATTGCTTGCCTCCAACAGCTGTGTGCTTCTTTGTCTTGCCTGTTTCCTGTCCTCCTGTGTTTGTGTTTTTGTTTTGCATTTTTCTTTTTGGGGGTTTTCTAGTTTCTCTAGCATCCTGTTGCCCTTTGTTTGTATTGTGCTAATCCTGTGCTTGTGCTATTTTGGTTCCCATTTCCTCACCAGATTCAGCAACCCCCCAGTGCAACTGCAATTGTTATCTGTATGTTTCAGCTCAGTTGATGCTTCTCTGCCTCTGCTGTCTCAGTGCTTATCCACCTTGTTTGCACCTGTCAAAGCTTACTCTGCTAAGCTAGCCCATGGCATTCAAACCTGCTTCCATGCAATTATATCAAGCAAATATTACTGTTGTTTGCAGTGAACTGTCTCTCCCTACAATTCTGAAATTTGTTCAGCTTCACTACTCCCAGAAGTTATAGCCAATTATTCTTGGATGCTGCTCAACTACTTTTGTATACTGCTTCATTATACTCTGGAGGTCAGCTCAGCTACAGCTGTCACTGTAAACTAGTTTTAAAATCTGCATGTGGGTCACGGTGCTTTACTGTGGCTTCCTTGTTTTTCCTATTGTGGGGACTAGGGAGTTGTAGTGCAGAGTTGTGGCCCTGTGTGGTCCAAATACCTCATGTTCAATTCTTGCCTCTGCTGCTAAAATCTTCTGAGTATTTATGTCACCTTTAATTGGCTTCCTTAATGGGACTGGTTGGCTTGCATCCCTGCAAGTTATGCAAATTGCTGCCTCTCAGACCTATGTGCAGGTCCGATCATTGCTTACATTGCACACAGTCCTACGTGCAAGTCTACTCATTGCTTACACTGCCCTTGGAGGTTTAGTCTGCTATGTGCTGCTATACAACATGTATTACCTATGTGAGGGTCTTCAGCACTCTGCACTTCTTTTACACTCTCCTTCCCATTTTATTTCTTCCATAACTTGAGGCATGCCAACCACGACCATTAGTTACCATGACTCAGGACTTGCCCTGCAGCAACTGTATTGCTCTGCACCTACGAAGTCTGCATCTTGAGTGTGTGAAACTTGGGGCAGGGTCCTTCTCATCTGGCCCATAATGGGAATGTCCTCATTCCAGGTGGAGCTTCAGCCCTGCAGACATATCGACAGCATCTCTTGATGCAGAATTTAAGACTTCAGCTGCAAAGGGTGGGGCCTTTAAGCCCAAGGGGGCTTCTTTGGCTTGCCTAGTGGGTTCGGTGGCACCTTCTAAGCTATTCTCTCTATAACTGCCTCTGGTTCACCTGGTTTGTTTTTAGATTGGTAGGCCAGCTGAGCACCTCAGTAGTCATTTCCCTCCTCCTCTGACCTTGGCGGAGGCTTGTTGCAGAGCAAACCGGCTCGCAGTCCTCCACAGCATTCCCATTAGAGGGATACAGGACAGCTTTCCTCCAAATTGGAACATTTTCCATCCCCCCTTTAATTGGGTTTCCAAACTGCAGCAGCAGAGCCGTCACTAATCAAAAAATATCCCAAGCCTGGAGGGAAGGTGACCTAGGCCTTAAATCACCAGAGATTTCCTCCACAAAGGTTTTTTTTTCCTCTCCTCCATGCCTCAGATCATAATATTTAGTTAGTCTTAGGCAGTATTCCCTAGTTTACTTAGGTAGATTCCACTGTTGGATGGAGGTGGATGGTGTTCCTATTTGCCATTCCCTCTCTCCTCAGGAAGCCCCCTGCAGTCATTCATGCAATCCATTATAGCCATGCTATTCTGCTAACCTGCATCTCATTTATGTTTATCAAGCTGCCTGTTGCTATTACTCTACTTCTCTACCTTGTAGCCATTGATCGCTAATGTTCCTTTGGCACTGCTACAGTTCCTTTGGGGATTCTTCCTAAGGTACCTTTAGCCAAGGAAAGCTTCCTGCAGCACCTCTAGGTGTGGAACCCTCTTCAAGGGTTCCTTTGCCTTTACTACCCCTACAGGGTGGTAGTTCCTCTGGAATAGAAAGTGAGAATGGCCAAAGCAAGGTAACACAGTTGCATAACCATAACACTATACTGGTTGTGTAGGTCATTGAATAAAAGGCTATGCCCGTGGTTCAATGACCATGCAATCAGCCACTCCCCCTTCCTGGGCTGTATAAACAGTTCCTCCCAGCCTCACTCTGAAGCACTTTTCCTTTGCTCTTTCATCCTCCTCCTCCAGTGGCATGCCTCTCTCCTATGGGGGATTCTTCCTAAGGTGCAGTACCTTTAGGCAACGAAAGCTTCCCGTGGCACCTCTAGGGGTGGAACCCTCTTCGAGGGTTCCTTTGCCTTTGGTTCCCCTATGGGGTGGTAGTTCCTCTGAAAAAGAGTGTGTAAACAACCAAAGCAAGGTAACATAGTTGCACAAGCATAATGCTACACTGGTTGCATAGGTCATTGAAATATAGACAAGCCATAGACTCATCCATGGTGTCACATTCAGGCTGGTCCAGTCAGCCAGCAGAGATATTTTCCATCGTTTAATTTTTCTAGGCTTTTTTCCCCCTACACCTAGATACTGACATGCTTGTGCCTGGTCACTGGTATTGGGTTGACACAAGCCTTACCCTTCAACACTTCTTCCTCTCCTTTCTGTCTCATAGTCCAGCTCTACCACTTCAGTATCTACTCCTGCATCTGCACTTAGTTCATACGTCTCACTGAGTTCTTTTCAAACCTTTTCCACACTGCCTTGTTCATAGCACACAGTAGTTCTCCACCTCCCCTTATCTTCATTAGGCGTATCTGTTTTGTTCAGTAATATATATTTTCATGTATTGTTGCACAATGTCTCTATATATTGAATTATTTTATGTATGTTAGTTTTTTTAATATTGTGTACTTTATTGAAAATTTTGTAACATACATGGTACAACACAGGACAACACATTACAATACATCCTCAGTACAATACAGACACTATTATGTCCCCACCCCGGCCCTCAAAGTCATCACTGGAGTCAAAAGTAGCTTAAAACACTGGGATTGTACAAGCCTTTGCATTCTGGTTCAGGCAACTGAGTAGCTGATTTCTCCACTGTACACCCCCCACCACATTTTCATTATATCACCTGATTCAGGTTGTAAGGCCCAACCTGCACACTCACAAACATTGTTTACAAAATGAGTACTAAAGTATGAAGAGTTTCCCTCCTCCTACAGTATGCTTTATATCTATGGTTCATATTAACTATGGGTTTTACAGCATTAAGTGCAAATAAAATGTATTGATGCCATTCAACCCTGGTGAAATTTATGCCATTCATTTAATGTCTTAGAATAATAAGCTTGGCTGTTGCTGCAATTAAAGCTATATGACCTTTCTTTGGTCCAAACACTGTCCCCATATATCTACCAGTCAAGCAAATGTCTGTTGTTAACACCTTCTCCAGTCCCAATAATGGGTCTAAGTTTTGCTTAATGTCAATCCAAAAGAGAATCACCATTTCGCAAGTCCATGGAATGTGATATACAATACCCTCAGCCACATCTGGTGTAAAGTGCCAGTGTGAATTTGCCCATCTTATGAAGCTTGCTGGGGGTATGATACAGATTTTCAAGAATTTTGAATTGCATTAGTCTGTAGTAGTCTTGCATAACATATTTATAAATGTCTAGCCATATTTTTTGCCAATGTTCCAGTCTTCTGCAGTTCAATTTACCTGTAGTTCCCTGTGCTAGTACATGCATATGCCACCCAGTTCATAGACGTAGCTGGGGAGGGGGATCCTAAGTGCCCAGAAATCCCTTCCCATCTTGCTTTTCCATTAAGTTTTTATAAAATGTCTTTTGTAAACCCAGAGTAAATAATGGGATTTCTTCAGTGGAAACCCCCCATTCCCAAATCCTGGCTACATCCCTGCAATTGCTGAGGGTCAAGGAATTGCTATGTCTTACACAATTGTGATATGGTGTGGCGTTGAGTGGCAACAGCTATGAACTGTTTTAAAATTAAAACACCCTCTTTTGACCATGGTGGGGATTTAAACCATGGAGACATTGCATGGGTATTAAAGCTGGTATTAATGGTAATAATCCTGCCACCCATCACTAGGTGGTCAACAGTAGGAATCTTAAGGGTGCTCCAGAGCCCCTCTTCAATAGTTTTCCTAGCAATCCGGATGTTAGGATTTCTTAAAATAGGCTGGCTAATATATTTATTCACATTTATTTTCAGGAATTTACAAAGCTGTTGTTGTGATAACAGACTAATATATTGGGGAATTCCTCATTTTTGAGGGCACTTTGGCTGGTAAAATATATAATAAGGCGACTATATTCCATTCACTCTATGCAATTCTCTTTCAGTCTGTAACCATTGTGGCTCATGTTCACTAATTTCTTCTGCTGGTGGTGGTTTCTTCCCTTGCAGGTATTTGCTTCCATGCAATGCCAAATAATACAGAAGAGCCTCAAACCACCCACTTGTTTCAGGCCAGATAGTTTGTAATACACCCTCCTTGTTACCTTCCCCTGTGATAAAGAGGATAATGCCTGAGGATCGGTTGTTAACCATGCTGTAATCACCTCAAACAGTTGCCAGGATAACCTAGTAAACCTTGAGAGCGTAACTCGAGAGGTTTACTGTTGTCATGGCAACCACAAGAGGTGATTACCATGAGGTTGACAACTGAGCGGCAGGATTTTTTTTTATAGTGTATGGGATATCAATCTTTCATCCTTACTTTATTTCAGTACTTATTTTGTTTTAGCCCATGGCATTGCTCTCCATTTGGATCAGCTGTCACCATCACAGCCGTTCATCATGAGCCACTACCTCAGATGCGTGCATATGCAGATCGACTCCCGCTGTAATCACATCGCTATGATGTACTCAAGAGGGGTTAACAACACCCTATGTCATAACAATGGGATTACAAGAAAATAGTCTTGCCATTTATTAGCAGTAATAAGGCTCTCCCATACATTATAAATAATTCTGATATGAGCCTATGCAGATGTTTGAGCCATCCCAGTGGCAACACATTTCTAGCATGCCTAAAGGGTAGGTCAGTCTTAGCAAAACATTACTTTTTATAATATTATTTCTACCCCATAAGGTCAAAGGGATGAGCTTCCAGTGTTGTAAATCATGTCAGGTGGTTAGTAATATGGGGTCTAGGCTGCTTTTCTTGAGGTTTGCCAAGAGTCTTGAGACCTTACTTCCCAGGTATGTCAGCTATCTGGGTTCACGCTGAAGCTCTATGTCTAGTGAATCCTGTTTCAACACCTTCGAGCTTATTGGTCATTCACTTGTTTTATTCACATTTGGCTTGTATGCTGACACCCTGCTAAACCTTTCTTGAAGCCCTCTAGGTATTGAAGTGTTTGGTTCTTCTATATGCAACAGGATGTTATCCAAATAAGTGGATAACTTTTATGCCTCTTGCCCTATGGAAATGCCTTTTATCAGAGGGGTTTTCTTCAGCTGTTGGACCTGTGGTTTTAAGTACAAATTAAATAATATAGCTGACAAAGGACACCGCTGTCTCCTTCCCCACTTCAACCACACTTCAGAAGTACCCCATTACAGAATTTGGGCAGAGGGAAACTGGCAGAGTACTTTAGCCCATTGCACGTACTCCTCCAGGATACTGTAATTCCTTAGTACCATAAAAAAAACCCGGTCAAATGCTTTTTCTGTGTCCAAGAAGACCAGAGCAGCAGGAACTCAGCCCTCCTGGATGCAGAGATTACATGGTGGATCTTCTTGAGGTGATCACTTGATACCCATTCTTCCTTGAACCCAACCTGTTATATCCCTGTCAGGCAATTCCTTACTTTTTCAAGTTTATTAGCTTGGATTTTGGCCAGGATCTTAAGGCTTAAATTAACAAGTGAGACGGGTCTATAATTTCCTGCCACTGTGTCATCTTTTCCTGGCTTAGGAATCAAGGTAATGTCTGCTTCCATTAAGGGTCTTATCTGTTATATCTCTCGAGTAAAGATGGTTGAACATTCTAGCCAACAGTAGCATGACATCAGAGTTAAATTGTCTATAAAAACTGGTCAAGAAGTCAGCTGGGTCAGGCACCTTGTCCAAACTGAGCTGTTTGATGGCTTCTGCTACCTGACTTTCTTTTATGGTTCTTGTCATGTGAGCTTGCTAATTAGTTGAGAGCTGGGGCAACTGCACTGATTGTAAGTACTCAGCAATCTTTTGTCTTAGATGTGTTTCCCTGCACTCATCCTGGTATATTTCCTGGTGAACCATTCTGAACACCTCTGCTACTTCCCTGGGATCAGTGATAAGCGTGTTGTTCCCTCCTTCTCTCAAACCTCTTATGACATGTAGTGCTTCATTTTGCCTTAGACTAAGAGCCATTAGCTTCCTTACGAAAATGAAATACACTTTAAAATATATTATTAACAATATATTTACATATAGTGAAATATATTCCAGTCTACTTGTTTTATAATATATTGTAATGTATTGGAAAATTAATATATTTCAACATATTTTAAAATTTGCAACTATATTGCAATGTACTATAAATATACACATTATTGTACTTTAATATATTATGTATATTGCAAAATGTATTGATTACATTCCAAGTATATTGAAATAAGGATGGTAAATATATGTTATTGGTATATTGCCAATATATGTATAAAGGTATTTTGTGTTACATTTCAAATGTTGTTTCCTATATTTACAAATATATATATAATTTGCATGTGCAATAGATATTAATATAACTATTAACTTATCCAGACAAAAACAAATGAAATTATTTATGATTTACACATACCTCTATCTGTACAACTGGAGTTCATCTTGTTATTAATCATGGAGATTTTTACATTGAATTATTGTTTTACAGTGCAGCTTTAACACAAACATACATTTATAGTTACATATATGACTTACCTCACAAGCTCATACTTGTTAAAGGCTCAGATTGGTATTTATACCACCCCATTTGTTTCACTTTCTTGTCAGGGTGAGATCCTACATGTACTTGCTTTATAACTTATACCTTTCTTTTCCATCTATAAGCTAATGTAGTAAATTTGAAAGTATTATAGAACTAGAAATTATAATGATTTTGGCTGATAAACTATGTTTTCAAAATATGCACATTAGTTATGCAAATGTACACATGGGACAACATTAAGCATTTACGAACATACATGTAACATATAAACATATATGTAACATATATATAAAATATATGTAACATACAAAGAATACAGTATATATTTTAAAATATACTAATAATCTATTTCAGACAATGTATTACTAAATAGACTGACATGCATTCAAGCAATGCATGAGGCAGAATATATGGTTTCATTGGTTCATAATGGTATTTCAAGTTCAGGAGGCCACGGCTATTTATGAACTCACTACCTGTTATAGGTGGTACAGATATTTAGCTCTCCCTATATGGCCATCAAGTCTTGCTTTAAATGTATTCATATTTTCACTATCTATTATATGTCTTGGTAAGGCATTCCATGATTGTACTATTCTCTGTGTATAAAATGTGTGCCTTTTGTGAGTGTGGTTATTATCTCCCTTTAATTTCAGGTAGTGGAGTCTTGCAACGGTAGAACCAAAATTGCCAGCTATGCCAGCTAGGCCAATGGTTTCTATGATGAATTCATCTTGAACTGCCCTTTAAGTGAAACAGAGATCCCCTCTAAGTCTTCTGTGTTCCATTGAGTATAGATTGAACTGTTCTAGCCTGTTCTCATAATCAAGATTTTCCATATGCTGAACTTGTTTGGTGATTTTCCTCTGAACACCTTCTATTAATTTATTTCTTCTAATTGTGGACGGTGCACAGAAAGGTGTGCAGTAGTCCATATGAGGCCTTACTGGGCTGGTATACAGTGGGATTAGAACTGCTTGTGCCCTACTTTTAATGTTTTTAAGATGCAAGCAACAAATCGATGCCATTTTTTAACAGTGACATTGGTATGGGAATCAAATTTTAAATTATTGTTTATGGTTACTCCCAGATCTTTTTCAGTGTCGGTTACTGTTACCTCAGTATTATTTATTTTGTAGCTGAAATGCTTGTTGTTGCATCCAAGATGCATCACTTTATACTTTTTTTCATTAAAGTACAATTTGTTTGTTAAGGCCTACTGCTGTAACTTATTTAAGTTATCTTGAAATTGGTGTGCATCCTGCAAGTTGTTAATAATGCTTCCTAATTTGCAGTCATCTGCATATTTAGCTGCCCATGCATTTTTATCCACCTGCATTGTGGAAATCAGAATATTAAAAAGTGTTGGTCCCGAGACTGGCCCCTGAGGGACTCCGCTTGTTACATTGCCCCATGACAATAAATGCCACCTTATTACTACCCTTTGTTTTCTATTGGACAGCCAACAGCTGATCCATTTGACAATGTTATTATGAATTTTCAGCTTAGTTAGTTGTTTAATCAAAATACTATGACACACCCTGTCAAATGCCTTAGAGAAGTCAAGGAATATGATATCTACCGAGCATCCTCTGTCCAGGGCTGCACTGACAGGTTCAAAAATATTTAATAGATTTGTGAGACACAGTCTCCCAGTACCAAATCCATGTTGATGAACATCGCTATGCCTATTATGTAAAATATGATTAATTATATATTGCTGAAGTAGTTTCTCTAGAAGTTTACACAACTGATGTTAGACTTATCTGTCTAAAGTTATTTATTAGTTTCAGTATATGCTGAAATACATTGTATATTATATTTCATTGAGTCAATGTATTTCTCAATATAGTGACATATATTATTGCGTACTATGGGTTAGAAATTTATTATGTCAGTATATTTAAAAAATGCTTATATAATATATAACACTGGGACAATGTATTTCTCAGTGTATTAAAATACATTAATGCATATTTTTCAATATATTGCAATATATTTCATTTTCGTAAGGGTTTCCCAGCTTTCTCACTGTGATCTGCATATTTAACTCTGGCCCCAAAGATTGCAAGCTCTGCCATCTCTCTCTCATTAAGTCTGCATACTTAGCCCTCAAAGAACTATGGTGTAACCATATGTGTTCCTATGTGTCAGACTTGAGCTTTTTCTCTATCTCTAATTTGACATGTTCTGAGAGAATCATCTCTGCTATTTCAAAGAAGAGAACCCCTTGGGCACTTTTCTGGTTAATAAGAAAGGAAAATCAACCCTAGAAAAGGACTTATGTGGCCTGGAGTAAAAGGTATGGCTTTTCTCTCATTAGGATGCAAAAACCTCCACGGATCTGTAAGATCCATTGAGTCCATAATGTCTTTCAAGCCCATTTGAGATGATGTTAGGCCTTCCCTACTGACCCCAGATTTGTCTAGGTTGGGTTGGTATATTATATTCCAGTCCCCACCAATCACAAGGGGAAGATTAGCATAGTTTGCTGTTTATGTAGCCACCTTGGTTAAGCACTGAGGGTAATCTATATTGGGACCATAAACTGTTCCCAGCAGCACTTTGGTCACCCCTGCAGGAACAAGTATCTCCCCTCTACTTGCCATATCTCATGTATCAATTGAAATGCTATATTTCGGGCTATAAGGATTGCCACTCCACATATCTTATTCCTATATCCTGCCCCATATGACTGACCTACCTATTTCCTCCTAAAATATGTGATTTGGTCCCTTTTTAGGTGAGTTTCCTGAATGCAAGCTACAGTAGTTTGGAGGCAGTATGGCACAGTGGTTTAAGGCTCTGAGCTGCAAATCTGGAAACCTGGGTTTGAATCCCACAGCCCCCACTTGCATACTGTGTGACCCTGAGCAAGTCACTTAACTTCCCTGTGCTCCCAGCTTGTACTTGTAAACAAGCTTTCAGCGTAATGTGCTACTCCTGGTTAAACAATTGGAAAAAAAAGTATGATTGCTTGTAGTCTTTTAAGGGCCTTAGCATACAGTGGCATTTCTTTTTAGCTTATCACCCATTAATGTTCTACAACACAGATTCATAAAACCTACCCATTCTCCCAAAAGTCTATGAGCTGTTACTCAGCCTGCCCTCCCCTCCACTTTCATTCACACAATAGCCTCCTGCAATTGACCCCCCCACACACACATACAACATATGCTCCCATACCCCAAACCACATATAATTCCCTAACATCATAGTCCCGGATCATAGTAAACAAATAATAAGAACCAAATAGCCAGTTCTTTAGACCGCATTCTGTCACCACCAGTCCCCAGTGGTCCTAGTCCAGCATATATAGAGCTGGCCAATCCTAACCAGTTGTGCATCAGGTGTTAGAAGCAAGCCTTTTCTCCATTTAAGTGTAACCTTGTGGCACAGTTGTACAGCAGGAATCTCACCTGTCTTAGTATGTGGTCCTCAATTCCTGGCCCAGATTGGCTTCTTCCACTCTCCTGGGTTCCTTAGCCACTCCTGAGCTGCACTGCCTGAACCGAGAGCTGAGTTCCACCCTTAACAATTTATTTTCCTGCACTCTGTGTCCCTGGATCTTCCCAAACTCATTCCCCTTCCCCAGCTGAGCTAAAGAAAATAGTTATATGATGTAAATTCAATGGTTAACAAAGCAAAACTGTGTAGTCCATGTGCATGGCCCTCATTAGAGCTACAGTACAGTATATAGTAGACGCACAATTACAGAGTTCACAGCCTGCCTTTGAGCATTTCCATGTCCCTTGGTGCTCATGTCCAGGCAATTTACCTTCCATTTCAGTCTGGAAACCATTTGGCCCCCTGACACCCCACAGATGCTTGCTATGATAGAACTCGTTGGGCTCTACAGTGATATACAGTATGCTGGTATTCCAATTTTCTTTCATGAGTCATCAAGCAGTGTCCCCTTCAGTTTCGGCAATCGTGCTTAACAACTCATTTTAAACCACTTTGTTTACAAGTTTATATTTATGACACTTAATGCATTGCTTTATTTGCAGTTTTAGGAGCCTTCTTTATTTATTGGTTCAGGAGTGCTTGGCACTACTTTGACTCAGTCAGAGAGCCCCCACCGGCACTGAGCACATGCTACCCACCCACCTTACTCGGCGCATTTCATTTATAGACCTTAGCAGTCACATGATCTTGGAGGCAACACCCACTGGCTGAAAAAATTAAGTGTAGGTTTTCCCATCAGCACTTCATACATTACGACCATTAGAGGGCTCCTGTCCTGCATTTATCCCTACATTACTGATGAATCACTCTCAATTTTTAGAAAAATTCAAAAGATGGAGTTGGTAAAAGACACAGAAATGCACACTCTATGCTGGCTCATTCTTCTGTGCAGTCTCTCTTCTACTGATGATCCCCCATCTTACTGGTGCCACCCTGAGTTCAGACCTTGCACACTAGCTACTGTGCAATACAAATGCACCACCAGCACAGATCACACTGAATCTCTTGCCACCATGCTGCACCCTCTAGCTTCCCATTCTATGATTAGCCCACTTATACTTCCACTAATACTTCCAGCTTGAGCAGTTATCGCTCCAGTGCTTATTGGCCACTTTACCTCTTATCATTCACTTATTCCAATACCAAAATCTACCAAAACGGGTATGGTACGATTCGTTGACTCTCGCATTATCGCCACTCCTTTGCCTGTCTCTGTTTGACCACTGCACCCATTATACCAACTGACAAAAAACCACATGTCAGTATGCCAACAAGTCAGGGGAACTACTGATTATCATGTATAGTCATTTTAGTAATGTATTCACTAAAACCCATTTCAATTATCCAAACCTTCCCTTCAGTATCAGCCTTATTATATGTTTGTTTGTTTTTTTGGCCAGAAACAAATTCCCCTCTGGCACCTGGCACCACACTCCTGTTACTTTCCCCCACAGTGGGTTTCCGGTTTCCTTCAAGGCTCTGTCACAGGGTTGGGACTAGCCCAAGCAGTTGGGGAAACTAGAATCTGACATAAATCTGTTGTGCACACTTTTTTCCCACTAAGGACCCACTTACCACCCATCACCAAGTAACATGCATAGCCAAAGTACACAACACCTGCAGACGCATCACGACAAACTGACAAGCTGACAAAACGAACAAATAGCTAAATTCTGGGCTTTATCATGGCATACATACTTGAAGATGAATGCCCACAGACTTTTCAATGCAGACTTACAGATGCACTGTGCATCACATTGCATCTCAATGTTGCTGTAAAAAGCTGTAAGAGCACCCTCTAGTGATTGGAGTGCCAAATTCAACTTTGGGCATAGTAGCAGCACCAGTATGAGGCTAATGCATAGCAAATAAATGGCCTTGATTGGTGTTAAGGGCAATAATGCCTCCATAGTGACCACTGCAATGGCAGCTTTCGTGGTCGAGCCCTGTAAGATGGTTCCCTCGCAGAGGGGCCATGATAAGCTTTCCATTGATGGCTATTTATACTTGAAGGAGCATCAGAGGGGTGACTTATTCTACTGGTGCTGTCAAAAACATAGAACAGGGTGCCATGGCTGGGCCAGCACAGTGAAGGTTGGGGGACGCCATTATCTGCGAGGTAACACAAAGCACACACATTCACCTGATGCCACGGAGGGTCCAGTTGCAGAGGTCGCTGCCTCCCTGAAAGAGTGGATGCTAAGCACTATCGACTCACCTGTTCAATTAATTCAGGCAGAGTATGCCAAAGTGACTGCTGAAGTCTGCCACAATATGCCCTCATGACATGCAATGCAACAAGTGATTAAAAGAGCAAGATGAGAAAACATGCCTCCAGAGCCCAGAACAGTTGACGATCTCTTGGTACCCGATGATCTATGGTACATTGCTGGTGAACTGTTCCTTGCTAAAAAATCACAGTGTGGTGAGGATAAAATTTTGATCTTTTGCACAAAGGCCAACATCCAGAAATTGTCTGTGGCAGAATTATGGCTGATGGACAGAACTTTTAAAACTGTGCCCTTTCAATTCAGACAACTTTATTCAGTCCATGTCCCGGCTAAGGGCAGCATGGAGACAAGTAGGAGTGTGACATTAGTTTATGCCCTAATGTTCTTCAAGTCACAGGACTGTTATGTATGGCTTTTCCAGGACCTGCATGATGAATATGGGGTTACACTTGCTACACGCTACATTGTTACTCATTTTGAGCAGGCAGCCATCAATGCCTGTAAGGCAGAGTTCCCTGCCTCTATTAATAAGGGCTGCCTTTCTCACTTCGTCCAGATTATTTGGCACAAAATTCAAAGCATGGGACTGGCACCGAAGTATCACTCCAAACCAGAATTCAGTTTACAAATGAGGCAGCTGCAAGCACTGGCCTTCTTGCCTGCATCCAAAATTCCTGCCACTTTTGCATCAATAAAGTTGATTTCCCAGAATGTAGCCTCCTAGTGCTTGACTGGTTCAAGGAGAACTATGTACTCTGCAGATCAGGAGACGAATGAGAACTGACACCACTATTCACAGCCAGCCACTTTTTCCTCCAGAACTGTGGTCTGTAAATCAACGAATTGCCTCAGGTGTCCCCCGCACCCAAAACATTGTTGAGACATGGCATTGGCGCCTCGTTGCACTGGTCAGCTCAAGTCATATCAGCATTACATGGTTTGTCAGAGAGCTAATGCGGGGAACAACAAGTGACTAAAAGCACAATTGAAAAGATAAATCGTGGTCTGCCCCACTCTCTCCCAAAGAAGAAATACATCAGCCATGAGGAAAAAATAGGAAATATTATACAGAGTAAAAATGAGGGATCTGCCCAAGAGTTTATACGTGGTGTAGCCCACAATATTGCTCTATAAGAGTCAAAGTTGAACAGTTTAAAAGTGACAGTCTGCTTTTAATTGCTGAAAATAAATAAATACTGATTTTAAAACTCTGGTCACTAGATGGCGCTCCAAAATGAGATGCAGTTGCATGAATGCTGCATGATGATGAAGTGTAGCATTCATGCTGCAGCCTCACAGTGGTGCTGCTACTAACCTGAATGCCAAAATTACTTTTGCCAAATGAATCCTAATGTAACCCCTCCCTGTCACCCGGGGTTACAAGAATCCCACTTAGATCTAGTGGCAGACAGGGAAAGGCAGCTTGTGAGACACCAGTTAAATGGGTTTCACACTGTCTCACTCTGTCCTCAGTCTCAGCTGAGCTGAAGGGATGACATCATATAGAATTCTCACAGTAGCATAAGCCACATTCGAATGCTGCAGCAAGGGGTTAGCGTAGGACATTTGGAGTTTTGAATAAGTCTTCAGCCAGGCTCAGAGAATGAAGGAGGTGTGCTGCAGGTGGCAGCCCCTCAGAGTCTTAGCTCTGCTATAGAGCTACCCAGAGGTAAAGGGTGTGTGCTCTTGCCCTAGATAGAGACACAGAAGAAACCTGACATAGTGATAGAGACCGCTTCATGGCTTGTTCCAGTGTCCCATCCCTGGAGGGATGGGGGAAGAGACCAGCAATTTCAGGAGCAATCCCCTGGCCTTGCTGAAGGAGGGAAAGCTGTCTGATGTTTGTAGAGCAAGTACTGAGGTACCAAGATGTGTTTTCTTTCCCAGAAGCCCGGGGGCACCTGCAAACCAGTTGGTGAGTCTGTTCTACAATAAAGCCCATGTGTTCGCCGAGACAGTGTGTAAAATATCTGCTACTGTGGGGTCAGGGAAGGACAGCCATGTACAGTACTTGATGGTTGTGTATGACTTAAAATGCATCTAACAGTGGGGGTCTACAGGGATGGACATAGCCACTTAAAGAATATTACAAGTCAGGACACCAGATCATGAAAAATAGAATGCTAAATGTGATATACATTTCGAGATAGCATTCTATAAACCAGAGAGGTTCACAAGAAAGGTGTTGATTCCAAATGAATGGCCGGGTATGGATTTGGGAGCGAGAGGTGGGAGACCTCCCATCTGGAGGAACCAGATTTACCTCCACAGGTTCACTTTGGGCACCTATAGCTTTCTTCCAGGCACTTGGCCAGTGTTCGCAGAAAGTACCCAGACATGGGATTGAGGATGATGTTTTCCCTTATGGAGCTAGGAAGTGCTCATGGGTGATAGAGGAAGCCACCAATAAATATCCATGCCATATGGAGAAATGTCCCAGTGCTGGTTGAGTTGCCACGCCAGGGAATCCAAGAGAAGGATACCCGTTCAGGTTGAGGGCCCAGTGTGTTCAGAACCTGAGGGTTACAGTGTTATAAAGAAGATGTGTTCTAGTCTCCGTAAATCTGCATTACCAGGGAGTGTAGCCCCGTGGGGGTCCAGCTATGCTTTATTACTTTGTTGTTGTTGTGAATAAAAGCCACACTCTAGAATCCCACTCCTGGTTTGGACATTTCAGATATTGCTTCCTGTGTCCGTATTACTTGGGTGCCCCGTGCAGAAGTTTCAAACCTAGCCAAAATGTTGTGCAACAGTTTTCTCCCCAAACTCAGGCAGCCAGGTAGTGTGTTACAAAATGGAGGCACCGCACCGTCCTAATAAAACAAAAAATAACATCAACCCAACCCCTGGCTGGTTACAAATTGGCGGCACTGCTGGGATTTGGTTTGCAATTTAAGGAGAAAAGCAAGAAAGGTCGCTTGGATGGTGGCTAGCGTTTTGGCTGTCTGGTATTAGGTAGCCCAAAAATCAGAAGCATTGCCAACTAAATGTACCGCTGTATGCTGCTGTCTATGTGCTGCTGTAATTGTGCCAACTGTTTACCAAGGAGCAGTACAGCCTGAGAGTGTAAGCCCTTGTCCTGCATCATAATTACGCGTCTGCCAGCTTTTAAAGTGTTGTGTGACAGGAAAAAGTGTGGAAAACTGTGGGAAACAAAGATAGATTTGTGCCCCAGAAGTTGAAACTGCTTGTGGTATGGACTAAGAGAGTCACTGAGTAAAATGCCATGAAAAATAGTGGAACTGGAGCTCCCACCGAGGAGTCACAGTTAAAAAAAAAAGTGTGGTTTGCAGTTTAAATTTTGCCTGCTTGACGATCACCATGGAGGAGAAGAGCGCAAGAAGAGAGAGGCTCATTTGCATGGCGTCGAGGGATTGGTAAGACTGCAATCAGTCCCGCCCCCAAGCCAGCTCTAGAGCGACTGCACAGTGTTCGAGAGGGAGAGAGTGAGGAGTGTGCAAACTGGCTTGCCAGGAGGAGCGTCGCGGTGACTGAAAATATTGTAAAACTAGTAAAATCAGATCTTTCTGTTTAAAATTGGGCTCAACCCGCATATCGATCGTCTGGAAAGAACGTGTGGTGTTCAGAGGGATAATCGGCAGGACTGCCAGTCCGCTTCCATCCTGAGGCCTTCAAGACCGGCTGTAGGCCGCATTTTCCATCACAATAATAAGCTACTGATTAAGTGAGTACCATCCTGAGAAACAGCTCAAACTGTGTGCTATTTTAATCTAAAGCCAGCTGAATCTGTGTGTAACAGTGTGATTTTTTTGCAAAGAAGGACTGTGTCAAGTTAATCAGCTAAAACAAGAATTCTGAGCATTAGACTGTGAGCATAATTATAGGTTCAGCAACAGTATAATTTTCAAAGCCAAGCAAGAGACTGTGAGTTGCATGACAGATGCAATGAGTTTACAGGCAATACTGTGCAATGAAATACTGTGGTTTTAGGGGACTTTAAGCTAGACCAGTGATTAAAAGTGAATGAAAAGTCCAGCAAAAATCATATAAATGTGCTGAAAGAGCAACCAGTGCAGTTTATGCATTTTGAGTGAACTTCATCAATAGAGTGTGTAAATGGGATGCGCTGTGGCTTGAGTCAGAAACAGAATGTTGATGCGCAGTAGTGCTGCTGCCGCCTTTACAGGGTGGGATAGTAAAGTAAACACAGCAGCAGGGGAGCCATTTTGTAAAAACGTTTCCAACAAAGTGGGACTTGAAATAACAGTGAGCATTTGTTTGTTTTTCTCTGCAGTCAGGGCTTCGGGACCAGCCCGTTACCCAGATCATGCCCGGGCTATGATAGTAGAAAATGTTAACAAGTTGAGAGACATTGAGTGATTTTACTATGGGAGCCGTTTGCCTCCTCATGTGGCGATTCCTGGATATCCAGTTAGAGTGTGAGTAATGTGCTTAAAGGCTGGAAGGGATGTCTTTATGGCTCCTCACTGTTCTGGGTGCCTAGAGAAATATGGCTTGACTAAAGCACCCAAGCTTCACTTGGCTTCCACATGGACAAAGCTTCAAGAATTTGCAGTTGGCAGCACACAACATCAGGTGGAGCCTGATGGGAGAAGCCCAGCAGAGTGTGGCATAAAGCAGGAGGGTGCAGATCTACAGGCAGAGCAAAGTACTGATGTCTCCGAGTCCAGGTCACAGAGAGACACTGCGGAAGGAGCATCAGCAGACCCTTGGAGAGAGGGGCCTAGCCAAAGTCTCATAGGAGAAGATGAGATGAGGGAGACCCTTGAATGGGAGGTGCCGACCTCCGCACCCAGCGAAGAGTGGACAGTCTCAGGAGTGAGGATGACTGCTTACTCCTGGGCACAGATCCTTAGCGAGGAAGAAGATGAGGGAGAACCCATGTGGTCTTATGAAGAAGGTGCAGATCCACAGCCTCAAACTCTTGCCTCAGAAGAGCAGAAAGTTGGAGAGAGTAGTGGCTCCACAGCCCTGTCCCCACAAGGAGGAGTTAAAGATCTATTCTACATTGCATTGCGTATGCGTAGCTGACAGAACCAGGGCTGGCCACCCCCAATCCAGGCCAGAGGTCTCAAGTTGACCAAATGCAGTAAAGAGGAAAGACTGGTTCGTAGGAAGGTGAATGAGATCTATGGGATATCCTTTCCTACCTTTCCTCGGAGAGTCTAGGAGGAGATTGAAAGAAACAGGAAATCCTGGATAGTGGAAGAGGCCACAAAACATGTGCATCCTGGTGCAAGCAGATATGTCAGAGATAGAGTGTTACAAGTAAAATTCAGACAGTGGAAAATGGGCAGGACATTGCTTATAGACACTGTTCGAATAGTGGATGGAGAGGGCAATGAAACCTTTCACAATGTGAATTATGAGCGCCCAGACAAGGTAATAATTCTTGCACCTGACCCATTGTGCTATTTTCCGCAATGCAGAGACATTCCTGTGAATATGCCCATGCCTACCAAGTGGAGAGCAGAGCAGTGGTAGCCAGTGCTGCCATCCAGCCGTTGCCATACCTATGTTGTTCCGCCAGTCTGGCGTTCCAGGAACCAGGTGCCCCACATTCATCACCCTTGCAGTGTACTGGCATTCCAGATTCCATCAACTGGCCTACCAGACGGCTTCATATCCAGAGAGGACACCAGCCCAGCTGTATCCTGATTCATCACCTGGGATTTTGGATGATTTCAGACCAGCTGTTTTTTCCTTTCCTGTTCCAAGGTTCAGTCTCCTAGATGACATCAACCCAGCAGTTTCCAGATGTGCCATCCTATCATTTTCCGGAAGATGTCCACCCAGCTGTATCTGAAGAATGCTGCCAGGGAGAGTCTTCAGTGGGAACCAGGTGCAGTATTGTTTTCATTCTACAAGGGACTGGTAAGTCCAGACTTTTCTATTCTAATGACATTGCAGTACACACCCTACACTAGCAGACTCCAGCTGTTTGAACTGTCCTCAAAGACTCTCCTCTTTGGGATTCCAGCCTGCTAGAACTGGGCTTCACTGGGCTTCAGTCCAGGAGAGACTCTTTATTGGACTTGCCTTCTGGCACTGTTGTCACTAGATGGGACTTTTAGGGTCTTCCATCCCCATAATGCGCATTGTAAATAATGCCATTGTTTTTCTACTTTTTTTACTGTTTCTACTGTTTTTCTAATTTTTCTAAAAAATATTTTGGGGATTTGCCAGTGTTTTGGTGGTAGGGGTTAGATAGTACTATGTTTGCAGATTAGGAGTATTTGTCTTTCTTATTCTTGCAGGTGTTCCTGAAGAAGACAAGAAGAGAAGACAAGAAGAGGAGGAGGAGGGACTCAGTGGAGTTTCTTATAGTACTTTAATGTAGTAGTGGTTAAAGTACAGTGTTGTTGTGTACTGTGTGTAACTTTTCCTTCCACAGTTATGGTTGTGGGGGAATGTGGGAGTAATGTATAGAGTATAGCATTAGCTCCCTGGGGTTTGGTTGCAGGCGTCCAGGGTTGGGGGGAGGTTCCCCTGTTTGTTTAGTTTTGGGTAATTTGGGTTAGAGTCAGATAGGTTTTCCCTAGAGGGCTGGGGGGATAGACAGACTGTGGTTCTGACTGGCTGAAGGGGCTGCAGTACTGATCTATTAGGGCTATGCTCTGGACAATTCTACCAGGGCCACTAGGTATCCGTAGCAACATCATAGAGTAGAGGCTGATGCATCAGCTGAAGGCCTCTGGTCCCTTAGTGTTGTCTGTCTGTGCTGGCACATGGTAGGGGAGAAGGTAGCGCTACCTCCCTGTAGCCAATACATAAGGTAAGATGGCCTGGGCCAGGTAAGTAATGACTGTGGACAGTCATTTTCCAGGTCAAGGGTGGGTGTAACCACCCTGTCACCCAGGGGTACAAGAATTCCACTTAGATCTAGTGGCAGGCAGGGAAAGGCAGCTTGTGAGACACCAGTTAAATGGGTTTCACACTGTCTCACTCTGTCCTCAGTCTCAGCTGAGCTGGAGGGATGACATCATATAGAATTCTTGTAGCAGTATAAGCCACATTGGAATGCTGCAGCAAGGGGTTAGCTTAGAACGTTGGGAGTTTTGAATAAGTCTTCAGCCAGGCTCAGAGAGTGAAGGAGGTATGCTGCAGGTGACAGCCCCTCAGAGTCTTAGCTGTGCTACAGAGCTACCCAGAGGTAAGGGTGTGTGTTCTCGCCCTAGATAGAGACACAGAAGAAACCTGACATAGTGGTAGAGACTGCTCCCTGGCTTGTTCCAGTGGCCCATCCCTGGAGGGATGGGGAAGAAGAGACCAGTAGTTTCAGGGGCAATCCCCTGGCCCTGCTGAAGGAGGAAAAGCTGCCTGATGTTTGTAGAGCAAGTACTGAGGTACCAAGATGTGTTTTCTTTGCCAGAAGCCCTGGGGCACCTACAAACCAGTTGGTGAGTCTGCTCTGCAATAGAGCCCATGTGTTCACCGAGACAGTGTGTAAAATATCTGCTACTGTGGGGTCAGGGAAGGATAGCCATGTACAGTACTTTATGGTTGTGTATGACTTAAAATGCATCTAACAGTGGGGGTCTACAGGGATGGACATAGCCACTTAAAGAACATTACAAGTCAGGACACCAGTTCATGAAGAGTAGAGTGTTAAATGTGATATATGTTTCAAGATAGCATTCTGCAAACCAGAGAGGTTCACAAGAAAGGTGTTGATTCCAAATGAATGGTCAGGTATGGATTTGGGAGAGAGAGGTGGGAATCCCCCCCCATCTTGAGGAACTAGATTTACCTCCACGGATTCACTTTGGGCACCTATAACTTTCTTCTGGGCACTTGGCCAGTGTTCGCAGAAAGTACCCAGACATGGGATTGAGGATGATGTTTTCCCTTATGGAGCTAGGAAGTGCTCATGGGTGGTAGAGGGAGCCGCCAATAAATATCCATGCCATATGGAGAAATGTTCCAGTGCTGGCTGAGTTGCCATGCCAGGGAATCCAAGAGAAGGATACCAGTTCAGGCTGAGGGCCCAGTGTGTTCAGAACCTGAGGGTTACAGTGTTGTGAAGAAGATGTGTTCTAGTCTCTGTAAATCTGCATTACCAGGGAGCTTAGCCCCGTGGTAGTCCATCTATGCTTTATTACTTTGTTGTTGTTGTGAATAAAAGCCATACTCTACAATCCCACTCCTGGTTTGGACATTTCAGTTATTGCTTTCTGTGTCCGGATTACTTGGGTGCCCCTGTGCAGAAGTTTCAAACCTAGCCAAAATGCAGAGCAACAGTTTTCTCCCCGAACCCAGGCAGCCAGGTAGTGGGTTACAAAATGGAGGCACTGCACCGTGCTAACAAAACAAAAAATAACATCAACCCAACCCCTGGCTGGTTACACTAATATCACCAGCAATGGCTGTCAGAGTGACGCTGCTAAGGTAAGGTCATTTCAATTACTCTGTTTGTGCAATGTGTGTTCAACAGCTGTCAGAGTGGTGCTGCTAAGGTAAGGTAAGAGCCTGTCATTATTCCACAGCAATGTCATCATGACATTTTGTCTGATTCAGTCATTTCAGTTACTTAATCTGCTGCTTTTAATGGTTTGCTATGCTCTGCTTGTGCAATGTGTGTTCAATGCTGAATATGCTGATACGTTTTACTGACTTTTTATTGAGTTCTCAACCGTTTCAATTGTTGTCGGTGTTATGTGATGTGGTGTTTCAACAGTCGGTGCAATGAACGATGCGGTCAAATGGAGGCAGTCAATCGGGTGTCGGTAAAGTCAGTTGGTAAGTCGTACGGATCCCTACCAAAGATGACTTTTGCTCCTTTGAACCTTGATAAATGGTCTTAGGAATTTGATACTTATACTTTTACTTTGTTTAGGAAATATTGAACTAAATCCAGGTCCAATCTCTCCTATTGCAGTGCCCTACAATCTATCGCAACTTAAAGGACTAAGTTTTCTTCATATAAATGCCTGCAGTCTACTCAAGAAACTAAACTTAATCCAGGCCTGGCTCTACCATTCTAAGCCGAAAGTGTTTGTCAGCACCGAATCCTGTTAAAAAGCTGCAGCTCCTGACCACTACATAAATGTCGCCTCATGCAATGTGTTCAGGGCAGATAGACCCTCGTGGGGAGGGGGTTGCAATATATGTTGCGGACAAACTTCCAGCAGCAGTAGTTGATATATATACTGCCCGCAATGAGTCTGAAAGTGTTACCTGAAAAATATCAATATGCCCTAGAGAGGCTATACTATACTATACTACCCACGGGCTGTTACAGACCTCCCTCAGGTGGCCTGGAAAACCCATCTCCAAAATCTGCTTGACACCTACAGCTCTGAATTAATCATAATAGGAGATCTAAACCTCGAGTGGCTTTCCCCTTGCTCAAAACCCTTCAAAGATCTCTGTGACTGCTACGGCCTTTCACAAATCATTAATGATATTACTCAGCCTAACCCTAAAACCCCAGAGCACAGCACTGTGCTCAACCTAATCCTGGTAAATAATTCCCACAAAATTTCACGTATCGTGATTTTTCATAATAATATTCGTGTGGGCTATAGCCTGTGTCAGGTCACTACCTAAGCCTATATAACACTCAAGTTTCAAAGTTAAGCAGAACCTCTGTAAATTCAGCTGCTCTGACTTCCTTGCAGAGCTAAGCAAAATCCGATGGCAGGATTTTTACCTAGCACCCTCAGTTACAGAGGCCTACAACCTGTTCCACAGCCTTATTGTTAAGGTGATTGACAAGCACGCACCATTGGTAAAAATCAGAACATGAAAGAGGACACCCCATTAGTTTACTCATGAACTGAAGTCAGCTTTGCTTGACAGAGACTACCTGTGGAAAAGGGCCCGTAAAACTAAACTCGCCTCTAATTGGGCAGCATTTAGAACTCCTAGGAACTCCTGCACCAAACTAATCAGGGCTGAAAAAGCAAGATATTTTCAAGCTGCCCAGGAATCATCCAAAATTGATGCTGCCAAATTCTGGCAAATCCTCAGGGATATCGAAGGACACGGTACCTCATCTTCCCTACCTGCCAAGATTGCCTCTGGCGACATCAGCTATACCAGTAAACAAGATATCTCAGAGCAGCTAAATAACCACTTTGCCATGGCTGGGCTAGCGTTTGATAAATCCCCAGTAAGCAAACTTCTAACACAATCCTACTACAAGGACCCAAACTGAGCTCAGTCTCAGGTTACAAAACAGCCAGGCAATTTTAGCTTCCATCCAGTATCCTTTCAGCAGGTCAAAGACCTATTGTTAAAGCCGGGCACAAATAAAAGTCCAGGAGCAGATAAGACTGAACCTCCGTTTCTAAAGATTGGGCACCACCTCTTGGTGCCACCTATAGTACACCTGTTTAACCTGTCACTTTCGCAAGGGTCTCTCCCCTTGGACTGGAAAATAGGTCATGTCATTCCACTTTTTAAATCCAGCAATCCCAGTGATCTCAACAACTATTGGCCAATATTCCTACTACCCATTCTTTCCAAATTACTTGAAAAACTGGTTAATGCACAATTAAGAGATTACCTAAAATCTGCAAAGTTGTTAAATCCCCTCCGGATTCCGACCTAAACATAGTACAGTTTCTGCATTAGCAAAGGTAACGAATGACTGGTAAGTCACCTTGGACTCTAAAAACCATGTCAGTGCACTTTTTTGGACTTGAGGAATGTGTTCGGCACCGTAGGCCATGAGATACTGTTACATATGTTGCATGATATTCGGCTGGATGACTTAGAGCTTAATTGGTTCTCCTGCTACTCGATGCAGTAGGTAGAAAGCAGCAGGTCAAAGCCCAAGGCAAACTCCCCCCACCCAAAGTCAGTACTAAGAGGTGTGCCACAGGGATCTATACTGGGCCACTGTTATTTGCAATTTATATTAACGACATAGATGCCAAAATCAGTACAGCAAGTCTTCATCTTTTTGCAGATGACACAGTTCTCTATGTTGCTAGACACTCCCTTGAGCTTGTGCGTCTCAACTTGCAGCAGGGATTTAACAAGCTGCAACAAAATCTTCTGCAACTCAAGCTATTACTCAATGCTAAAAAAACTAAAATTATGTTTCTATCTCTTCATACCAAATCAAACGGTACCAGCCCTGCCAATACCATACCCCAGATTTTTACTTTATTGGGGGAACCACTAGAAGTAGTGGAGAAATTCAAATATCTTGGTCTTTGGATTGATTGCAAGCTTTCATTTACTACACATATTGAGGAACTTGCAAAAAAACTGAGGCAAAGACTAGGTCTCCTTTTCAGAATCAGGCACCTGCTCAACTATGAAGCCAAAATAAGACTGGTTCAGACCACCATCCTCCCCCTTGTTGATTATACTGACTTCATTTACAGTCACTGTTCCAACTCTGCCTTAGCAAAGCGGGATACTTTGCATCACCGAGCACTAAAATTTATTACTGGGGCCCCATTCAAAACCTACCACTGCTCCCCTTTAAGCTCAATTAGGTTGGACATCACTCAGCACTAGAAGAATAAATAACGCCTCGCTCTGGGTTTACAGAGCTCTAATCAACAAACTGCCCTCCTACATAACTGACCTTTTTAAACTTGCATCTGGAGCCTACACACTTAGAAGATATTCATATCTTATGTTAGATACGCCCAGAATCCACACTCGATACTGCTCCTCCTCCTTAAGTTATGCTCTCCCTAGGCTCTACGATGCTGGTTCAACAACTATGTTTTCGACCATCATCACAGTGACAGATTTATGTCGACCACAACATAAATCTGACTGGAAACCCCAGCTGTTTTTTCACTGGGGGGCTGTCCCCCACCCCACCCCCGATCTCCAGGATTAACAACTTCGAGTCGAAGTTGATTCAGAGAGGGGGCGCAGGACGGTAGGGGGGACAGAGTGCCAGGGTCTCGGGTGGACTATTACAGTGAACACATTGATGTTGCTGGCATTGACGTGTTCGCTACAGTAGTGTCGCCGTACATGGGGCATACCCTCTCCCTACCCTCTGGAATTCTTTGCAAAATTCCATAAAACTTATGTATCTCTTGGGGATGAATAGCTTCAAAACCCTTCTTAGACAGACACTGAAAGAAAGCTGCACCTGTTATGCCTAATTTCTACCTTATCCCTTGCACTTGCTTATACCCCACCCACTGTACTTGATTCTATTACCCTAGTTTCCCCATAGAATAAACTGTTTCTAGTACTTATAAACTCACCTAATTATCATGAGCTCATATACTCTCCATGCACAATGTGCTTTGCTGCCTTTCTTGTTGCACCCATTGCTACGTAGCCCCCATAACGATTCATGATCTACTCAACTACAACCCTCAAACCCTCTTCCACCATACACTCCAGCCTCCTTCCTTAGCTGCTCCTCACTGTCAGTCTCCCTGTATCCTCTTCTTCCCTACCTACTCCCCACTTCCTGATATCACCTTTCCCCACCTTACGCCCTCTCTGACTGCTCTCTGAAGTCGAGGATTCTACATTTAGTATGCATTTTCTTATGTTTGCTTATTGTGTTAGCTGTTGTTAATCCCTTCCCTTATTTATGTTGTATTACATTATATTGTCATACAACTATATTTTTTTCCTGATTTATCATGATTTTTGTATCATTATCTATGTTACATCCTTCCAGGACCACCTTGTAAAAGAGCTTGCTTAATGGTGTATTTCCTGGTAAAATAAACTTGATTGAATGATTGAAAAAGATGTACCCCAGCATGAAGCATTGTTCCAGGTGTTCCAATCTCCATTTGTCTGTGACAGTTCATTCCATCCAGTCCCAAGCACTGGTAACCTTTTTGAGACAGTGGGAAGACATACTGTGCTCCATTATTACTCACCATAGCAAATGGTCTGCCATGTGTTGGTCCTCGCTTATACAACTTCACAGCCACAGATTGATTAATTACAGTGCTGTTAGTGTCCGAGGCCCTTCAGGTAACTGACCTTACCTTTTAGAGCACCTTGTCTGAGCAGTTGTGAATTGTTGTCCTCTCTCTGCTCCTTGCAGGGCTCTATAATGTTCTCCTCTTACAGTACAGTTTTTTCAGCTTTTAATATCCATCTCAAACTTAATCAAGTGCACCTCACTCACTGCATCCTCTGTGGAAAACTTGACAGAGGGGAACCAACTTTAAACATGGAATAAATTTGGTTTAAGTCCAGCCAGTTTTAACACAACCATAACAACAGTTCTTTCACCATACTAAGAAATCTGCTGACACCTCTCCTCTCTTAGCATAGTTCAAGGTGTTTTAAAAAGATCAGGGAACAGCAAAGGTAGTTCTTTTTTCACCTGTTTGGCTGGTTGAAATTCTTTCGCCCTCCATCAGTGTTGACTATCAGTTTTAGAGGGAAGGCCATTCAAAATTATAGGGCAGGCTATTTGTGGAAGGACCAACTAGTTTTTCACACAGTTTTTGTACAAATGCTATGGTGTGTGCACCTTCCAGACATTCAGGAAGACCAATGATGACAATGTTGTTCTGCCTGCACCTTCCCTCATGATCTTCAAGGTGCTCTTCAATTTGAGTCACTTTCTGTCAGAGAGCAATTACCTCTGGTTCCATGTGGGTTCATCTGTCTTCCGTGGAACTAACTCAGGCTTATGAGTTGTTACCCCGCCTCCTTCATAAATCCTCCAGTGCTGGTCATATAGTTTTTAAATCTCCAGATAAGTCTACCACTGCTTCTTTTATAGGGCTTAGTTCCTTTGGAAAATGCTCCAGTGTGAGCGTTTTCAGCAATCGGCCCTTCACTGAGAGTGGTGAGTCATCCAGTTTATGGCACTTTGGTCCCAGCTGTCTCTCAGGGAGAGGAGGTATTGTGCAGAGAATTGCTGACAATGAGACATCCGTTTCCATTTCTGCTGCCATTTTCACCCATCAGTTCAGGATAATGCAGATGCATAAGTTTTACATTTGAAAGGATCACTAAATAGCAGGATTGATTTTTACAAGATTGTGACTTGGGTTCATCAGAGCCTCTCCAGAGTGCCGCTGCTATTTCTGATGATCATGTGACTCTGCCCATCTTTTGTACCCCCATTTTTATTTATTAATAATTAATCTATAGGCTCAAGCCTAACTCTCCTTTGCAACCAAGGCACCAAGCTGGATTAATGAACTTCAGGTAATACAAAAGACACCAACTAAGCTGGGTCCTTTCAAATGGGAACTTCTAAATTTACACCTACCTGGCTCCAAATGTAGCTGCTTCTCCTAATGAAACCTCATCCCATGCACTGTCACTTGCCAACTGCACCCCTACCCAACCCAGCCCTTGCACCATGTGATCGTGATGCTTCTGCCCCCTTAGGTCCCCTCTTCCACATGCTCATGATGCCAGCACCTTACCCACCACATAGTCTCCTCATGTATGCACCTCTCTTCCATTCCAACATGCCATAAAAGTGCACAGACTTAACCTATAACAATGCCCAGATGGGCTGCTATGTTCATGTAGCTCCTAGTGCCTATGTTATGCTTTGTATTATTTGACCTGTTGAATGTTAACTTTTGTTCACTCTGTATTGCCAAAACGGTACTTATGTTGCTCATTCTGTTTTATGTCACTGAATCAATATTGTCCTGCCTTTGTTAATCAGTTTTTAATACTGCCTTTGACATGGTGTAAACAAATTGTTATTCTGATGAGAAACCTTTGTAAATGAGCATTTCTGGTCAAAGGTGTATATCCAAACTTTGAAGTAAATAAATAAATGAATAAGTCAAATCTACCTTCATTTCCATGCAACACCCTCTTCCCCTAAGGCGCACCTGAAAATAATCAGCATGCTTTCCTGACCAAAATTTGTAAATAAATAAAATAAGAATCCTCTCCCAGTGACAGGAATGCCTCCACTGGCAACTTTCCTGTATCTGGAGGTGTTGACATGTGATCTGTCAAGGCATCTCCTGTCCCTACTGAAGGGGCCCATGCCTGAGTGGACATCATGTGTCCTGGCCACAGAATAGTAATAGCTAGTAGTGGCAGTACTTCCACTCTTGGTTGTCCAGCTGTGGAGGCTCTGGTTGAAGGATGCAAACCTTGGTCACAGTAACAGATATAGTAATACCGTATAATAATTCAAAGTTGGAAGGGGCTCGAAGTCCATCATGTCTGCCATACTTCATAAGCCGGTATGAAAAAACATGTACAGTCAAGCCCACTTAAGTGTACATCCTGCTTAAATAAATAAATATTCAATGTCCTGAATCATTTCCTATTCCTGCAGTGTTTTTTCCCTGATAAATGAAATGAGCAGCCAGTTCAAATGAAGAGTTTTGGCAGGGGTTTCAGGTTACCCGATGCTTACTGGCACAATTGCATCACAACATTAATGTCAACTGATATCAATCGATGAATCTTTATTTTACCAGGCGAAGCACCATTGAGCAAGCTCATTTGCAAGGTGGACCTGAACAAATGCACATAAAAGTAAACAATATACAAAGGAAAAAGATGGGTGTACAATCAAGGAATACAATGTAGAAGAGGACATAAAACATAGTTTAGTATTAGGCAAGGTCTATACAGCAAATATGCAAGAGGCTAAGAAAAAAAAATATTGTCAATATACATTATTATACAGTGGACCAGATATTCAAAAGGGTTGCGCCTGGGCAAGTCCGAAATTGCTCCATTCTGTGATATTCAGCAGGAGGCAGTTGCGCCACTGAAAACATGCTGAGCAACAGCGTAATGCAAATGAATGCATGCTGAACTGGAGGGGGAGGAACCATAGATAAACTGCACAGCCCGATATTCAGCCGGGCTGTGCAGAGTTGTGCAGGCGCAACTCCCAACCTGCGCCTGCACAACTTTGAGGCAAAAAAAAAGGATCAAGTCGACGGCCACCCACAAGTGAGCTGCCACATTGCAGGGCGCAACACAGCAGCTGCCACCTGTAGCTGGCCCTCAACCCACTCCTGTGCCCTCTGCAGCCCGAACACACGGGCAAAGACTGTAAAATCCCCACCACCACCCCCACTGGCCTGATCGGGCATAGCTTTAATTCCCCCACCAGCCCGATCGCAGGCAGCAAAGTGTCTCCCCCAGAACATATCCCTGGTGGTCCAGTGGACCGACAAGTCTTATCATGGCTGGAGTACTGAACACACACCTCCCCCTAACATATCCCCTGGTGGTCCAGTGGGCCGAGAAGCCCAATCGCTGGCTGGAGTAATTAAATAGACCCTCCCCCGAACATATCCCGGTGGTCCAGTGGACCGAGAAGCCCAATCGTGGGCTGGAGTAATTAAATACACACCCCACTGCCCCGGAACATATCCCTGGTGGTCCAGTGGACCGAGAAGCCCGATCGCAGGCTGGAGTAATTAAACACACACACCCCTCCCCCCGAACATATCCCTGGTGGTCCAGTGGACCGAGAAGCCCAATCGTGGGCTGGAGTAATTAAATACACACCCCACTGCCCCGGAACATATCCCTGGTGGTCCAGTGGACCGAGAAGCCCAATCGCGGGCTGGAGTAATTAAATACACACCCCCTCCCCCCTGAACATATCCCTGGTGGTCCAATGGAACGAGAAGCCCGATCGCGGGCTGGAGTAATTAAACACACACCCCTCCCCTACATATCCCTGGTGACCTAATGTCCCCACCCCACCCACCATCAAGCCCCACCACCCTGCTCCCCTTCCGCAGCCAGCGGACGCAGCATCCCACCCGCCTGCCGCCTCGCCGCTACCGATTGACTTCGGTAGGGCTGCACGCCCATTGGTGCAGATCAAGAGCCAATGGGCATGATGCCCATACCATACAAGACAGTCCAGTTTTGTGAATGAATGTATCCAGGGATGTATACTAGGGATATGTTCGGGGACACTTTGCTGCCCGCGATCAGGCTGGTGGGGAATACAGCTATGCCCGGATCGGGCCAGTGGGGTGGTGGGGGTTTTACACTCTTTTGCCGGTGATCGGCTTTGTGGTATCGTCCCTATGACTGCTGCCAGACAGGCGGGCGCAGTCTCGATCGGCGCACCTGCATTTTAATGGTATGCAAATGGAAGCCATAATCAGATGCAAATGGCCCCCTGTGCCTTGCATGAATTATGGCCCCATTTGCATGTCACCTTTTGAATACTGGGATTTTGCGCATGGCGCAATGGTACTTGCGCCACCGCAAGTTGAATGCTCCACTCTGACCACTTGCGGTGGCGCAAGTTCCACTGTGCCATGCACAGTGGTTGTGGCCGGGGGGTGATATTCAAAGGAGTTGCTCAAGGGCACAACTCCTTTGAATAACACTCTGGCCACACCCCTGCACAACTATTTTGTGCAGCGCAAGGGCTTGCTTCACAAAATAGCGCAGTTTGAATATCTGGCCCAGTATGTACATGAACATACCAGCGGGTGTGTTCCCTATGCAGTCTGTACTAACTTAAAGAGCTCCTCTATCCACTCTACTTCCCAGGGTATCCACTGTTTTCCAGGGTATCTAGTGGTTCCTGTACCTGTACTGCCCTCATGTCCACTTGCTACAATGCTTATGACATTCCACCCCCACCCCCAGCCTGCAGCCATCGACAGGCATCGAGGTGTGCCTTGGACTCTTCGGCTCCAAAGGTCACCCCATTGTCCTATACTGCACCCATCTCAGCATATTTCCTTATGGAATGGGGTGAGTGTAAGGCCAAAAGACCCCAAGGCACACCACTACACTTGTCAGTTTCTGCAGGGTAGGGTGAGGTGAAATGGCATGAGCGTTATGGCCGACGAACCAAAGGCACACCCCAATGTCTGTCAGTCTCTGTAGGGTGGGGGTGGGGTTGGCATCAGTTCAGTACTTCATTGCCATTCCTATTATGCATCTAACTTCTGCACCATCAATGCCAATGCCAGCAAGACAACATTCGGCATTGACGAATGCTTGTTTTCAAACCATTCAGTCATCAATTCTCAAAAAAGATTCAAATTTACCATGTAAATCTTCTTTTTTTAAATTTCATTTTGCACATTAGCAAGCCAGTGAGGCCATGCATCTGATACAAGACAGTTCCATTTCTTTCTCTTGGGACAGTGGTAGATAATAAGGGGGGGGGGGTGACAGGTCAGGTCAGGTCAGGTCACTGTTAGAGGAAAGTAGTCTTATAGTAGGTGCAACAGGTCAGAAAGCAAAGCTTTGTTTCCTCCTAACTGCATGCTTCCAGCAACACTAGGGAAATTCTTTTGATCAAACTGTTATACACTCCATGATTACTTTAATGACATAATTTTGATTAATACTTTGATATGGTTCCGGGCAAACAGTATGGGTCAGTGGACCTTTTCTGCCAACAACATCTACGCTTCTATATTTGGATGACATACCAAGAGCTGTAAAAGCCAGACTCATTGAGGCACATGTAGTTTCCATAGCAATCTGGTTTGTATTCCTAAGTATTTGAAGTCCCCAATGCTTACTTTTCATTGCATTGATATTAAAATGAGTGAATCTATCCAGACCTGACTCTGACTCATTTGTTTAATATGTAAAACTCATCTCAGATTAGTTTAATAGAGGCCACTGTGACAGCCGTGCAGCTTAAAAAAGCATGCACCTTATTCTCCTTATTTACTGTAAAGTTCATGAAGCTTATTTTAGTTTTGATATCCAAATGAGACATATTGCTTTCAATTAAAGCTATGTGAACTCTGAAATTTGAAGTCGAAAACAATTTGAATTCAGTCAGGCAGAATTAAACAGCAGGTATTCACTGTTTGTATAATGACATAAACTCTCATTTCTGCCACTTACGGGTTTCACAGCATGTGTTGTCAATGTATGCAAGACCTCTCTATAAAATGTTTTCATGAGTTTTTTTGACTTCACAGTGCATTTATTATGAAAGCATAGTGCTTACCATGACAACAGATTGTGATGTCACAAATACAATTGTTAGGTCAGTTGGGAACAGTCAGATATTCTGAAACAGACCGTGGAATAAGCACTTTAAATCTGAAATCTTTAAAGAGGAAGTAAGCATTGCTGAGTCACTCAAATTCTTAAAAGCCAGCCAGCCTACCAGCACAGTGGTAGTGATGCTGCTTGCAATGCTGATGACCTGGGTTTGGGAATGAGCCAGGAGGATAGTCCATGATTGTAGTGACTGAGACTGAGCAACTAGAAAAATGGCGAGTCAGTCTTAACAACTGTGATCATAGCTACCTAGGGAGGAGGGTGACCGGATACTGCAGTCAGCAAAAACCACGACAGGAACACGCACGTATACATGTGCGTGCACGCCCATGGGGGAGGGAGACACATGGGGGAGGGATGGCATGAGGGAGAGGTTTCAGTGAGCAGCTGCAGAGCTGGATTGCTGGTGTCATGGGGAAGGTGGTCGGCTGGAAGGCGTGGGGTACCAGTTCTGGTCCAGCGTGGTGCAGGTTTTTTTTGCCACCTGGCGGCATGTATTTCATCAAGTTCTCCCCCCGACATGCACCCCCCCCTAGAGTTGAGAATCCATAGTAGGAGGGTACGGGGGGGCAAAGCCCCCCACATTAAAAACTAGACCTGTAGGTCTTGGGTGCCATTTTTCTTTGCGCTGCCAGTGTGCATCACCAAAATTATTTTTCAGCGACGTACACTTGCCATCATAGCGATCACTGTTGCTTGATCACTATTATGACATGGAATGAGCCCAGAGCATCAGGGCCAGCCAGTGGGAGGTACAGTGGAATAAGCATCCCATGGACTGCTCTCCCCTTCTGGGGTGGAGGTAGTAGGTGCCCGTTGCACAAGTGACATCCAGCGGAGGCTGGGAGTACACCAGCTGGGATCACATAGCAAGGAGAGGAGATGACAGTGCATGTTTACAGGAAGTCTGTGGGAGCATGCACACCCATATGCTGACGTCATTGTACATCCATGTCTCCAGGGGCAATCTACAAGAAAGCCCTCAGGAGCAGCAACAGAGTGAAGCTCCCTCCTCCTCCTCCTGAAAGATGCCCCAACATAAGTGTCTACTGAGATCTAAGGTGACTCTTGGTCTCTCCCCTCAGGGAGCTCTCCTGTAGGTGGTAAACTATGGGGCCTCCCAGTGAGGGCAGTTGGAGGGGGATGCCAGGATGGGAGGATCAAGGGGACTGATGTGGGGTACATCCTCGTCTGAGCCTGGGCGAGTAAATAGAACTGAAAAAGAAATCTTAAAAGCCCATGCAAATATCTTTCAAATGAGGTATTCAGCTTACAAGTAGATGTCAAGAGTCCTGAGGCATAAACATATAAATCATCTGTAAATTAATTCATGACATCTGCCATTTTATAAATCCAGAGTCAGAAAGTGCTGTAACTGAGGGTCAAGCTGTGCTTAATAACATACAACTTGCCACTCAGCAAAATCGATTGCCAACTTGGGATTCCATGAAATGGCAGCTGCCTTGATTTCATTAATGGATAATTTAGCTATTCATATCACAGAGCACCCCCCACACACATCTTCAGGTGGCAGAGTGACCAACCTGCATCACTGACTGGATGTGTACAGGCATGGCCCAGGGTACTCCCATGTCTAGTGGTACAGTATAGGGTGATACTGCTTGCTGGGAGTCCCTTGCACCCTACAGTACTGGTATCTTAACTTCCCACTAGGGTTGGTGGATGTGGGCACCTTGGAAGGTGAAACAAAATACACTGGACCACTGGACTTCAAACACTTGATTTTACTGGAGGGCTTTGTGCCAAAGTTCATTATACAGTTAGGAATCACTGGCCCAAGGTCCCCAGTTCATAAGCTCATACACAGTTTTTTCATAATAATCAAAATTTTCTATTAAGTTTTCTAACTTTACAACTTGTCAGCAAAGTTCAGAATTTCAGATAAGAATTACAAATAGTCAGTGGGTTCTGAATATACTGTATATGACTCACATGCTTCCCCCGAAAGAGGGGGATATATATTCTAGCCGGGGGAGTCACCCCAGAAATACAACTCTAAACCAGGTATTTGCACTTACAAAATGGGCAAAGGATTTCAAGCAATCTGATTGGTTGTTAGCCATGCATTAGAAGTGTCTAATGCACAGCTAAAACTAGAAATCCCATTTAGAATACACAGACCCATTTTATAAGCGCAATAAGACACAACGGGGTGTGCATTAGACAGTTCTAATGCACGGCTATGTGTGAGATAAACAGAGTATATTTGGGGTTAAATTGGGGTATTCCTGATCACTGGCTGCATTTAGTCCATTGTTCCATCTGGGCCCATCTGAAATCTAGGCTTCTTAGCTCATGGTGCAGTGTTCCCTGTCATGGGGAGTGGGGAGGTATATTTACCTCAGTGTATGTTGGTTACCTAGCCTGGTGGGGGTTCTGTTACCTACTGGAATATTGTAATAGGTATGTAGGTGTGAAGTGCCCTGAGGGTATCCTACAAAATTTTGAATTGAGATATCTGCCCCATGTATTAGAAAATTCTACCAATTGAGTCACATGATGCATCAAAGCTAGCAGCAGCTCTCTAGAGTGGCTCTGCAACTCCTAGACAGAATCTACTTTAAAAAACAACAATCATAAGACTTAAGAAGCATCTAACCTCACAGAAGGATTCTGCAGATTGAATTACAGCAGCAGATTGAAAATAGCAGAAAAAAATGGACTTGGCAGCAGACTTACCAGTTTTTTTGTTCATGCTGCCTCCCTTTCCTGAGTGGCAGCTAGAACCCAAGAGACTGAAACCTGATAACTCCCAGACCAGTGGGAGGATCAGGCCCGGAGGCACTCATGTTGAAGCAGTGTTTTCTCCTCCTTGAAAGAAATTATGTTACACCTCTATGGGGCTGTCAAAGCTATGCTATCTGCTTTAGAGGACTTGGCCAGAAGAGCTGGTGACTTGGAAGCCCATGTCATATCTATGGAGGGGAGATGTGATAGACTGGAACATGAAGCCCTCCGGAGGAAAGCAACCCACCTTGAGGTGAGATTGGAGGATCAGAAGGGGAGAAGCCACCACAATAACATCATTATAATTTGCTTACCGGAGAAATAAGAAGGGTCAGATACTATTACCTTCATTTAAAAAGGCGACGGAGAGAGGATCTTAGATCTAGAAGTGGGTAGCCATCTGGGAACAAGTGATCACCAAACAGTGTGGTTCATGACAAACTCAGCTGTAGAGTCAAGCCATACAAAAGTGAAGGTACTTGACTTCAGGAGGGTTGATTTTGCCAAAAAGGGAGAGTGCCTCACAAAAGCACTAGCAAACAGGCAATAATGGTGAGTGGAGCAACAACGGGAAACATCAAAACTGCCATCACAGAGGCAACAAGCCTTTGTGTGAAGCAAATAAACGAATCAAAATGAAAGAAAAAAACACTATGGTTCTCAAAAGAGGTGGTGGGGAAGGTTAGGGAGAAAAAGACATCATTCTGAAAGTATAAGAAAACACAGAAGGAGCAGGACAGAGAACTGTACCAGTTAAAGCAGAAGGAAGCAGGGAAGGCAGTCAGAATAGCAAAAGCCCAAACCGAGGAAACGATAGCCAACTCAGTTAAGAAGGGGGGATAAAACCTTTTATAGGTACATTAGGGAGCGAAGCAAGACCAAGGAAGGGATAGTGAGACTTAAGAAAGGGGAGAGTAGGTGGCCAGAGAGGGACAGTGAAAAAGCTGGGATACTGAATGAATACTTCTGCTCAGTATTCACAAAAGATGAAGTGGGGGGAGGTACCTAATCCAATCAATAGAAGCACTCTGGATAGGGGGTCGATACCAGTCCTTTCACAGAAGAAAGGGTTCTGAAAGAACTCCTAAAACTGAAGGTAGACAAAGCAATGGGGCCTGACGGGATTCACCCCAGAATTCTAAAAGAACTAAGGGGAGAACTAGTGACACCACTAACTACTCTTTTTAACAAATCATGGGAGGATGGTGTGGTACCTGAGGATTGGAGGAGGGTGGATGCGATTCCACTTCATAAAAGTGAGAGCAAGACAGAGGCAGAAAACTACAGAGCTGTCAGTTTGACCTCAGTGGTAGAAAAAATGGTGCAATCACTTCTGAAGGAAAGAATTGTTGAGTACCTAGAGGCCAGTGGGGCACAGGACCCAAGGCAGCATGGATTCACAGTGGGAAGGTCATGTCAGATGAGTCTAATCGATTTATTTGACTGGGTGACCAAAGCAGTAGACCAGGGAGGCGCTCTGGACATGGCCTACCTAGACTGTAGCAAGGCATTTGACATAGTCCCACACAAAAGATTAATAAACAAATTAGCCAGCTTGGCAGTGGGTCCCAGGGTTGTAGCCTGTGTAAAACATTTGCTGGACAACAGGATGCAGAGGGTAATAGTAAACGGAGTCCACAGTGAAGAAAGGGGGATTACTTGTGGGGTACCGCAGGGTTCAGTACTGGGACTGGTCATTTCAATGTCTTTATAAGTGACATTGCAGAGGGACTGGAAGGAAAAGTATGTCTCTTTGCAGATGACACAAAGATCTGCAACAGGGCTGATACACAAGGTGGGGTGGAAAGGATGAGAAGGGACCTGGCAAGGTTGGAGGAATGATCCAATATATGACAGCTTAGATTCAATGCAAAGAAGTGCAAAGTAATGCACCTGGGAAACAAAAACCCAGGGGAAGAGTACACAGTGGGGGGTGCGATACTGACAACAACAAAAATAGAAAGGGACCTGGGGGTACTTATATCAGATGACCTAAAGAGCGGCAAGCAATGTGAGATGGCAGTACAGAGGGCTGTGGGGATACTAGGATGCATAGGGAGAGGCATCACCAGTAGAAATAGGAAGTTGTTATCCCTCTATAAAGACAGTTGGTGAGACCCCATCTGGAGTACTGCATGCAGTTCTGGAGACCCAATCTCCGCAAAGACATAGACAGGGTGAAGACTGTCCAGAGGAGGACAACCAAAATGGTGCAGGATCTGTACCAGAAGACATACGAAGAGAGACTAAAGGAGCTTAATATGTATACCCTCAAGGAAAGGGGAGAGAGAGGGGGACATGATAGAAACTTTCAAGTACTCGGGGGAATCAACAAAGTCCAAGAGAGTAGCATCTTTCAGAAAAGGAGATGTGCAAGAACAAGGGGACACAATTTGAAGATAGAGGAGGGACGGCTCAGCGGTAATGTGAGGAAGTATTTTTTCATGGAGAGGGTTGTGGTTGCATGGAACAGCCTTCCTGAGGAGGTCTAGGAGTCAAAAACAGTGGAGGAATTCAAGAATGCATGAGACAGACATAAGGCAATTCTAGTGGGGGGGTAGGAGGAAGTAGGCTGTTGGTTAACTAGGATCTACAGCTTATCCATTAGGTAGGGAAGTGGGCAGACTAGATGGGCCAAGCAGTCCTTATCTGCCATCAAATTCTACGTTTTTATGTTTCTATGTGTCAGAAGGTGGCAGGTCCATCCCTGAATGGTCCCAACTACAGTACCTAATAGATAGTGAGCATAGGACCCTAAGACCATTACCAGCAGAGGGAGAAAAGCTGCAACCAGTAATCTTTCAGCTCCTGAACTATTTAGACAAGGTCCATATCCTTAACAAGGTCTGAGAAATAAAAGACATCTTGTGGGAGGAGAGAAAACTCCTCATGTTCCCAGACCTGAGCCCACAGGTACATGAAAAGCAGGGGGCTTATAAAGAAATGAAGTCTAAGCTATAAGCTGCATAGATTAAATTTCAGGTACAGTACCCTGCCATGTTAATTGTACAAACAGCAGATGGCCAAAAACAATTTCAATCAGTGGAACAAGTGAAAAAAGAATTGCTGGGGCTGTTCCCTGAACTGTTTAAGAAGTCATGACTGAGCAGGGCTGCAAATTCTAATCAGCACACCACTTGTAAAGGGATGTGGTGCGATAGTTAGAGCTGAAAGGTGAACTGATGGAATATTTTATTTTATTTATTTATTCTGAGCGTACCTTTGAGTACAGGTGCTCGTTTACAAAGGTTCCACGTCAAATGTTGTTACATGCAAAACAGCATCTTCATCAATTCCAGTGAAATATAGTCAGGACAGACACAACATGTGTTGGATACAAAGAATAATAGATAGGGAACTGTGTATTATGAGGCTATAATACCATTGAGAGGTTCTGCTGACATGTGAACCTTGAGAGCAAAGCTTGAGAGGTTCCAACATGTCACCAGAATCTTGATATAGTATTATAGCCAAGTAATACACAGTCCCGTTTTTATTTTTTGTAATATATGGATACAGGAAACTTTAAGTTTTTTTCTTTTTTTTAACTGTATAAGCACTTCCCCCCAACTGCAGTCTCACTGGTAAACTGTAACAATACCAATGTCTGAGACCATTTTATGTGACCATTTTATTTGAATCATATGTCATATGAGGAAAGATTAACACACTTGGGCTTATTTAGGTTAAGAGAGAAGTGCCAGTTCAGCCAACCTCGGTAAAAATTAAACATAAACAAATTCAGGGAGTAGCTCTTTACCAATTAAGGCAACAATCATCACAAACAAATTGGTAATTAGTGAGCGGACTCACCCAATGACTCTTAACATTTTTAAATAAGTTTTTATTTTCTGAATTTATTCTTCTCTGTTTAAAACAAGTATGTATACAGTGTCACAAATTCATACATTTCTGACAGATATCCTTCATCATTCCAATCTGAAATGCTAAAGTGCCAGGAATTGGGATACATCAGTAACTTCTCTATTAAAGAAACGAGGATGTGCACTGATACAGTGTACATCGCTGATGAAGGATATCTGTCCAAAATGTATGGATTTGTAAATTCAGAAAATAAAAACGTATTGAAAGTTTTAAGAAGCATTGGGTGAGTGGGCTTATTTAAGTTAGAAATGAGAATAATAAGAGGAGATTTATTAATGCTCTTCAAAATAATTAACAACAGCAAATTAATTAGCGAAATGGGTATAGAAATTCAAAATAAGCCACAGGGATTGAGAACACACAATCATCAAATAAAATTGGAACATTATACCAATAGATATAGATTCAATAGTTTCATGTTCATACAAACGATAGGTAGAATGTGGAATTGCTTACCTAAAGAAATAGTGGATTGTAAGGACCTAAACAGTTTTAAGAATAAACTGGATGCATATATACTGAAGGGTGGGCAAAGTTTGATCCACTAGTCGGATAGATGGACCCGATGGGCAATAGCCTTCTTCCGTCTGATATCCAGTATGAATACCCAGTATGAATGCGATAAGCTGTTGTGTTAATACAGCCACATTCCAACACCTCAGTATTCCCAGCCAGGGTCAGTTCAAATCAGTGAAGGCTTTCCTACAGCTCAGCTTGCTGCTCACTGTTTGCTGCAGAGTCCTTGTCCGCCCTTTGCTCCTTGACTGAGCCACTGCCACTCCTGCGCACATCTATGCTTTGTTACAGGTTTCTATTTTTAAGATTGAGATTTTGCAGATTTTTTAAGGGTTTTTTTTACAAAGTGAATTGTTTGTTTAGTAGTTGTGCTTGGTTTAGCCATGTTTCCAGATTTCTCATCAGCAGCCAGTCAGCTTTTACTGTACAGGGCAATTACAGTAAAAGTCGGCTCATGCTCAGCACGATAATTCAGCAGCTCGTGCTTCCATATCTGTCTCATAATACTATCATTCAGAGCTTGGAACGATAGTATTATGAGCTC
This sequence comes from Neoceratodus forsteri, assembly GCA_016271365.2. NCBI lineage: Eukaryota > Metazoa > Chordata > Ceratodontiformes > Ceratodontidae > Neoceratodus > Neoceratodus forsteri. The sequence continues at coordinate 965,615,869 of CM057456.1, forward strand.
TGAATGATAGTACAGTATTATGAGATTCGAACAATGGTATTACAGGATACAGCTGTGGTATTACAGGGCCTTTTTTGATACCAGCCATGCTAAAAGTAACAGAGTTTAACAGAATATCTGCATATAAACTTAGTGTGGGGGAAAACATGTGTCTTACCTTACAATACTACGGTAACTAGATGAGAGGTAGTTGATATGTGTCTACAGTGGGAACCCCAGGTGCTTACATACTTAGGTATAAAGGTCTTCAAAAACCTCTTGAATCTTAAGAAGAATAACCTAGACTCATAAATAAAGAATATTAAATTAGATCTGCAGAGACAGTAGGCACTTCTACTCAGACTCTGGGTCAGTATCAATGTAATTAAATTGAACTTGCTGCTGCAAATTCTATATCCACTAAGAATGGTAAATGTACCAGATCCCACCTTCAGAGTACTATTACAGAGTTTTTATGGCAGGAGAAGAGGCCACGTAGATCCTATTTTAAGCTACCCAATCCCAAAAGAGTGGGTGGTCTCCATCTACAATACTTTTTTTCTTTTATTACTTGGCTCTGCATGACAGTAAACACCTCTTGTGCAGTAAACAGGAGAGTACCGAAAATGAACCCCAATGGATACAAATTGAGAGAAAGTTGGGTAAAACAATAGGAGTGTTTACAAGAAACCTGTTACTTCTCAAATCAGCCAAGCTCCCTAGCAGTTTAAAGACAATCCCAATTTACTGGTCCTTCAGAGTGTGGATGCAAACATCCACCTACCTGAGTATAAATTTAACTAGGGACATAGTTCAGCCTATTCTGTATAAATCCCAACTTCAGAATAGCACACCAACCTATTGCAAAATGTTTCTGACCCCTGACACAGATCCACACAGTTGAACACCTCACCTTTGGAGGTAGACTGACAGAATTTGCCACTTTCCAAAACAGACATAAGGTACCAAAAGTGAAGCGTTTCAAGTTTATGCAGCTGACTCACACCTTGACAACACACACGTGGGTCCCACTCCATGGCGGAGAGGCACAGGAGAAAAACACTGTCAAAATTGATTAACACAGCTACTCAGCCTTATTCCATATCAGTGTTCTATCAAACCCTCCAGGGTCTAGACCCAGGAAGGCTGAATGGGTATGCCCATACTGGCAAAGTGCCCGACAGATAGAATGGAGTCTGGAAGAGTGGCAGAAAATATGGGGAGACCTGTATAAATACATCAAGCAGCATAAGGACAGACTGTTGCAATCTTAATTTTTACAAAATTTGTATTTTACTCCCTCAAGGTTACATAAGATGAGTCAGTTAGACTCACTGAACTGTACTAGGTGTGGAAAAGAGGACAGATCCCTTTAACACATTTTATGGGCCTATGATAAGGCAAGGCCTTATGAGACAAAATCAAACAAAATATAGACCCATTGCTGGGCCTGGATAAAACATTTACTGCAGAAATATACTTAGTAGGGAAATACCAAGGGATAGTGGTAGAACAGAGACAGGGGCATATTGCCCTGATGGCTGCCACTGCAAAAATGACCATATCGTGGCATTGGATGGATGACACCATCCCCTTGACAGCAGAGCGGCATAATGAAATACTGGGGGCTTTAAATGCTGAAAAACAAATTGCCAGTCTCAATAACAGTTACAAAACCTACCAGGAAAGTTCGGAGACACTTCAAACACTATTACTGATAATGTGAGTTCCTGTACGGTGTTAATCACTTATGTGTTCCATGCAGTAGTACTATTGCAATATGTAAACTGCTAGACTGAATTGCATGTAGTGACTCCATGCATATGAATGATGTACTCTGGGAAGGGAGGGCATAGAGGAACTGTTGTCCTGTGTTTATACGTTGTTTGAGCTGTATTGCTGTGGTGTGAAAACTGAAAATGTTTTCTATAAAGCAAACTCAATAAAAAAAAGCAATTATACCAACTTATTTTTAGAGGTTGCTTGAACCCTTTCAAAGCTTGCTGTTTTTCCTAGTTCTAGGAGCTACTCTTGTAACCCTGGGCTTCTTGTTCCCTCCAGTGCCTGGACAATACCTTTTTAGCTGTTATTAGTGTCCCCTATAACCATTTTCCCTCCATTTCTGCAGAGGGGTGCTCACATGGGCCCCCCTTGTGAATTCTAGGCCTAAACCTGTAGTTTTCAGTGGTTACCTCTTGACAGATCCATTGGATGCCCTCAAATGCTATTGTAGCTTAGAGCAGGACCAGACCAGTGTGTGATGGTGCCTGCATGTTCTGTACATCTCCAGCACTCATCTTTGTCAAGCAAGCCCCACTTATGCAGCTTTTCAGGAGTCATGTGCCATTTCTGGAGACTTTTTGGCTGGGTGAATCTGTCTTTGTTATCCTTGACTCTGGAGGATAAAGTTCTCCAGCATTTCTTTCAGTCTTGTGTAGTGATCTGTATCTGGCGCTCTTGTCCCCAACCCAGCCTGGCATTCTCTGATGGGTCAGGACCCTGTTTAACAAGCTGGAGGTAGATAAGTGCCACTTTCCTCTTTGAAGGGTGCCAGGGGGAGCAAGGAATCTAGGAGCTGCAATGTGGCCCTTTTGTGTTTTGGGGCCAGTAGTGGTGAGAAAGTGTGCCTCAATTGGAAGTATCTCCAGTGGTGCTGTTTGGAGAGATGGTACTGTTCACTCAGCTGCTGGAAGGATTTCATTAATCCAGTATTCTCACCCAGCAAGTGTCCAAACAGCTGATACTTTTACTGGTCCAGTCCATCAATTAACCATTTCCCCCCAATGTGTGTTCTAATGTTACACCACAGGAATAGGGCTGGTGATCTATGCAGGCACCAGTCTGTGGGACTGGCAAGGTGCTTCTATGACACTACTGAGTGTTTTATGACTGGATGTCTTTTCCCTTCTCCTGCTATATTATTAAAGCATATGGCATTCATAGCGTGGTTCTTCAACATGCTTTCTTTGCATAGCACCCACTTTCATGGGTGTGGGTTGCCCTGTTCCAAGATTGTGTTGGCCAGCTGGTAGGCAGTCTGTGCCAATTGTTTAAGCTGGAAGTCTGACAGATAGGCACCACCTCTGGTGAATTTTTTTTCTCCTCCAAATTTCTTTCACTCCAGTCAATGCTGCCTGAGGCCGCTTTGGTCATCCTGCCTGTTCCCATCCACCAAGATCCTCCCTATTTAAAGACCTGCTCCCCTAACCCACCCCAACATACCATTGGGAACCCCCCAGTTGTAACCCCCTGGGGCAGGGCCACCTTCAGCTCCATAGTGCCTTACCTTACAATCTAAGCCCCTCAGGCAGAGGTGAAGAACAGGGGATGTGCAGGTCTCAGGAGAACAGGATTCAGTGATGGACGTGGTGGCAGGGAGACATCTACCCCCCAGAAGGTGTGGTGTTTCCTGTTTACTTAGTTCCTCCCTGGAGGCACAGACATGCAATGGCATCCAGCATGAGACTGGTGCACTCCTGCACCAGTCTCACAGATGTCTGCCATTGCCGTTGCCTCTGCCCCGTCCCATGGTGGTCCCTGCTGTTGCACCCCGAGTCTCCATTGGGTGTCACTAATAGTAGGGATGCCACAACCCACCCTCCCTAAGAGAGGAGATCAGTCCTCCGGATGCTCAATATTCTCTCCCCCAGTCAACCCCCAGCAGCCCGAGCTCACTCCTGACCTCGGGTGACTGGCATGATGCGAGATGTGATGTCCAGCGCCTCAACCCTCAGTGCCACTGGGCCAGATCCTCTGGTGAATTCTTGTGCCAGCTTATTATGACTGAGCCATCTGGCTGCCACACCGCAGAAGAAGGATAGTATGTTTTTTGTGTAGCTTTTGTAGCAGTTTGGGGTGAATGGGGGTATGCAAATTGTTGAGGATGTATTGAATCTTGGGGGCCACCATCCTTCTGTATGCATGGGCCTTACCTCAATGTGAGAGGTGTAGGTGGTTCCATCTCACCATGTCTCTTTCTAGGACTGAATGGAGGGGTTCAAGGTTTATCTTCCCCATATGTGCTAGGTTCCAGTAGAAGGTAATCCCCAGGAATTTAAGTGGCTCTTGTGCCACTGCCATGTTCCACGGGTTCCCAGATTGTGATAGACCAGAACTGTGAGAGGGCATGGACTTAGGCATGCGAATCTCGTATCCAGATAGCTTACTGTAGTCAAAGATCAAAATCACCAGCTGTGATATGGAGATTTCAGGCTTTGTGAGGGTAAACATGATGTCATCTGCAATGGCCATGACTTCGTGCACTACCCCCAAATGTGACCCATGAATGTTAGGTCACTGACAGATTGCATGGAGCAGGGGTTCCAACATGAGTATGAAGAGCAGTGTGGAGAGGGGACAACCCTGCCTAGTAGCCCTTCCCAAAGGGAAACTGGTTAAGAGTGTGCCATTTGTGGTTACTGAGGCAACTGTCCCCTTGTACAGGACTGCTGTCCACTGAGTTACATTGAGTGTGAAGCCAAATAATTTTAGAACATGAAGCAAGACACTCCACTCCACTTGGTAGAATGTTTTTTTCATTGTCCAAGGATAGCAGGACCGAGGGTGCGTGACGGTTCAACACCCTCCAGATCAAGCTGGTAAAACATCTTGTGTTGTCTGTATCATGCCTTTCTGGCACAAACTCCACTTGGTCCTGGCACTGTGGGTCTTTCTCTGGCTCAGGAATTAAGGAGATCTGCACCATGATCATGGATGGTGGTTGTTCCACTTTCCCACACACTTCAGAAATGGCACCTAAAAGTGGTGCTGCTAGTACCTGCTTCATTACAGAAAGAAATACTATAACCATGAGTGAGCGCCAACCCCTCATTGAAGAAGCTGCAGTGAATATGACTGTTTTCAAACAGAAAGGGGAGAAAGAGAATGTGCAAAAATTAGAGAGCCTGTGCCAGCCAGAGAGCCCAGATTGCATAGATGTGGAAAAAGTGGGAGAGAGCATGGGCCAAACAGATGCCCTGCATACAGGCAAAGATAGCGAATATGCAATAAACAGAATCATTTTACAAGAATGTGTACTGCAAAGCAAGGTGTGAAAGTGCATGTAGTTGAGGAAGAGACTAGAAGTGAAAGTGAGAATGCTTTTGTGGTTGAAATGCTAACTGACACAGCCGAGGACAATGACTAGAAAGTGCACTTAAGCATTCATGGGAAAATTGTGACTTTCAAACTGGACACTGGAGCTCAATAGAATGTTATGCCTATGAGCATGTATCAAACTGTATCCAGACAGCCTATTCAAAAGTCGAAAGCATGATTGTTTTTTTATTCCGGCCATCGAGTGAATGTGCATGGGAAAGTTGTACTGGCTGTGGGATTAAAAAATTGGTTCCATGTGGTGGCATTTCAAGTTGTTGATATTAATGTTACACCTGTGCTGGGACTGCCAACATGCTTAGAGATGAAGCTGGTTCAGAAATTGTTCTCAGTTAACACAAATAGCACCAGCCAATCGTGGCAATGCACTGTGGTAATGCATATGCCTTGAGTCATGGCTTCAATTTTTTAATACAGAATATAACTGGTTCCAGTGATCAGTTTTGCATTGGACTAGCTTTACAGTACTCCCTGTTGCCACAGGTAATAGATAGAGACTTTTTCTCAAGTATGACCTCAAAAAGCTTACCCATTCATGAACGAGTTTCTGTGTTGCTCTGCAGCACTGTAAGCTCATGGACGTGTGGCTCCAATATTTTGGGCAGACAGAGAGATATGCAATCCTAGCAAAATTGATTTACTTCTTTTACTTTTCTGCATCACTGGGTATATTACTAAGCATTGCTATAGACACTGTCACCAGCCAGTCAAAATTAGCTCCAAAGGCTGACAGTGTCCCTTTGGCTGTTTGTAGCATTGTAGGAAAAGCGATGGGGGGGTGTTCTTTGGTACCAATCTAAGTTAAATTAAGAATTATTAAGATGCACGACCACACAGTAAATGCAGGGCAAGTCACTTTATTGCAAGGGCCAATGAAACAAAGAAGTGGAGATCACAGTCAGTAAGCACCAGTACTTGCAAGATCACAGTACAGCCTAACAGGTGGGGTGCTGCAGAGCACTTCCCATAGTGATGTCACAGGAGCACTCCTGGGGCATGTAAACAAAGGGAATGTGTGCAGGCAGACACAGAAGTGTGGTAGTACAAAGCAGCCCAAATACTCAGAAATGGGACACTATTTTGGATCAGCAACTCATGCACTTTCATTTGAACACCACCACACACCATATGCTAAGTTTCTGTGGTGAAGTTTAAACATCATGAAAGGTGCTCTTTAAGTTAGAGGGTTAAGGCTGAGCTGCTCTAGATAATATGGAGAGATGAGGGTTATTGAGAAAGTTGGAAGAACTGCAAGCTGGATTCATTCCATGGTGGTCATTGAGAAGCCTAATAAAGTGAGGATGTGCATTGATCCAGTGCAGTGCTAGGACCTGTGCTCTTCAATGTTTTTATAGCAGATATCACTGACGGACTAGAAGGGAAGGTGTGTCTGTTCGCAGATGACACTAAGATATGTAGCAGGGTGGACACCCCAGAAGGAGTGAGCAAGATGGAAGCTGACCTCAAGAAACTAGAAGAATGGTCTGGAGTGTGGCAGCTGAGATTTAATGCCAAAAAGTGCAAGATCATGCACATACTGTAGGAAAGAAAAATTCAAGAAAGGAGTATTACCTAGGAGGCAAAAGACTGGCAGCCTCAAACCAGGAACTAGACCTGGGAATCATAATCTCAGATGACTTGAAGGTTAGTAAGCAGTGAGAGAAGGCAACAATGAAGGCCAACAGAATGCAGGGCTGCATTGGGAGGGGAATCATGAGCAGGAAAAGAGAGGTGGTACTGCCACGGTATAGATCGCTGGTCAGGCCTCACCTGGAATATGAAGTCCAATTCTGGAGGCCCCACCTCAGGAAAGACAGTGATCAGGTGGCAACAGTACAGAGAAAGGTGACAAAAATGATTCAGGGTCTGCAGTACATGTCCTACGAGGAAAGACTTAGGGAACTGAATATGTACTCCCTGGAGCAGAGAAGAGAGAGAGGGGGCATAATTGAAACATTCAAGTACATAAAAGGCATTAACAAGGCACAGGCACAGGAACTTTTTCACTTCAAGAAGAGCTCCAGGACCAAGGGATATGACCTAAGGCTGCAAGGAGTAAGGTTCTCTACAAACACCAGGAAGTTTTTCTTCACAGAAAGAGTGGTGGAAACTTAGAACAGCCTGCCCCAAGAGGCTGTGGGGGTCAACACTGTGGAGGGATTCAAGAATGCATGGCATAGACACAAGGGAGCCCTGACTACAAAGGGCAACTAGAGTGTCAAAATAGGTCTAAAACAAATGGACAGACTAGCTGAACCTAGCGGTCTTCTTCTGCCATCAATTTCTATGTTTCTCTGTTTCTATGATCCAAGAGGCCTGAACAAGACAATTAAGCGGGAACATTACTCCATTAAAACTGTAGAAGAAGCTGCAGCACGATTGGCTGGTGCCAACATCTTTGCAGTGCAAGACGCTGGGCATGCTGTCTGGCAAATCAAACTGGATGGGCCCAGTTTTGAACTAGCAGCATTTAGCACCCTCTTTGGATGCTCTACAGTAAGTTTAAAAGAATGTCATTTGGAATATGCTCAGTCCCCGAAGTGTTTCAGAGGAAAATATCTCAGATATTTGAAGGTTTGGATAGTACAGAGGCTTATATAGATGACATATTAATTTGGGGATCTGATGTGCAGAAGCATAATGCCAGATTGAAAGGGGTCCTACAGAGATCGCAAGAGTGCCGCCTAGCGTTGAATTTGAAAAAAATCAAAAATTGGTCTGAGAGAAGTTCCATACATAGGACATCTATTAACCCAAAAAGAGCTAGTAGCAGATCCAGAGAAAATAAAAGCAGTAATGGACGTGCTCCCAACACTGTTACAGAACTGTAAAGAGTCAAGGGGATGGTCAACTATTTAGCCAAGTTCATACCCAACTTGTAAACACTGACTCAACCTATAAGAGAACGGTTAGAGAAAAAATGGCTTGGCATTGGAACTCCAGACATGAGCAGGTCTTTTGTGAATTAAAGAGAATTATCATGCACCCCCAGGTGCTAGTCTTTTATGACTTGCACAAACCAGTGGTCCTGTCTGTCGATGCTTCCTCTGAAGGACTTGGAGCATGCCTGCTGAAAGCTAACAGACCTACTGCATTTGCGTAAATATCACTTGCTAGAACAGGGAAAAACTATGTATAAATAGGAAAAGAAACATTGGCAATCGTCAATTGATGCAGTAAATTTCACCAGTACATCTATGGCAAACAGAAGGTGCTTGTAGAGACAGATCACAAGCCTCTCAAAACTTTGTTAAAAAAAACCGTTCACCCAGCCGGCTATGAATACAGAGAATGATTCTCAAGCTGCAGAAATATGATTTACCAGTCATGTACAAAGCAGGGAAAGAGCTGCATATTGCGGATGCCCTTAGCAGAGCAGTACAAAATGGGACACTGCCAGAAAATGAAAGTGACAAATTGAAGTACATACAATTGAGAAAATACCCATTACTGATGAAAAACTGAAACAGGAAGTTTTCAGGAGGAAGCAGCCTGAGACTGAGAACTACAAAAATTAAAAGAAACCATGCTGCAAGGTTCACCCACGAAAGGTCACAAGTGGATCCAGCTATCAGGCTTTACTGGCTCTTTCATGAAGAAATCCCGACTGAGAATGATTTACTTCTTAAAAGCTAAAGACTGCTAGTAGCTGCTTCATTATAGAAAGAAATGCTTACCAAAACACATGGCAGCCATCTCAGCATAGAGAAATGCAGAAGAAGAGCTAGAGATGTCTTGTTTTGGCCAGGAATGAACAGTCAAATCAGTGATCTGGTCACCAGCTGTGGCATCTATGCCACCTACAGGATATCCCAATCCAAAGAACCATTGCAGCCTCATGAAGTACCAGATAGACCTTGTCAAAAGGTGGGAACTAATTTATTTGACTTTAACAGAGAAACATACTTACTGATGGTGGACTATTATTAAAAATTTATTGAAATGTCCACACTACAAAATACTACAAGTCAAATGGTGATCAATCACATTAAATCTTAACATGCTAGGCACTGCATACCAGAGACTCTTATTACAGACAATGGGCTACAATTTGCCAGCACAAAGTTCGAGACTTTTGCTAGGAAATATAATTTCAAGTACATCACATCATCACCTAGCTGCCCCCAGAGTAATGGAATGGTTGAGAGAGCTGTCCAAACTGTCAAGAATTTACTGGAGAGCCATGAAAGATGACAGAGACCCATACATTGCCCTCTTGTTTTGGGAAACATGCCTATTGAAAGCATGGGGTCCCCTGCACAGTTATTAATGGGTCATCATACCAACACATTGCTTCCTACAAGGCCTGAACTTCTGAAGCCTAAGGTTCCAGAAACAAATGTACATGCTATGCTAGAGTCTGCTCAGAGAAAGCAACATTATTATTATGATAGAAATGCACATTCCTTGCTTTAGCTGGTTCCGGAATGGCAGGTGCATATGTGGACTGGCCAGCATGAATGAACCCCTGCGGTTGTGGTAGAACCTGCACAGACCACCCCCCCCCCATCCTAAGTTGTTTCTGCCAGTGGTAAGCACTATTGGTGCAATCGCCAAGACCTTTTGGACCTCCAACACCATAGTCAAGTCTGTGGTGGGTACTGATCCCCTCATATTGCCAATAGGGAGAGGAGAGAGAAATGGAATCCGAAGAGGAGCTTTGTCCCGAGGGAGCAGTGGACGGAGAAAACGTGCTGACAGGAGAGACAGCAGCAACAGTGATGGTGCAGCCATCCCTGGACCACAGCAAAGACCTGCCACCAGTGACATCACCAGTGATGGTGGCTGCCCCAACAAGCCTGTGCTGCCATTCAGCAAGCCACACTCAGTACAGTAGGGTTAGTGGGCACCTGATCAAAATGCCTGTATGTTACTGGACTTAAAGGGACTTGGTCTAACAAATAAAACTTTTTTCTAATAGTTATATATTTAGTAATTAAGTGTCAAACATGCTTAAGGTGGGAGATGTAAGCATATGGTTAATGTTACCTCATGAATATTAATGACACACGCGTTGCATGACATCATAACATTTGTACTGTCTATAAATAGTGATTGGTGGGCTGTAACCTGCCAGATTCAGACAGTTTGCCTAACAGTGTAGTGTACCATTAAGCTGGCTAGTGAAGCATTGAAATTTAAGTATTTTGCCTCTGTGTCCGATTATTACAACTTTAACCATGCCCCCTCCCAGGGATATTTAAGGGAGCATACTCAAGCTTGCTCTAGAGCAGTGGTGGGCAACCCGCAGCTCGAGGGCCACATGCAGCCCCCACCAGGGGTCAGCCTGTGGTCCCCTCATCCATCTGCTTTTGCTGATCATTCTGTATTGAAGTGTTCAAGTCCCTTATTACATTCTTAATGTTATACTATATATATAGCTTGTTTTTCATTCATATGTATAATTTTGGCATATGACTGTGGTAAAGGTGGCCTTGGGGCCCTTGGGGGTGTTTCAGGGCTGCACCTGTGGCCCTTTGATTATCTTGGGTTGTCCAACCGTGCTCTAGAGGCTCATTCTTCTTTGCTGCCACCACTATTCCCTCCTACTACTACTACAGCTTGCCTCAATGCCTCCTGTTCCATGTGACAGTGATGGATTCAGGACCATTGATTTAGTGAGTGATATTTGCTGCAGCAGCAATCTCCTGTTAGATGCATGTTATTCTGGTTTCTATTAGATAGCTGTTTCTAATCCAATCTTTGTGTTCTAAGTACGTGTCTAGATCTAGCCAGCAGGAGGAAATGTTCAGTTTTTAAAGCTTTTCATTTAATCAAACTACACACATCCATAGAAAAGCACACAAATCTCCTCAGGTCATCAATGCTATAATTAGTGATGGCCCTAGCTGTTTTCTTACAGAATAGCCCACTCAGTTATCCCTCAGGCGTTTGCCAAACTGTGAATGTAGCCTTTATTAGTGCTCACTTGTTAAGGAAAAGCACTTCAAATATCATCTCTACTGCTGTAAACTTGACACCAAACCAGCACTTGCTGAATCTGTGGTCTTGGATGCATCACTGTCACATGGAACAGGAGGCATTGCAGGAAAAAGAAAATCAATAAAAAATTCAAACATGAAGATCTATCCACAGAGTCCATTAATCTAGTTAGCAAATTTAGAAAAACTCCTAGCAGGAAACAAAGGGCAGAACACAATAGGACTACACCTACAAATCAAAACACTCTACACAACATATTTTTTGTTGTAAATTTTGAGTGTAGTTCCTGTTTAAAGGAATTGCATTCCGGTGGCACCTCTAAGGGTGAAACTCTTCTAAAGTGGGTTTATGTGCCTTCATGGTATCCCAAAAAGGATGATAGTCCCTGGCCCATAGGCATAGAAGGCAGGGTGTCCATCTGCGATGCCAATGACCTGGGTTTGGGAATGGACTCGGGACATCTGAGGGCCAGCCAGGGGAGAAGGATTGAGCATCCCAGGGACTGCTCTCCTTCTCCAGGGGTGGGGGGTTGTCTGTCTGGCACACTATGGACCCCTAGTGGAGGCTGGTGAGCTGCAGTGCAGGTGCCATATCGGTGGGTGGCGGGTGGATGCTGGCCATCATTACATGTCCCCACCCCCAATAAAGTTCACAAAAAATGCCAGCCCTAAAGCATGATGCTCTGCTCCACCACCTCCACTGTCTACTATGCCCGCCGGGTGGGGCCCAGCTCCCATGGCCCCACCCTAGGGGGTAAGCCAGGGCAAGCTTATGTGGAACTTGGGGCGCCCACCGGCTGCCCACCCAGGGGGGTTAGCCTGAGCATGTGGAGGCAGTGGGAGCAGGAGCTGAGCCCCTCCGTGGGGATCGGGGGCCGGAACAAACAAAAAAAATGGATGGTAGTCCCTGTAAGGGGTAGACAGCATCAACTGCGCAAGTACATTGCATAAGCATTCAGACTACTCACTGTCAATCAGACATCCTTTTTTACAAGTATCCTAACAGATTAGCATACCAAGTTTCTCAAGCAACCTTCTCTCCCCCTATACTTAGTTGCTTACTGGCCCAGTGAATTGAAAGGCTATAGCCTGGGGTTTGGTGGGGCAGTGAGTGACTCTAACCATGCTCCTCTCCCAGGGCTATTTAAGGGAGCATGCTCAATGCTCCTCTGGAACCCTATTCTTCTTTGCTCCCACCATCATCATTCCTTCCTCCCCAGTAGCTCACCTCGCTCTCCTTGGGGGCTCCTTCACCAAGGTACATTTAGCCTAAAGGAATTTCATTCCTGTGACAACTCTAAGGGTGGAACCTTCCTCAAGAGGTTTTCTGTGCCTCCATGGTACCCCAAAAAGGTGGTAGACCCTGTAAGGGACAGACAGTACTAACGGGCGCAAGTACATTGCATAACCATGCAGACCATTCACTGGCAATCAACCAAACTTCAGTTACAAATATCCTGACAGAATAACATACCAAGCTGCTCAAACACCATTCTCACCCTGTACTTAGTTGTTCACTGAGCCAGTGAGCTGATACATCCTTTTTGTCTTTCAGTCTCCCATATACTGAGAAAATGAGACAGACAGAAAGAAACAAGCACCAGCAACAGGATGACAGCAAACAGCATTTATTTAAAGTGCTGAAGTGCACTTTAAAGAGCACAACACAACCATATAAAAGTGCTACAGATAAACTGCACTTTATATGTAGGCAGAGCACCTTAAAATAACAAACAGCATCAGAAAAACCAACTTTACCAGGTTTCGCTTCTAGCTTACTGAGAAAATGTGCAAATCAATGCTGCACACAACAGAACAACCAAATGCAGTGCTTTGCAAAAGCCATTCCAATGACCCTGTAACGATGTTTGTCAAATGTGTAGCACTTTCACATTTTGGATAGTTACTACCCAGTCCAGCTGGTAATAAAATATTTGTTTCTGTCCTTTCACATGAATAGTGTTGCAGCTGAAAGTATCCTCTGCAGCACAGAAGAAGTACTATCCACACAAGACAAGACTTATTGTATAGTAATATTCCTAGTGCTGATTTGAAAGGCCTGTTCTGTATAGTCCACAACCATATCTCAGACCAAATGATGCTGTCAGTAACACTGGAAGTAATCAGGTTAGAGGGTGAAAAGTTTGACCCCAGTGTGAAGTTTACTGACTCTAACACCTTTTTTTTTTTAATGACTTCTTTTTCAAAGTGAAAAACTCAAATTCAAAATGTTCATTATATTATTCCTATAGGTAAGACTTTGTTTTTACTGGGCACCAAAAGATTGGTGCCTTATGTCACGGGGAACTATTTCTGTGACTGGATTTCAATAGTTGCAGCAACTGTGTTAAGCATTCATCAGCAGTGATGTGACAGCACACACAGTATACTAGGTGTGCAGCAATTCTCCAAAAAGGGCCATATTTTTGGAGTTTAATGTACCCAACCTGCACACATCCACATCATGCATCATTTGAAAGCTTATTTTATGCATGTTTAGACGAGGTATGATGTGGAGCTGTCAAGTATAGCCGTAAGTCTGCAGGGGAGGTTAAACAATGGTACCCAAAATGAGAAAGTGTCATTTTTTGCCGTTCCAGAAACACTGCAACATGACCATGACTCCAGTTTTTGCTGTTTAAGTTAATTTCAACACCTTAACATGGTGTTTATTGGTCAAAGCTACCAAATGACAATATATTAAAAGATTTTTTATTGGTTTTGCATTGGCTTTTATTTTTCTTTTCAGAAATGATGAAGCTGATTAGCATGTGGCAAAATGGCGAACATCAACATTTTGCAATATACTAAAATGAAATGTTTTCACGTTGCAGATTCTTAATTGTCAAAGTGTCTCACAAGTGATTATAACAGTTTTATATATTTTCAATTGAAATTTGCTGCCCAGATCGGTCTCAAACTGAAGGTTATGAACCAGTAGCAGTAGATTGCCCGCCCGGTGTTTGTATTACATAGTGGGTAGATGTAAATGTACATGAATTCCTAATACAATGCTTCTCCATTTGTAAGCTTTTGTACATAAAGGGCGGAATATTCAAAAGGGTTGCACATGACACAACAGAGTTGTGCCATGCCCACTGATGCGCACCGACACGATATTCAAAGGGGATTATGCACTGCACAAATCCCGATGCACACGTGTTGCATCAATGCTTATCACGCGCAAGTAAGAGGGGTGTTTATGGCTACCTGCGCATCCCGATATTCAGCCCGGGATGTGCTGAGCATATGCAGGTGCAACCCTTACGGCGCCCGCACACAGTTGAGCCAAAGAAAAAAAAGAGCAACAGCTGGCCACCCACAGGTGAACTGCCATATTGCAGGGCACAACACGGCAGCTGCCAGCTGTGGGTGGCCACCCGAGCTCTGGCGTCACTGCCAGTCGGCGTCGCATCCCCCCATGCCTGATCACAGGCTTTCAATACCAATATTAACCCTGGTGGTCCAGTGGACCCTCTCTCTAGCCCGATTGTGGGCATTATGATAACAGAACATCCCTGGTGGCCCACTGGCCTCATCCAGGCCAATCACAGGTGACCCGATGTAAACGCTACCCTGGTGACCTAGTGGTACCCCCCCTCCCAACCGACCACTCAGTCCCACCACTCCGTTCCCTCCCCAGTCAGCGGCAGGTGGCAGCACCCCACCCTCAAGCCGCCCGGCCACCCGCCGACTGACAGCGTACGGTATGGCTGTACGCCCATTGGTCCACAGCATGGGCCAATGGGAGTGCAGACCATACTGTACTACACAGTCCTAATATGCGAATGAATGGATTCCACGCTGTGGACCAATGGGCATACAGCCATACTGTACGCTGTCAGTCAGTGGGCAGCCAGGTGGCTTGTGGGTGAGGTGCTGCCACACGCCGCTGACTGGGGGGTAGCGGGGTGGCGAGACTGAGTGGGTGGGTTGGGAAGGGGGTACTGCTAGACCACCAGGGTACTGTTTACATCGGATTGCCTGTGATCGGGCTGGCTGCTGCCACTGGGCCACCAGGGATGTTACTTTATCAAAATGCCCATGATCGGGCTGGGGAGAGGGTCCACTGGACCACCAGGAATGTTATTTTATCATAATGCCCATGATTGGGCTGAGGAGAGGGTCCACTGGACCACCAGGGATGTTATTTTATCATAATGCCTGCGATCGGGCTGGGGAGAGGGTCCACTGGACCACCAGGGTTAATATTATTATTGAAAGCCAACAATCGGGCATTGGGGTGCATTGCCACTGAGGGGCAGGGGGCGTCGTTCCCTGACAGCTGCTGCCCAGTGGGGCGCCAGGTGCAAGTCACCAGGGATTGGTGCACCTGCATGTAAATGGGGCCATAATGACATGCCAATGACCCCATTTGCACCTTGCATGCATTATGGCCCCATTTGCATATCCACCACTGAATATTGTGGTTGGGTCTAGCGTAACAGCACTTGCGCTGGTGCATCCCCCTGCTCCTCTCTGGTCACTTGCACTGGTGCAGTGTCACTGCACCATGTGCAATGCGGGTGGCCACAGTGCCATATTCAATGGTGCTGAGCTATGGCACAGCACCATTGAATATCACCCTGTCACTGCCCTGGCACATTCCAGTTGCGCTGCACCCAGGCTTGCACCACAGCCTGGCGCAGTCTGAATATCCTGGCCACAATGTAGTATCTAGTCTGCCTGGTAGAAGGTTTTAATTCATAATTGCCTATGCATGCAGTACTAGCCTTTGAAATATTCTAGAAACTAGCTTTTTAATACAGTGACACTTATGCCCAGGTCAGTATTAGTGTTAGATATGACAATAGACAGCTTCATATGGGCTTCAATCAAAATGCTCACTAAACAAAAATGGCAGTTTTGATACTAACATATAGATGTAATTTATATCTAATTTAGCACAAGTCTGTAGACTTGTACAAAATGAAAAATGGTGGTAGTGGTGGTGGTAATGCTAACAATATACTTTTTGAATTTTACCTCCACAGGGAAGTTGCAGTATGTCAAGACATGGAGAATACAAGCCCCTTAATGCTTACATCAAAGAGAAAAAGACTCTCCACAAACTTTGAAAAATGTGTTATTTGTCAAGAAAATCAACAGAATATAAAACTATCAAAAGCCACCAGTGCTGGACAGAATTCTGTGATGCTGGCAGCAGAAGCCAGGAGAGATGAATTGTATTGGTGGGCTGCTACTGGATGAGTTTTCAAGTTTACATGATGTGCCACCAATATGCTATCACAGGGGTTGCTTTCAGGAATACACAAGTAAGTCGAATTTGGCACATGTCAGAGCTGTATTCAACCCAGGAAAGAAAACAGACTCTGAATCCAATCAGACAGCATCCTGTTCACCTGCTTCTATAGCCACCTGAACAAGCACGTCCTCCAGTGATTGGTCCTGTTGCATGCATTGTTTGCTTGAGAAAAACACACAAGGAAGACAAGACTCTTCATAAAATTGAAACATTTGAGAGAGCAACCAATCTAAGGGAGGCAGCACTTCAAATAGGAGATGATGACATGTTACGCAGAATATCTGAGGAAGATTTGATTGCTAAGGATGCCGTTTATCACTGAACATGCCTTTCTTCCTACTTGAGTAAAATGAATCTGAAAGCAATACCATTACAGTAGTTCCACTGCAACAATACAGTCACCTTATGACATTGCATTTTATCAGCTGGTTGAAGAGATAGACAATGATCTTATGTACAACAAGAAGGCTCTCCTCCTGTCCAAGCTGCTACAAAGATATAAAGCCCTACTTCACTCAGATGTAGAAACTGAAAGCTATTCCAGCAGCAAATTACAGGCAAGATTAGAAAAACACTGTGGTTCAGCAATTTCATTCCATGCACAGCATGGACAAGGCAAGTCTACCATTGTTCTATGCAGCACAATAACATTAGCTGATGCTGTCCAAGCTGCTAGGTAATCCAAAGCAGGAACTTAAGTCATCTAAATGTTTTGTGGATGTTCTGGTGAGTAAGCCTGAAGAATAGCCTTCAAATGAACAAGTGGTTTTGTATAATGCTGCTTCAATCCTTCGATCTGAAATAGCAAAAATGAAACCCTCAGAATATTATCCAAAGTCAGGGAACTGCAGTTTACAGAAGTCAGCTACTTTTGTGCCCCAATTGGTGCAGGAGTTTGTCCCTTGGTTGATAGATAAAGAGGCATATAATTCAGCCAGCAATGAGTATCATCCTTCAGAAGACATTCAAAGAAGGTGACTCTCAGTTGTGGACTGCATAATATTTAACAGTTCCAAAATCATCACACCACTGCACATAAGCCTTGCTGCACAGCTACACCATGAGTTTGGGTCTCAGAATTTAATTGACATACTACACCTTCATGGATTCTGCATCAATTATGATGAGGTGAGGCGGTTCATGACTAGTGCTGCAAAAACTGAAGTAGAAAGACTCCAAGGAGGTGTGTTCATTCCAAATGAAACTGTATCATTTCATGCTGGTGGAAATCTCATCCATGAAGGAGATGATAATATAGACATCAACGCAGAGACCATTAATGGAAAGAATACCTTCCATTCAATGGTTAGAGTTGTATTTCAATACAGTCTGCAGAAAGTCCAGCATCACAAGAAATACCACTGAAGTGTGGGAAAGAAAAGTCACTTACTCTATCTGGGCAATCAGAGTCTTTTATGCAATGTGCAGCATTCGAAAAACCGAGAACACTCCAGAACCAACTTGCAGTGAAAACATACTTCAGAAAATAAACTCCTGTCACCTACAAGTGAAAGCTGTCCGAGATCTCTCCTGGTGTCTTTTAAGACTACTACCTCTTGATGTCCTACCAATACCAAATGACACTGATATTGTTCACACTCAGGTGATTCCATTTTGGACTGGTTTCAACCACAAGCTTGCCACAAAGAAGACCACCTACACAGCAGTTGCATATGCACCAATTGTGGATGCCAAACCAGCTGACATGGCCACAGTCTATACTACAATGCTGAAATGTAAGGACATGTCAGAAGCTCTAGGCCAGCACCATGCCATTCAGACCATGGATCAGCAGCTGTATGCTGTTGCTCAGCAAGTAGCATAGACTCTCCCAAATGAACTTGGTACCAATGTGATTTGTCTGGGTGGTTTTCACATGCTGTGTTGTTTTTTTGCATGTATTGGGAAATTTTGGTGAGGTGCAGGATTGCTAGACCTTCTTGTTGATTCTGATGTGCAAGCAGCTTGTACTGCAGATCAAATGCTTGCTGGTAAGCAATTCAGCCATGCTGTATGTGGCTTGACTCTAGCATTTGAGGCCCTGAGTGCTCTGAAACTTTCTTCATTTGTTATATGGTGTGAGCAGTGAGGAGGTACTCATGGAGTTCCAGCATTTGTCTGGCAAATGTTGGCTGACACTCAAAAGGTGTTTGAGTCTAAAGACATTGAGTCCTTACAACATGTTATCAAAGAGCTTGATGATGCTCTAACTAAGCATATGCTACCATTACTGGAGGAATTTCAGACATGGGGAAATGCCCAGTCTCCTACATTCAAGTTCTGTAATCATTTTCTCCAGATTATGCAGATACTACTTCTAAATGTCCATGCAGAGTGAGAGGGTGATTGGAAACTTCACCTACACACACAGCATGCCATGCTTCCATACTTCTTTGCTGCAAATAGATCTGACTATGCTAGGTAGATTCCAATCTAAATTCTTGATATGCTAAATCTCCCTGAAGAAGTAAACAGTGTCTTTGATTCTGGGGAATTTGCTGTGCGTCAGACTCCTGGTTCTTTCAATGGAATTTGGAGTGACATGGAAACAGAGAAAACTGTCATCAAAAACTCAAAGGGCAGCAGAGGGATTGTAGAACTGACAAGAAACAAAGCCAGCACTTGTAAGATGGACCCCCGCAAGACATGAGGAGGCTGGGTTCTTTTGAATGTGTGGCCATTCATGGGGGTCCGGGTGCAGGCTGCAGAATCCTCCTAATTTACCGCCCCCCTGGAGCAGCAGGAGATTTTCTGCAGGAGGTAGCCGATTTCATCATCAGCAAAACATTGGAGGCCCCCAGGTCTTTAATTCAGGGGGACTTCAATGTTTGGGCTGATGACAAATCATCTAGAATTGGGTATAATTTCCTCCAGATTATGTAATCTCTAGGCCTGTCGCAGGAAGTTTCCTCCATGACCCATCAGGGCAGTCACATGTTGGACCTGGTCTTCTAGCTGGGGCTTGAGATTAAGAACCTCAAGACAGATTGGTTCGGTTGGTCTGATGATTGCATGGTGGAGTTCTCATTCGGGGCTCCCTCCGCGACCCTCCACCTGCAGAGATGGTAAGATACTGCCCTTTGAGGGGTGTGCCCCTGAGGGTCTTCTGTCAGTGGCTGATCTATCTAGTGTGGGCATAGCATGTGATGGGGGTACATGCGCCACAGTCACTGCCTCTAATAAGGTTCTGTCTGGGGTGTTAAACTCCATCGCACCAGTCCGTGTATGACCTAAAACTTCTCATTTGAGGTCTCTGTGGTTTGGTGGAGAGCTCAAGGCGATGAAGATGTTGGGTCGGAGGATGAAGCACTGCTGGTGAAGGACAGGTCTGGAGGCGGACAAGCTGGCCCTGCGTGCTCACTACGGTGAGTACCGGGAAAAATCAACCATAAGAAGGCTGAGTTCCTGTCCAGGGAAATTTCTGCTGGGAAGAGTCAACCAACTGTGCTTTTTTGGACTGAAGACGGCTGTTAAATCCAGCCTGTCTCCAGCCAAAAAAAGCCTTTTCAAATGCTTTATGCAAGTCATTTGCTCGGTTCTTCTCGGACAGAGTGTTTGCCGTCAGGCAAGGTATTCTGCCAGTGAGTCAACATTTGCCCGACAGTGATCATCTCAGATGCCCAGAGAGCACTCCACCTGGTTGGGGTGAGTTTAGACCAGTGGAGGTGGCTGAGATCATTGGGGTTGCTTCCAAGCTGAGGCACACATATTGTGAACTGGACCTGGTGCCGACACATTTCTTGATGGAATGTGTTGACTCCATTGGCCCAGTTTTTGCCTTGATTGTCTGGTGCTCCCTTCCTCCCTTTCAGAGGGGGTCTTTCCCAATGCCTTGAAGGAGGCATTGGTGAAACCACTTCTGAAGAAACCATTGTTGAACCCTGATGTTATGGCAAATTACCATCCTATCTCCAATCTTCCATTTCTGGGTAAGATTGTTGAGAAGATTGTGGCACTTCAGCTTGAGGAGCAGCTCATAGTCTATGATCTTTACGAGCCCCTCCAGTCTGGGTTTCAGGCAAGGCACAGCATGGAAACTGCGCTAGTTCAGATGCATAATGACCTTCTCAGGGTGAGAGATCGAGGGGATCGAGGGGAGAGGACAATTCTTGTTCTCCTCAATCTCTCTCTCTCTCTCTTCAGCTTTTGACACGGTCGATCATTGTGTGTTACTTGACTATCAGAGGGAATTTTGTGGACTCACCGGCACCGTCATCTGCTGGTTTGAGTCCTTTCTCATGAACTAGAGGCAAAGGGTAGTGATGGGGAATTCCTCCTCCTCCCCTAGTCTCCTGTCTTGTGGAGTTCCTCAGGGTTTGGTCTTGTCGCCAATGTTGTTCGCCATGTACATGCTACCCCTGGGAGGGATCATTAGGAAATACAGTTTGGATTTTCACTGCTATGCTGAAGATACCCAACTGTTTCTTTCCTTTGCACTGGGGACATCCAATGCAGTCAATGTACTAAACAGTTGCCTTGCTGAAATCAGTGACTGGATGGCCTCCAGCTGGTTGTGACTGAACCCCAATAAGAAAGAGGTACTGGTAGTGGAGTCAAACAGAGGGCATGAAAGGATGACCTCAGGTGCAGAGACAGGACTTGTCCTGGGTTCTGTACCCTTGAAGGCCTTCTCCAAGGTGTGTAACCTGATCATCATTCTGGACAGTGGTCTGACACTTGAGGCTCAGGTGTCAGCCATGGTCTGTACCAGTTTTTATCATCTGAGGAATATCACCAGGATTAGGCCCCTGTTCTGCCTCTGGACCTCCCTGCCTTAGTGTATGCCTTTGTGATGTCGAGCCTTGATTACTGTAACACGCTGTACTTTGGGGTCTCGGGAGGTACCCTCCACCAGCTTCAGCTAGTGCAGAATGCAGCTGCCAGGTTGTTTAAGGATTGCCAAGTCACCCCGGTGCTGTGTGAACTGCACTGGTTGCCAGTCAGGTGGAGGGTCCTCTTTAAGGTGGACTTGCTCACCTTTAAGGCCTTACATGGCCTGGGCCCTGGTTACCTGGCTGACCTTCTTACACCTGCTGCCTCAGTCTGCTCTCTCCGTTCCTCCTTAAGGGGTGTCCTTGCGATTCCCAGGACAAGGTTAAAAACTGCCAGTGACAGAGCTTTTAGTGTCACCGGCCCAACCTGTGGAATTCATTTCCTCCATCAATAAGAAAGGCACACCTCAAGGCCTTCCTGTTTGTGCAGGCTTTTCCTGACCCAGCTGTGTAAATATTTCCCACTGCTGACTTGTTATATTTCCGTCCCCGATTTTTGATTTTCTTTTTCTTTATTTAATCTTATGCATCAGTACTGAAATGTTATGATCATGATTATTTTATTTATTAATGTTGTATTGTGTTGGTTTTATGTACAGTGCCCAGAGCCGCCAGGATTGGGCATCTCTTAAATAAAATTTGCCTTGCCTTGCCTGACATGTCCTGAGTGAATATGCAAAACCTATGAGAGAAAGAGGGGGCCTATCAACAAGTAGTGAAGACAAAGTCCACAAACACGTCTTTGCCTCTGCACTGAAGAGGGATGAAGAACATGTTACAGCCCTTACCAACCATGTCATCAACAATATGACAAACCCATTTGACCCTGAATCACATCCAGAGATGCGTATCAACATATCTACTGGACTGCATGTACCATCAGATGTACAAGAGTCTCTACTGAAAATAGCAGATGTTGGTGAAGAACAAATGGAGAGATTTGTGAGAGGTACACTTGATTCTGATGGGACACATAGCTTCTTCAGCCTCATCAAGAAATCTGGCATCAAAACATTTGCTGACATGGCCAAGAAGACCAAATTTAAGTCTGGCAAGGGAGGGACAATCACAGAAGCTATCAGTCCAGAAATTGTTTTCCACAAAGCCCTGTCCTTAGCAAGATGTAGAGATGATATTTCAGTGGCAACTGTTCTTAGTCACTGAATAGGACCTGTGCCTATGTCCCTCTTCAATGCTGATGGAACAGTGAGAAAAACAGACAAAACTGAATCAAGGCATCACCTGAAAGCTCAAGCTGACAGCATCCATGAGCTATGAGGATGCAACAAAGAAACCACAGTGTACATCAGAGATGCCATGGTTGTCATTCAAATGATGGTTGGAGATAAATTCCACACATTCGATGAACTGGCTGCTGAGTACTTGAGGCAGGTCCTAAAAGGATATGACAAAGCTAATTCTGTCATCAAAGTCTTTGATGGCTATGACAACAGTTACTCTGTGAAAACTGCAGAAAGACAGCGCTGGACAGGATCTAAGGTTGGATGCAAGAAATAACAGGTGACTGCTGAACACCATGGAAAAAGTTTCTCAACATAGCATCCAATAAGCAGTCTCTTGCAAAATTCCTCTGCGAATACATGGTTGAAAATGCAGCTGAGAGTGTAGGAGCACACCCAACACAAACACTCCTTCTTGCTGGAGGCTTTTCCAATGGAGAAGTAGCAAAGTCCATCACCAGTAAAGGTGTTGAAGAAGCCCAGGACTTGTATAGTACTCAAAAGGAAGTAGACACAAGGATGCTTCTGCATGCTGTATGCGGCAATATAGCTTTTGGGTCTCTTGGTGTCAAAGGAACCATAGTAATTAGGTCACTTGATACAGATGTTGTGGTCTTTGTTGTTCACTACTTTCCCAAAATGGGACACATAGATAACATGGATTGAAACAGGCACCATTACCAGCACAACGGGCAAGCGTCGCTTCATACCTGTGCATGCAATTTGTGATGTACTCACTCCTGACTGCTGCAACATACTTCCTTCTGTAGACGCATTAACAGGATGTGACTGTATCATCTGTATTGGTACTGGGAAACAAAATGTTTAATGTTGTCAAAACAAAGGGAGCTTACCACTGTACAGAGTTTGCCAAACTGGGAGAGAGTGATGAACAAGCTGCTATTTCTGCAGCAAAGAAGTAAGTAGCAGTGCTGCAGGACCAGAGCGAGAAAGAAAAGGAAACCCACAGAGACCTGAATTACTTGCACCTCAATCTAGCCATCAAAAAGGACAAGTCACTGGACAAACTCCCACCATGTGAAGACAGTTTTGAAGAGCATGTCAAAAGATCATCTTGGTAAATAAAGATTTGGATGTCTTCGCACATAGGTAAACCAGATATTGGATCATCATTGCAACATGGATGGAAAAATATGAATGATGAACTACCTGTATTCTTCAAGGGCCCAATGGCATCTGAGCTTCTACAATACCTTATTTGTGCCTATACCAGTTGGGGTCACTGCACAATCAACTGTGTCTGTAGCCAGAACACTCTTGCCTGCACAAAACTGTGTACATGCCAAGGCAATGAAGACTGTGGTAACCCATGCAGTCTCGACAGAGATCATGATGATGAACAAGATGATAATGATGATGTTAACTAGAAATGTCACCAGCGTGGGCAGCCCAGTGTTGCTGAGGGTTGAGGCACTGGATGCCACAGCTCACACTTGCCGGCGACCCGGGGTTGGGAGTGACCTCAGGTTGCTGGGGGTCGGCAGGGGAAGGAGAGGATCGATTGTCCGATGGACTGCTCTCCTGTCCCGGGGAAGGGAGGGTTTTTTCCTGCTCCTTTGCTGCCCCCTAGTTGAGGCCAGAGGGCAGTGCTGGAGGTTAGGAGACACAGAAGTGCAGAGGCATGATGTGCGTGTGCCTCCACACACATACGTTCATGCTACAAGGGGTAGGGAGGTGTACGGGGGAGGAGAAAAACAGAAAAGACAAGGTAAAAGGCAATATAGAAAAAAAAGAAATGTCACCAGCGCTATTAAATTTCAATGATACCTGAGCAAATTTATTGTTAGATTTTGTTTTACCCTTTAGACTGCTGTGCTGCCTTGAGGTCACAAAGAAATCCTATTTTATGTCTTGAAATAATACATAGCAACATTAAAATAACAGAAACGAATGCAAATATTTCAAAGTGGTCATTCTAACGTGTTGGGGATGTCATTGTTTAGCCCTGTTTCTATGGTAACAGCACCACTTTGACAGCTCCACATTATATCTCATCTTAAAGTAGACATAATAAGCTTTCAAATGATGTATGATGTGCATGCATGTAGAGAGGGTACATTAAGTCAACCAAATCGGTGGTGTCTGCCGCTCGACTAAACAACATACAAGCAAATGAAAATGGCAGCAGTTACAGGCCATACAGTCTATTGAGTCTGCTTGAGTGCGCAGCTGCCAGTCTAATCTACTGCAGCTCACCCCCATCCCTTGCCCATCCATCTGATTTATCACTCCTTCTGCCGACTCCCCCCTCCCCAGCTTCCCCCCCCAGTTTTGACCTTATCTTTAACCCTGTCCCACCCCCTCTTAAAACTGTCCACAGATTTCTGTGATATTACCTCCTCTGGCAGTGCATTCCACCTCGCTACCACCGTTTCCCTGAAGTAGTGCCTCCTCATTTCCCTCCTGAATCTTCCACCCTTCAGTTTCAGACTGTGTCCCCTTGTGTTCCTCCCACCCTTTAATCTAAACATGCCCTCAGTACTAACACTATTCATGCCCTTTAAGTATTTGAAGGTCTTAATCATATTCCCTCTCTCCCTCCTATCCTCCAGGGAATACATGTTGAGCTCCCCCCAGTCTTTACTCATATGATTTGTCCCTCAGCCCAAGGATCATCTTTGTCACCCTGTGCTGGACCCCCTCCACTAGTTTAATGTCCTTCTTTAAATAGGGGCACCAGAATTGCACACAGTACTCCAAGTGAGGTCTCACCAGTGACCTGTACAGTGGCAGAATGACTTCCTCTCTCCTAGAGGTGATTCCCCTGGCAATGCACCCCAGCATCTTATTAACCTTGGCCACCACCTTTCTACACTGCGCTGAGTGATTCATGTCCCCTGTGACTAGTACCCCCAGATCCATCTCCTCCACTGAAGTGAATAACTGCACTCCCCCTAGCCAGTAGCATTTCCCAGGGCTCCTTTCTCCCAAGTGCATGACTTTGCACTTCTTAGCATTGAGCCCCAGCTGCCATGTGTCTGACCAGCACTCAAGTCTTGCCAAATCCTCTTGGAGTACCTGCTCCCCTTCCACACTACCTACCTCCGCACCACTCTTTGTGTCATCTGCAAAAAGGCTGATCTTACTCCTAACCCTATCTGATATGTTGGCAATGAAGATGTTAAATAGCACCGGTCCTAGGACCGAGCCTTGTGGGGTCCCCTCTGGTTACAGATCTAGGAGTCGAGAGTTCTCTCCCTACATCTACCCTCTACTATCTGTCCTGCAGCCAGCTCCTAACTCATCCACCCAGTTTCCCCCCTACACCCAGGGTTCTCAGCTTACTAGTCAACCTTCCATGTGGCACTGAGTCAAAGGCCTTGCTGAAGTCCAGATACAGGACATCCACCACATGACCCTTGTTGAGTGCCCTTGTCACCCAGTCAAAAAGTCAACCAGGTTTGTCTGGCAGGATCTGCCTGAAACAAACCCATGTTGCCTATTGTCCTGGAGATCATTCTCCTCCAGAAAGATCATGAACCTCTCTTTAAAGATAGTATCCATTAGCTTCCCTAAGATAGAGGTAAGGCTGATCGGTCTGTAGTTACCTGGCTCGTCCTTGGGCCCACTCTTATGGCGGGGCACCACATGTGCCATCCTCCAGTCCTGGAGCATGCACTCAGTCCCCAGGGAGGTGTTGAAAAGTCTGCCAGCGGTCCCACCAGGACCTTTGCCAACTCCTTCAGGACCCTTGGATGCACGCCATCAGGCCCTGGTGCCTTATGCACCCGCAGGGACCTAAGGCCCACAAACACCCTGCTCACTGGTCTCTCTCCATCTGTTCCCCCTGTTCCCCCGTGCCCACCCCACCTTTCCCCTGGGGCATAGGCCGATCCCTCTCCCTGGTAAACACTGAACAGAAGTACTCATTGAGTGATTCTACCTGCTTCGCCACTTTTTCTGCCCACTTTTGGTATGTTTGCTTTGTGTATATTAGCAGAATGATTTTTGTATAATGCTTCATATCAATCAGTTGTATTAGTTTTTTCCTCCTCCTGAGAGGTTACATAGCTAGCTGTGCAGTGGTGGCCTACGGAGTTCCTATAGGTGCTGGAACCTATGGGTGGGGGGACAGCAGCACCCCCTCTTTTGCCCATGAGCATTCAAAGTGCCCCTTTAATGCATGCAAGATCAGAAGAGAAGCAATCATGGTCTCTTTTGTAATTACAACAGCCCTCCCCCACTTTTTCCCCATGTTCTGGCACCCATGAGAGTTCTTCTATTCAGTGGGAAATCCTCCATTTCCACCAAGTGGGAGACTACTGGGCTCCCCTGCTCAACAAGGCTGTATGTCTTACCTCCTGATCATAGGTAGGGGTCACACACATCCTCCATGACTCTCCACTCAGTGAAGCCCTTGTCACCCAGGCATAAGGGAGGGTATTAAGGGCAGAATGTGTCTCTTTGCAGACAACCCAAAACTCAGCGGCAGGGTAAACAGTGAGGAGAGGGTGAGGAAATTAAAGAAGGACTTTGAGAAACTGGAGAGGTGGTCTAATATTTGCAGTTGAGATATAGCCTATATGTAACCCCCCGAGGGCGCTATCTTAAGGGCTACTACCCCTGCCTGCTCAGCCGACAGCAGGTTGAGGGGCCTGGATCTGTTGGCGGGTGCCTCCACCCAGAGGTCGGGGTTAAGACAGTCTGAAATGACTTGGTCACAGCCCTCTGAGTCACTGCAACCCCACTTTCTTCCCACTAGTGGCCCACACAAATCAATCACAGTACCCTTACAATATACACTTACCCCCAGGCTTGAACCAATAAGCTTACTCCAGGGACCTTCTGAAACGTGAGATGCTGTTACATAATAAGCACTGTGCAATAAGTCACCATAAACACACAAGTTAGCCAGTATACCTTTGCAAAACAATCAATCTGATTTATTTAGGGAGGATTAACAAGGACTGGGGTGATCAGGTTAATTAGCTTACCAATTTAATATATAAGTATCTATCTAAGGCACTGTGCACAGGCCTAACCTATAAGTCATGGTCTCTGGGTACCCAGGCCATAAAGGCTAGTCCCTCAATGCAGCTGGTTGGGGCCCTGACACAGAAGCAAGCATAAGGTTCCTACGAAGATTTAATACAGCCAGCAGGCTCAGTTAGTGTAGTCAGCAGAGTAACCAGAAGATCTTGCCCTTACTAGAAACAGTTGACAGGGAGCTACCCTGATTTAGTACTCACGACTCCAGAAGGAAAACGCTCTCACATCACTCACAGGACCAAGCCTGGACTCCAAACACTTCACACATTTATATGAAAAGTAACAGAGGGGTACCATACCAGGCAGCTGCTCCTAGGGCCCGACCGAACTCACAGCTAATCAGGGAGTCACCACGCAGCTTCACTTTTCCTGACAGACCGAGTGCGATTCAGCAGATTCTCCAGTCCTCTACAGGGTGAGCCGGTTATGTAGCTGTGCTTTTGCACAGCCTCCTCTGACTGCTACCTAGGAGATTTAGTCCAACTCACGCTGGCGGCCAGGCATACCGTCTGGCCTTCACTCCTGCTGTCCCGTGTGAAAACTCCAATGGCGCAGGGAGCCCAGAGCTCCTTCCTCCCTCACAGCCACAACATCTCTGAATTGGGCAGTTTTGGGCAGGGAACTCAGTTCGGGTGCCACCCAATCCCATTGGTGGGATGCAGATGCCAGTTACTCTCTACTGCCCTCATTGGTGCAAACAAGGCGCCATAGTCCAGAACTTCACTTCCCAGAATGGCTGGCTGTATCTCCATTAGTCAGCTGGCTCCAATTTGAGTTCCGATTCTGGTTGGTCGCTTCTTACTCCATTTTAGATACCCCTGGCTCCCATTGGACCCCTCAAACTGTTCTGGTCCAAAATGGAGGTACACAGCACACGGAGTCCCAGCTGCAATAAAGGCTGGTTAAACAGACTACATTTTTACTATTACTCTATATGATTGCAGGCAAATAGTTAAATCTTTCAAATGAGCTCCCGTTGCACTTTTCAGTGACTACAGATTGGGGCAATTACACTGCGGTTCAGGCGGGATTCGTGCAGGGAAAGACACAGTCCCCCTCATGAGCAATAATGTTGTCTGCAAGCAGACAGCTCTTAAACAGGCAGTACTGGAGGCTTTAGAAGCACTCACAACACCCGCATTTTGGCGGCATTGCGCTGAACACCAGTTAGGCAGGGAGCATTTAGGCAAGCTCCGGGAAGGCTTTTAGGAACCCCCATTTGTAAGGGGATTACATATAGCCTCCATGGTTCTCCACTCAGTGAAGCTCAATCTAGTGACATCTGTTCATGGCATCTGGAATGCACCTGCTCAGGGTTGAATCATCTGCTGCCACCAGTGGGGGCTTCTGTGGCTCACATGCTCAGCGAGAATCATCTGTTATCTGCTAGTTGTGGCATCTGGAGCTCCCTGCTCAACAGGGATCAATCTCCTGCCACCCAGTCGTGGCCTCCATGGCTCCCGCACTCAGTGGGAAATCATTTGTTGTCCTTCAGTGGCAGCATCTAGAGCTCCTCGCTCAACAGGTATTAATCTACTGTTGCTAAGTGGTGATCTCAATGGCTCTGACTCAGCAGAAAATCATTTGTTGCCACCCAGGGGTGACTTTCTTGGATGCCCACTCACTCAGAAGCAATCCACTACTGCCCAGTGGCACCCTCAGAAGTTGGGAGCAATCTACAGCTGCCAGGTGGCAGCTCCTGTGACTCCCCTAACGAGCAGGGCATCACTGAGTGCTGTCCCATTGCAGCTGTTATGGCTTTCTCAATCAGTGAGGCATGACCGAGTGCAGCCCAGTGGCAGCTACCATGGTTCCTCTGTCAGCCAAGCATCGTTCAGAAAGAACAGGATGAGGGGATGAATTGACACCACTGTTGTAAGGTGCTTACTTGAAAGATACTGTTTCCCCACAACTTTTAAAGAAAGTCATGGTGAGTCCCCTCCTCAAGAAAACATCACTGAACCCAGACAGCCCTGCAAATTATATACCTATCTTGAACATTCCCTTTTATGAGAAGGTTATCAAGAAGGTGATTGCACTACAGCTTGAGGATCACCCGGAATGAAATGACATATACAAGATAGAAACATAGAAACATAGAAATTGTTGGCAGATAAGGACCATTAGGCTCATCCAGTCTGGCCGTCGGCCCTATACATGTATGCATCCACTCACCCTAAGTGGTCAATGACTTTTCATCATTCCCTTCCTGACCAAAGTTTCCATATGCTTCTCCCAGACATGTTTAAACCCCTCCACTGTGCTTGCCCCTACCACCTCTTGTGACAGACTATTCCATGTGTTCATCACCCTCTCCGTGTACAAAATCTTCCTCACGTTACCTCTTAATCTCCCCGTCTCCAACGTCATATCGTGCTCCCTCATTCTGGTATCTTTTCTACATTGGAAAAGATCTCCCAACTGCACCTTGTTTATGCCTTTGAGGTACTTAAAAGTTTATATCATGTCACCCCTTTCTCCCCTCCTCTCCTCCAGTGAGTACATATTGAGGTCTCTTAGTCTCTCCTCATATGTTTTGTGGTGCAAACCATGCACCATCCTTTTCACCCTTCTCTGAACAGCCTCTGCCATGTTTATGTCCTTACGTATGTGTGGTCTCCAGCACTACACACAGTACTCCAGGTGAGGCCTCACTAGTGTTTTATACAATGGCATCACCACTTCCTGCCTCCTACTAGTAATACCTCTGTCTATGCACCCCAACATGCCACTGGCCCTCCCTGCAGCCTTTGCACACTGCTTTGATACCTTCAGGTCATCAGATATGATAACCCCTGGGTCCCTGTCCTCTATGGTGATGGTCAGCACCTACCCCACTATCCTGTAGGTCTCCCCAGGGTCCCCCCTACCTAGGTGCATTATTTTGCACTTTTATGCATTGAACCTCAGTTGCCACACCTCCGACTATCTTTCAAGCTTTTCCAGGTCCCTCTTCATTATCTGCACCCCTTCTGGAGTATCCACCCTGTTGCAGATCTTGGTGTCATCTGCAAATAGGCAGACCTTTCCTTCCAGCCCCTCTGCAATGTCACTAATGAAAACATTGAACAGGACTGGTTCCAGTACTGATCCTTGTGGCATTCCACTGGTCACCCCTCTCTCCCTGGATTGGATCCCATTTACCACCGTCATCTGCCTTCTGTCCATCAGCCAGTTTCTAACCCACTGTATCACCTTATGATCCATGCTCAGACTACTCATCTTGTTAACCAGCCTTCTGTGTGGGACAGTATTGAAGGCTTTGCTGAAATCCAGGTAGGCGATGTCTACGGCCCCTCCCTGATTCACTTCCCTAATCACCCATTCAAAAAAATCTATCAAATTTGTTTGACAAGACCTTCCTGATGTGAATCCATGCTGCCTCAGATCCTGGGCACCAGTGGATTCCAGGTGTGCCATTATCCTTTCTTTCAGCAGTGTTTCCATGATCTTCCCCACCACTTGAGATGAGGCTGACTAGCCTGTAGTTCCCTGCTTCCACCCTATTGCCACTTTTGTGCAGTGAGACTACATGCACCCTCTCCCAGTCCTCTGGAATATAGAAACATAGAATTTGATGGCAGATAAGGACCGCTTGGCCCACCCAGTCTGCCCATTTCCCTATCTGATGGGTAAGCTGCAGATTCTAGTTAATAAACAGCTTATTTTCTCCTACCCCCCACTAGAATTGCCTTATGCTTGTCCCATGCATTCTTGAATTCTCCCACTGTTCCTGACTCCACAACCTCCTCAGGAAGTCTGTTCCATGCATCCACAACCCTCTCTATGAAAAAATACTTTCTAACATTACCTTTGAGCCGTCCCCTCTCTATCTTCAAATTGTGCCCCCTTGTTCTTGCACATCTCTTCTTCTGAAAGATACTACCCTCATGTACTTTGTTAATTCCCTTGAGATATCTGAAAGTTTCTATCATGTCCCCCCTCTCCCGCCTTTCCTCAAGGGTATCCATATTAAGCTGCTTTAGTCTCTCCTTATATGTCTTCTGGTGCAGACCTTGCACCATTTTGGTTGCCCTCCTCTGAACAGCCTCCACTCTGTCAATGTCTTTGCGGAGATGGGGTCTCCAGAATTGCACGCAGTACTCCAGATGGGGTCTCACTAACTGTCTGTACAGAGGGATAACAACTTCCCGTTTTCTACTGTTGATGCTTCTCCCTATGCATCTCAGTATCCCCCCAGCCCTCCTTTCTGCCTTCTCACATTGTTTGCCCAACTTTAGGTCATCTGATATAATTACTCCTAGGTCTCTTTCGATTTTTGTTGTTGTTATTAACTCACCCCCCATTGTGTACTCTTTTCCTGGATTTTTGTTTCCCAGATGCATTACCTTGTACTTCTTTGCACTGAATCTGAGCTGCCACATATTTGAGCATTCCTCTAACCTTGCCAAGTCCCTTTTCATTCTTTCCACCCCACCTTGTGTATCAACCCTGTTGCAGATCTTTGTGTTATCTGCAAAGAGAAATACCTTTCTTTCCAAGTGCTCTCCAATGTCACTTATAAAGATATTAAAGAGGACCGGTCCCAGTTCCAAACCCTGCAGTACCCCGCTAGTTACCCTCCTCTTCACTGTGGACTCTGTTTACTATTACCCTTTGCATCATGTTGTCCAGACAGTTTTTTATCCAGGCTACCACCTTGGGACTCACTCCAAGGCTGGCTAACTTGTATATTAATCTTTTGTGTGAGACTGTGTCAAATGCCTTGCTAAAATCTAGGTAAGTCATATCCACAGCCCCTCTCTGGTCTACTACTTTGGTCACCCAGTCAAAGAAATCTATTAGGTTCATCTGACATGACCTTCCTGCTGTGAAACCATGCTGCCTTGGGTCCTGTGCCCCACTGGCCTCTAGGTACTCAACAATTCTTTCCTTCAGAAGTGATTCCATCATTTTCCCTACCACTGAAGTATAACTAACCGGTCTGTAGTTTCCTGCCTCTGCTATGCTACCACTTTTGTGAAGTGGAATCACATTTGCCCTCCTCCAGTCCTCAGGTACTACTCCATCCTCCCATGATTTGTTAAAGAGAGTAGTCAGTGGTGTTACTAGTTCTACCCTTAGTTCTTATAGTATTCTTGGGTGAATCTCATCAGGACCCATTGCTTTGTCCACTCTCAGTTTCAAGAGTTCTTTCCAAACCCTTTCTTCTGTAAATGGTCTGGTATCGACCCCCCCATTCAGAGTTTCTCCCTTGTTTGGTTTAGGTACCTCCCCCTCCTCATCCGTTGTGAATACTGAGCAGAAATATTCATTCAGTATCCCTGCTTTTTCACTGTTACCCTCTGCCCGCATTCCCTTCCCTTTATTAAGTCTCTGTATCCCTCCCTTGGTCTTTCTTCACTCCCTAATGTACCTATAAAAGGTTTTATCCCCCTTCTTAACAAAGTTGGCTATCTTTTCCTCAGTTTGTGCTTTTGCTATTCTGACTGTCTTCCCTGCCTCCTTCTGCTTTAACTGATAAAGATCTCTGTCCTGCTCGTTCTGTTTTTCCTTATGTTTCCTGAATGCTATCCTTTTCTCCTTAACCATCCCTGCCACCTCTTTTGAGAACCATAGTGGTTTTTTCCTTCATTTTGTTTTATTGATTTGCTTCACACAAAGGCTTGTTGCCTCTGCGATGGCTGTTTTGATTATTCCCCATTGTTCCTCCAACCTTCCTTCTTGCCCATTTGCTAGTGCTTTTCTGAGGCACTCTCTCATTTCCCGAAGTCAGCCTTCCTAAAGTCCAATACTCTTGTTTTTGTATGGCTTGACTCTATTGCTGTGTTTATTGTGAACCACACTGTTTGGTGGTCACTTGTTCCCAGATGGCTACCCACTTCTGAATCTAAGATCCTTTCTCCTTCCCCATTTGAGAGTACCAGGTCCAAGACTGCTCCCTCCCGAGTGGGTTCCAACACTAGCTGTCTGAGGCATGCCCTCCTGTAGGGCATCAAGAATTACCCTGCACTTGGATGTGCCTGCAGCAAAGGTACTCCAGTTAACATCTGACATATTCAGATCCTCCGACAACAATATCTCCCCTTTTTCTGCCACTTTAAGGATGCCTTCTATCATTTCCTTGTCCATTTCCTCCCCCTGTGATGGGGGTCTGTACACAACCCCCATGCAGATTGTGGTGCCATTTTCTGTCTCCAGGGTGACCCATAGTGACTCATCAACTTCCTGTATACTCTTTAGTTCTGTTGCTTTAATCTCTTCTCTTACATAGACAGCTACTCCTCCTCCTCTTTTACCCACCCTGTCCCTCCTGTAGACTGTGTATCCAGGTATGTTGACATCCCACTCATGGTTCTCTGTGTACCATGTTTCAGTGACTGCCACAATATCCAGGCATCCCTCTTCCATCAAGGCCACTAGTTCAGGGAGCTTGTTGCACAGACTTCGGGCATTGGTACTCATCACCTTCCATTTATTTTTTTATGGCCTTACCCCTTTTAGCCCCATCCCTGTCCTTAACGCCTTTTTCTGCATTTACCCTGTCCTGCTCCCTACTAACTTTTCTACCTTGGTGTTTACCTCTCTAACTACTGAGTTTTGTTGGGGGGAGGCTGGGATTTCCCTGCTCCTTTTCGGTGCCTCCCCCCTTGGCTAGTTTAAATTCTTGCCAATGAAGCATTTAAACCTGTCACCTAGGATCCTGGTTCCACACCTGGACAGATGCAGACCATCACGCCAGTATAAGCCTGCATCCCTCCAGGTGGCTCCCCAGTCCCCAGTGAAGCCAAAACCCTGAGCTTCACACCAGTTTTTCAACCATTCATTGAATCCCAAGGTGTGGAATACCCTAGCATCATCCTTGCCATAGACAGGCAGCTCCTCTGGAAGGTTACATTACATGCCTCGCCCTTCTAGGCCTCCCCAACTCTCAAATTCCTCTTGCACTACTCTAATCCCATTCATAGCCAAGTCATTTGTCCCTAGGTGGACAATGACATCCAGCTCCCTCCCTCATGCAGCTGCACCCATGATCCTGAGGATTCACTTCCTGTCCCTCCGAGCCGTGGTGCCAGGCAGGCACCTTAACTCCCTATCCCCTTCCTCCCCCACTTCTAACCCTCTGTGAAAGTTTAAATTTAGAAAACAGCTGGAATGCCTGAGAGGACATCCCTGTGTGTCCTATGTGTCCTTTGTGATGTTATATGGATGTGTGTACATGGACTGGCCATGCATGTTTTATTGTTGTTCGGTTGGTGTTTCCCCTTTATTGTTTCCTCCCCCCAACCCCCGTGTCCTTTCCTGTCTGTAGCATTCCATGTCTGTAGTTCCCTGAATAAGGGAAATGAATTCATAATATGACTCATCAAAGTGTGATATTGAAAATATAATTTTATGAATACAGGCGATCAGGACACATGTGTGGTTCTTTATTTCCATTCCTCAAGAGTCCTTCTCTGAATATTTCGAGGGTGTATAGTGCGAATATGTATCCTCGGGAATGTTCCCCCCCCAATTGTTGTATCACCATCCCGTTATATTCACCGTTAAAATGAGAACGTACAAAAACCCCAATCTTCTTCGTTGTCACCGCTAGAAGTAAGCTGCACACACATTGCTAGGGCTTAGTATTCTGCACGCACTCGGTATTCTGTAGTTTAACCTTGCTCTTGCTTAGAAACGTGCTCCTCCATCTATTCCATTGTAGTGACTGTTTTTAACCCTCGAATGTACGCACTATCGCAGAGGTATAAACGGACGAAACGGGAAAGTGCCTTTCAAAGTGACAGAATGTGTTTAGCTCTAGTAACACTTTTAAAACAGACTTCAAGAAAAACAGAGCGCAAACCCTGTGTAAAGAGCTAATCGGTAGAGTAATTCTGGATGGGCGTCTTCCTGTATACACACTAAACCACACAGACGCTCAACCAGACGTTTACTGCTGTTTAAAGCCAGATAGAAGCTGAAAATAAAATGCTCTAAGCTCTCCAGGCAGCAACAGTAATGCTTTCAGCATAAATATAAACTTAAATGAATAATTGTTTAAATATAATTTGTACCTGAATAACTTGTTCCTTAGGTTCCCTCAGCCTCCTGAGAGCCCTCCCTCTCCCTCAGTCATTCCCTAAGAGCCGGCCGGCCTCTGTTTCATTATTTTTATTTCCCTCTAACAGAGAGGAGGGGCCCAAAGGAGATTTGGCTGACAAAAATTTCAGTAACACATGGTTAAACCAAGGATTGTTTATTTCATAAGTATTCTGGTAATAGTTAAAGAATGAGGATGTTTATAAACAAAGAAATACAAGTTTATTTAATTCAAAATACACATTTGATGTTTTGTTAATTGATTGACATATGAATGGGCCAATGAGAAGGGTTTAAGCCCTATATATATGGTCAGAAAAGGGTTCCAAATCAGATTCGATATGGATGTTGAAGGCTCAACACCTCAGCCTAGAGCCTACTAGTGCTGATGAGACCAAGGTGCTTGGAACCTACCTGGAATATGTTCTACTTTATTTTTTTTAAGTCGTGTACAGTCCGTTAATTCCTTTATGTTACTGCAATAAATCTTCTGCTTGGAATTATATTGTGCCTGTGTCCATCTGTATCCCACCACCCTCCGACACCCCCTAATGATTGAGTCCCCCACCAGGAGTTGTTTACTTCCCCTGTGAGGTCTCAAGCCACCCTCCTGTGGGTCTCCTTTGTGGAGGTTCCCAGCATCCTCCTTGGTCCCCACTGCAGGTGCCTCCATAGAGGAACCACTCTTTGCCAGAACAGCATATGAATTGTGGAGAGGTACAACTGGAGGGATACACCTCTGTTCCACCACCCTCCCTCTCTGAGCCCACCTTGGTCCAACCCGCTCCTCTTTCTTGGCAACCTCTGAAATGCTTGGTGGCCCTGGTGGTTCCTGGGTTGGGAAGAGGTTTCCACGAGTCCTAGCTAAGGCAGCCTGGAGATGGGCAACCTCCTCCCTCAGACCAGAGAGGTGCCTGCAAACAGGGCAACATCACAGCCTCCAGAATGTCTCCCAGAACACTGCTGCCCCACAGCCATTGCACTGCACCAATCCCATCTTGACTTATTTCGTGTTCCCTCTCGTGTTGCTTTGTATGCTTACTGTCTCCTCCCTCTATGTATTTTTACACTTACTTTCCTACTACCTATGTGCCCTTACAACTCTCGTCCTTCCTGTTCTGGGGACAGGAACTTCCTGTAGTCTTCAGTAATCTCCTTCTTCCATGCTTGGATTCAGACCTCCAGCAGCCGGGGAGGGATAAAGAGTTATTTTTTTTTTTAGGTTCCTTCAAGGTTGCTGAAACTAATGTGTCTCAGTGATCCTTCCCTTCCTACTGCCAAACAGAAAGTTCCTGTTGTCAGTCAAATTCAGTGGCTATAAAACTAGAACTGGCTTTGGGTGGGAGGGTGAAGGGGTGGGAAGGAGGGCAGTTAGAAAAAAAGCTGTAAAGTTCTAGACTGCTGTTATTTGCTGTGAAAGCAAAGCTCTCTGTCAAAAACAGCAGGAAGCTGTAACTGGAGACAGCAGCTTTTGTACTGCTAAGCCACACCCCCAATTAGATTCACCCTCTGCTCTGACTATGTAAATTAAGCTGATACAGCTCCCTTCCTCAGAGAAACACACAGTGACTTTCTTCTTTTTTTTTTACTTAAATGAGACCCCCTTCTTCTAATAGAGTATCTGTTTTCTTAATCCAAACAGGTACTAACTCCTGCTGAGATAGAATTGAAAGGAACCATGCCTGTGTTGAGTGATTCTGTGAACAGTGTGGCCAGAGGTGCTGCTAGTTCCTTCTACAGCTCCTGTAATATCCTCTGGTGTATATCATCTGGCCCCTTGGCTTTATCCTCCTTCAGCTTTGTGAGTTCTTCCTGAACTTTCTCCAGTGTGAATGGACTGATGTGCACTTCTCCCCCCCCCCCGATTGCCTCTGTTCTCCAACTGTGGTCCTTCACCTTCTCCCTCCTCACTGAATACAGAACAGAAGTATTTGTTCAGTATTTCTGCCTTGTCTAGATCCCCCTCCTTACATGCTCCCTCCTCCCCTTTGAGCCTCACAATTTCCCCCCAGTTTTTCTTCTCTCGCTGATGTGTTCCCTTTTTTCACAGTCTGTGCTAAACCTTCCTCTGTCTGTGCCTTGACTTTCCTAACAGTCTTCCCTGCCTCTCTGAGACATTCAAGGTACACCTCCCTGTCCTCCTCCCTTTGGGTCCTCTTATACTTCCGGAAATTTGCTCTTTTAGCCCTTACTTTGTCTCCCATCTCTTTAGAGAACCATAGTAATTTCTTTCTTCTTTTCCCTTTAGCCACTATCCTAATGCATTGGTTAGTTACCTCCAGAATGGCTCCTTTTAGTCTCCCCACTGTTCCTCCACCCTCTCCATTACCTCTTCCTTCTCCAGGGCTGCCCTTAAACATCTACCCATTTAATTGAAATCCACCCTCCTGAAATCTTATACTTTTGCCCTCGTGTGGCGTAATTGAGTCCCTGTCTCCATGTCAAACCACATCATGTGGTGGTCACTGGATCCCAGCTGCCCATCCACCTGGATTCTTTCGACTGTTTCCATTGGTCTATACCAGGTCTAGAATTGATTTGTCCCTGGCTGGCTTATGTACCAGCTGTCTGAGTCCAGCTCCCTGCAGGGATTCCAGGATGGTTTTGGTTCTGGCTGAAGCAGCTGCCTGGGTGGTCCAATCCACGTCCGGCATATTGAAATCTCCCATCAACAGGATTTCACCTTTAGCTGCCATGTCATGAATTTCCTCCACTAGTACCATGTCCACTTCCTCCCTCTGTGCCGGAGGTCTGTATATCACTCCTGTATGTATTGTTGTGCCATTTCCTGGTTCAAGGATGACCCACATTGCCTCAGACTCTCCCTGCCTTCCCTGTACTTCTGTAGCCTATATGCCTTCTCTGACATAAAGGGCCACCCCCTCCCTTTTTATCCTCCCTGTTCCTTCTGAACAGTGTATAGCCTGGTACATTGACATCCCAGTTGTGATTAGTAGAATACCATGTCTCTGTTATTGCTGCTATGTCAAGGTCTGCATCCGTCATCAAGGCTTCCAGGTCTGGAACCTTATTTCCCAGACTGCGGGCATTTGTGAACATGATCTTCAATGTTTTACTCCCTGCCCTCCTTCTGTTCCTGTTTTCTCTACTTTGCCTCTTCCCCCACCCCAGTGTTCATGCTCATGTGCTCTTGCTCCCCCTTATCCCCCTTTATAAAAGTTTCCCCTGCCTGCCCCTCACTACTCGCTTCCATTGTTCCTGTTCTCAAATTGTACTTTTGTATGTTCTCTTGGGGAGCTGTTCCTAAGCCACATGCCTCTCCTGGCTCTCCCCCCTTGGCCAGTTTAAATGCTCTCTGCTGAAGCATTCCAACTTCTCACTAAGGACGGAGGTCCCCTTTCCAGACAGATGCAGGCCATCCTCCTGATACAAG
This sequence comes from Neoceratodus forsteri, assembly GCA_016271365.2. Classification (NCBI taxonomy): domain Eukaryota; kingdom Metazoa; phylum Chordata; order Ceratodontiformes; family Ceratodontidae; genus Neoceratodus; species Neoceratodus forsteri. The sequence goes on from CM057456.1 coordinate 965,654,634, forward strand.
CTTGCATCTGCCCAGGTTGGGCCCCAGTCCGCTATGAAGCCAGATCATTCTGTTTCACATCAATCCTTCAACCAGGAGTTGAAGGTTCTGATGCAGAGTGCCCTAGCCTTCCTCATGTCTTGGACAGGTAGCACCCCTGAAAATGAGGCAGAATGTGCTACCTGTTTCAGGTCCCCTCCCAGCTTACTGAAATCCTCCTGGACTCTGGCTAACTCTACACTTCTCCTTGCTATGTCATTGGTCCCTAGGTGGACAATGACATCCAGCTTCTCCCTCCTGGCTATCACCCTGGTGATCCTATGGATTTTCTTCCCATCCCTCAATGCAGCACTTCCTGGGAGGCACTTGACTCCCCCCTGCTAGGTGCCCCTAATTTCACACCACGTACAATAGAGTCCCCCACTAGGAGAAGCTTCCCCCTCCTCCAGGGTCCCTTGCCCCCTTCTCTGGGACTCCAGCTTGGAGGTCCTGACCATCTTCCCTGGTCCCAGTTGTGGGGACCTATGTGGGGCATTCCTGTTCTTCCAAAACAGTGTAGGAACTATTAAGCTGGACTGGTTGGGGGATGTGCCTCTGACCCCTTCCCACTCTCCCTGAGCCTACTGTGGTCCAGTCACCCTTCTTCCTGGGTTACCTTTGAGGTTGATGCTGTGGACCCAGTGGTCTCTGGGTGGGAGTGGATGCCGCATGTAACCTGTCCACCTCTGCAAGGAGACAGGCAACCTCCTCCCTCAGCCCAGAGAGGTGCCTGCAGATAGGGCAGCATCACAGCCTCCAGAATGTCTCCCTGAAGACTGCTGCTCCACAGCTACTGCATTGCACCACTCCTGTCATATCTGATGTGACCTGGCCTGCAATATAATCTAGGTACACCCTCTAGATAAACCCCTATGCTCCTCCCTTTCCTTGGTGTGGAACTTCCTGTTTGGTGTAGGAAGGTGTAACACTATAGGCTATACTCTATGAAAGGAGGACTAGCCTAGGGGTGGGTGGGTGGGATTACCTTCTGGCTGAGTCCAGAAACAATCTGCCAAGGACCCCTTTACCCTATGTTCACAGAGGACAAGCCCCAATGAAAAAAAAAACAGATCCCCAAAGTCCATTGAAATATGAGACCTACACTTACGGTAACAGACTCAACCAAGTACAAACAGTTCCAAGCTTACCAGCAACTAAATCCTTCACTCCTGCCCCTCCACAAACTTAGCAGCAACAGAAAGGTAAATCTACCTGAGCCAAACTAAGTCTGCTGCAGCCCTACTGCTGTGTGAGAGAACCCACTGGTATTTAAACCACAGTTAGCTGTAAATTGATCCTAGCTGAAGGGACAGAACAGCCAGATGGAGATGTTCCAGTCTGGCTTCAGATGCCAGCACAGCATTGAGAATGCCCTAGTCAGAGTCTTGAATTACCTCCTCTTTGTGAGAAATAAATGGAAGCAATCCATCGTTCTCCTCCATCTCACCTCAGTATCTGACATGGGGGACCACTGAGTGTTGCTCAATTGCCTAATGGAGAGCTCCTCAGGACAGTTCTCTCCTGGTTTGAGTCCTTCTGAACTGAAAGAGTACAGGCAGGTTATGATGCAAAATGTGCCACGTAAGCAAGCTGCTGTTTTGCATGCAGTGCCTCAAGGCACAGCCCTCTTCCCAATTTTGTTCTCTCTGTATGTACTGCCCTTGATAGAGATCATGAGGCAGCACACTGGACTTTCATTTCTATGTAGATATTCACCAACTGTACCTGTCTTTCACCCCAGTATGACAGACACAGTACCTGTGTCAAATGGGTGTTTCTTCTTTGGTAAAAGATTAGATGGCAACAAACTGGTTAAGTCTCAACCCATAAAAAATGAAAGCGTTATCCATCAAACAGGTCCTCACTCAGTGACAATGGCCAGAGGTGGTTTTCTGCTGAGAGTCATAGATATGGCTAGGAACCTCAGAGTTATACTGGACTGCATGGTCCCTGCAGATTCTGGTAGCATTAGGAGTCAGGTGATGTTTTTATTATATGTAGAATGCAGCCAAGTGGCAGCTCCAGGGACCAAGTGGAGGGTGATATGCCTAAATACCAGGAGCCTGGGAAATAAAATCAGCAAGTTACAGCTGACGGTGGCAGAAGCCTGCTTCAACACTGTGGCTGTAACAGAGACATTAGTATTAGGTAATAACAACTGTGATCTAGCTATTCCAAGTTATTTCTGGTTCAGGAAGGATAGAGGTAAGGGCAAAGGGAGAGGTGGCCTTGCACTTACAAAGGAGGCATAGAGGCCACAGAAGATTACACAATTAATGGAGGAGCTGGTGGAGTTGATTTGAGTACTATGAAAAACAGTGGATAAAAAAATTAGTAGACTGATAGTGGCCACTAGGTCAGAAAGAGGGGGAATAGAGAGTTGGGAATAGAGATCAGCAGGGGGCTACAAATGTGGAGGCTGTGGTTGTGGGTGACCTGACTATGTTGGACGTGGATTGAGCAGCCTCAGTTGCCAAGAACGGTTGAAGTCACTCACTGCTGGACATAATGCAGGACTTCTTCATACACTAGGTCTGAGAGCCAACCAGACAGAAAGCCATCCTTGATCTGGTACTAACCATCTCAGAAGCGGTGGGAGGGGTTCAAGTTAAGGGGTCACTGGGTTTTAGTGAACACAACACAGTGTGGTTTAAGTAAGCTATGGGAAGTTGTGGATCAACTTCCAAAGTTGTGATCCTGGAACTTAGGAGGACAGACTTTGGTAAGATGAGGGGCTTGATAAGGGACAAGTTTGGGGGAGGATGACAGGTGTCAAGGATCAATGGTGTAAAACAAAAAGGGCTGTAATAGCAGTGATTTATGCATGAGGAACATTACCAAGAGGAATAAACACAGGAAGCCAATCTGGTTCTCCAAGGGGTGGGAGAAGCAGTGAGGGCCAAGAGATGGGCCATCAAGAGTTACAAAGAAAAGTGGGGAGAGAAGGAGGAGAGCAATAATTATCAAAGAAAGTTAAAAGATGCAAAGGGAACTGCACATAGTAGAAGGAGTGAAGCAGGAGAGAGAGTTTTTCAGGTATGTGAGGGAAAAAAGAAAGGGGAAATTGTTAGGTTATCTGAGGAGGATGCTTAGTGGAAGACAATAGGCAGAAGGCAAAGATATTGAACAACTTCTTATGCTCGTATTCATGGTGGAGGATGAGTGACCCTTACCAGAAAGTGGTGTAAAGGCTTCCATGAGAGGGGTGAAAGGAATAGGGAGATAGAAATCATGCATAAGAAAAGGGCTAGCAGCTCTCAGGGTGAACAAGGCAAAGGGACCTGATGGTTACACTCAAGGGTGCTCAAGGAATTGAGACAAGAGCTGGCAGTGCTCCTGGAAGATATGTTTAGATATGTTCCCTGGAAACAGGAGAAGTACTAAGGGACTGAAGGTCTGTGGATGTAGTTTCATTACACGGGGGGCAGTGATGACGCAGGTAACTACAGGACAGCCAAGCTTACTTTCATTGCTGGTAAGCTGATGGAGACCATGGTCAAAGAGAAAATTGTTTAATTCCTAAAGGCTAACAGATTTCACAACTATAAGCAACATTGGTTCATGGTGGAAGATCATGCCAAGCCAACCTGCAACTATTCCTTGACTTGGTCATAAGGGCAGTGGATGGGGGCAAGCAGTAGGTGCACTTTATTTTGACATAAATAAGGCTTTCAATTTGCTACCACACAGGAGGTTTCCAAGGATACAAGGATCTGGAAGTGAGGGAGAATCTTGTTAGGTGGACTGGAAAATGGTTAGGGGAAAGAAGCATAGGGTGGCAATAAATGGGATTAAGTCAGGGGATGGGGATGTCACAAGCAGGATGCCACAGAGGTCAGTTCAGGGACCTGTCCTGTTCCATATATTCATTAGCAGCATAGGGGATGGTATTGAGGGCAGGATGTGTCTCTTTGCAGACAACATAAAACTCTGCAGCAGGGTAGACAGTGAGGAGAGGGTGAGGAAATTAAAGAAGGACTTGGAGAAACTGGAGAGGTGATCCAATATTTGCAGCTGAGATTCAATGCCAAAAAGGGTACAGTTGTTTTTTCTGCCTGTTTTCAAGGGTGACTCAGGAGCACTGGGAAGGATAAGTGACTTGTTCAGATTCACACAGTATGCAAGTGGAGGTTGTGGGAATCAGTCCCAAGTCTGCTGATGTACCAGCCTCATTCACAGCTTGTTACTCTAACCCCTAGGCTATACTGCCAGACCCCCAAAATGTTTCACTCTATGGATCGAATTCAGGCCCCCTGTAGCTCTACTGCTGCACTACACATCCTATGATAAGGTGATGCACGTTGGAAGAAAGAACCCATACAGAAAATACTGGTGGGGGGAGGTCAGTTAGCCACAATGACACAGGAAGGGACCTGAGGGTTATGTTCAATAACATTATCAAATCCTCAGGCCACTGCAACAAAGCATATAACAAGGCAACAAGAATGGTGGAATACACAGGGAAAGGATTTGTTAGTAGAAGAAGGGAAGTGATATTGCCACTGTACAGGTCCCTGGTGAGGCCCCACCTGGAGCACTGTGCACAGTTCTTGAGCCCGCACCTAAGGAAGGACAGGGATAGGCTGGAGGCTACAGCGTAAGGTCACCAAGATGATCCAGAGCCAACAGGGCAGATCACATGAATAATGGACAGCAAACTTAAACATGTACACACTGGAGGCCAAAAAAGGGAGGGGTGAAATCATAGAAGCATGCAAGTTCCTGAGGGGATTAACAAAGTAAACACTGAGGACCTGTACACCGGTAATGAAAGCACAGTGATGAGAGGGTATGAATGGAGACTTGTCGGTGGGAGATTTAAGAGTGATGTAAGGAAGTTCTTTATCATCAAGAGGATGGTGGAACCATGAAATGGATTGCCCGGAGAAGGGTTGAGGCCAGGGTCTATTAATGAGTTTAGGATTGGGTTGGATAGACACAGGGAGCTAGTAGCACCAAAAGGAGGAGTAAGGAGGGTGGGAGTAGAAAGTGGAGGGGGGTCAACTGTGAGAAGGGAGGAGTAGACCTCAAGGTAAAAACCCTCTACTACAATAGGCAATGGGGGATAAGGTAGCAAAACTGAGCAGAGTAAATGGACTTTGGGTCTTTTTCTGCTGTCATTTTCTATGTTTCTAGAATATCACAAGGTTAAAGCCCTATCTGGTGGAGCAGGACTTAGTGATGCTGGTTCATGCAGTCATAACTACCTGCCTGGATTACTGTAATGCTCTTTATCTGGTCCTGCCTGGAAGTTTTTTGAAACTTCAAGATTATTCAAGCAAGTAAAATTCATATATATTGGATGCAACAGGCACCTAACCATATGTACATAATCAGACAACATCTTATGCCAGTTGATGTTGCCACATACTAACCAATAACAAAACTGATATCAAATCAAGTCCATTTATTGCAACATTATAAAAAGTGGTGGTATGTAAAGTCTTTAAGTTCTTTGGAAAAGACCAGTCTGTATAAACAGGGTCTGAAGAAATAATGTCCACGTAACCTCTCAGATTTGTAGAGAGAGAAGAGTCTGTGTGCTTGGAACAATAAGGGCAGGTTAATGTTAAGGCAGTCTGGTCCCATGGACCCAACTAGATGTTATTTCCCAGACCCTTATGTACAGAGAGAAATATAAAAAGAGTTTAACCCCTAATGGGGTATATCAGGCCGCCAATGTTCACAGTGTCACTATGCCCCTGGATTGCTCTTTTGTCTACCTTGTTCACTCAGAGTTAGAATGACTGTCTTCTGATTGCTTCCCTCCTCCTGATAGACCAGAACAGTATCAGTGCCAGGGGATCCAGACCTCCTCAAATTTCTGCCTGGTTAGGCAAAGATCACCCATTACGCATTCCATCTTTTGTATTTCCCCAACTTTGTCTTCCCAGGTGGTAAGCATGGGGGCATCTGGGGTGAGCCACCTAATGGGGATACATTTCCCTGCTGCCAGCTGAAGTATTTGCCCTGACTGTTCTATATGTTTTGCCCCTTGTAACAGACATGGGAATCCTAGCACCAAGTTATAAAAAGTGTCTGGGATCTGTACCACTGTATCTTCAGTTGAAACTTATTGATCTCTTACCAATATACCCTTAAAACTGGACAGGCCCACAAAATGTACTGGCGTGCCCCCTTCCCTCACTATCTCCAATACTCCTCAGTGACTGTGGTCCTGTAGTGTTTTGTAATGCTTGGTGGCTTGAAAAACCTAATTAACTGCTTTCATTTGTATTCCCTCCAGGTAGGAGAGTCTGTCACATTCCACTCCCTTTCTAATCTGCATAGTCATTGTTTGTCTGTGATACTGCATCCACTTTTCCTCTCCCAGGACTCTCTAACTTTCAGCAGCGGTGGTTCTCCCCATTTCCTAGTAACTTACAGAACTGTCACACAGCATACCTTTACCTTTAGTGTGAGTGCCCAGTAAAACAAATTCTCCAGCTCCATTTGTGATCTAGTCAGCTGCTTTCAGACATCTAAGGGGGAAAGAAAGTGACTGAGTGGGAGGCATCTATAATGTAGGAATCCCTTTGCCCAAAATGAAAGGACACCTGTAAAGTCCCAAATGGGATGCATCCGGGGGTTGGTGAAACATTGGGCACATCTACTTAGACCTTTCTCCCAATCTCCCAATATGCAAATACGAGATCCAGGTTAGGGCTGTAAATTCATCATGGTGTCTGATAGAGTTAGGGGCCCTAAATCATTCAGGATGTCTGTCAACCTACACAATTTTACCAGGACCCACAGAGCATGCAATATGCAGGGATTCGTGATGGAGCACCAGGTGATCTGGGTGAGGACTATTGTCAGGAGAGTTCAGATGGAATATTCTAGGGGTATATCTGTTTCAATCTGATACATTCCTGAAACAGATTTTTACTGAGCCCAAGCATATCGATATGTCACCTATGCTGCCAAGTAGTAACTGTGGAAACAGGGTAAACCTAGTTCCATTTTGTCTTTAGGGAGCTGCAGGACCTTTCAGCTATATGGGGTTGTTTCCTTGCCCAGATAAACTTCCTAATATCTTTAAAGAAACTGTTCCAAAAAGTGACTGGGATGGTGATTGGTGAAGTTTGAAAGAAAATAATAAAATTCGGAAGAGAAAATTCATTTTAATTACATGAATGTAACCACAAGTGTCAAGTGGATTACTCCCATCTCGCCAAGTCCATTTTCAATCAGTCATGTTATTTTTGATAATTGTGATGGAAGAGGCAGTGGAAGCAAACCACACAAGGATGAGGGTCCTGGACTTCAGGAGGACAGATTTGAAAAAATGGATGAATGCCTCAGAGATGACCTAGTAGGGGGAAATAGCTAGGGAGCATGGAAGAACAGTGGGCCAGATTAAGGAAAGGCACAGTAGAGGCAGAAAACCTCTGCGCAAAAGAAGTGGGCAAAAACAAAAGGAAAAAGAGAACACTGTGGTTCTCAAGGAAAATGTCTGAAAAGATAAAGGCTAAAGGGTAGCATTCAGAAGGAACAAAGAGATGCAGATGGAAAAGGATCGGGAAGTGTAGTAAGAAAGGCAGAGGGAAGCAGGGAAAGTGGTGAGGAGTGCAAAGGTGCAAACAGAGGAAAGGATAGCCAAAGGGGTAATTAAAGGGGACAAGACCTTTGTAGGTACATAAGGAAGAAGAAATGGACAACAGAAGGGACTGTCAGATTAAAAAGTGCAGAGGGGTGCTGTGCAGAGTAGGATCAGGAAAGAGCATATATCCTGAACAAATATTTCTGTTCAGTCTTCACAATGGAAGGGGAAATGGATGGACCACATAAAAATAGAAGGAGCACAGGGGGGAGGGAGGAAGATACAAGTCCATTTACAGAAGAGAGAGTATTGAAAGGACTCACAAATCTGAAAGTAGACAAAGCTATGGGGTCAGTCGGGGACTCAGGGAAATGTATCAGGGTGGGGCGGTGGACATGGCCTACTTAGACTTCAGCAAGGCCTTTGACACCATACCACATAGAAGACTCATTATGAAACTGTGCAGTTTGGGGGTGGGTCTTAAGGTGGTAAATCGGGTATGAAATTGGTTAATGGATAAGCAGCAGATGGTGGTGGCAAATGGAATTGGGTCTGGGAAGGAGGGTGACCGGCAGGGTACCTCAGAGCTCAGTACTGGGTCCAATCCTCTTTAATGTCTTTATAAGTGACATTGCAGATGAGCTGGAGGGGAAGGTATGCCTTTTTGTAGATGACACTAAAATCTGCAAGAGCGTGGACACCCCAGAGGGAGTAGAGAGAATGGGTAGAGACCTAGGAAAACTGAAGAAGTAAAGTTATGGCAGCTGGGTTTCAATGTGAAAAAGTGCAAATCCATGCACCTAGGGCACAGAAACCCAGAGGCAAAGTATAATATGATGGGAGAGGTACTGAAGGTCACCAAACAGGAAAGAGACCTGAGAGTAATCATATCTGATAAGCTTAAGGTGGCAAGGCAAAGCAACAAGGAACTAGGCAGGGCCAGTGAGATACTGGGGTGTAAGGGGAGGGGTATCACCAGCAAAAGAAGGGAGGTGGTGTTGCCACTGTACAGATCATTAGTGAGACCCTATCTGGAGTACTGCATCCAGATCTGGAGACCACATCTCAAGAAGGACATAGACAGGGTAAAGGCTGTCCAGAGAAGAGCAACTAAAATGGTGCAGGGGTGTCATCAGAAGCCCTATGAGGAAAGGCTGAGAGATTTCAATATGTGCACCCTGGGAGAGAGGAGGGAGAGGTGGGATATGACAGAGACCTATAAATACCTTACAGGGTTTAACATGGTACAGGAGGGGAGTATTTTTCAGTGGTGAAGGTGTACAAGAACAAGGGGGCATGTAATGAAGCTAGAAGGGGGGAAATTTAGGAGGGATGTGAGGAAGTACTGGTGGATGCCTGGAATGGCCTTTCAGTGGAGGTGGTGGGGGCTAAAACAGTGGTGGGCTTCAAGCATGCATGGAATAGGCACAAGGGAATTTTAGTTTGGAAACGGGGGGGGGGGGGTTGCCAGAGATCAAGTAGGGTCTGTGGTGAAAGTATAGACATGGAAAAAAGGGGCAGACTAGGTGGGCCAAGTGGTCCTTATCAGCCAACATATTTTATGCTTCTGTTGCTGTGAGGCGAGAAGTGTCCACTGAAACCTGAACCCCCAGATAACCTAAATGTATTGTGCTTTGCCCAGGTAAATGGGAATGGAAAGGGAAAGGGGAAATTGTTTAACCAGGAAAGGCACACTAAGCCAGAGCCTGTTTCCAGGTGTGACTTGGGAGCACAAGGAAATTAAGTGACTTGCTCAGGGTCACACAGTATGCAAATGGGGGCTGATAGGATTCAAACCCAGGTCTCCAGGTTTGCAGCTCAGTGCCTTTAACCACCACGCTATACCGCTCAGTAACTACCACGCTATACTGCCCAGTGCTTTCGCGCTAGCCACTAGGGGGTTGTCCACTTAAAATCATTACCTCAGACTTTCTCTGGTTAACTATGTACCCTGCCATGTCCCCAGACTGCTGTAATATATGCAGCAGGTGTAGCACAGAGGACGCCGGATAACTCAGAAGGAACAGGGAGTCATCTGCATAAAGTGTTACCTTCTATTCCATCCCCTCCCCACCATTATGCCCCTAATGTTAAGATTTGTCCTGATGTCAATGGCTAAAGGTTCTAGACTGATAGTGAACAGGAGCAGGGACAGCAGGCATCCCTGTCTGGTCTGCTGTCCCAAAGGGAATTCTTCCAAGAGGTGACTATTCACTTTAACTACTGCTTCAAGGCCCTTCAACAGATTTGATATCGTAGTTACAAATCAATCCCTAAATTTAAACTTTTCCAAAGCATGGGTTAGAAAGTCCCAGTTGACCTTATCAAAGGCCTTGGATAGAAGGAATTCACTTAGGAAGTGCTCACTTGCTCATTTGTTATTGGAGAAACTAACAGTAGATTGTGTCCCTAAGTTCATCCACCCTCTACTAAGAGGTGATAATAAAATAGTGATGCACCTTGATAAATGTAAAATAACTAGCTGATCCCCCCCCCACTTGACAACGTGTATCTCAAGCAGGTCTGCCTAGGCAGAGTGAGCTAGGTAGAGGCGGGGCTTCACCCAATGATTGATGCCTTGCCTTAGCACACGGCCAAACCTGGTCCATGAGGTTCAGGTGTAGTTATTTACTGTTTGGGACTATAGTCTGTATAACAGTAATCACAATTCAGCAGTTGTATCAGAGTCCAGATACATGCAGGGTTCTCTTAATTATTGTATCCTATCTAGCCTGGACTAAAAACATTTATTTATTTATTAATTTATATTTATTTTATTTATGCATTTGATAATCAGATAAGTACACTGGTCCCAGGGACCATTTTCAGGTACAACTTGGCCATCTAGATGGCACGTGTAGCACAATGTAGGAAAATAAAAGATACAGGAACAAATTCTATATACAGGTACAGGAAATGATCAAAAGTAACACATTATGGTGATTCAAGATTAGACAATGTAAAAATACATTTCACACATGAGCAGGCTGAAGCATGTAATAGAAAAAGAATGGCATACAATTAGCAAGGCAGTCAGAATACTGAGATACAACAGGGGGACCATAAAAGGAGCTTGGGTGGCAGAGATCACGAGTTACAGTTGCATGACACGTTTGATAGTAGGGCGTTTTTGTAGTATACCTTGAAAATATGGGGTGACTCTGAGGAGTGAAGCACATTTTGGAGTATGCTCCAGAGCTAAGTGGCACCTAAAGAGGTGTTTCATGATTATGAGGGTTCCTTATTGGAAAAATGTTATGCAAACTACAATCATCACAGTAATTTGTGATCACCATTACAACAGGCAACTACGAAATGGGGGTCTGACTCATCGCACCCTTTGGTGGTGACATCATCAACATTAGAACATGGTGACCTCTGACATAGCAGCTTTCAGAACACAGATATAATTATTGGTGCCTAACACTGCTGTTCCTAATGGGCCACAAAGATAATGACAGGTAAATGTATTTACTCTATAAAGTGGAGATAGTGGCAAAATGGTAACGTCATGGCATCTGACACCCATGATGTCACCGCACCATGCACATGCAATCACATGCATGTAGGTCACAAGTAGATAATATGAAGGACAGAGTGGTATTAAAAAATGAGCTCCTGCCATTTAGCATGCAGGTCGCTGGTTTCAAAGACCCCTGAAAGTGAGTGAGTGCATCAATCTTTTCTAACTAAACTAATAAGAGAACAGGCATTGATGAGGATGTAACCAGCCCTTACAAAACAATCCTCTTGCACTTTTTCTATAGCAGGAGACTAACCTAGGGAGTTGGTACTGATAAGGGAAGGCAAACAAGTTAATAATATTTTCAAGACAGGCAAACAATATTCTTAATACTGTCTCCTGTTTACACAATGAAACAAAGAAGTTTGAGCTGAAAAGTCTGAAATGTACCATACAGAATAGGGGTTTAAAGTGAACATACCACTGATTAGAACCTAGTAGGAATAATAAAATGTTTTTCTTACAGAACTTGATGAAAAGCCAAACGAATACCTGAATATATTGACAGATTCACAAAGGTAAAAGTTTTACGGGTTCAATTTTCAGGTTGTTTTTATGGGGACAGTGAAACATGATAATACATACATAGGCATACGTTTGTTTAGTGCTTTAAGAAAAGGTATTGAGGAGAGATTATTAAATGAAATACTGTAACCTTTTTTTTACAAGATGAATAGAGACAAACAGTACTCTTTCTGAGATTACTTCAGATAAATTTTCATTGTTTGTCAGCTTAATGCACTATTATATATAATTACAATTTTGTATTATATGGGTGCCATTTTTTCTAACAGGGAATCAATGACATCAAAACCTCATAATACCATCACTCGATATCAGAAAGTCATAATACTATTGTTCTGACAGCAGATCAATGGTATTATGAGATGGAATGTTCCAGTGTTCCAACTATTGCAAAAAATAACAGACAGGAAATCAGCAGTAACTAGGCTTGTAATTTCAGCCTGGGATTTTGGTGACATCATAAAACACTTGAGCCTTGCTCTCATGGTTTATGATGTCAGCAGAATCGCTCAGTGGAATTACAGCCATGTTACTGATGATTTCCAGTCTATTACTCTACTTATAATTTAGTTCCACTGCTCTAGTAACTGCAGGCCCTGAGGGAGAGGAGATGTCCTCAAAATGTTGGCCAATCAAGCAACTGTACAACACTGTGAGCGTAAAGTGTAATAATAAATGAGTATATTAAACAAACTCTGGTCAAAGCTGATATGCCTGTAGAGAGTTTTTAGGAGTGGCAAGAGAGTTGAAAAGAATATGTGGTGCTCTTGCCGTACTGGAGTCAGCCGTAACTAGTACTGCATCGATGATAGTAATGTGTATGCATGATACTCACACATGCAGTTTGCCCAGGAGTCAGCCATGTGCAACATGGCATCACTAACATGACTATGTATGCACAATACTCGTGCATGCGCAGTTTAAGTCAGTGCTGCCATGTTGTCCATGGCAGTCATCACTTCCACAGTTGCAGAAAGGAGAAGTAGTGCTCCAGGAAGAGGGTGTGTTTATGCGGCCCGCGGAGGGGAAGGGCTGTATAAACAGAATCATTGGAATATATGCCAGAGCACTGTGGCAGCACATCACACAGTGGTCTGGTCATGTGATTCCAAAGTGCTCTTATACAAATCTGATGATGGCATAACATCTGTGGAGCTTGGCCCATGCAGCTGTAAAAATCAGACTCAGGAAGAGACTATTAATAAACTAGAAGTCTGGCCTGGGACTTGTTTGTAATCACAGTCACTTTCTCATTCTTTTCTAGCAGTAATTTCAGGTAAATGTGCCTTAACCATATTGATCTCAGTGCTGCTAGACTACTTCTGTTTTTTCCCTGATTGTATTAGATGTGGGTAATAGCAGTCTTGAAGTGGTAGCTGCCAGTGGTGGCACTGTCTGAATAAAAGTGGTACCCATGCTTGTATGCACATTTTAGAAATGACCCCTTTCCTTGTTTTTGCTATAAAAAATCTGACCTCTTTAATACAAAAACAAGGAGTCAGTTATGGCCCCCACCCCCACCCTTTTCACTTCAAGTGAGGAACGTGATTATGGGTTTGCATCAGATGTTCAGTGGCAGCCATAGACGCATAATATTGTTGAACAGTAATCAACTGTATGTAAAAGTTTGTTTTTTTTTTTGAATGTGTGCTTTCTTGACATTGTCAGTACCACTCCACCCATTTTGTATTCTGCCCCTGGATTTCTGTGTCCCAAGTGCATTATTTTACACTTTTGTGTTGGAACCTAACTGCCATACCCCTGACCACTGTTCAAGTCTTCTAAGATCTCTGCTCATACTTTTCCGTCCTGCTGCCAATCTTGGTATCATCATGCAGAGTCAAACCTTCCCTTCCTGCTACTTTGCAATTTCACTTATAAAGACATTAAAGAGGACTGGGTCCAGCACTGTTCCCTGAGGTACCCCCATCACCCTCCCTTCCTTGAAGTGAACTCCATTTACTACCAGCCTCTGTCAGCTATCCCCTAACCAAATTCTTACCAAACAGCCACATTTATCTCCCTCTGAGCCAACACAGTAAGAGTTATGCAGAACAAATGTAAATTTCTTGGAAAGTATTTAAGTTACACATACACAACCAGCATGAAAGTTGTTCAGGACAAAATGACCTTTCAAATGAGCCTATTCACTAAGCTGCACTAATTATATTTTTAAAAATATTGCATCTGATTACCTGAATTTTAATTTTTCTTCACTATTTTCACCTTTTGGGTGGCTATATTTAAAAATAATATAATAAATTCAGTTTTGTGACTATCCTCATTTGAAAGGTCTTTTTGTCCTTAACAACATATACGCTAGTGGTGTATGTGTAACTTGTATACTTTGTGAGATATTTACATTTGTTTAGCATTACTTCTAATGTGCTTGCTCAGAGAAAACAAAAATGAGGCTGTTTGGAAGCGCAGTAGGAGTCATAGTAACATACTAAGAAGCCAGCAGAAGAAGGTCATTTGGTCTATCTAGTCTGCTTGTATTGCAGGGTCCAGAGCTTGAACTACTGTCCCTTCCCCCTCCCCACTCCTCCCATCCTCCCTACCCATCAATCAATCAATCAATCAATCAATCAAAATCTTTATTTATTCAGGCGAACATCATTGAGCATAGCTCATTTACAAGATGGACCTGAGTGGTCATAACAAAAAGGTTACAGAGTGTATACAAAAACATGATAGTGAATAAGCACAAATACAATCATTTATGAGTGAGATAGATGTACAAATATTTACATATATACAAGGCAAAGGACAGTAAACCAAAAACCTAATAAAGGAGAGAAACAAACAGTCTAGTAGGGATAAGGCTTGGATAATGGTACATGGGTGGGCATATATGTTTGAGGTTTGATGTGGAAAGGACCAGAGGAATGATAGAAGAATAGGGAGGAGCTTTAAAAGAGGGGGGGGGAGAGAGAGGGTGGGGGTGGGGGTGGGAGGACTAGGCCTTGTGGAAGCAATTGCATGAATCTGGGATTAGGCTGGTGTACAGCTTTTTGAAGGATGTAAGGGGAATCAGTGTTTCCATTTTCAATGTCTTTTGGATAGAATTCCAGATAAGTGCCAGGGAATAACTGATTGCAGCTCTTCCATACTGGGTGCAGGTGATAGGAATCTTCAGCAGGATCAGTTTGTTGATCCTCAAGGTGTAGGGCCTGGATGTGATCTGGTTGAAGCAGTCTGAGATGTAGGAAGGGAGTTTGTTTGTCAGAGCTTTGTAGATCCAGGTAGCAGCATTTTTTCTTCTTCTATGTTGCAGGGATGTCCAGCTGACTGCATTGTAGAGAGAGCAATGATGGGTGCTAGAGGGAAGGTCAGTAATGAATCTAATAGCTCTATGATACAGGGTGTCTAGTTTGTTTAGATGGGAGATGATCCCATGATCCTTTCATTCCCCCTGTGTCTATCCCAACCTCTCTTGAAGCTGCCCACTGTGTTCAACAAGATCATCTCTTCTGGTAGGGCATTCCAAGTGTCTACCACCCTCTCCATGAAGAAGTGTTTCCTGACCACCCCCTTAAACTGCCCACCTTCCATTTTAAGACTGTGCTCCCTTGTGTTATGGTTGCCATTCAATTAAAAGAGACCCTCCTTATCCACCTTATTTATACCTTTAAAGTATTTCAAGTCCCAATCATGTCCCCTCTCTCTTTCTCCTGTCCTCCATGAAGTACATGTTCAGTGCCCTCAACCTCTTCTCATATACCTTACCCTGCTGGCCCACTGTCTTCTTTGTAGACCTCCTCTGTACCTTCTGCAGCAGGTTAATGTCCTTTTTGAGGTGTGGGCACCAGTACTGAACTCCATACTCTAGATGTGGCCTTATCAGTGACCTGTACAAGGGTGGCATAACCTCCTCTTTCCTACTACTGATCCCCCTAGCTATGCATTCCAGCATCTTATTTGCCATTGCTGCTGCTTTCTTGCACTCTGTGGAGTGCTTCAGATCACTAGTGATCATCACTCCCTGGTCCCTCTCCTCCTCTGATACAGATACCAGGGCTCCACCCCGGTAGTACTCTGTCTTGGGATTCTTGGTTCCAATATGCATAACTTTGTATTTCTTGGCATTTAAGCCAAGCTGCCAGATCCTGGACCACCTCCCCAGCTTTTCCAGGTCATCATGCAAGTCCTGTATCCCTTCAGCTGTGTCCACTCTCCCACAGTGTTTGATGTCGTTAGCGAATAGGCACATTTTGCTCTTTATACCATCCCCAATGTCATTGATGAAGACATTGGACAACACTGGCCCCCGCACTGAGCCCTGCCGTACCCCACTGGTGACCTCTCTGGTGCCAGATAACTCTCCCCCCACAACCACCCTCTGGGTTCTGTCCCTCAGCCAGTTACTACCCATCTGGCCATCTCTGGGTCATTCTTAGGACCGCTTATGTGAAGGGGCACCACATGTTCTGTTCTCCAGTTCTGTGGTACCATGCCTGACTTTAGTGAACTATTAAATAGTTCTGTCAGAGGCCCTGCCAGCTCCTTGGATAGTTCCCTTAGTATTCTTGGATGTACTCTGTCTGGGCCCAGTGATTTGTCCACCTTTAATGCTAGCAGCCCATCCCTCTATCCTTGTCTATCACTACATCTATGTTCTCCTCTCCTCTCCTCCTGCTCCTCTTCTCCCTCCTCAAGGCACTGGTCCATCCTTCTCCCTAGTGAAGATGGAACAGAAGTATTAATTTAGTATCTCTGCTTTTCCACCATTTTCTCCACCCACTTCTCCCCTTTCTTAAGCCTAACAATCCATTCCTTCTTGTCTCTTTTTTCATTTATATAGTGAAAGAAAGATTTCTCCTCCTTCTTAATTCCTTCAGATGTCCACAGCTCCTTCTGTGCTTTAGCTTGCAGGACTTCCTTACTTGCCTCACTAGCCAACCTTAGGTGATTTTCCCTATCCACCTCTGTCTTGGTCTTCCTAAATTTCCTATAGGCCAGCCTCTTTTCCCGTACTGCCTGGGCAACCCTAGAACTGAACCAGCTGGGCACTTTGGCTCTTGTGTTCTTACCCCTGAGCCTAACACACTGCTCTATGGCAACCAGTATTCTTTCCTTAATGATGAACCACCTTTGGTCCACCCCTATATATGCTGTGATGCCTGCCAGGAGGCTCGTTAGTACTTCACCCATATTCCTCAAGTCTAACCTTCTAAAATCCAAGATTTTCATTTTAGTCAGGATGCTTTCCCTTCCCATATCTAACTGGAACCACACTGTGCAATAGTCACTCCCACCCAATGGCTCCCTGACTGTTATTTCCTGTACATGCTCCCTATTTGTGAGCGCAAGACCAAGCATTGCCGCTGCTCTTGTAGGTTCTGTGATGCCCTGATTCATGAACCCACTCTGCAGTCACTCCAGGATCACCTGACTCTGAACACATGTTTTTGATGGTATTCTCCAGTCCACCTTGTGCAGGTTGAAATCCCCCACAATTACCACCTCTCCTTCCCCGCAGCTTCCAATATTTGTGAGCTCAGATCTCTCTCCCTCTCCTCATCCTGGTTGGGTGGTCTGTACACCACCACCAACCTCACCTTTCTCCCTTTATTGGACCTTAATTGAACCCATAATGCATCCACCTCCCTTTCCTCTGACTCCTCCCTCATGCAAGTTATTCCCTCCCTGATATAAACTGCCACCTCTCCCCCTTCCCAACTACCCTGTCCCTTTTGTATAGTGTATATCCAGGGATCACAAGGTCCCAGTCATGGTGTAGTGATGCCCAAGTCTCGGTTACTGGCACTATGTCCACCCATTATCCTCCACCCACCCCTTTCTTAAGCCTAACAATCCCTTCCTTCTTTGTCTCTTTTTTCACTTATATAGTGAAAGAAAGACTTCTCCCCATCTTAATTCCTTCAGCTATCTGCAGCACCTTCTGTGCTTTAGCTCGCCAGACTTCTTTACTTGCCTCACTAGCCAACCTTAGGTAATTTTCCCTATCCACCTCTCTCTTGGTCTTCCCAAATTTTCCATAGCCCAGCCTCTTTTCCCTTACTACCTGGGCAACCCCAGAACTGAACCAGCTGACAGCATTGGTCCTTCTGTCCTTACCCCTGAGCCTAACACACTGCTCTGTGGCAACCAGTATACCTTCCTTAATGATGAACCGCCTTTGATCCACCCCCATATCTGGTCTGATGCTTGCCAGGTGTCTCTTTAGTACTTCACCCATTTTTCTGAAGTCTGCCCTTCTAAAATCCAAGCTTTTGGTCTTAGTCAGGATGCTTTCCCTGCCCATATCTAATTGGAACCATGCTGTGCAGTGGTCACTCCCACCCAATGACTCCCTGACCATTATTTCCTCTACAAGCTCCCCATTTGTGAGCACAAGTGCACTTTGGTAGGCATAATCCTCACACAGAATACTTGATGGTAGGAATTAGACTGCCCACTTCCACAGAGGATAGAGATAAGTGGGCCACAGTCAGTGACTCCCTGCAGCAAACAAGTCAGTGCAATAAAGCATACAAAAAGGCACTGAAGAGGATGGGTTTTACAGGGAATGGTTTTCACAGTAGGCAAAGCAAGGTGATTCTGTCACTACACAGATCCCTAGTGAGGCTTCTTCTTGAGTGCTATGACCAGTTCTGGAGACCTTATTTGAGGAGGAGAGACACACTAAGCTGAAAACTTGTTTACAGGTGTGACCTGGAAGCACAAGGAAGTTAAGCAACTTGCTTAGGGTCACAAAGTATGCAAGTGGGGGCTGTGGGATTCAAACCCAGGTTGTCAGGTTTGCAGCTCAGAGCCTTAAACCACTGCGCTATACTGCCTCTAAACTGCCTCTCACCTAGGCAGACTATGGCTTTAAACATCTATTCACTGAAATCCAGAAGGGAGTGTGGGAACATGATTGAAACATACAAGTTTCTCTGTGATATAAAGAAGGTAAACTATTATGTCCCATTTGTATAAAATAGGAATGCAATCACTAGCAGCATGAGTGAAGGTTGGTAGGATGCAAATTCCCTTCAAGGATTTAAATGGGACTGGGACAGAACAAGAGGAATCATAGTCCCCAAGAGGGGCAGTAAGGGTTCAAGGTGTGGTAATGGGGGGAAGGGGTACAGTACAACAGCGCAGTAGGCCAGTGGAGTGAGCTAGTATAGCAAGGGCAGAGTAGATAGATATTCAGTCTCCCTTTAGTCACGTTCTGTGTTTCTTTATTTCCTCTCAGCCATGTACAATAACACACCATTACCAAAAACCCTTATATAGATACATACTGTATCAATGTGCTTTAACAAATCCCTAGACATCACAGTGTCCTGCATACATACATACACAGAGTTATACCATGGCCCCTCACTCATGCATAGTCATGTAGAAGTAACCCAGAGTCATACAAAGATATGTAACTGTGTTCTACACTTCAATATCCAGGTATAAGTGTGCTGCACCCATACACTCATTAGTACCATTGCCTTCTACCCATAGACACACATAACAGTACTCTGCATCAGTACAAAGATATGTAACTGTGTTCTACACTCCAATAACCAGGTATAAGTGTGCTGCACCCATACACGCATTAGTACCATTGCCTTCTACCCATAGACACACATAACAGTACTCTGCATCAGTACAAAGTTATGCGACCATGACCGGAACTAAAATAACGGTACTTAAGTGCCCTGCACACATACACACATCTGTACCATTTCTCTGCACCTATACACACCCCTATAATAGTACTGTGCACCCATGCAGACATTCACAACAATGCTGGGTACAAAAATCAGTGCAGATAATTGCGTCCTGCAACTTTACACACATTTGCACCATTGCTTTTCACCCATATACTCCTCCATAATAGCATACTTCATCCATAAATATATATTACTGAGCAGTGCACTATAAACCAGGCATAACTATCATGCACCCCATCACCATATCATTCATCCATACACACCGACGTAAGAGTAGTGAGCCACTGACTTTGAAAAGAGAGTGTTTTATTTTTTCTGTTTAAACATTACTTTCTCAAACTGTTATTATTCTATCCTGTCTATATGAGAGATGGGCTGGAAGATTAATCCTTTTTTTCTGGTGGGGTGAGAGCTTACCAGAAGGGCCACTAATATTCATTGCCGAAAGACTCTAGGCTAGCTACTTGACATCTTTTGCTCTCAGTCATTATTTGTTCTGGACTTTAATTTTATTATGGTCTGTTTAATGCAATTTAATATAGGCCTGTGTGTATGGGTGTGCATGGGTGGGTATATTGTAAGGGTTGTGTGCATAGTGAGTGAGTTTTATTTTTGGTTTCATTTTCAAGGGGTGGGTAGGGTTTTTGTTATACGGTAGTTTTATATTATTTGTTTGTTACTCCTCAAGTGAGAGTTTCAGGTGTGCCAAACTGTTTTATTTATGTGTGGGGTTTTGTTTTCATCATTTTGTGCATATATTTGGTGTTTTTTTTTCTTGTACTAGCCTGACGTGTTTTTTGTCTAGGACAGTATTATGTGTAGGAGGCCTGCCCCCCGGTCATGCACTAATCGTCCTCTGCCCTCCGTGCCCTCCACCCTTCCCCCCCTTAAAGTTTTCAACCTATCAGTGCTATAGAGCACTGGGCATTGCCCATGGGGGGGTCAGGTGGGGGGATGAATGAGTGGGGCTCTCGCATCGGGGTTGTTAGGTCCAGAAGACACCCTGGGGCGAAATGGATTCTGGAATGTGGTTCACCATGCATGGTCTCCATACCCAAGGGCACCACCATTATGGGTGGACAAGTAGTTCAGGTGGCCCTGGGAGACCCACCCACCTCAAGCGGTGTTATGCAATGCCAGATCTATCAAGAACAAGATTACATTTGTTGCAGATCTTGTTGGGTCAGCTGATCTGGCTATGAGGGCTAGGAGTTGCTTAAGGCCTTTCAGCCCACCAGGTCTAAGACGTCGCTGAAGGGTAGTTTGTGCTGTGGGTTTGGGCAAGGAGGTTGACCAATAGAAGAGAACCGGGGAGTGGTCGCTAAGGCAGTCTGGGAGGATTTGGATATTGCGGATGCGGTTAGGGCAGTTTGTGAGGACCACATCCAGGAGTGTGCTAGATCCCATTCTAGGATTCACTCTAGTGGGTTGGGAGACTAGTTGGGTTAGGTCAATGGCTGCAAAGGCATCACAGGAGGAAGTGGATGAAGGGCTAAGCCAATTGATGTTCAAGTCCCCCACAAGGATTTGGTCGGAGGAGTGGGGTAGGGAGGTAAGATAATTGATTAGTGGGCCTAGTGCTTGTGCTTGATTTTTTGGAGGTATGTATGCTGTAGTCAGGTAGATGGGACCCCTAGAGGGATCAGGAGATAGTTTTAGGGTAAGGGCCTGAGCCCTGAAGTCAAGGACCAGGGCTGGGAGGGCTAGTCCAATGAGAGGGTCTTTGACATAAATGGCACAGCCCCCACCTCGCCTACCAACACGGTCCTCCCGATAGAGGGAGTAGCCAGGGAGTGAGACCAGGGAGTCAGGGGTAGAGTCTGACAGCCAAGTTTCAACTATTGAGATAACGCCAGGTTTATGAACCGCAACCCAGCAATTGAGAGAATCGAATTTTTTAAGGAGGCTACATATGTTCATGGAAGCAATATGAAGTCCGGTGGATTCCTTTGAGGAGCCTTTGCAAGCTGGACCGGGATTGGGATGTATGTTACCAGTCAGGAGCAGAAGGAGGAGAGCCACTCTGGACAGAGGGTGGCAGAAGGAGAGTTTATGCCGGGAGCGATAGGAAGAGAAGGGGGGTTTCGTAGCACAGGAGGTGGGTAGTGCAGCACAGGCTGGGAAGGCTTGAATGATAAGACGTCCACGGGAGCAAAGGGGGGAGGTGAGGTAGTGTCTAGATGGGGGGTGAGGTGGAGAGGAGCATATGGGGTGAGTGGAAGAGGAGGGAGGGGGAAGGGCAGTGGCATAGTAGGAAGGGAGGGCAGGTAGGAGCACTAGAGTAGTGAGGCTGAGGGTTAATAGGGACATTAGGGTTAGTGGAAGGCAATAGGAGGAGGAGGAGGAGGAGAAGAGAGAGGCAGGTAGGCAGGAGGTGTGCGTGCATGATTGGTAAGGGTGTGAGAGCTGAAGTGAAGAAAGATGGGGGAACTTAGATGATAGAGGGGAAGATGGTAGGGGATGGATTTGGATGGGAGAGGTTAGATGAGGGGAAGGGGGGACAACAGGATGGGTTTGCAGATAACAGTAATGAGATGGGTAGAAGAGGGTGAAAGGTCTATCCATAGGTGTAGTTGCCACCTTGGTACAGTGGCAGAGCCCCTGCCTCAAGTGCACAGGGCACCAGGTTCAAGGCTTGCCTAGGGTGACAGAAAAGGTCCCAAGACAGTAGCTGCAGCAACAGCGAGCAGGGCTCAAAGCCTGCAGTAACACTCAGAAAATATTTTAGCAGACTATGAGGGTTAGAGGCTTTTAGAGTCTTAAAACCTATCACAAACAATAGTCTGATGTGATAGCTGAGTGGTGGAGCTGCTGACTGAAACAGTGAGGGTGCAGGATTCAATGTCTGCAGTGGCAGCAAGAGAGAAGTGGTTAAATATTTTGGCAGACTGGGTGGGGTAAGAGACTATGAAAGTCTTAGAAAGTAAGAATCAGATAGTCAGATACAATGGTTAAGAGGTAGAGCTGCTGTCTCTGATAGCAAGGATACTGGGTTTGAGAATAGCTATGGGACAGAGGACAGAAATTTTTGTTTCTAAGAAGGAAGGGTTAAGAGCTTGAAAGTAGAGGAAGATATTGGCCTGGTTCGCTATTTGGTGGTTAGGCTGAGACTTTTGGGTGAAGGGTGCAAGGTTTGAGGCTTGCAGGGGCCAGTGGTGGGCTGATGGGAAGGAGTGAGGAAAGAAGATAGCAGAAAGGATTAGGAGGGAACTGCAGAGACCTCTAGTGGACGGGGATTGCAATAGTTGCTAGGAAGGAGTAGAGAGTGGATAGAGGTGCCAGAGTGGAAAGTGCAGCAAACCCTAGTGGTTGGAGTGTATAAGCTGCAAATGGGAAAGTGGACACTTAGTAAAATGAAAGAGTAGGTCACGTGATGTGACACGTGACCTGCCAGCAGCAATAAATGAAGTGCCGCCCCTGGGTGGGGGGTGGTTGGGGCAGGTGGGCAGGAAGTGCTACACAACAGGCAGGCTGTAGTGCAGGAGGCTTTACCTCTTAAAGGCTCTGGCAATCCCCGAGTTCAGGCTCCACTGCTGGGCAGAGTTAAGCTAAGCTAGCCCTGGCAAAAAGAAATACAGGTGAGGGGGGTACAGGCAAAGTGGGCAAGCATTAAAGATGCAATGCTTGAAGCAACATCCCATTGTGTTAGTGAGAACAGAAAGTGCAAAAGAAGAAGGAAACCACTTTGGTTCTCAAACACAGTAGCAGAAAAGGTCAGAGCCAAAAGGCTGGCCTTCAGGAAATATAAGGGAACACAGCGGGATGAAGATAGGGAGGCATACCAAACTTCCCTAAGGGAAGCAGGGAAGGCAGTAAGGCAGGCAAAGGCCCAAACTGAGGAAACACTAGCATGAACAGTGAAAGAAGGTGATAAGACTTTCTATAGATAGATTAGTGAAAGGAGAAAGTCCAGAGGGGGTATTGTTAAGATCAAAGGGGATAAGGGGGCACGTGAGGAGGAGGACCATGTAAAAGCATCTATCCTAAATAGATACTTCTGCTCAGTATTTACTGAAGAGAAGGTAGGGCAGGGCAAACAGCTCAGCACCATGGACACAGCAGGGAGGAAGGTGTGCACTAGTCCTTTCACAAAAGAAAGGGTCCTACAACAGCTCAATAAGCTCAGGGTGGACAAGGCAATGGGACCTGATGGCATACAACCCAGGGTACTAAAAGAGCTAAGGGTGGAACTAGCAGAGCCATTATCAGAACTGTTTAGTGCATCTCTGAGCACAGGAGAGGTCCCAAAAGACTGGAGAAGGGCTCATGTGATCCCGGCCCAGCAAGAGTGGTAGCGGGAGGAGGCAGGGAACTACAGACCAGCCAGTCTTACCTCAGTAGTAGGCAAGATTATGGAGACACTCCTTAAGGAAAGGATAGTGCAACACCTAGAATCCATAGGAGCACAGGATCCAAGACAGCATGGGTTTACAAAAGGAAGGTCCTGCAAACTAATCTCATAGATTTCTTTGACTGGGTAACCAGAGTGGTGGACCAAGGGGGAGCAGTTGATGTTGCCTACCTTGACTTCAGCAAAGCTTTCGATACTGTTCCACATAGAAGATTGATTAATAAGCTGGGTAGGCTTGGGGTGGGTCAGACATTGGTCAACTGGGTGGCAAACTGGTTGGCAGGCAGAAAACAGAAAGTGGTGGTAAATGATATACAGTCAGAAGAGATGCAAGTCACAAGTGGGGGTACCTCAGGGATCAGTCCTGGGGCCAGTCCTCTTCAATATCTTCCTCAGTGACATTGCAGATGGACCGGAGGGTAAAGTTTGTCTGTTTGCAGATGACACCAAGATCTGCAACAGAGTAGATGATCCAGATGGGGCGGGCAGAATGAAAAGAGATCTGGATAAACTAGCAAAATGGTCGGAAGAGTGGCAACTGGGGTTTAATGCAAAGAAGTGCAACATCATGCATATAGGGAAGAGAAACCCTGAAGCCAGCTATAGGTTGGGACGGGAGTTGCAGGCAGTCACAAGGGAAGAAAGAGACTTGGGCATCATCATCACCGATGACCTGAAATCATCCAAGTAGACCACTAAAGCAGTAGGTAAGGCTAGAGGGATGTTGGGGTGCATTAGTGAGGGTATGACAAGTTGGAAGAGGGAGGTAATAATCCCTCTTTATAAGACACTGGTTAGGCCTCATCTGGAGTACTGCGTGCAGTATTAGAGGCCACACCTTCACAAGGATATTAGCCAAATTGAGGCAGTCCAGAGAAGGGCAACCAAAATGGTGCAGGGACTGCATCAGAAAACATGTGAGGACAGATTAACTGAGCTCAATATGTGTACCCTAGAGCAAAGGAGGGAGAGAGGTGATATGATTGAAACATTCAAACACCTTAAGGGCATTAACAAGGTGAAAGAGTCTAACGTGTTTCAATATAAGAAAAATAGCAGGACAAGAGGACACAGCATGAGATTAGAGGGAGGCCAATTAAAGGGTAATTTAAGGAAGCTGTTTTTCACAGAAAGGGTGGTGGATGCATGGAATGGCCTACCTCAGGAAGTGGTGGATATGAATACAGTGCATTGCTTCAAACAGGCATGGGATAGGCATAAGGGAGCAATACAGATGAGTGTGAATAGATAGGCCATTGACAGAGCAAAGGCCAATGGCACATTCATAAGGTAGAAAAAGAACTGGGCAGACTGGATGGGCCATGCGGTCCTTATCTGCCGTCAACTTCTATGTTTCTATGTTACTGTCCACCCGGGGATGAGAAGCGATTCCTGCAGGAAGTTGTGGACTTCATGATCGACATGGCGGTTGAGTCGCCCAGGCTGATGGTCCTGGGCGACTTCAACACCTGGGTCGATGACGAACTCTAGCAATTTGGACAACACTTCCTCCAGTTGATGACATCTCTGGGCCTTACACAGATTGTTTCCTTTGCTATTCACATATACGGTCATTCTCTTGCCTGGTTTTCCTCCTGGGGATTGAAGCCTCCGATTTGGGGGTGGATCCTCTTGGATGGTCCAATCACTACACCGTGTGATTCAATTTTTGTGCCCCCCTTCGTAGGCCTGCCCCGTGGAGATGGTCAGATGCCGCCCTTTACGAGATGTGAGTCCTGAAGGCCTAGCGGCATTACTAGACCTATCAGAGTTTCCTATGGCAAGCGGAAGCCCAGAGGCCTTGGTTCTGGCCTATAATAAAGCCATTACTACAGCCCTGGACTCTATCGCTCCAGTTTGTGTTTGTCCTCTCTCCCTTCATCCTCGGTCCCCTTGGTTCGATGGAACCTTGAGGGATATGCGGCGACTTGGATGAAGGTTAGAGCTTTGCTGGCAGAAATCCACCCTGGAGGCCAACCATCTTAGATTGCTAGAACATTATCAAGTCTACCAATTAACAATCTCCTGTAAGACAGCAGAGTTCCTGTCCGGGGAGATTGCTGCTGCTCAGAACTGACCAGCTCAGCTCTTTCGAACTGTGGACAGGCTGTGCAACCCGGCTTCTCTGCAGTTTTGAAGATCCTTTTCACAATTGGAGTGTGATGAGCTTGCTTGGTTCATTGCAGATAAGGTGGCTGACATCAGAGCGGCGATCCATCCAGCATACTTTATGGGAGACTTGGTCACACCCCCATTTTTCCTGGAGTACCTTTGACCAGCTGGAGCTTGCAGATGTTATGCGGATTGTCCACAGTATGCACACTATGTGCTGTAGGTTGGATCCATGCCCAATCTCCCTAATTATGGGTTGTTGTGACATCATTTGCCCAGTCCTGGCACAGATAGTCTGGTGCTCCCTTGAGTCGGGTGAGTTTCCTAGCTCCCTGAAGTAGGTGGTGGTGACACCCCTCCTAAAGAAAGCTTCTCTGGACCCAGACTGCCTTGCTAACTACAGACCTATCTCTAACCTCCCCTTTGTGGAGAAGGTGATTGAGAAGGTAGTGGATGTACAGTTGGAGAACCATTTGACCATCCACAGCATCTACAAACCTCTCCAATCCAGTTTTCGTAAGAGGCACAGTACGGAGACTGCACTGGTTCAGGTGCTCAATGATCTCCTGATGGTGAGAGATTGGAAAAGCCATTCCATCCTGGTACGCCTAGATTTCTCTTTGGCATTTGACACTGTGGACCATGGGGTGCTTCTTGAGTGCCTCAGGTTCATCTGTAGCCTGTCTGGTACAGTCCTCAGGTGGTTTAAGTCCTTCCTCACTGGCAGAACTCAGAGGGTGGTGTCGGGGATTTATTCCTCCAATCCTCCCTCTCTGTCAGGTGAGGTCCCTCAGGGCTCAGTGCTGTCCCCCATGTTGTTCATGGTGTACATGCTGCCCCTCAGAGACAGTGTAAGATGGTATGGGCTGAGGTTGCACTGCTATGCTGATAATACCCTGCTCTACCTGTCTTTCACACCCAACCAGGGTAGTGCACTTTCAGTATTTAATAACTGCCTCGCTGAAATCCAGGATTGGATAAATTCCAGCTGGCTGAAGTTGAACTCGGGTAAGACGGAGGTGATGGTTGTGGATCCAGATCACCGGACAGGGGGGTTGGGGGCTGGTCAGCCTATGGGACATTTCCTGGGGGGCTCCCAGCTTCTTGCCTATGAATGGGTGTGGGACCTGGGGTTGGTGCTTGACGACTGCTGACACTGTGATCTCAGGTGTCAGCAGTTGTCAAGTCATCCTTTTATCATCTGAGGAACATCACTAGGGTCAAGCACCTTGTTCCATCCGGAGATCTTCCCACACTGGTCCACGCGTTTGTGACCTTGCACCTTGATTACTGTGACTCCCTTTACCTAGGGCTACTGGGAGTTGATATTCACCTCCTGCAGCTGGTGCAGAATGCAGCAGCCCGGTTGTTGATGGGGACTTCACGGTCATGTCATATCACACCGGTGCTGTGTGAACTGCACTGGCTGCCGATTCAGTGGCAGATCACCTTCAAAGTTGGACTTCTGACTTATAAAGCCCAACATGGACTTGGCCCAGGCTACCTGAAAGAGCTTCTGTCCCCCTACCGCCCCAAGCGATTGCTCCACTCGGCTGATATGGGGTTGCTAGAGATTCCAAGGGTGTCCTTAAAATCTTCAAGGACCATTGCATTTATGTATGGGGCCCCAGCCCTTTGGAATTCTCTACCCTGTCAGCTATGGGAGTGTCCGACTGTGGGGGGCTTCAAGTAGCCACTAAAAACATTTCTGTGGCGCCAAGCATATGTTGTCCAATTATGCTGGATTTTATCGCTTATCTGTTTTATATTGTGTTTGATATTTTATCCTGTTTTACTTATGCTTTTATGTAATGCGTCTTGATGCTCCTGAAAGGCACTTAACAAATAAAGTTTATTATTATTATTATTATTATTATTATTATTATTATCTAAAAGTACCCTGCAACAGCACAGAGACATGTAAGAGCACCAGTCACAGAAATCCA
Organism: Neoceratodus forsteri; assembly: GCA_016271365.2. Classification (NCBI taxonomy): domain Eukaryota; kingdom Metazoa; phylum Chordata; order Ceratodontiformes; family Ceratodontidae; genus Neoceratodus; species Neoceratodus forsteri. Next base: position 965,682,331 of record CM057456.1, read on the forward strand.
TGCACATAATGTATTGCAAACATGCAAACCTACGTAATATTAACCAGCAAAAGCAGATAACAATGCGCACATTTGTAACACTATTATGGACCCATAAACACAGACACTACATTACCTGTAATAGTAAAATAAATATCTGTCTCTTTCTGCCACTTTTGCAGACACACTGTAAGCATTCAGCAGCAATTCAGATAAGACAGTTGTAATATGACTTATCATATTTATCACTTGCCTCAATCCTTTTCCTATTCTGAATGACATTACCGTGGCATTTTGGTTTTACCTGTTTAAATTAAAAAAATGGTGGGACATGCATCTGGTTTCAAGCAACACTGACTTAGAGTAAATCCAATGATATCTAAAAGAGTTTGTGAAATTGTAACTTGAGCTTCTGTAAAGTGGCAAGCACATAAAACACTATGATCAGTTGGTTCCTAGCAGGCACATTTAACACCAAGTGCTCACTGCTTGCACCGACAGTTATCTTTAGGAAAGTGATAGAAACTGTGTGCATACGCTTTCCCATTCTTATAACCAATGGCACAGCAGTGCTTCGTATCTGCAAAAAATTAAAATAGGAAACAACAAAATTGAACAAAAAGTAACCACACAGACAGACATTAAAGTCAGTTAAAAAATAAAATATACTGTAACAAACTTTGTTAACAAGTTGATAGCATTATAAAAGCAGGGAAATAAAATTATTGTATTGGTACATTATTGGTACATTATGCAGACGACATAAAGATCTGCAATAGGGTTGATATGCAAGGTGGGTAGAAAGGATGAGAAGGGACTTGGCAAGGTTGGAGGAATGGTCAAACATATGGCAGCTTAGATTCAATGCAAAGAAGTGCAAAGTAATTCACCTGGGAAACAAAAACCCAGGGGAAGAGTACACAATGGGGGGGAGGTACTAACAACAAAAAAAATGGAAAGGGACCTGAGGGTAGTCATATCAGATGACCGAAAGGTAAGCAAGCAATGTGAGAAGGCAGTAAGGAGGGCTGGGGGGATACTGGGAGGTATAGGAAGAGGCATCGCCAGTAGAAAACAGGAAGTTATTATCCCTCTGTACAGACAGTTGGTGAGACCCCATCTGGAGTACTGCATGCAGTTCTGGAGACCCCATCTCCGCAAGGACATAGACAAGATGGAGGTAGTCAGAGAAAAGTAATTAAAATGGTGCAGGGTCTGCACCAGAAGCCATACAAAGAGAGACTAAAGTAGCTTAGTATGTATACCCTCAATGAAAGGAGGGAGAGGGGGGACGTGACAGAAACTTTCAAGTACCTCAAGGGAATAAACAAAGTCTAGGAGGGTAGCATCTTTCAGAAAAAGAGATATGCAAGCACAAGGGGGCACAATTTGAAGATGGGGGGACGGCTCAGGGACAACGTAAGGAAGTATTCTTTCATAGAGAAGGTGGTGGATGCATGGAACGGCCTTCCTGAGGAGGTCATGAGGTCAAAAACAGTAGGGGAATTCAAAAATGCAGGGGACAGACATAAGGCAATTCTGGTGGGGAGTAAGAAGAAGTAGGCTGTTGGTTAACTAGGATCTGCAGCTTATCCAGTAGGTAGAGAAATAAGCAGACTGGGTGGGCCAAGCGGTCCTTATCTGCTGTCAAAGTCTATGTTTCTATGTTGGTAAATAGGGCAGTAGAACTCACACTGTTGCAAAGTCACTGCCAGAAGTACTGTTTAAACTGTCAGGAAACACAATAAATTTTAAAAGTAGGTCAAATACTGGTACAGACCACTCCAGTACTCAGATTACAGACAAACACTGCAATTATTTGTTTCTGATGCTCTGCTAAGAAGGGTTGCTGGTGTCTGTCTCTTTCAGCCAAGGTAAAGGAGAAAAAGGCTGCATTCAAAAAGTATAAGGAATCACAGAGGAGCACGACAGGGAACTGTATCAATTAAAGCAGAAAGAAGTGGGGAAGGCAGTCAGAATAGCAAAGGCCCAAACTGAGGAAAAAATAGCCAACTCAGTTAAGAAGGGGGATAAAACCTTTTATAGCTACATTAGGGAGCATAGAACGGTTAAGGGAGGGATAGTGAAGATTAATAAAGGAGAGGGGAGGTGGGCAGAGGGAGATAGTGAAAAGGCAGAGATACTGAATGAATACTTTGCTCAGTATTCACAAAAGAAGATGAGGAGCAGTTACCAAACCAGACAATAGAAGCACTCTGGGTAGGGGTTGACACCAGTCCATTCACAGAAGAAAGAGTCCTGAAAGAACCCTAAAACTCAGCAGAACAAAGCACTGGGGCCTGATGGGATTCACCCCAGAATTTAAAAGAACTAAGGGAGGACCTAGTGACACCACTGACCACACTTTTTAACAAATCATGGCAGGATGGAGTGGTACCTGAGGACTGGAGGAGGGCAGATGTGATTCCCCTTCACAAAAGTGGGAGCAAGGCAGAAGCAGGAAACTACAGACCTGTAAGTTTAACCTCAGTGGTAGGGAAAATGATGGAATCACTTCTGAAAGAAAGAATTGTTGAGTACTTAGAGGCCAGTGGGGCACAGGACCCAAAGCAGCATAAATTTACAACAGAAAGGTCATGTCAGATGAATCTAATTGATTTCTTCGACTGGGTGACCAAAGTAATAGACCAGGGAGGGGCTGTGGATATGGCCTACCTAGACTTTAGCAAGGCATTTGACACAGTCCCGCACGAAAGATTAATAATCAAGTTAGCCAGCCTGGGAGTGGGTCCCAGGGTGGTAGCCTGGGTAGCAAACTGGCTGCACAACAGGACACAGAAGGTAATAGTGAATGGAACACATTCCGAAGAAAGGGGGTTACTAGTGAGTACCAGGGCTCAGTACTGGGTCCAGTCCTCTTTAACATCTTTATAGGTGACATTGCAGAGGGTCTGAGGAAAGGTATGCCTCTTTGCAGATGACACAAAGATCTGTAACAGAGTTGATACACAAGAGGGGTAGAAAAGATGAGAAGGGACTTGGCAAGGTTGGAGGAATGGTCAGACATATAGCAACTTAGATTCAATGCAAAGAAGTGCAAAGTAATGCACCTGGGAAACAAAAATCCAGGAGAAGAGTACACAATAGCAGGGGAGGTACTAACAACAGCAAAAATGGAAAGGGACCTGGGGGTAGTCATATCAGATGACCTAAAGGTGGGTAAGCAATGTGAAAAATCAGTAAGGAGAGCCAGGGGGATACTGGGATGCATAGGAAGGGGCATCACAAGTAGAAAAAGGGAAGTGGTTATCCCTCTATACAGACAGTTAGTGAGACCCCATCTGGAGTACTGTGTGCAGTTTTGGAGACCTCATCTACGCAAGGACATAGACAGGATGGAAGCAGTCCAGAGGAGGGCAACTAAAATGGTGCAGAGTCTGCAGCAGAAACCATATGAAGAGAGACCGAGAGAGCTCAATAAGTGTATTCTTGATGAATGGAGGGACGGGAGGACGTGATAGAAACTTTCAAGTATCTCAAGGGAATAAACAAAGTCCAGGAGGGTAGCATCTTTCAGAAAAAGAGATGTGTAAGAACAAGGGGGCACAATTTAAAGATAGAGGGGGGACAGCTCAGGGATAATGTGAGGAAATTTTTTTTCACGGAGAGAGTGGTGGATACATGGAATCGCCTTCCTGAGGAGGTCGTTGGGTCTAAAACAGTGGGGGAATTCAAACATGCATGGGACAGACATAAGGCAATTATAGTGGGGGGTTGCAGGAAGTAGGCTGTTGGTTAACTAGAATCTGCAGCTTATCCAGTAGGTAGGGAAATGGGCAGACTGGGTGGGCCAAGTGGTCCTTATCTGCCACCAAGTCTATGTTTCTATGTTTCTATGATTATGTCATTTAGAACTCTCACAGCAGCATAACCATTTTTGAGTCAGTTGCTCAGAGGAAGTTTAGAATGTTCAGTTAGTCTGAGTTAGAGTGTCAGTGTGGCAGGATTTCTGCCAGGTGGGGCTCTAAAAAGGCAGCCCTGGTCTTTTCTCACTCTAGTTCTGGTAAAATCCTCAGTTTGCCTGTGAATTGGTGGAAACCATTTGCCAGCAGGGCTCTTAGTTTCACTCCAGGGGGAGTAAGAGGGACTGCAATGTCTAATGGATCCAAGAGGCAGTCCCCTGAAGGTTCTGAAGTTTCAGCTGCCTTGAAGAAGAACTGTAATGGAATGTGATATGCCACCAGAGAGGAATAGGTACATTTCTGTTGTTTCTTTCCAGGACTGGGAGGAAGTAGCAACTGGCCTGTGAGTACAGAATTGGAGACAAGTTTTCATTGGGAGTTATCTGGGGTGTGTGCACACAAGATAAGGCTAGACCACAATGGCCAGGTCCCTGTTTCACCTTAGAGTGTTAATTTGAAATAAATTTCTAAGTCTTTAGCAATTCAGTGGGGATTGAAGGTTTCTTTTGCAGTAGCCCTGAAGGAATGGCAGAGACTGTATCTGGGGCAAAGGGCAGGAGGAACACCATCTGGAGTTTCAATGTAGGGCTAACTGGTTCATTGATGGGCACCAAGGTCCCCTGGGTAATGGCCAATGCCCATTAAATATGAGGCTCAGGTCACTGGTTATGTTCAGGAAATGGAAATGTGTTTTTTTTTTAAATGGCTCAAGTACGGTGAAGCCCACCAGGATGAAGCGCAGCACTGTAGAATTTTGCAGCAGAGTTACTACAGCAAACAATGCAATTTCAATGGGAGTTAATCCCTTTTGTCACGCAGTAAACCTGTGACACTGCACTTCATACTGGTGGGTTTCACTGTATGTGGTTTATGCCATGAGAACACACTGTGGAAATGGAAATGTGTTTTGAAAGTAGCTCAAGTATGTGGTTCAGGCCACAAGCTCTTTGGAAAATGGATAGAGATGTTTCTGTGGAAAACTGTACTGTCTAGCAAATGTGTTTCTGGAACAAGAGTGTAGCTGTTTTGCAATGACCAACATGGACATGGGGGTCCACTTGTTCTTTAGTAACATCTGTGAATAACGCCATATTGCACAATCCCAGTTACTGCTTTGGACATTCAGCTTATTACTTCTCTGTGAATGTTATTGGGGCCCCTCAGTAGTAAGGTCTAGCATATGCCTAGCATCCTCTCCCCTGGACCTGGTTGTAAATGCAAATATTAAATTTTTAGTTTTATAGCCCCACCCCAAGTCCTTTGGATAATGAGCCTGGTATACACTATAAAGCTAGGGGTGGTACCAATTTATAGGGATGTAAGTTTGTCATGGATGAGGATTTAAAGGCTCATTGTTTGTTCATGAAATCATTAGTAAACAGTAGTAAATGTTGTGGCACTGTCATCATTGCTACATTCTGATGACACTAGTGAAAGTCATGGAAGTCCTGAATAAAGATCGAACGTCATGGAATCAATGACGTGTATGACTGATATGACAAACTTACATCCCTACCAATTTAGTAATTCTGCCAAGAGCCAGTTGCATAGGGCATTGGTTCTTTTTGAGGGGTACTATCTGAGAAAAGTAGGGGTTACACTACAGGGGTGCTACTGGTGTGTGGCCAAAATCAGAATTCAACAGTTATAGTACCAGTAGCCCCCCACCAAAAAAAAGCTGCATAAAAGCATGCAGTTCATTTAAGTTAATTCCATTTTCTTTTTCTTCATTTCATCATTTTCATCATGTTAGCCTCAGCTCACACTGGCATGTTAACATTTAAAGTGTAGGCATGTTAACATTTAAAGTGTAGGTACCTGATGGATGAAGGGGTCACCTTGTCATCAGTGGTTCAGGCTAATAGCGATTCGGCCAAATGATGAGGCCAAGAACCCCCTTAAAATGTTAAATTTATGGAATGAGGACAAAGCAAGAAAATGGAATTAAATGAATTGCAGGATCTCAAGCAGCTTTGTTTTGGAGGGGAGCACTAGTACTATAACTGTTTGATTTTAAATTTATAATAATACATTTTCCAGATGTTGAGTTTTGTCACTGTGTGTTCCTTTTTGGGGAAAGTGTTTTTTTCCCCTCTTAATTTACACCTAGCTAAGTAGATTTGTTGTCTCTATATGGGCTGGCTGACACACATCATGACATGCTGCTGGGCTGCTGATACCTCATCAGCACAACACAGGCAAATAAAAGCAAGAGTAAAGTACACTTCTTGAAGTAAATCCTGACTTGACTGTTGCTGCAACTGCTGCTGTTGGTATCCCCCGACCCCACCCCAAACCTACCATCTCTTCCCCCTTCAACTTCTCTCCTCCCACCATTTCTTTCTGATTTGGAATCCATCACAGTATGTGGATGCCATGACTGATGCAGATATCCTGGAGTTTCTGAGTACCAGTGATCAACTGCCAGATCAGGATAAAAGTCCTCAACTGTGGGCTCGTTTAAGCAGATCATTAGCAGACTATCCACACTGTGACCCATAAGATTATTGCTATGAGATATTATTTTAATCCTATTATGGGCACTAAATCTTCTTTCATAAGCAGCTGTGCTTACAGGCATTACCTGGAAAATAGTGACTATCACTCGTAGAAGCCCAAATCTTTCTAAATTTTGGTGAACCTAATGCAATGCAATTTGTATATTTTGATTTTTAACATAATTTTTTAACATCTTGCCACTCTTCCAAAGGTCTATGGGATTTCACTTTAAAGTTCTGCCTCCAGTGCTGAATCGTGTAAAGGTTGCCCTCAGCCATAATTTTCAGAAATGGCATGTACCCCTGGGTAAGCCCAGTCATGGATTCCTGGCCAAAATTTAGAAAAATTTGGGGGTCATCAGGCCAAACAGTTGTATCAAATGTAGATAATATTTTGTAGTCTTCTGATTGCCATATGGGCTGAAATATGGCACATAAGAATGCAGTCATACTGTCACTTACTTTTTCTTTCATCGGTTTGTGCGCATTTTCACTAGAGACAATTGGCCGGACTTTCAACCCCCCCTCGAAAATGCCACAAGCCCCTGGTGTACTGATTTTATGATGCACAGGGCTTGTGCCATTCTCCTGGCCTGCAGTCTGGATTTTCACTCTTGTGTGGCAAAGTTCCACAAGTTAGACCAGCACACCCGATCCAGCTTGAGGCATTCAGGGGACCCTTTTTACAGGGCTTGCATCAAATATTTGGCACAAGCTGCCATAAAGTGAGTAAACTGTCACAACTGCACCTGCAAATAGAAAATCAGGTGCAGTTGCAGCAAAGGTGTGTGGCGAGCTGCACCAAAAAATGTGTTTTTTTTTCCTCCTCCCTCACTTCCCAGCCAGCCACTCCTTTGGGTCATGTAGAACCCACGCCGGCCACTCTACCTTCACCACCAGCCACCACCCCACATGTCAACCCCCTGGGTAACCTGACATAACCCTTCATCGGATGGGTTCCTCCCCTGAGGTGGGAGGCACCAGAGGGGCCAGCCAGCACAACTTGTTTGGCCCGGGTGCTGCTAGGTGGACCGGGCTAGTCTGGGGCTTCGTGGTGGCAGGGGACCGGCAACTGTCATCCAGGCCAGGGAGCCATTTTCTGGTTTCCCCCCCGGGAGCATGACATCCAGGGATGTCAAGGCAAGGGGCAACGTCTAGCATGCTCCCTACGTAGTGGGACCCAACGTGCTGCCATACCACTGGTCTCTGCTAGAGGTTGGTAGACACCGGGTCATGGACCCTCCTCCCCCCAGGAGATGGCGAGCCATTGTGGGATGCTCAAGCCATCTCTTCCTGGCCAGTCCTCTGACACCCGGGTCTTTTTCTGAACCCAGGTCATTAGCGTCACAAGCGGAAATCCAGTCGCTGTGCTGGCAGGCCTGCCTAAAAAATGGGTTTGATGCAGGGCTTGATGCAAGCCCTGCACCACTCTTTGAAAAACTGGCCAAATGTCTTCTGCTGCTTGGTCAGAGGCAGTGACATGCCTGGTTCTTCTATGCTTTTTGTTTCTAGTACTTGCATCGTTATCATTTTCTGTCATTACAGTGACTGCCATTGTGGTCATGACCATAATTATTAATGAACTGTACCCAAATTAATTCTTGCTGGTTTTGGATTGGCTGGAAGGAGAGTGTGGGATTTTTGGGAGCATTCTATGAGGTCACCATCTTGGATAGCATCATGCTGGAAGTATGTGCACCACAAGTGCTGCAATGACTGAGAAATCTGCTTCTCAGGAGCTCCAGGCTCTAGTTCCAGCATCTTTGTAGTTGTGGCACAGGTAGAGGAGCAGGTAACAACCATTGTGTGTGATACAATTTTCAGGGAGTGGGGTAGTTCATCTGCCCTTGTGTTCAGCCTGTGCCAGGAGGCCACCCCCAGTTTCTACATGTTGCCTCCCTATTTGTCTGACTGGATTTGGCTCTCGGTATCATGTTCTGGGACTGCATCACTTCTGTCCTTAGGAAGTTTGGAGGCCTGGGAAGACACCATGTCAGCACTTCCCCCTGTGCAGCCCTCCACTCATGCCCTGATGTGATTGATTAATTGATTGATTTCAGTCTAGGATTACAAATACCTTTGAGCCAAGGCTCTTTTACAAAGGTTCCAAGTCATGTGAGGTACAAAACAAAGCAGGACATTAAGTCAGGATAACAGGTTGCAGTTGTTTACAATCAATAGAGTACATACAGTTTGGGGGTACTAGGTGCTTGTCAAAAGACTGGGTTCACATAATTAAGAAGGCTTGGCGAGACACACTGAAGATGCAGTCAGCGGCAATTGTCAAGATCACACATAACACAGAAAGTGCCAGTAGGAAGTGCAAGTATGAGGGGGTGTAGAGGGGAGGGGGGAGTGTAGGGGGTGTTGAGAGGATGGGATAAGAGCTGGAGAGAAATAGATCCGGGGAGACAGTCGCATGTGCTAGATGCAGAAGGAGTAGGCGGAGGTTAGCTTTGAATGGTCCTAGCTTAGGTAGGGAGGAGATGTCACTGTTGAGGCCATTTAACCAGCTGGGAGCTCTAAGCAAAGGATCTTTGTCCCTGCATAGTCCGGCATCTCGGTATGTGCAGTAATTGAGATGCAGAGCCCCTAGTGAGGCGAGGATTATGAGCAGTTCAGGTGAGAGCTTGTACTCCAGGAGGGACATTGCCCATCAGTGTTTTTTTTAGCCATTATGCATGTTTGGTACTTGATGCGGTTTGAGAGTTGAAGCCACCCAGTTTGGGCATAAAGGTCACACACGTGGGTGAGACGGTGGGATCCAGTGATGAGTCGGCAAGCTTTGTTGAGCACCAAGGATATGCGCCTAAGGGCGGAGATGGAAGCAGAACCAATGATGAGGCCATAGTCAAGTAATGTGACTACTGAGCTCTGGACTGCAATCCTTAAGGCATCAGTGGTTAGGCATTTCCTACGCCTGTAGAGAAGGCTGATGCGTGTATTAGCCGCTTTGGCAACATTATCAATGTGAGACCCATAAGATAGGTTACTGTCGATTGTGATGCCAAGGTATTTGAAGGATTCCACTTGTTCAAGGGTTTCACCTAAGTAGTTAGAAATAGTAAGGGGGTGACACCAGTGCGTATTTTGTGAGCTGCAGAATAACATAGATTTTTTTTTTATAGTTGAGCACCAATTTGTGTTTACTGAACCAATTTTCAGCTGAGGTGAAGCCATGCTGTAGCTTGCTCTGCAGGAGGTGAGGGTCCTTATATAGGGAGTGGATGGCGGCATCGTCAGCGTAGAGAAGGATTTGCTCAGCACAGGATTGTGGAAGACTATTCAGAAAGAGGCTGAAAAGAAGAGGCCCGAGAATGGATCCTTGTGTACACCAGAGCGTACAGGTCTTGCATCAGAGAGGACGTCAGCAATTTTCACTCTTTGGGAGTGGTTTCCAAAGTAGCTCTTAAACCAAGCCATAGATTCAGGGGATAACCCAGCATTTACCAACTGTGAGATTAGTAGGCAGTGATGGATGGTATTGAAAGCCTTAGTCAGGTCTATGAAGACCGCTCCAGTAAGAAGGCTTTTGTCCAGAGAATTGTGGATTGCTTCGGTGAATTCGAGGAGGGCAGATGTAGTACTATGCCCTTTTCTAAAACCGTGCTGTTGTGAGCACAGGATATTGTGATTATCAAGGTATTCCATAAGTTTGTCTGATACTATACGCTCAATGGCCTTAGCTGGGGGGGGGAGGGGGATAATATGGAGATGGGCCAATAGTTCCCAAGAAGAGCCCTGTCTCCACTCTTATGGACTGGAGTAACTGTGGCAGATTTCCATCTGTTGGGGAACTGGAAGGAGGGAGGAGGAAGAGGTTGGTCGAGGGAGAGGAAGAGGTTGAACATTTTTGTTAATGGTAGGAGCACCTCTTCGAGGGTGAGGGACAGCACTTTGAGGTCAAGGGAGACCCCACTAAACCTTGACCTGGCTATAGCTTTCCTGATATAGTTGTGAGTTTCATGCATCTTGACTGTTTTGAAGTAGAATGGGGGTTGATTTGGAGAGAGTGGGAGGCTAGCAGGGATAACTGGAGGGTGGTCTTCATTGCATAAGTCAGGTGGGAGGACAGTACTGAGGTCTGAGAATGCAGTGTTGAAAGAATTTACAATAGTGGTAGGGTCAAGCATTGTGTTCCCATCTACAACCAGCATAGTAGGTGAAGTTTTTTTCTGCTTCCCAGAGATTTCTTTTATATTGTTCCAAAAGAATTTCCCCTTTCCCCAGGTGTTTGTAAGGGCATCTTTGTAGAAGGTACTTTTATGTAGGCGGACTTGTTTTGTGCAATGATTTCGAGCCTGTTTGTAAGACTGTATGTTAACTTATTTTCCTGAGGCCCATGCACGGACCCAGAGGGGGTCCCTAGATTTGAGTTGTGCCAGTAGTTCTGAAGGGAGTCAGGGGTTGCTTAGTCCTTTGACTTTGCACTTTTTGAAAGGGGCGTAGGAGTCACAGGCAGAATTGAAAGTGGTGATGAAGAAGTCAAGGGCTGAGTTGACATCCGGTGCGTGTAAGATCGGAGACTAGTCTTGCTGTCTGAGGTGGGATTTTAGGTGTTTCAGCTGCCCCCGTGGAAGGACTCTGCTGTTTATTAATTGGGGGGCATGGTGAACTTGTTAGACCATTTGTAGATGACTGAGGAATGGTCGCTTAGAGAGTCAGGAAGCACAGAAACGTTTGAGAGAGACAGGATGGGTGACTGGTCAGAATCCAATCCAGGAGAGTACTAGTGCCTGTTTTATAGTTGAGCCTAGTTGGGGAGTCCACCAGCTGGGTGAGGTTGGCTGAGGAGATGGCATCTTTGAAACCCACAGTTTCTGGGGCAAGCCAGTCAATATTAAAGTCGCCCATCAGGATTGTCTCTACGCCAAGGGGTTGGGATCGGGTGAGGTCCAGTACAGAGTTGAGACCTTTTCCTTGTTCTTTAGGAGGGATGTACACTGTGGCAATTGTTAAGGCTTTGTTGTGGGCCCCTAACAGAACCTTAAGGGTTAGAATCTGAGAGGATGAGTCTGAGACAGGGGTTTTTAAAGGGTGACCCTGGAGATAGTCTTTGAGGTATAAGGCACAGCCACCGCCTCTGTGGAAGAAGAGAACTTGTATAGTGGGGATGGGCGCAGAAGTCTGCCGTGCCCTTCCCCATTGCCACCTGCTTAGCCTCCCCATGGCAGAGGGAGAAGGTGAGGCAAGCTTTCTAAACCTGCTGATCCCACAGGGCCCAGGGGGTCAGATCTTGCTCCCTCACTTCCAGAGGCATTAAATTGCTAGCTGAATGAGGAGATGCCTCAGGGAAGGAGTCCATAGTAGTTCTGGAGGATCAGGAGAAACTGGGTGCTGCAGATTATACAGAGCCACCCACATTGCCCTCTGGATAAACACCACACTCTTATATGTTTGAAGACTCTGAGATCTACAGGGCCATCCTCCAGCCATACCATAGGCCTGTTCTCACCCTACTGGTTACCATTCCTTGCCTCCTGGTGATGTCTAAGAATCTCAGAGTGAAGATGGATGGATTGTTAAATGATGACCCCATGAACATGCATTATCATACTGGGATCTGGCTGGAGCCCAGCCAAGCCTGGTGGACCAGTGTTTGAGAAATCCCTGAGTGGTTGTGGATGAAATGATGGATCTGGCGCCAGATTCATCTGGCGTATCCACAGGTGGATCATCCATACATATCTGAACACCTGTGGGACATCATTGAGGAGAAGCAGATGGATGTGGTGTTCCAACAGGATGATCCATAAGCTTCAGATGCGTACTAATGAGTTTGGGCCCCCTATGGAGGCATTGACCCACCATGCCCGTTCTCTGGGCCACTCAGTAGTGTGGGCTGGGTGGACCATTTTCAAGCATTTCATCTTGGTTCAAGACGTTGCCGGTCCAGGATGAAATACTACACCACCTCAAATGACTCATTTGCCAATGAGACCACCAAGCCAGATTGCAGCTATTTTATCCCCACAGTGGTGGACCTGTAATATGACCAGGAGCACTAGTGGATTATTACTGCTTTGCCTGGACTGCATAGAATAAAGTACTTCAACTGCTGGTGAGTTACTTGTTGACTGTTCCTGTTATGGTTTATATGTTCTGCAAGCAACATGTGTATTTTGTCAAGCTGAGAGCCCAGAAGTGAAGACTAAAGGGACTGAGCCTGTATTTGGGGCTGGACTTTGGGACTGCTTCTGAGACTGTACCTATTGAAATTAGTAACTAGTCTTATGCAGCCTATGTCTCACTGTGAAACAGAGATGCAAATCTGGAGAGCTGCATTTACTGCAGCTAAGGTGACGTGAATGAGGTATGAGTGTGGCCCGATAGTGTGTGTGTGTGTGTGTGTGTGTGTGTGTGTGTGTATGGCAGTGTGGTGTGTGAATGGTGTGTTTGGTGAGTGAGTGAGTGGGATAGTTTTTAGTGTAGTGTTGGATCCTGGCAAAATTGTTTATTATCAATTCTTTTGGGGTTTTACTAGAGGTGTGATATAATATGAATGGGCTGCACCTACCCTTATTGTCCAGTTGTGATTTTCTTTGGGTCCCCCAAATTTCTTTTTCTGGTGTTCTAGCGGGTGTGGGGGTGATTGGTGGAAGAGTGCACATATCCCACTGGTGCCCCCTATCTTGGCTAGCCAGGTACCCCATTTCCAAGAGAGAAATGGTTTAAAATGGGGGAGAGTGTAAGCCCCCTTTTATTGGAGGCCTTACTAAAGTTACCTCTCTCCTCCCTTTTGGCCTTATAAGGTTAGGGGGCAGGTGTCAGCCCCTGGGTGTGGTTTGCCTGCCCCTCCATAGGATAAAAGGAGAGGTTTGGAAGATTGGAGGAGGCTGATGGGAGACTGTCACAAGTTGGGCTGGGGTTCACTTCCAAGCCTGGGAGCCCATTACAGTGGTATCAGCGGCAGTGGCATCTGCTTGGGATTTAAGGTGGGAGGTGCCAGAGAGTGCAGCTGGAGGGATCAGGACCCTGTTTTAGGTGGGGAAACATGGCTCAGAGGATCTGGAATTGGACCCTCCTTGTGCTGTGTGTCACCAGGCCGGGTCTGAGGCCTGGTCAAATGTTTGAAGCCTGAAGATGGTGGGGGCACCTCAGTGGTGGCAGTGATGGGGCATGACCCTGAGAGGTTGTGGCAGCACCTCTGGGGTCTTAACCATGTGGCACACCATCTTTGTTTGGTGGCCTGCCGGGAGCAAGTAAGAGTCGGTGCCCTTCTTTCACGTGTTTGTCTAGGTCTGGGAATGGGGGTGGGGCCTGACTATAGGCCCGAGTCAGCAGGTTGGGAGTGAAGAAGAGTGTATAATGCCACGTGTATGGGCAAGCAGACTGTGTGGAGAGCAACAGAAGAGCAGTAGGACCAGGGAGGAAGTATGAGAAATGGGGGTCCTGGATTTGAGACATGGTAGCTGCTCGAGTGATGAGCCCCCAGCTCAGTGTACATGAATTCCATTTGCAGGGTCAGCTTGGCCCTAAGCTTGTGCTATGGCCTTGTGTCACAGAGTAACTACCTCTCTTTGTTTTTGTGCCTGTCTCCAGTTGCCTCCAGCCCCATGGAGCTGTTTGCTTTTATTTACAATAAATTAATTATATTTATTTTTTTATCCATGTGTGCCCTCTGGTCTGTGCCTTTGCTGCTGTGCTAACCATGATTCCCCACCAGCAATATCCAGGACCATACTTGACTGCTGACTTGCTGTTGTTGAATTAAGCTGCTGGTAAGCTGACAATAAGAAAATAATAATAGTTTTATTTATAAAGCACCTTTCAGAAAGTCAAGGTGCTGAACAATTTCAAACAATCCAAAACTCTAAATAAAAATCATAAAACATCCATAAAATCAGCATATCATCCAAATATCATATAAATAATAAAATTGAAAAATTAATACAATAACTTAATTATCTAAAAAGGCCATACTCTATAAATATGTTTTTAAGTCTTTCTTAAATAACTCCACGGAGGTGCACTGCCGTAACCGACATGGTAGAGAGTTCCAAAGAGTGGGTGCAGCATGCGAAAACGCTCTGCTGCCAGAAGATTTTAAACTCACTCTTGGGATCTCTAACAACCCCATGTCGGCCGAGCGGAGTGATCGGTCAGGGCAGTAAGGAACCAGAAGGTCTTTCAGATAGGCTGAACCCTGAGCTGTGCCATTTTACAGGTAAGTGGCTTTTCTGTTGTGTTCTGGTGGTTTTCCTTGCTTTAACCCTCCCTCCATTGAAGAGTAACATCAGGCCCCTGGAGTGGGGGGGTTATATAATTTAGTCTTCCTGACTGGGATTAATTTAACACACAGCGGTCAGGTCTGACTGAATGAGTCTAAGGCAGGTTGGCTGTAGTGCAGACTGAGATCCAGTCACTCTCTTACTCTAGTTTTCTGAAAGTTAACTCCTTGTTTAGTAACTTGTCCTAAGATTTGCAGGCAGGCTACGTCTCCTCCATGTCTCTTTTTCTCCTCCCTTTCTCCACTCTTGTCTTTCTATTATCCTACTACACTGACTAGCCCTATGTATGTTACAATAAAAAAAACTTTAATTATAACTGCTTTAATGTTGATCAGTTCCTTCCAATTTGCATGATTTGGTCACAGAAAGAGACTCCTCGAGCCCCCCCACCACCACCAGACCACCGAACAAGCACATTTTCCCTTCCCCTCCTCCAGTCAACATGTCTGCCCTCTGCCTGTAATGTAAATTGTTTTTTAAGTACTGACTCGCTGAAAAACAGCAGTTAGTAGAAGGCAAGGCAAGCTGTTTCAGTGATTTTAAAACAGCCCTTATAAGGAATTTTGGTTTTGCAGTGAGACAAGGTGGCTCTAATTACAGGCTGTAAACATCCTTCTCTACTAACTCATCCACAAACAGTGATAATACATTCCAAGGAACTGAATAAAAACATTTGGGCTAGCAGCCCCTGACTAGTTCATGGAGTAACCTGGACTACAACACCCAACATTTCCCACTCCCTCCCAGCACGCCCTCAATATTACATATGGCTCTTCCTTCTTCTTTGCTGCTTAGCAGCAAGCAACTTGACAATCTTTCAGCTCAGTCATGGCATATGACATGCAATCATTGGCCCTTTCTGGTGTTTCAATAGATAATTTAACTGCGATTGTAGAACAAGTTTTCAATCATTGGTTTAGGCAGAATGGTCCTACAGTATAAGAAGGAGAGGTGATGAGGTGCCATCGGGGGCTAAGCAGGTAATGTCAGCTTACAATTACAGCCATCAAGAGGTAGGTGTCTCTTCCTTAATTAAGTCTGACACTGTTTTAGCATCAGAGGATGGAACCCTGCAGCTTTCGAATCGGGTTGGTTTTGTCCTGATTCGAGCTGCTCCATCTAACTACCACATTTCAACAGCTGCTGCTGAGGTGCCAGTCAGCTCTCTCGAGCATGCTCCCAGCAGGAAGCACTCTTCTAGGACTCAGACGCCCAGCAGTGGTGTAGGAACTTTATTAGCTCTACATGACAGTCAGGGCAAGGAGGTTTTTATCCCAGTATCTGAACCTCATCTGTTAAAGGCTAAATCCAAACTAAACACTCAAAGCCTGCAGCAGAGACTCACTTGGCTCCACACAAAAGACCCCGCCCAGGACTGAGACTCAGACTCCAGTTCTGAGCTGGATTTGGAGGTGTCTGACTGATTGGGATTCTGATGAGTCAGAACCCTGGTCCTGTCATAAAGACAGATTCAATAAACAATTTAGGCAAGAGGTGCAGGAAGTGTCTGAGGGCACCTCTTCTTATTTTGACCCAGACTCTGAGGGGTAACTTACTCAGAATGGGTTTCCATTCCTGATACTAAAGCTAACCTTGAGTCCAGGCTGTGCAAGGCACTGGAACAGTATGCTAGACACCAGATTTGGGGGGAATGCCCTAAACACTGGCTTGGCAACAAATTGGCATTGCTTTTTTCCAGATATTTGGATAAAATGGAAGGATCCCAAGCTCATTTGACAACTTTGCCAGGCAGACTCCTGGAATGGGACAGCCATCTTTGGAGCCCTCCCAGAGTTAATCATAGAATCCGATGCCAGCTGCTCAGGCTGGGGAGTTCGAGGCAAATAGTCAGCCCTGTACATCAACTGCCTGGAACTCTTGGCTGCTGAATTTGCAGTCAGGAGTTTCACCAAAGGTCTGTCAAATCTGTTTATCCTCCTGAAGATGGACAATGTGGCAGCTTTACACTACATAAATCACCTAGGGGGCACACAATCCACCCTGCTGACTGAGACAGCTCTCAGTTTCTGGTCCTCCTGCCTCAGAAACAACCTGAGAGTTCAAGCCCAACACATCCCAGACCTCTCCAATTCAGCAGTGAACTGAAACTCCCGCTACCTGATAGACTCCAGCAAATTCCTTCTCCACGGAGATTTCTTTCTTAGAATCCAGGAGCTATGGGTTCCACTACTAGTGGATCTCTTTGCTTCTTGGCTCTTCTACTAATTCCCTTCTTCAGCTGGAGGCCAGATCCATTGGCCATGGCCACAGACACATTCTCTCCAGACTGCAGCTAGTCTCTGCGTATGTGTTTCCCTTCTTCTTCATTATCTGTAGCTCCCTAGCCCAGATCAGGAAACAGTGGGCAATGGTAGCACTGGTGGCACCAGCGTGACTCTGCCAAGTCTGGTACCCATCTCTCCTCAAACTATCCATCAAACCCTTCTCCTCATTCCCCAGGCTCCAAACATTCTAGTAGACCTATAGGGGTTCTGCCATCTAATGACACTAGTTGAGACCCTGTCCTGAGCAAAGTGGACAGTTTCAGTGGTTCTTGAGCTGCCCTGGCCTTTCAGCAGGAGTTGCTTCACTCCGCAGGGAGGCCTGATCACCGGGAACTAGAAAGTTTAATAAGTCAGCCTGGTCTACTTGAATATGCTGGTATGAAGACTTTTAATAATTCATGAAATGTATTAATGGCATCACTCT
This sequence comes from Neoceratodus forsteri, assembly GCA_016271365.2. Classification (NCBI taxonomy): domain Eukaryota; kingdom Metazoa; phylum Chordata; order Ceratodontiformes; family Ceratodontidae; genus Neoceratodus; species Neoceratodus forsteri. The sequence goes on from CM057456.1 coordinate 965,699,671, forward strand.
GCCACTGAGTCCTTTTTAAGTTCAAGATTCCCATTTCATTATCAAAATTGGGAATATTAATGTGTCCTAAATCAGAATTTTGTATTTGAGTCATAATTAGTATTGGATAATGGCAAGAATCTGGACAGCTAAGAATGGTAAAGTTTTGAAGAATTCTAAAAGCTTCCACATTTGACCAAACCAAGTCAACAGTGGAAGAACCCATAGGCCCTATATGTGTATAACTTCCCTCCTGATCTCCAGTTGTTTGGCCATTTATAAGTACAAAATTGTGCTCCAAGAGAAAGGTCACCAAGTCCTTCCCTCTCATTATGTTTTTTATCTCGCATTTCCTTAAATAATCTATTTTAGGGTTAATGGCTGAAAGGCTCTGTAACAGATCTTGCATAAGTGTCTTACATAGTTCCCCTCTGGTACTCAGGCATTAAAATCCCCAAGTATGAAGATTGATCAGGATTCTTGTGCCTCTATTAAGATTTCCAAGGCCTCTGCTATCAATCCATGCATCTACAGAGTTTTTATTTTTAGGGGGTATGTACACATTATTATTATAAAATGGGTCAGGAGATTTCTGCATCTTGATTGGCTGAGAGGTACCTCTGGCTGTGTCCTTATCAGGGCATATTGTGCCAACCAGCACCTCTTCATCTAGTCAGGACAAAAAAAACAACATGGATCACTGTGCCACCCTCTGTCTTGCAGTGGTCAGCCAAGTTGGAACCCCCGCTCCCCCAACACTGTGAAACACAACCTAAGTGCCCTGAAGTTTCCTACCCAGTGCACTAAACCACTGTATAAGTAAATTTTTGCCTCTGCTGCCATCCAGCTTAGAAAAAGCTGATGAAGAAAGTATAATTTAAAAAAAAGCCACCCGCAAGCCACCGAGTGTAGTCGCACCTGCAGCTGAGAAATGGCATTCAAATGAAAGCCTTTACCCATGCATCCACCACCTCTGTCAAACACCAGGTAAAAAAATTCGGGAAAAAAATGCCCTTAATCAGTTCTTACCTCCTGGCAACACATTATTTGAAACTGTGAACAGCCGATGAAAATTAAATGGACATTTCCTGTACTACAGTAAAATGGAAGCTGCTCACTACGATGGCTCCTGAGGGCCACGCTCGCTCCAGAAAAAGCTAGTGGCAAGCATGCTATCAGTGTTCCACGAAATACAAAATACAACATCAAGCTAAAAAAAAAAAAAAACTAATATTAAATAAAATAGCTTGTGTCAGGAGGTGGGGTTCAACTACCTACTATCATCGCAAAACAGTCTCTAAGTCAACATGGTCTCTTTGTTGTTTCCTGACAGACATGCTTCAGAAAGCTACACAAAAGTGAATAAATAAAAAGAAAACCATAATACTGTGTGTGACAGGTGGGCATAGTGTGTGTAGCAGTGATGGGCACCACATATGAAACACATATGAAAGTACTTTAATACAGAGACTATTTTTTACTATTTCAGGTATTAACTCTTGTATGGCCGCAGACTGATATATCAGTCCAAAATTCCTACATGTTCTAATTCTGTCTGCAGCCTAAGGGTTAAAACCTTTTTTTGTTTTTAATTTTGGAATTTTTCTTCTTTTTTTTTAATAATTACTTGGGGGACCCATTTTATAAGTGGAATAAGACACTCTGAGGTGTGGTTTATGGGCTGATAAGAGAACTTCCCAGGTGCTAAAGGCACTCGGCGCTGGGCATACTCTTATCAGCCCATAAACCACACTTCATCAAGTCTTATTCCTTACATAAACTGACACTATCATTTTCTAACTTCAATGGTAGAAATATTATCTCCAGAATATTTTAATTTGGTTATTTTAAGATTTAAAGAGGTCCTTGCATAAGTGATAAGTCTAGCTTTTAACCAACCCCGTTTTTTATCTCTGACTGCCGGAACTCAGTGAACAGTAAATATAGGTATCAAACATGTCTCAAAGTGGCTGCTCCAGATTTCTTGTAAACACAATATATTATGGGATCCTAAGAAGTCCTTTATGGCTTTGCCAGCCAATTTGTATTTGAGTCCTTCAATGTTCCATAAAAAAAAAAAAATGATTTCCATATAGATCTTATAGATTTTAGCAAGTTTCTGTCTCTTTTGGTGTGACTTCTGTCAATCAGGATGAATACCACCTTGTCCTTCCTGCCATCTGGTGGGACTGGGGTGAATTGGTGGTAGGGAGAGCTGTTGAGTGTTCCCAGTGTTTGTGCTCCCAGGGGAGGAGTGGTTTTGCACTTTGTGCAGCTTTAAGATTTGCTTGAAAGTGAGCAACCTCCAATGGGCCAGTTGAGCAAAGAAAGGTGGCAGCACACCAGCCATGGAAAAAAGGGTACTGAACAAGCCCATAGAACAAATAACAGATTGTAGTCCAGCCCAGAAACTGCAGCTGAAGTCAAGATTGGGACCAGGGTGAAGAAGCAGTGCAGGGGGAAGGCAGCAGCAGTGCTATGGCAGGAGCCAAAGGTAAGCCTCCTTTTAGGAGGGGGTTACACAACAGCACAACAGGTGCAAAATAATGTGATAAATGTACAGGGTAAAATACTGGTGCAGAGCAGTCCCAAAATCTGCACAGTGATGGCAGCTGCAATCGGCTTGGGCACAACTAACACAGAGCTGCTCCAGAGGAAGAGTACCGCGTAACATAAAACTGCTCTACACATGTGAAGGAAACAACCAAGCAGTGAAGCTTGACTGCACTGGTTATCATTCCATAAACTGGGTTATAGTCACTGCCAAACAGCAGGAGGGGCTGTTAACATGGATCCATCTGCCACTACAATACTGTATTACTATGTTTTATGCTATTATGCCTTAGGCATGAAACAAATCATATTGTATGCTTTGGTGCCTTTCGATACTTTTGCTACTTTGATTAACATTTAGTCTGCAAAAGCATAAGGTACATGAAAAGAGCCATATGTAGCATCATGATGGGAATCTGATTATTAGGCAGTGCTGACTTATGAAGTACTTTCCTGAAGATTAAATCACACAGGGTTATTTGTTGATTGTCCTTGGTCTGATGTATATGCTAGTTACATTTTATAGGTATATGACAGTTGAATCTTTTTCAGCAATTCTGTTTTAGACTTTACAGCTTTTATTTCAGGTCACCAAGACTTTCTTTAGAATATGTTACCTTCCTTATTGCCGCTCAAGTCACTGGCAGCATATTCAATAAACAAAATGCTGGCCCAGCAGTGCTGCTGTCTGGGAGACCTGGCTTCATGAACAGGCTTGGTTTACTCACCCCAGAACTGGCAGAGGGCAGAGCAAGTCAAGGAGTAGAAATGTTTGGTTCACAGAAGAGGAGGTGTGTGGGGGGGTGTCACCCAGCATTCATATGCATCCTACCGCCAAGCATTAAGTAGTACTGTACTGCCAGCTGCAGCAAAAGCAACCACTCCTCCCAGTGTGGCAAACCAATAATCATGGAGGTGGGGTGTTTGCCTCTGAAATCAAACAAGCATTCGCTTGTACCCCCCCCAAGTCTCCCATAATCACTTATGCTGCTTAATCTATAGAAGCAACAATCCATACCTGCCTTGTGGCGCTAAGGGTGAGGCACTGGACGCCACACCTCACGTCACACCGGCGACCTGGGTTTGGGAACAAGCCCAGGTTGTCAGGGACCGGCAAGGGTGGGGAAGGATTGAGCATCCCAAGGACTGCTCTCCTTCCCTGGGAACAGGAGTTTCCACCAGCCGATGCAATGGTGACCTTTAGTTGAGGCTGGAGGTACCACAGTGCATGGCCCTCTGTGGAACCGAGAGATGAAGGAGACTCCAAGGACAAGTCCACATCCCTATGCCGGCCCAGCTCACTAGTGAACTCCATGGCCTGACTCAATGCCAGGAAGGCCCCTCTAATTACAGAAAGGCTGCCGAGGGAGAGCAAGCCCGCCCCAGAGGGTGATCCGGGGGGGCTGGACCTGCCTGGTTAGTTGGGGAGGACACTGGCAAGCGAGGGTTCAGGCTGGGAGTAGAGACTTAGCCGAGTGGGTACTCTGGAAGGATGCCCAGCCTGCAGAGAGAGAAATAAAGAATACAAAAAAAAAAAAAAAGAAGCAACAATCCATAACCCTCTGCAACATTATTTATAGCTGCTGCTTGCCAGCTTTGGGGCTGTATCAAGAGACCCATGGGAAAGGCTCCACCACTATGCATTTTTCTTAGGTAGAACCAGTCACTTAAAAGGACACTGTCAATCCCCTTAGGCCTCAAAGTGTCTCACGTTATAACTGGTCGCATTCTGTAGAGATTATTGATGTAGCTAGTAGTTTGAATCTGATTCTTTTTTCTTCTTTTTTTTGTCAGTTCTATTTGTTCACCTCTTCAGCTGCAGTGGTGGTGCCTTGTCCCCCTATTTGCCCTGTACGCAGGCTGTCAACACTCTCTCCCAACCAGCCTCTTCCACAACTGTGGAACAGGAAGGACCACAGTTTGCCCACTATGGAGGGACCCTCCCGGAGGGGGACAGGAGGGAGACCAGCATCACCCTGGAGCCCCCACTCTGACTTAAATTGGGCATTGTTCAACTAAGAGGAGCGGTAGCCTGTCATGGGCATCATGGCGTTCGCTGGAGAGGGGCTTTCTTGCTTAAGTCCAGGGGCATAGACATGCAATGAAGTCCAGTGCTCAACAAGAGTGCTCCCGCGCTCACCTGCAGGGCGTCTGCCGCTGCCCCAGTCACATAGCTAGGTGTTCCCTAGCTGCTGCAGCCTCCAGTCTCCACTGGGGGTCACAAGTGCAGGGGGCACTAACCAAACCCTCCCCAGGCAGGAGAGAAGAGCAGTCCTCCGGATGCTAATTCCTCTCCTCCCTGGCTTACCCCTGACAATCCAAGCTGGCTCCCGAACCCGGGTTGCCGGTGTGGTGCGAAGTGTGGCATCCAGCACCTCAACCCTCAGTGCCACTGGACTGGCTCCTTTTTCTTTTTAAAAGTGCAAAACAGACTGCCCACCGTAATGGTGTTAACACATAAAAATGTGGTTGTTTATAACCCTTGATCAACTCCCACTGCATCTTTTTATCATTTACCTCTTTTTATCATCTGAGGAATATCGCCCGGGTGAAACATTTGATTCCCCAGGAGGACCTTCCGACCTTGGTTCATGTCTTTGTTACAACCCGTTTGGACTACTGTAATTCCCTATATACCTAGGGCTCCCAGGGATTGATATCCGCGCCTGCAGCTAGTGCAGAACGCTGCAGCCAGGCTTTGACCGGGACTCTAAGAACCAGTCATATTACGCCTGTGTCGCTGAACTGCACTGGCTGCCTGTGCGGTGGCGTATCACCTTTAAGGTTGGTTTACTAACCTTAAAGCTCCTATACGCATCAGGGACCCGGTTACCTGAAAGATCTTCTGATTCCCTACTGCCCCTCCGCCCCTCCACTCCGCTCAATGAGGGATTGCTAGAGATTCCCAGGGTTCGTTTGAAGTTATCAGGATCTCGTGCTTTTGCCTATTCAGCTCCTACCCTGTGGAATTCTCTACCTCACTGGTTGAGAGAATGCCCGACTGTTGATAGTTTTAAAATTGCTTTAAAAACTTATCTTTTTAACTTGGCTTTTTCTTTATAGTTTGATTGTTTAATGTTGATTTCTGTTTTATTATTATGTACAGCGCCTTGATTTTGAAAGGCGCTTTATAAATAAATACGAATTGAATTGAATTACGAATTGAATCTTTTCTGGACTTGGAATGGAAACACCCCCAACACAATCTATCCACTCAAAATGCATTGGGCGGTGAGGTGACTATTGCATCACAAGTGGATGCACTGTTTGGGGCTGTTTCTAATGTTCAAGTTTGCAATAAGAGTGAAGCAAGGATTCGAAACAAAACAAGGTTAGGTATAATTACACCATAAGCATGCATTTCTTTTCTACAAGAAAGAAAACAAATAAACAACCAGAAATATCAATGCATTTTAGAGAAGGTAAGCAATCATAAAATGTGTTTTCAGCTAGAAATAATATGATACAAAATGGTTGACTACCTTTAATCTTTTATGCCTCTTCAAAGAGATACAAACACTTCTGTTTGTGTTCTTCCTTTTAAAATTCTTTTTATTATTCACCCTTACATTTTGTTCTGTTCATACAGCTTTTTCATGGGGATTTTTAATTTCTTTTATGCCTCAAGTGCAGTTCTACAAATAATATAAACATAAATTAATAACTAATTTTATATCTCATACACTTCATGTATATATCGTGAACATTTTTTTGTTCGCTCAGTTTGTCTCTTCCTACCTTTTATGTTTTCCAATGTTCAAAATGCAATAATTGTGTCCACTTTAGGCCCTATAAGTACAAACATCATTTTAAGAAACATGTTTGTTGCACAGTTTTCACAAAAAGGTTTTTCATGTTCCCACAAGTAGGGATTCTACCCTTTATATCAGCAGCAGCGCTAGCGTACCTGAGGTTATAGATGCTTTCAATCTACCTCATGTTTTAAATCATTTTGTAAAACTCCCTGTAACAGGGTTTGCTCTGTAAGACACAATATATTCAGCATTTTGGTTAGCTGTTCTTTTGCTGACTTAATGATAATTTATATCACAGCCTACTCAAAACTGTTGAAATAATGTAGAAGTATCTGGTATTTACCTTCAAGCAGTAAACTAGCGCAAATTCAGTTGTGTGTGCCCCCAGCATGTAGATGTAATGGTGGATGGCTAGCTGCTGTTCCCTTTTGAGCTTTCCCAGAAAAAGCTTGTCGACGGACGTGATGACATCACAGGGACTTATCTGTGCATGCGCATTACGCTGTATGCACAGCGCATGCTCACAGACTTTGCCATAGATGAAAAAAGGCATGCTCCTGTCTGGGAAAGCTCATAAATTGTGCAAACTATGTGAAACGAGCATTTTTAGTTAGGTATGAAACTTCTTTGCCTTCTTAACTTAGAACAGCACTTCATTTCTTACAACATAGTCAGAATTTTATATATATTCTTTAAAGGTGTTAATATCTTTATATTTACAATGCACATCTGTTACTCAGTGATAAATGTCTTACTATTAACAAGGGGGGGAACGGGTTGTCAGAATACAGCAAGACTCCATTAGAAGAAACACAATTACTAAGGTGAGTAATTTTTTCTTCAAACAACGTGAAGTCTTGCTGTATTCTGACACTTGCAGACTATCAAGCAGTACCTCCAAGGAGGAGGGCCAGAACCTACTTTGGGAATAGGCTCTGAAGTACTGTTGTGCCAAACCTACCATCAGTCCTAGCCTGGATATCCAAAGAGTAATGCTTGGTGAAGGTATAACCTGTTTTCCAGGTGGCTGCTTGGCAAATTTCTAACAAAGGAATATCCCTGGCCATAGCCAGAGATGCAGCTGTACCTCTAGTGGAATGAGCCCTCAGGCCCGAGGGTGAAGTTTTTCCCAGCTTCTCATAGCAGAACTGGATACAGGACACAATCCACCTGGCAATGGTTTTCTTGGTGGCAGGTTTGCCCTTACCTACTTCCCCATAAGAGATGAACAACTGGAAGGAGTCAAACCTGTGACCCTTTGTACATTCTATGTAGTAACTAAGGGCCCTTTTAACATCTAAACTGTGTAGCCTCCGCTCTCCTGAGGAGGTATGATCAGTGAAAAACATAGGAAGAGACATAGATTATTTAAGTGGTAATGAGAAACCACTTTGGGTAAGAACCTTCTATTGGTTCAAAGGACCACCTTATCTCTACGGAATGAAATGAAGTCAGGCTCAACTGACAGGGCTTGCAATTCACTGATACGTCTGGCAGAAGTACAGCAACCAAAAACACAGTTTTCCAAGTCAAGTACTTGAGCTCTGCTGAGGACATAGGCTCAAGGGAGGGGTGCATAAACTGAGCAATGCAAATATTCAAATCCCAGGCAGCAGCAGGATCCTTAAAAAGGGGATTGGTATGAAGCAATCCTTTGAAAAATTTACAGAATACAGGGTAAGATGACAGAAAGGAAGACTTCCCCACTGACAGGAAAGCAGAAACAGCTGACAAATGAACTTTGAGAGTAGCTGGTTTGAGGCCTAGGCCATTAAGGTGAACCATATAATCCAGAACTGTAGACAACTCAGCAGTGTGTCTGAGGGATATATGCTTCTTGGAACACCAAATGCTGAACCTTTTCCATTTGGAGTTGTAAGTTTTTCTGGTAGTAGGCTTTCGAGAAGCTTTGAGACTATCCAGAACCCCTTGGGACAGATGCAAGTCAGCATACTCTAACTCTTCAAGAGCCATGCCTTGAGATTGAGTCACTGGAGACCGGGTACCAAATCCTCCCCTGAGAGGAGGTTAACAGGTTGTGATTCCTGGGAAGAGATAGGGGAAGATGGACTGCTAGGGACAGCAACAGGGGTTACCAAGGCTGCCTGGCCCAGTCTGGAGTAATCAGAATCACTTTGCAAGGTTATGACCTTACCTTGACTAGAACCTTGAACAGTAGAGGGAAGGGAGGGAGGGAAGGCATAAAGAAATTTCCCTTCCCAGTTCAAAATCAGAGCATCCAGAGGGACTGATCCCAAGACTGGGGGTCTGCAACAAAACAGAGGAAGTTGGTGATTGTCTGGGGCTGCAAAGAGATCTATCTCTAGAGTGCCCCACCTTGAGAAAATCACTTTCAATATCAAAGGATCCAGAGCCCATTCGTGATGTCCCTGGGAAATCCTGCTCAACGCATCTCCTATCACATTTTCCTTTCCTGGGAGGTGGACTGCTACCAGAGAGGTCTGTAGGGAATAAGCCAGGGACCATATTTTCATGGCCTCCGTGCACAAGGCCATGGACTGAGTGCCTCCCTGTTGTTGATGTACCACATGGTGGTAGTGTTGTCTGTCCTGACCTGAACCACCTTCTTCTGTACTGACTGAGAGAAAGCTTATAAGGCAAGAAGTACTGCCCTGAGCTCCAGGAGGGATTCCTCAGGGGACCACAGTCCCTGGGCCGTGAGAGCCCCCAGATGGGCTCCCCACCCCAAAAGGGAAGCATCTGTGGTAAGAACCACAGAGTGAATCTGAGTGACAGATGGAACACCTTGCCTCAGATTGTTCAGGTCCTGCTACCAATGAAGGGCCTGAATTAAGGTCTGAGTAACAGGAACTAGCTTGGTTAGAGGATCTTTCCTTTGGGACCAAAAGATCCTTAGATGGAACTGAATGTCCCTCATCTGAAACCTGGCCCCTTGGTCCACTGCCGTGGAAGCTGCCATGTGGCCCAAAAGCTGAAGAAAATGCCTTGCTGGTCGAGAAACCAGAGGGAGGAAGGAAAAGGCCAGCTGAGAGATGGCTTTTGCCCTTTCCAAAAGAAGGAAAGCTCTTGCTTTGAGCATGTCCAGCTCTACTCCTATAAAAATGAGGAGCTGTACTGGCTCGAGAGCTGACTTGGGAAGATTGAGAAGGAACCCCAGGGAAGTGAGAACTTGCTGGGTAACCTGCAGATCTGACTTGACTTGGTCTGGGGACTGGCCCACAAGGAGCCAATCATCCAGGTATGGAAAGATAGAAATCCTTTTCCTTCTTAAAAAGGCCACCACTACTGCTAGGCACTTTGTAAACACCCTTGGAGCTGAAGTTAGGCCAAAGGGCATTGCTCTGAATTGGTAATGGCCTGAGGGCAATTCGAACTTGAGATACTTTCTGTGGGAGCACCTAATGGGAATGTGAAAATAGGCATCCTTGAGATCCAGGGAGGCTAGCCAGTCACCTAGCCTCAGAGAGGGACTAATTGTTCCCAGAGTCACCATTTTGAATTGTGGCTTTAGCAGGTGCTTGTTTAGGTATCTTTGATCTAGGATGGGTCACCACTCCCCTGTCTTTTTGGGGGTAAGGAAGTACCTGGAATACAGACCTTTGCCCCTGTATGGGGTAGGAACTCTCTCTCTATGGCTCTTAAAGCCAGTAGAGAGCAACCTCTGCCTCTAGAGCAAGGGTTTCTGATGTATTTGCAGGTGGAAAGGATCTGGGTCTCAGTTTCGGAAATTTTTTTAAACAGAACCACCCCCTGGCTTACAACCTCCAGGACTACCTTGTCTGAGGTAACAGACATCCTGCCCTGAACAAAGTAAGCCAGCCTGCCTCCTACTGGAATAAGGGAGTTGACCTGGGTCGACACATCAGGGTGTCTGCTTGGCAGAAGCCTTAGACTGAGTGGTGGGTGGAGCCCTGCTCATCCCCCTTCTGCCTCTCCCTCTGAAGAACCCCCTCTGAGAAAAGGAAGACAAGGCCTGTGCTTGGTAGAAAGACCTGTGAAAAAGTCTGCCCCTGCCCCTAGCTTGCTGTCTTTGAGGAGTTACCTGCCTCTCCTTGGCCTGGGCACTTCTGTAAGTGTTCCTGTACTCTTCCATTTTCTTCATGTAATTCTCTGTCTGCTCCCTAAACAGAGAATTTTCCACCACAGGGAAATCCATGGCCTTAGCCTGGGTATCCTGCGAAATGCTAGTAAATCTGAGACAAGCCATTCTCTGAAGAGCCACAGATGTAGCCATGACTCTTGATGACACATCATTGGAGTCCACAGCAGCATGAAATTGCACCTTTGATGCCTCGATCCCATCAGCAGCCACCCACTTCAACTCCTTGGCTAGCTGGGGGGGAAGCCTGTTTAGCCAGTGCCAGTACAGTGTCCCACCTGGACTTCTGGTACCTGGCTGTATAGGCCATATAGTTAGCCTGCCTGAGTCCCAAAGATGATGCCATGTACTGCTTCTTTGCCATGGCTTCTATCTTCCTGGAGTCTTTGTCTGGGGGAGGTGTGAAGCCAAGGGAATGTTTGCCTTGTCATAGGCTGCAGCCCAAACTACCCCTACATGGCTGCATTGCTAATAGAGAAACTCCTTATCTGAGCCTGACAAACTGTACCTCTTGTCCGTTCTCTTTTCAACAGGAGGTACAGAGTTAGGAGACCTTAGAATTTTTTGTGTCTGTTTCCCAAAGGACTTACGGAGGGGAATAGACAGTCTCTTAGACTCTGGGATGTCCATCATCTCAACAAAATCAGGCTCCTCCTGATCCTCCACAGCCTCCTCAATAGGAAGCTGGAGGGTTTGAGCCACTCTCCTGTAAAACAGAAAGTGGGGAAGGGACTCAGAAAGCCTAGGAGGGGAAACACCAGAAGGTCTGTCTGGGGAGATGTCCGGTTCCACAGGCACATCCAGACTTTCACCATCATAATCATCCTCTTCAAAATCCCCCCCCCATCAAACTCTGGTTCATAAAAATCTTTAGGGGAATAATCCTGAACCAGGGGAACCGACCGAACCGAACCCCTGCCAGAAGGCTTCGGATCGGTCGGAACCGGACGAAGCAATTCAACAATCCGAATCGCTCTGGCTATCTTTTCAGCGGTCGGAAGATGAAGTTCTGGATCCAAACCTGCCTATTTATTCTTGCGCTTTCTTTTTATAGGAACCGATCCCTCAGGATTGGCTCTCCTCTTGCCCGAAGAAGTATCGCCCTGGTCACAGAGGGCACTCCTTCTGGTTCGGTAGGAACCAAACCAGGCTTGCCTTCCGGGTCAGCGGATTCCTCAGCCTCCTTATCCCTAAGTCTACCTAAACTTTTATCCAATGTAGACTTAGGGAAATTCTTGCAAATTTGGCAGTCTGAATCAAGGTGGTCAAACTCCAGACAGTAAACACAAGTGGTGTGGGGATCGGCCTTAGCAAAGACCTCTCCACACACACTGCAGTGTTGAAACCCAGTGGGCCCAGTTTTTTTCTTGGGTTTCTCAGACATGACCAACCTAATAAAACTTACCCTTTATAAGGCAACTGCCAGGCAAGACTCCCCTATCGGTTTGTCGCCGTGTTATGGGTGTTGGAAAAAAACGTTCAATTCACCTTTTTTTTTTAAACTGATACAGAGTGGTAACCACACAGAACTTTTTCACAAAGATTTTTGTCTAAAGGATCGGTTCAGCTGAACCGATCAAAAAAGCTTTACAATTTCCACACAATAATTATCCTATGTACTTACAGTACCACAGACAGAGTCTCGAACCAATAAACGGAATCAATTGCGGACTAAAACCGACAACTTTAACCAACTTTGAACCGAGCAGGAGAAAATCTACAGAGCAACTGTTCAGTGAGGCGGACTAAAAAATCTGACAGTTTCAGTTCAAAGTGTCACAGACAGAGTTTTCAACTGAGCTCGAGCCCAACGTTCTATGCCTGGCATAGAATTTTAACCCTTCACTCTCTGGGGCAGTTCAAGTGCTGGAGCTAATTGCAATTGTCAGAATACAGCAAGATTTCATGTTGTTTGAAAGAATGTTTCTTTATCCAGCTCATCCATACAGATATCTGGGCCTGCCAAGCAGATGATATCATGACTCTGCTTCATGAAAATCAGGTTTATATGTGCTATTCATGGTAATCAAGACTGTAGGCGATAATCTAGACCAGCTCCCCATGCTTCAGGTTGGTGTCAAGTCTCCGTCTCAGCTAATTGATTGCTCTTGAACTGGGTGGAAATCCCTTTTTACTGGATCCTTCCATCTTTGTGGAGAAATCCCAATTCTCCTCCTACAGTTAGAGCAAAATCACATGGGACCCATAGATTTTGGAAGTTCTTGAAGGCTATAGGCTGCAGTCTCCCTCCCAGGGTCCCTATTCTTTTTATCAAGTCATAATTCAAAAAGACATACGAAACTAGAATAAGGAACATGACTATGGGGTTCCCTCTCCCAAAGAGGGTATTGCTATTATCCTCTTTATAATCACCAAATAAGTTGAGAAGCCACACCTTGTAATCACGTAGGCATGTACTGTAGTTCATTTATTTATCATTTACTATTTTAAGATGGATAAATTAATTTGAACACATCACTATTTTCATAAAGCACCTTTCATACACAGTGCCACTCAGGGCCCTTTACAAAAAAGTGCTGATGACAAGGCAAGGCAATTTTATTTATATGGTGCCCAATCTCAAGGGCTCTGGACACCTCACAATATACACAGCAAGAACAATAACATTTAAATCAATAAATACTTGGTATTAAAATTCTCAGAAGAAACATTACATCACAAAGCCAGGCCCAAAACTCAAGGTAAAAAAAGATAACTTTTTAGAGATTTTCTTTAATTGTGGCCATTGAAGGAGAACCTCTCACCTCTTGGGGAAGAGAGTTCCACAGAATTGGGGTTGCCACTTCAAACTCCTTATCACCTAAGGATTTTAAATGAGATCTCAGCACAGATAAGAGATCTGCCTCCACCGACCAGCCGGAATGGCTGAGAACATAAAGTACCAGGAGGTCTTTCAGGAAGCCCAGACCCAGCCTGTGCAGAGCCTTTGGGTGTCAACAAGCACATCTTAAAGCTGATGTGCCACCGCACTGGCAGCCGGTGAAGAGCATGGAGAACCGTGTGATATGCAATGTGAAATATGATATACTTGAACTGAGAAGTTCCAGGAACCAACCAGGCAGCTGCATTCTGGACTAGCTGGAAATGGCGCAATGGCCTCACAGATAACCCATAGCAAAGAGTGTTACAGTAATCCAGCCTTGACATGACTAAGGCATGCACCAGTTTTGCTAGATTTGATTTGGGAGATATTTTGCAGATGTCAGAAGACACTGCAGACAACAGCTGACACCTGATATTTTAAGGTCAGCTTGGAGTCCACAATGACCCCTAGATTCCACATCCTATCTGCAGTTTGAACTGTCATGCCATTCAACGAAGGTAGGACAGTACTACTCATTGCTGCTGAACCCAAGCGACCCAGTTCCACCAATAACACTTCCATTTTCAAAGGGTTTAATCTAAGCCAGTTGGCTGCCATCCAGCCCTGGATTTTCCCTAAGGCACTCACTCAATTCCGAAACCACTACATCATCATCAGGGGCACAAGTCACAAACAGCTGGGTATCATCAGCATAACAATGAAAACCCAGGCCATAGTGTCTAATGATCTCCCCCAATGGCAACATGTACACAGCGAACAACATGGGGGCTAATATCGACTCCTGTGGCACACCACAGCAGAGTGCAGCACTGCTCCATGTAAATGAGCAGAGTATCACCTGCTGTACCCTGCTGGACGTGAAGGACTTAAACCACCACAACGCTGTACCTGAAGTCACACATAGTGCCTCAGATGAGCCAAGTGCACCCCATGACCCACTGTGTTAAAGGCCAAGAAGAGGTCTAGCAGGACAAGAATGGAACATCACCTGCTATCTCTCGCTAGAAGGAAATTATGGTGCACCCTGACTAGCATGGTTTCTGCACTATGGCTAGTCTGGAAACCAGACTGGAGTGGCTCATAGATGTCATCTTTTTCCAGGTGTTGTTCCAGCTGCACCGCCACCATCTTCTTGATCAAATTTCCCAAAAAGGGAAGATTCCAGATGGGCCTGCAAATGGAGAAAATGTCAGGGTCCAAAGAAGGTTTCTTGAGGAGGGGCCTCACCACCGCCCTTAAGGGCAGCTGGGATAAACCCCCTCTTCAAGGGAACATCTAATAATCTCCACAACAATCGGACAGAGTGAATCCCAGCACTCTAAAAGAATCCAGGTTAGCCCAGGGTCCAACATACAGAAGGGGAGATGCTGTCCAGAAACCACCCAGAAGACATCATCTGTCAATACCGGCTCAAATTCTGTCCTAAAAATGAAGTATCTCTGTCATGATGACAGACTGCTTGCAGACATCCCAGCATTAATGGAGGTTACCTTGTCTAGAAAGAACTGGCTAAATTCCTCACATTTAATGACAGAAAAGGCTCTGCAGGACTGTAGACAGACTGGATTTAATAGACTGTTTACAATGTTGAAGAGTTGAGTAGGATGGTTCCTTTGAGCAATAATTACTTGGGACATGACAATGACTTTTCAGAGTGATTGCCCACCGATACTCATTGTAATGAGCCCTCAGTGCAAATGTATCCTCCTCCGAGCTGGACCTCCACTAACAATGCTCCAATCTCCGCCCCTTAGTCTTCAACCTCCTCAAGTTAGTGTCACACCATGGCAACCTGAGGCAGGAAATCAAGAGGCAGATACAGAGAGGTGCTAGGAAGTTGACCACAATCACAAGGGCCAGATTATAACCCTCCATGACCACCTTGGCTCCCATTGGACAAGCCATCTCCATGCCCTGTGATATCCAGTACCAAGAAGCTCTGAGGCTCCAGCTTTCTAAAGGAGTGATATCTGACCATCTCCACCCAGGAGGTTAAACAAAGAGCCCTACAGAGGAATTACACAGCATGATGATCCAACTAAATGACCAGATGAACCCTGGTATCACTACTATCAAGACCCAATGAGAAAAAAACAGGTCGAAGGCGTGGGCATGGTGGTGGGTACCGGTGGCAACCACCTGTACAAAGCCCAGGGAAGACATCACCTGGAAGAACTGCTTTCCAAAAAAAGATGTTTCATTGTCAACCCAAGCATTAAAGTCACCCAAGACCAGAAGTCTCTGTGACTCCACCACCAGATCAGCCCTGAAAGTTTCACGTTCCTGCAGGAATTCATGCCCATATCAAGGGAGATGGCGTATGAGCATGATCTTGCAACTTGTACCCAGTCCACCCTTTACAGCCATGCTTTCAAACAATCTGCTATCTCCCATGGGGTATGTTATCATCCCCAAAAGGGATCTAAAACAGATGGCTACCCCACCCCCATTCCTCCCACCTAGGGCAATGCAACATGGAAAAACCCAGCAGAATGGACGCCTCAAGCACAGGGCCCAAGTCCTCCCCCACCCAGGTCTTCGTGATACATACCAGATCAGCTGAGGAATCTGCAATGAATGCCTCCATTACAGCTGTTTTATTCCAAAACAATCTGGTGTTACACAGGATTGCCCTACTGAGGAGCTGAATCAGCTGGTCCATTTGCCACTGGCTGACCAGAAAACTCAGGAGCCTAGGGAATAAGAATCAGGCAGGGAGGACCCCTCTCCTGACAAAATCTACTCCCCAGGCACCTCCTACACACCACACTGCTAATCCTGCCACCATCTACCCGTGGAGCAGGTCTACATTTTAAGCAGTGCCACCAGAAGACCCCCAATCCCCTGCAACAGCTGATTACAGCTGCAGGCAGAGTAAAAGGGAGTCCTCCAAAGGGACGCTGTTAAAGGACGATGTTCTCATACTTGCTCTGCAGAGCAGACTAAAAGAGGCCTGTCTACTACAAGACACACAATAAAACTCACTCTCTCAACACCAGAAATAAAACAACCCCCACCACACACAATAATACCAAGTATCCCCCCAAATCACTCCGCACTAATATCCACCCTTTAATTTAAAATATCATTTAATTAATCCCCAACATTCACATACTGCTCATACCATTTACATACACTTAAACCAGACAAACTCCAGTGTACTCCAACATAAAACAACAAAAATATATAAAAATAAGTCTTCAGTCTGAGTCCATTGGTTCCAGAAATCTGAAGCTGTTGTAGCAATGCAAATTTTAAAGTGCAGAATTATAAAGAGTTTTGATGCAAGACACCACTCCTGCTGCTACCAGAAGAGGGGCTAAGGCCAAATACAATCAGAATGTGGTCACATTTATCCAAAGTTGACTCAGACTAAAAAGTCCAAACTGAGTATTAAAATTTATGAATACTGCGGATTAATCTGACGTAGTGTCACAGAACAGGGCATCAGGCCATGCTAGAAAGTGGGGATGCGGAGATGTTATGAGCTGGATGCTGGTAGTGCAGGGACATATGCTGTCATTTATAGCCATTAAGTACTTGACTTCAAAACAGACAAGAACAATTGCACTTCAGTCCGTTTTTGTTAGGGATAGGCAGAATCATTAGACAGGGCACCAGGGGTGATCACCTACTCATATAAAATGTACCCTGGGATCCTTACTTCAGTCTGGATAACCACCAGAGAGGGGCAGAAGGGGACCTCAGTTTAACATCCCATCTGTAGAGCAGCATCTTCTTCATCAAGACAGCCCCTCTCCTCTAAGTGCTGCACAGCAGCGTCCTTGTTGTACTATATATGGGAGCCCTGGTCTCCCTTGTGGGACTTTAACTAACGACCTACTGGCCCAGAGGTATGAGTGAGAGTGTGAGTCCTACACACTTCCCTGTATATTGGGGTTTATGTAAGTAGTAACACATGACAGGGTGAACAGTAATGCTAAATTACTGCATGCCCGAGGCAGCCAAGTGGCACAGAGGGCTGAAACACTGTGCCTCATACCTCCTGCCACACCAGTGACCTGGGTTGGGAATGGACCAGGGTTGCTTGGGGACCAGATGGGGGAAGGAGGATCGAGCATCCATAGTTGGCTTTCCTCCTTTGGGAAGGGGGACGGTGCAGAGGCTGGTTGACATGGCATACAACTGCCTTTCTAAGGGCCAGGCACAGGCATTCAACTAAATATAGCATCTTCATGCCATTGCACATGTGCCAACCTCGGGAAAGGAGACCAGAAAATGGGAAAGCAGGGCCTGTGCAGTTAGGAAGCCCCACTCACCTGCCCTACCCATTACATTACCCTGGTCCCTGCCAAACTGGATCTGTGCTCCGGGGGGGATGGTCCTCCCTCTCCTGGCCTTGCCCAAGGGGGAAAACCATGGGGAAATGGGTCATGTAATTCCTGGGGTAGATGATGCCTGGTTAGGGAGGGAGGGAGAAGGGGTTGATAAACTAGCTAGTGCCCCAGAGCATGGAAGAGCTCTATGGAGAAAAAAATTCCTGCACACCCCAGGTGGGCTGTGAGGCAGGAGGCACAATTCAGTTCCTAAAAGCACCTGGCAAGTGCAGTAATTTATGGCATTACCTCACACTCTGAAGTGCACTTATAAAATGTTGTTTTTAAAATGTGACCAGTTTTAAGCAATCAGATTCCTTGTTTGATTCAAGACATTTTACAACCCAAAATATGGAATGGGCATGAACTACTACACAACAAATGTATTAACTAAATAGGTTTATTCTTTTAATAGTTCAGAAAATCATTATACAAACTACATATTTCTTCCTCCTTGAATACAGTCTAGCTGATTATATGTTCCTTCTATCACTGTATCTGCAGAATATATATAAATCTTTGCAAAATAAAATGAGTCATGAAACTGGTCCATTTTCATCCATTCATTAAGTTAGGGAGATGTTTGCACTGTATGGATCTTTTTCCTGGTCAACTGGCATGCTTTCATAAATTTCAAAAGAACCTGAGTTGCACTGCTGACATAGGTCAGTTGTTAAAGCACTTCATTACCAGATTTTCCAAACTATGCATGACAGATACAATAGGAGTATTCTCAAACCCAATTGGTAGTGACTTTTGCATAGTGTTGGTTTATATTCGTTATAAAATGACAAGAAAAAAAATCTAGAAATTTCATTGGCCAAGAGACATCACCTGACCATGCATTAAATCTCCATAAACACACAGTCAGGAGCTGAATCTATTTTACCTCCCCCAAGAAACTACTTAGAGCCTTTTTTTAAGTGTAATAAGCCCCTTCAGGGTGTGCATCATAGGACTTTAATGCACTTCCCTGGGGCACAAGGACACTCGACTTTAGGACTCATGCCTTACTACACACCTGGGGCGTGCATTAAAATCCTATAATGCACACCCTGTCATGGCTTATTACTTACATACTGTTGAAAGAAATGTCTAAGTAGCCAGCCCTTTTGTGCAGCAGTAGGGCTACCGCTCACAACACCAGTGACCCATGTTCAGAAACAAGCACTAGTCATTTGGGGCCAGCCAAGGGAGGAAGAATGGAGTGTCCCATGGACTGCTCTCCATACTGGAGGGGGGAGGGGGACTTGCTGCCCCCACTGCCTGACTACCATCAAGTGGAGACTAGATGGCAGTACAGTGGAGACACCAAACAGTAGGGAGGGCATCGATGGAGGGTGGCATGCATGCGTGCCTCTGCACTTTCGCATGCATGTCTTTGCACATTGGCACCTTGGGGAGAAAATCCAGAGGAAAAGATTCCCCAGATGCCATGGTCATCCCATGCAGGCACACAGGACCAACAGGTCAGGCCACCACCTACCGTGGTTCTGTGTAGATCACCTGTAAGCCCCTGAGAAAGTCGGTGTGGGGGCCAGAAGGACGCCACCTTGTGCAAGATTGGGGGCCAGAAGATAAATCCAGGTAATAAAAAAGATAGTAATGTCTACACTGCCTCATCATGCCTCTCCGTTATCCCTCATCAGGAGGAACAGTCCTTCATATTGCAAATCATAAACCTTCTGTCCCCCATGGAGAAGATACTGTCCCACATTTTACACTAAGATTATAAATATACGGTTCATACTGATGAGCAGCCAGCTATGTGAGTACCATTTCCACAGTGTGCAAAGCTTCATCAAGTAAGATTTGATGATGCATTCCACATGTTGCCTCTTTCCCCAGCATTTTGAGGGGCTGTGCCCCATATTAGGAGGATAAAATGATGAGAGGTATAGTCCTACTCAAAATAAAATTCTGTCAAGACCATTATACAGCTGTCACCATATATTATCATACAGAGATTGCTAAACAAGTTATAACATTTCCTATCCTGTTTAATGAATACTGCTGCCTCCTGTAAGGACTAGCATGATCTTCTTTAATGAAAATGTGTGTTTGAATCCCTGTATAACACACACAACTGTTCTGTCACATATTTTGTAAAATGTAATTTGAACACTTACGTATTTTAATGAAATGCAACAGTAATGCAACTGTAATTTTTGTCAACTGACAAAAGGTGACAACAGTTTTAATGAATAATTTCAAGAAATTGCAGCATATTATTATGGGATGTATGGAGAGCAAACTAATACATGCTTGCAAAGAGTTTCTACAGACCTGTGTGTAGCTTTGTAAGTTTGTAACATGAATCCCATCCTGAAAAGTAGGAGGGTGTGTGTGTGTGTGCATGACAGCGCGTGGGTGTGTATGTGCGCGTACGGTGTGTGTGTGTGTGTGTCTGTGTGTGTCTGTGTGTGTGTGTGTGTGACTGTGTGACTGTGTGACTAATAACAGCATTTCACTTGAACTCATTTGAATCTAAGCCTTTGCAGACCAGCTACAATAACGTTTGGAAAAACTTTCAAACCTTAAATTGCCCTTGTGGCTCTGGTTCTGTTGAATATATTTATCATATTAGTATGTTCTTCCCATCATATCTAGACATTCAGATTAAATTGTGGAGTACATTTAGGAAAATGTATCCTTACAACCAAATCTAATGCTATCGCTTCATTCACAACAAAGGTAAAGATGTTTAAAATAATAATCGTATTCTGTCTTTCTGTAACAGGTAGGTTTACAAAGATATCATCAATGAAATTATTTTAAGCAGATTGACTATTATTTATATGTTTTATATGACTTGCATGGTTTTGTATATTCAAATTTTTATAATGTTGTTATATTATTTCTATTACCTAAACTGTTATATATTTTATTGGGTGATTGACTATAATAGCCATATAATAGCCATATGACTGACCAGTAAAGAACTGATATGCGTGTGTGTGTCCGTTCCAAGTCAGTTACTTCTGAAAAAGTATTGTACCTGGCAAGCCAATTTCTAACTCAGTGCTGACTGCAACATCAGCCTATCAAACTCAGGTCAGAGTTCATGGGTCAAAGTTCAGGCTCTGACTCTTCAGATGATACTGAGCTTTTGCTGCATGATTGAACAGGGAATTCACCCAGGCCCCCAGCCAACCTCAGCAGGACACCAGAATCCCAAACATGTCTTGCAGTCTTTCAGGATTAAAGTAATAGTAGAGTGCAAATTCATGAGTGGTTTATTTGAAATTAAATATATGTTTTGTATAAAAGGAATATTTAATGTAACATTCTTGGTAACACTCAGGTCCTATTTTAAAATCTATAAGGAACTTACATGTAATACCTCCGGCGCTGGAAAAAAATAAGATCCTCTAGTTAAGAATGCTTCCTGCTTTTCTTGACAGCTTATATTTTTATTTGCAATTCTATTGATTATCTGCAACAAGCAATTATGTCAGTGATATGATCATTTTAGTAGGAATATGCTGACAAATCATCCTGCACTGTGCTGCATTTCTTTATTCACACAGTAGTATACAGATTCATCCCTGTTTATGAAGTGTGGGTGGGGGTTTATATGATGGGCCAAGACTCCCTTCCATCCTTAAACTGCAAGTTACTTCTGTATGCTTACCTGCTTTATATTGAGGATGGCTAGAAATCCATGGCCCCAATTTCAGGTGGACAACATCTTCTGTTAGGGACTGAAAGCTGATCAGAATATACTGTATACAATACAAACTGCAGTTTGAATTTCTTCCATGCAATTTACATTTTTCAGAAGCATGTTTCATTGATTTTTTTGTCAAGTAGTTGGGCTTGGTTCACAGTTCTGTGTTCTAATCACCAGCCTATGCTGAATATAATAAGAATCGAAATGTTCATGATTTCCATCCAGGACTCTCACGCCCTAAGATGCAGTCATACCCTCTAGACCAGCAAGCCTTTGTTATGGATAAAATCTTTTTGTTTGCTGTTGTCAGCATATCACAGTTTAGGTGTGCTGTTGCTCCAGCCAATAACTGGCCCCTATTTAATGTGCTGCATACAGTATAAATGTCACAAAATATATTCGGACGGATACTCTTTAAGTGAACAGACAATGAACTACATCACTTAATACAACTTCTAAAACTGCCCATACTGAATTAGTCTTACTTTGGCAGTTTAAATTCATATCTTTACGGACTGTTGCAGGGATAAAAGGTCTGAGAGGACAGCAAGTTGCAGGCAGATGGATGTGGAAGCCAGGGGAGGAAAGAGAGGCACATCTCCCAGAGCAAGACAAAGATAGCTATGGAACGAAGCCTGCATCTTTTGCTACTATGAAACAGATATATCTAGTCCATCTAGTCATAAATAAATCCTGTCTTAAGTTTGTCTTGTGTGTGAATTGTTCCACTCTGTATGTTGCCTTGATGAATGTGTACCAGCACTATAGTGTCAATTGCTGAACAGCGAGTCAACGTTTTGTGATGGCCGCATTTACCATTGTGAGAAGGAGTCGAACAGGTAGCACTTGTGCTTGTGATTGCCTTTGATTGATTTGGGGTGAGATAAAATAGATATCTCTACAGTTACTTCTCAAGGAAAGTCATTTATCTCTAAAATAGTTTGGTTAACCTTTGATGTGCTTGAAAATGGGACTGCTCTCCTTCTCTGGTGGTGGGGGGAACGCAGAGCCTGACATATGTCTGACCTGTAGCGGAGGCTGCTAGAAGTGCACAGAGGTATGGCAGCCATCGACACACATCAGACAAGCGTGCAACATGTGCCATGATGGCATTGCATGTCCCCGCCTCCTGCGGAGAAAACTAGAAATCTCCTGACTGGCAAGATGACACCAGTCACCTGCAGGCCCCGCACCTGGCTATACAGGCCCTGCCCAGTATACCAGATCCTGTGTGATGATGGGTTTGGGAACCTACCATGGGGTAAGCCTGAGGAAGATGAGAACATGTAAGTCTTTGAGGACGCCAGAGTGATGGGCAAAAGAGGGCTGGTTGGACAGGGGCAGAAAAAGATTAACAACAAAATAAATATATAAAAAATAAAGCGAAAGTATGGTGTGTGCAGGTTAGAAAGAAGTCTTTATATTTCTGAAGAAACCTTCTGACTTGTAGGAGCAGAAAAAATATTTCTGTGAGAGTTGATATATTTGAATGATGTGTGTAAATGTAGTAGTTTCATCTTCCTGAAGGAATTGGTAGATATATCGTAACTCTGCATGCATCCATCAATGGTATGTGTGGTCTGTCTTAGCTAGGGTGAAGTCCTGCTTATCTGATAGATAATGTCACACAGCTGCCATAGTGTCAACAGTCAGTACTCGACACAAACCGGTTTAACACACGTATAATTGTCCATACCATGTTCTTTTATTAATCTTTTCTATAAAGATTCAGCAGCAGCATACAGGGAATAGGTCCAGGCTGATTCCATCCAAACTGAAAAATCTACAGCTAAAGCAGTCACTACATGGCTTACTATCAAATACAAACTTGAACTTGTAAAACAACCACCAGCCATCTTGTTCAAACTGAGCTGGAGACCTCATGGCACTGTCGTTTCAACATTGTGATGACGTCTTCCTCAAAGTGAAGGTCTCATACGGAGATATCTACTTTAGATAGCAGCACTTTATGCTATATTATACTGTTTCTTTAAATGGTTTACATTTAAGGGACTTCTCTGTATGAAACAGGTGTTTTTCAAGTTCAAGTTTATATTTAGTAATGAAACCAGCGTATTGACAGCTATGTTTCAATTTGGATGAAAAAACTGGATCTATTCCTATGTTACTACTAAATATTTATAGAAAAGATTCATAAAAGAACTTGGCATGGACAATTGTATGTGTGGTAAGCCAGTCTGAGTTGAGTGCCGACCGTTGCCGCTATGTAAAATTGCTTCAGCAAATTAGCCCTGGTACGTGCCCTGAGATGCTTGTTTCAAGGACGACACCATTGCAATTGTGTCACAAAAATATCTAATAAATAACTGATCTAAAAATAGTATTTCTTAATAGGGCCCTTTTGAATTACCTGCTGCCACCAATAGAGAGTAGTTTTGATAAATGGGTTTGCTACAGGTTTAGATGATTTAGTTACTAGATCAGAGGAATGGTCTACCTCTGGAGTTGAGGTCTTTCTGGATTACTTCAAGCTTCTACCAGTGGGATTGATAGGCCTCTGAGATCCAGTATATCACAGTGCACAAATGGGCTGCTATAAAATAATGATTAAAATTGGTAAGGCCAGTCCATCCTGTTCCTTCTGAAGTTGGAGTGCGCTGTAGGCTATTCTGTTTTTTTGTTTTTTTTTTCATTTAATTTTTCAGGGCAAAATGAGGAAGTATTTTTTCACAGAGAGGGTGGTGGACGCATGGAACCACCTTCCTGAGGAGGTCATGGGGTCAAAAATAGTGGGGGATTTCAAGAATGCATGGGACAGGCATAAGGCAATTCTGGTGGGGGAATAGGAAGAAGTAGGCTGTTGGTTAACTAGGATCTGCAGCTTGTCGAATAGATAGGGAAATGGGCAGACTGGGTGGGCCAAGCTGTCCTTATCTGCTGTCAAAGTTTATGTTTCTATTGCCTGGGGAAGTGGGAAATTAATTTATCCCTCTAGGAATAGGCTGCTGGGGGTGGGGGGAGTGGCAAATATTGCTATATATACAGTAGAGATGGTAGTAAGTTCGTATGAATGCTATATCCCATTGTACTAATCCTATAGGTAGCAAAGCCCATGTCTGAGGAGCATGTGTTAGTTGCTGTGCAAGCACATTATAGTAATGTTCTAGCAATAATGGAATTTGATTCCCAAATACTTTATCGCTATGAATCCCACCTAAATCATTATTGTGCCAGGAAATGTGCTAAGGGGCAATAACTGAACCTTAAAACCTCTGTCTCACTGGCATTCCATTTATATCCTGACACAGCTCTGAATTCCCATAGTGTTTCGCATAAAGCAGGCAAGGATGTTGTGCGTTGATCAGGTAGATGAGAAAATCTCTGTATATAGGAAAAATGTATGGGTGTGAGATTCTGTGTTATATGTTCATGTTTGGGTTTTGTCTGACTGGTTGCGCTAGGGTTTCAATGTATAGCATGAAATGTAAAGTGGAAAGGGGACATCACTGAGGGATTCCTTTATCAAGCTTGAAAGAAGGAGAGTGACAGCCATTGACCCTTACCATCCCTGTAGGGGAGATACATATAATATTAATAATATTAACAATTTTATAATTTTATTCCTGTGAAACAGATGCACCATTGAGTCAGTGACTCATTTACAGTGGTTCCCAATTGCAGCAGGATCTGGTAACAGCTTAGACAAGGTACAATTTATACATTATAGCTTGACTACAAACATAGAGTTTCACCACAATTACAACAATAATTAACATTTCACTTATCCCTCAAAAGTGGAGAGGCACTTAGTACCCATCTGTTAGACTGCAACAGATAACAGTTACCTTCCAAGTATGTCTCACAGGAGTATGTCTCACTGAGATAGACAAAACCCTCATCATATTAAGCATATGACATTCGTCAGTACAGGGTGTAGTCACCCATACTATGGTGTCTCTGAGCTTGCTCAAGTACAGCAGGGCCTAGGCTGCAAGCAGAGCACAATGTATAATCCTTGTATTGGGCCAAGTGTGGTGGTGGGTGGGTGGCCCAGACACAGACAAATAGGCAGGTTGTTCCAAACCAGAGGGTCAGCATGGGGGAAGCAGCTGGAGCCCACTCTGGTGTTCATATGAGGGACATGATATTCCAGTCCTGCTGCAGACCTAAGCCCCTCTTGGACTGGTCTTGGCTCTACCAGAGTCAGGATATAGTCAGACACCTTACCTGTGGTACATCAGGACTTAAAATTTGGTTTTGGGTCCAGGGGAAATTCACCCTAGGGACTGCTATATGGGGGAGACCCATATTTTTTGGTGGGAGGGATAAACTTTGGGGGGAAGGGATTGCATTTTGTTTGCCGGCATGTGTTACTGTTAATTAAAATTGTACTTACAGTTTTGTGTCTTCTGGTATTCTTTTTTCTTCTTTTTCACTGATGTGTACTGTTTGATTGATGACAGACCTGATGGACGCCAAAGGCATTGACGGGACTTGATTCCATTCATGTTCATTTTCAAAAATGTAAAAGAGAAAGTGGGTCAGACTGTAGATAACAAGAACAGGCAGACTGTCATTGAAAAAGTAGCAGACTGAATGAATGAATGAAAACATAAAATACTGAGGTAAAATAAATCTGGCCCGTCCTTAAACGTTGGCCCCTTAAGACCTGTCTGGTAAGTAAGGTTGAGGTCTGAAGCTACCATAAAAAATTTGGTCTCTTTTTTTCTGTTCTTCATTTTTGTCCGTGTGTTTGCAGCTCTTTCAAAATCTACAGTTCGTCTACTTCCACCCATGCCTTTCATCTGTCCCTGACTACAAGGGAAATCCATCAATTTTCCCCTCAAACTTGCCCTGTCCCTCATGGAAAAGGTACTGCCCCCACTGAAAAGGTACTGCAAATTTAGACTTTAGAACTGAAATTCATAAAATGTTAAGATGCTAAATCAATAATAAACATTGTACTAGTGAACACAATGATTTCCATCGTGTTTGGAGCATCTATCTCCAAGTTTGAGTTTGCATTCCTCATTATGGGGGCCAGTGTTCCTCATGGTCCCTCATTTAAGTGTCTGAGAACCTCATTTCAGACCCGAAAGGTTGAGAGGTATACTTCCACCCAATTCTGACATTAACATTAAGTTCTGTAATTTTTTATTTTCAGAGGGTTCCTGAATTTTGTTTTTATTTGGTTCTGAGTACTGAAGCCACCTTCACGTGTGACACTAGCCACTGGTATAGCCATTGTCATCTGATAAATCTTTTCAAACTCTGGAAACACGCCTGGATGCTCTTTCAGTACAACTTCTGCAAAGTGCTGGAATGACAGAGATTGGTAGTAATCATTTAAGACCATGATCTGCTTTAGGAAATTAATTCCCTTTTTGCAGATTCTGCAGATAGGTCAGAAAAGTTGAAGTGTTTCAGTAGTCTCTCTCTAGATCTCATAGGTGTTTAATTAATCTGGCTGTTGTTTCACAACTGCAGCTCTCTTGGGCTCTAAATTAGAGAAGCAGCTTATTATGTCTGAGGTTTCTCAGGGGAAACATCTGTCCAGTTCATCAGTTAAAGCATCGATGTATCTGCTCTTTGAGTTATCAATAGCTGGTCTCCGAGTGTGGATGTCAAAGAGTTTATAACCCTTGTACTTATTGCCTTCAAAATCAGTATCAAAAAAGTGTCTCTCTGATTGACCTGGGTTTTCAAGTAAAGACCTTACAGCCTTTTTTGTACTCATGACCATTGGTATCACAGTGCAGGAATCAACATTTTCCCTGTGGAAATGTTCTGAAACAAAACAATATGTGACAAGATGTCCAGTATTATGTGAGAAATAGCCACAAAATTAAACTGATGAAAAGACAGCAACAGTCCTTTTGCTTTATCACTATCTGGGGAATTGGATGAAGTCATATGTTCTAACACATCCCTTAAAGATTTAAGAGTCCTGCACACAACAGACACTGCACCATAAATGGACAGTCACTGAACTGCATGAGCCTGACAGTATTTCATATCTGGTTCTTCCAGCTGTTTCTGTAGTTCATGCAGTGTGTCTTCTGACAGCAGAATTACTGAAGAAATTGAAAATGGAGCTCAAGTCTCATTGATATTTTTTCACTTGTTTCACTGACTGAGCTGCATCACTGGCACATGAGGGCAATTGATGGGCTGTAGAGTGTACTCCAGTCAGTTCAGAGTTATAATCAGTTCTTAGTTTCTGTACTACCCCCTTGACAACAACCAGTGAAAACCGATGCTCCATCAGTACAGACCACAGCAAGGTTTTAACCTGCTGTAATGATCTTGTTATTCAGAAGTTGAAAAAGTGTCAGGTAAATAGTGTCAGTCTTTCCATCAATAACTTCTACATTGCAATAAAAGTGAGTACATGGGGTATGTTGTCTAGGTATCATATGTACACTCTTAATTCTTGATATAACTAATGTCTGTGGACTCACCCAGTATCAAGCTTACCACTAGGCTATTCTTCACAGCAGCATCAAGCTTGTCCGTCATGGTCTGTGCAGTGACCTCATGCATTTCAGACAGTCCAGCTGCATTTATATAGGTGCCATAAGCTCACTCTGCTTTGAAGTCTTTAATGAACGGACGCTCCATTTCTTTGAGAAACTGAACACATTTAACAACACTGTGTTAGGTAGTTCATTTTCAGCAACAAAATGCATCCTATGCATTAATGCCTGTGTGCCACATATGTGCAGTGTGGAGGCATGCCTACATCTACATGCTGTGCAGTGGGGTCCAACGTACTCTTGGTGGCATTCACCACAGGTATGCTAGCTCCTTGAACACTGGATCCTCCAGCAAGCCATGAGGTGACATGCCAGTGGCAATCCGGGGGCATGCCAGGGGTGTGCCCATGCTCCACACCATGCATGAAGGCACTGCGTACCAGGCCAGGGAGGAAAATGGCATGTGAAGGAGGACCCTACCATAAATATTTATGTCCCCCCCAATGGTTACTGGCTGGGTGTAGCGGCAGTGGGATCCACTTGCACACAGCTGCCCCAGTCCACCAGGCTGCCAGGGAGGTCTGGGGGCAGCCATTCTGCCAGAAAATTTATGGTTTACATATCCTGGGGTCCACCCCATCCCAGGATCCCCTGCATGTGTGCAGCAGGGGATCCACTCTGGTAACAAGGATGGACATCTGATTGGATGTCCACCTGCACAGCTGCAATCCACTCACACACAACTGCACTCGGTGGAGGAGGGGCATGAACAGGTGGTTGGCAATGGTGAATACCAGCCAGTGTGCGCCTGTCCATGGGTGAGCCACTGCGCGGGCCAGGGACATGCCTTTTGCACATACCCACACCTGGGTCATGCATAGGGCCCAATATGAAGTTTGTAAAAGCCCTTTAAGTTGCTCATGACTCTGTGCATCAGCCTTATCTATTGCCTTTGCTAGTGCCTGATGGTTTGATTCAATGTCCATTTTTTATTTATTTATTTTATTTCGTTTTTGTTGACTGGGTAAGTGCACTAGACAAATCCTGCCTATTTTCAGGAACGACCCAAGGGAGGGGGATACAGATGATTGCCAGCTGACCTTGAACCAGATTAAGCTGTTGGCGGTAATTTTAGTGAATGAGGGAAATTTGGCCAGGACACTGGGGAAATTCCCCTACTCGACAGAGGGGAATACTCTGTCCAAGATGACGGAAGCTCCTTTGCCTGCTAAGGAGATGGCTGGAGAGGCAGGAGACTTGGTCTCGGCTCCTGTCTCTGACTGTATGGAGACCATGACAGAAAACATTAAGGTTGTGCAGGACTCTGTTTTGGTCGACAATACCTTCAAGGCTGCACCTACTGCTATGACTGCATCTCTCCAAGACCTCACTGGAAAGGACTGTTCTGACACCCTTGCTGTTTCTACAGAGGACGATACATTAATGGCTCTTGATGCCGACAACATGGAGGAACACAACATTAGAGAGTGCTTGGCAAAGGCAGAACACCATTTAGCGCTAACCAAACTGGAATTGCAACAGGAGTTAACGAGAGTACGAAGTGACGCGAAAGGAGGAGGCAGCTCCTCTGCTCTCTCCGATGGAACCTCAGGAATACCTGAGACGCCTTCTGCACTAACGACTATGCCGGCATGTTCGGTGCTGTTGAATACTATAAATGCGGCTCAGTCAATCCCACAGTTGCCGCTTGAACATTACACGGGCAAACTCGACACAGTCTCTGACTTGGCCCCTGATGTACAACCTCCCTCACAATTAATTTCTCAGACTGCAAACCCCCCGGCAGCGCCTACCTGGTCAGTGGAAATGGCGTTGCGTGGTGCTGGGTGGATTCAGGAACCCAAGATTGGAAAGTGGGTCTCCGGTCCATCCCCAATACGGTCCCCCCCCGTCCCGAGGACTTCCTGGAAGAACAACAGAAGATGCAAGATACACAGGGCTCTCCTGACCCCTTGAGCTTACCAGCGGAATTGAACTTCACTCAGAACCCTGTTTTGGATATTTTACAGAAGTCTCATTCAAGAGCCGTTACTTTTATGGAAAGTATGGACACTACAGTTTCAGACTCTGGTAAGCCACCTCCTAAACAGGTGGGACTGACACGTTCTTTTTCTTCACTATTTAAACATCCAGTTCTGGCTGCAAAATGGCATAACGCCGTACGGCTAATTTATAGAGGAGGACTGCCTGACCCTCCAGACCGTGTGTATGTGGCCAGGTCTGTGCTTGAAGACTCTTTGAAATTTTTTGCCCATGAGATATACATTCTGATTCATGTATCAGGTGAATCCACGTTTGATGTGAGTTTTCAGACGTCTCGTGGACTAGATCAATTCTGGTCTAGATACCACGCCTTGAGAAACACTGCTTTATGGACCTCTTTTCAGGCTGTCCCCCTCTCAAAACCTGCCTTCAAGACCATTATGGTTATGTTTCGGAATGAGGGTGTGGATGTGTCTGACGTTGTCTATTGGTTGAAGCAGCGCTGTAAGGTACAGAGTCAGCCTGAAGCTATCCTGGACACAGAAAATATTTGGACAGGGGGTTGGAAGTTTAGGGTTATGTTATATACCAATGAATCTGGTCCAGTACACTTACCTAATTCCTTTTTTTTAGGTCGCATTAGGGGGGTCCTGTTTTACCCGGGTCAGCCTAAGGCCTGTTACAGGTGTGGGGACCCCTTGCACCTGAGTAATGTATGTGATAAAATGAAATGTAATAACTATGGTGAGCTGGGACATGTGGGGATTCATTGCCAGAATGTCAGCAGATGCAACCTTTGTGAAGAGATGGGTCATCGTTTCAAACTTTGTCAATGGTCTGCTCATGCTCAGGCGAATCATGATGGAGGGTTGATCAATGATTTGTGATTGCGCAGGCACAAAAGGCTCGGCTTCGTACCTCCGCAGCCGCACCTTCTGCCGCAGCGGTGAACCCTGCTCTGAAGACCCTCGTGCCTGTGTCACCCCAGGTTATCACTCCTCAGACAGCCGCTAATGTTGAACCCCTTTTAGTAGTGGAACCCCCCAAACTGACGCATGTTCAGTCTGCTGAGTCAGACTTAGACCACGTTCCAGGTTCCAGTACTATGCCACCTCCCCGTGAACCTACTACTGTCATGCACCAAAGGTCAATGAGGAATGGTCCTCGAACCTCGCTGCCTCCTATGATGCCATTGTTACCCCAACCCATAGTCCTGTCAAATACCTTCGAGGTGCTTCAGCCGACTTCAGACGATGCTGAAGGCAAGTCTGACTCTTCCTCTGTTGCGTCCTCTCTCTCTGATGGCACTACTGATTCGGAACTCCAGCTGGGTACCGGTCTTTCGCTAAAACGTAAAGCTAAAGTTAGGCTCAAAGGAAAAAATGTGGCTGGGAAAAGAAAGTCATGATGTTCCTTAGTAACTTATATTTTGTAACATGGCGCAATTTGTTTGCCACACTATTAACGTTAATAGCATGAAACGTATAGAGAAACGAAGGTTGGTGTTTTCCTTTTTGAGACTTTTGCCATTGGGTATCTTTTTATTGCAGGACACGAGACTCCACACAACACAGGAGGTTCGGCAAGCAAAACAAGACTGGTTTTAAGCCCTTCATTTTGGTCTATAGGCCAGGACCCCTGTTCGGGACTTGGCATATTACTAAATATTCCGGACTTCCGTCTACTGAAATTGTTTGATTTAGCTCCCGGTAGAGCCCTAGTTTTAGATTTTGTTATGGGAAATTGCCCGTACCAGGTAATAAACATCTATGCCCCCCAAATTAAGATGGCCCGCATAGCTCTACTTTCTTTAATTCGCCCTTATTTGTATACTTCCTTCCAAATATTATTTTCTGGCGATTTTAACTGCGGCCTAAGTCTTCAAGATAAAAGTTCATTTGCCACCACCAAGAAACTCTTTTGTGACTCACATGAATTAGGTAAACTAATTCGCACTGCACACTTGACTGATGCTTATAATTCTTTCACGAATCGACATACCCCCATATTTCAAAAAGGAAAATTGGCAACCCGTATTGATTTTGTTTTTTTATCTCGGACGTTGCCGATCAGTTCAGCTCAGGTACAGGCAGTGGCCTTCTCTGATCACAAGCTACTTTCAGTTGGTATAGGTTCAGTTCCCCCTTTTTGCAAAGGGCCGGGATTTTGGAAATTCAACACTTCTCTATTACAAGACAAGATGTTTCTACAGTTTCTCCTATCTTTTATTTTTGCTCGAAAATCTGTGTTTATTTGTTATGAAGACCCGATACATTGGTGGTTAGATACAAAACATGCTTTAATTATTTATCTGAAAAGTTACAGTCGACAAAAGAGTAGGAGAGACTATTTGTACTATTTACAGAAAGAGCACACCTACAGTCACTGCTATCTATAGCACATCACAGCGGGACAAGATTTTCTCACCAAATACAATCGACTACGAAAAGATATGTTGTGTTTCCAATCCAGGCAATCACAACAATTGTACCATCAACACAAATTCAATGTGTCTGGGACATGGGAAGTCGTTTGCCCTTTTGAATCTAATTCACGACAGGTTACCCAGAAAACAATGCTGCGCCTTGCCAATTCTGAGGGGACCTTATGTTCTACACGATCTGATATCCAGCAGATTGTAACAGAACACACGACTGCTTTATTCTCCCCCCTCCCAGCTGCAATGGATGACCCTGCAACCCTGTACAAGGATCTCAGTGTTCCAATCCCTTTGAAGCAGAGTGTGGATGTGGCTTGTAATGCCATAACAGAGCTGGAGTTGACTTCGTCAATTTCCTCGTTGCCCTTACAAAAAACTCCTGGTCCAGATGGTCTCCCGGCTGCTTTGTATAAAGTGCTAAGTGACCACTTAGCCTCTGAACTGACCTCTTTATTTAATTCCCTGCTAAGTAGTGAGTCTATACCATTAGACTTTACGAAAGGTGCCTTAATTTATGTCTACAAACAGAAAGGCGATGTCCACTCTCTTGAGAATTGGTGCCCTCTCTCCATGTTAAATACCGACTTTAAGATATTAATGAAAATTATTGCAAAACGTTTGACAGGAATTGCAGAAACGGTTTTGCATCCAACCCAGTCCTGCTCAATTCCTAACAGGCGAATCTCGGATCATCTGATTCTCCTTCGGGAATTTTTTTCCCATGGATTTGCGGGCTCAGCCTCTAGTATTATAGTTTCAGTGGATCAGAAGGCGGCATTTGATTCGGTTAACCACGACTTTTTGTGGAAGGTGCTACATTTTTTGCATGTATTGGACATCATGATCCGATGGTTGCGTAAGTTTTACAGGACGGCCACGGTTGTTCCTGTCGTAAATGGTTGGGTAGGACCTATGATTCCTGTAAAAAGAGGAGTTCGTCAAGGTTGTCCTGTGAGTCCTCTATTATATGTCCTGTTTTTAGATGTACTACTCTGATGTCTGAATGTTCACCCTCAGATCCATGTCATTTCGTGTTCTGCTATGCTTGCACCTTATAAGGCTATTGCATACGCAGATGACATATGCTTCCTAGTGGCTGATGAAGCCTCGGTGATGGCCTCTCAACAAGAATGCTCCTTGTTTGGAAATTTTTCGGGAGCATGTCTGAACTTCAGTAAGAGTATGGGTATAAGGTTGGGATCCATCGCAGCCTCGATAAGCTATATTGGCCCACTGCGTCTGGTGGAGGGCCCCATTCGTATATTGGGGGTTTATTTCGGAACTAGGGACTCAGATTTTTTTAATTGGGATGCTAAACTACAACAGGGTAGAATAAAAGTTGCTTCTTGGAATAGGGGACAAATTGGGAAAAAGAAAAGGGTATATTTAATAAAGACATATTTGATACCACTGTTTCTTTATTTAAGTTATGTATTTCCTATACCGAAACAAATGGAAACTGTGATTTTCAGCCTGTTCTTTCAGGCGTTATGGGGGAGCAGGCTGAATCCGATCAAAAGGAATATTACTTATCTACCCATTATGGAGGGTGGTGTATGTATGATTAACCCCTTGTTGTTTTTCTAGCATTTTTGCACAGCAAATTGCGGCTCTTCTGATTAACTCTCAGAGAGGCTGGGAAGCATGGTTTTATAATTCCTGTGGAGTTTGGTTCCACCAGTGGGAACATAACTCTTTACGTGTGTTGCGAAACAATGAAGGCATGCCGTTATGCGTGAAACATATGTTCCTACGCTTAAAGCAATGGAAAGTGTCACCTCAGATGCTTATTGCTCATTCTCATAAGACTCTATATAAGTTACTTCTTTCTTCTGTCTGTGTGACGCAGTCCCCTTTCGATAAATGTCCGGTCCAACATCGTTCTTCCCTTTTATCCTTGTTGAGCTGTAAAAGAATACCTGCACACATGTGGGACTTTCATTGGCTATCTTGCCATGAAAGGATAAATGTTAAAGCTAATCACAGACACAAACAGTTTCAAGAAAGATTATGTTCTAGACCGTTATGCAATGCTGCACTGGGGACGATATCTCATCTATTTTTTGAATGTACATTTATTCAGCAGTGGTGGGGTTTTTTGGCACAAAAGTGGGCTACTCCGATATTTAGGTCTGTATCCTTTCAGACGGTCATGTATGGTGTTTTTTCCCCTCAATGGTCCTCTTGGCATACAGACACTTTAAACCTTATTTTAGTTGTGATTAAGTGGAATATTTGGATGGCGAGATGTCAGTTTACTCTACAGCAAAAAGACTGTACATATTTAGAAATTGAACAGAAAATTGTGAAGGACTTAAAAACCATCTATGAACATGAACAGGCATTGCATACAGAGCCTACGCTGCTCGCCTTATGGACAGCACTCCCTTGGATAACTGATTCTGATTCAGCCGTGACTTGATGGATAATTCTTACTTTTACTATTGTATTATTTTCCTTTTAGGTTTGAATCTTTTTATGTAATGTATTACACTTGTTGTTTTTTCCAGTTGTACGGCTTTTTGTTCTGTTTTGGAGTATGTTACACGATTTCTTGTTTCAGTAAAACTTTCCCCTACTCTTTTTCAATAGGAAGAAGAAGAAGAAGAATCAACATTTATATAGTGTTTTCCATACACAGTATCCCAAAGCACTTTACAAGCAATGCTAGACTGGTAGTGAAGTGACTGAATGTGTGGTGGCGGCCATATCGCACATCATCACCCACACACAGCCTGGATAATTGCATGAACCGGTTTATGGGAAGAGGAATGTTGGCCAGGACACCGGGAATATTCCCTGCTCTTTGCAGAGAGTGCCCTGGGTTCTTTTGCTTCAACCTGGACACCCACCAGGACAACACCAGGATGGGCAGAAGGGACCTCAGTTTTAACATCTCATCCGAAGGACAGCACACCCCATCAGTATAGCACCCCCCCAATACTGCACTCAGATGCCAGCGATTTTTAGGTGCAAGTCCAATCCTGGTGTGGGACGAGAACCCACGACCTTCTGGTCCAGAGGCAGATGTGCTACCAACTGAGCCACACTGACACCTAAGTACCATGGAATCTTTAACATCCACCTGAACTACCACCAATCCAGGCAGATGGGACCTCGGTTTAACGTCCTCTCATGCTGCATTACAGTGTCAGCACTAGGATATTAACACAAGTGCCAGATGTGGGAACTGAACCCACAGCCCTCTGATCTCCCGGCCTCAGAGGCGAGTGTGCTACCTACTGAGCCACTGACACTGCTAATGTAATGCTTTAGCATAAGCAGTGCTACCAGAATGTTTTATTAGGGTGATATTTTGTAACAAGTTCTTTTCAAAGAAGTGGATGCATAAGACTTACAAATAGAACAGCTCATCTGCCCGATGTCTTTGTCAAACAACAACCAGCTATAAATCTTAAGCTACCTTTGTTAGACTGTATCTTGTTTTTTAGAGGAGCTGCAGGTTGGAGCAGTGTATATTGTGTCTGGCTCGTAATTAACTCTTGTGGCTTGAGGTGTGGTGCAAGGTCTTGTACGTCTACTAGGCCTTCTTCATGTGGCCTTTTTTCTGGTACTTCCTCAGGGGCCCCTTGCACATTTGGCTGCTTTCTTTTCAGCCTGGTCAATAAAGATGCATGTTGTGCCATGTCACAATGTTTTTTTTTTGTCTAAGTTCATGAGACACAGCCTTAGCTTATTTACCTTCCCACCCCTTTCAGCTGCTTCCCAACAGTTCCCTTGCGGTACAAATATTTTTTTTATTCTTTTATAATAAATCCAAATGTCCTTGGGACACACCCAGGTTATGGACCTTTCAGCTCCTTTCACTTGTTTCCCCACAGTTATGTTCTTGAACAAAATTTATTTTTTTCTGTTTTTTTTTTTTCAATTCTATTATAATAAATCCACCTTTTCTTGGGACACAGTTATGCCCAGGTAATGGACCTTCCCATCCCTTGGTTTCTCCTTTTCTGGAAGCAACTGCTTTGGAGTTGGTCCAGTTGCCTCCTTCTGGCACCAAGATTGTTTTTATTTTACCCAGGCATGCTCCATCTTCTTTTTTTGGACCCAACTTTGTCAACTTCTGAATGACAAGGGAAAGTTGGGCAACCTTTTTCTCTTGCAGCCTATTGGTGTTACTTCCTTTTTTCCCAGTCCACCTAGAAATATTCTTTTTCCTCTCCCAGGCCCTCTTATTTTGTTGTGCTTTGGCAGCCACCCTTTTGTTTACAGGCAGTTTTGTGTGGGCCAAAAACAAATTTCCCTTTTATTTACAGTATTTGCCACTCACCAGACTTTTTAGCTCAGTATTTTGAGTTTTCATTCATTTGGCTGCTTGTCAGTGACTGCCATGTCACATTATCTCTGTGTCTACTGCATCACATTTTTTTTTCCAGTTTTTCTGTAGTTTTCACAGACGGCTGCCAACTGACCAACTGTTCTTCACTGCCACAGGCCTCAGCTGCACCTGCCCATCCATTTCCTGCAGCCGACACTACATCACTTTTTTTGTTAATCTATTTTTTTTTGCTTAAACTGTTTACAGTCAAAAGTAATGGGTCTGACCCTCTCACCACTACTGCTGTAGCCAGCAGTCATCATCATGGCCATCTCTCTGCTCCCTTCCCATCCATTAACTCCTTGGCTCTTCCCTTGACCTGTGCTCCTCACTCAAGATAGCGGCTCCTGCTCCTGATGCTGTGACATATCTCTTCAGTCCCTTCACGTGAATCAGTTTCATGACAGCAGTGGAGAGATGAGAGAGGCGCACACACTAGACCACCAAGAAGTTCAGTGTAGGTGCATGCACACACTGGACCACCGAATTGAAACAGCAAAACCAGCACCACTCCAGACTTAAAGTTTAAAGGGCTTTAATCACAAATGTAAAAAAAGGCAAATGCCTGCAGCATACCATCCATAGCTGGAGTGGTGCTGGTTTTGCTGTTCCAATTCATTTGGTTTTCAATAACCTAGCACACTCCTTTACAGCTGCAGCTGTTTTTTTGCTTTTGGTTTTGACACACTGGACCACCCAGGACTATGGGTGTTGGATGGAGACAAAAAAGAAATGCAGTCTGTGAATGGGAAAGTGTCACAGAAGGTGCTTTATGACACTTTGCCACTAAGCTGTGCGAGTACTCAGTGTATGGGGGATTGCCCTGCATGGGGGGGGTCCAGAACTTGTAGGGGAGCTAAAAATAGTGCAAATCACACAACCCCCACCCCAATTTTCAGTCCTGCACTTTTCTACATGAGGTGCAGCAGATTAAGTCATCTGTAGTCACCTGGGTTCTGCCAATCTAGTCTACTATACAGTGTGCAGCAGTTACTATCATGGGGTGCATTTAGAACAAAGCAAGCAAGCCTGCTGTAGATAACAGTTGGCTTGCTTAGGACAGATTTGTTGGCTCCATCATATAGGATGTCTATGTAGTCCAATAGAGAACTTTTTTTTATTAAATATATTTTATTTATTTAAACATGTCAATATAAACAAGAAAGTAATTAATAGTAAAATTATACAATTATTAGAACAATTTACAAAACAGTAGAAGGAAAAATAAACAAAAAGTCAAAAGAACAATAAAAATATAGAAGAAAGATGTGAAACCCCCTAGAATAAATAACCCTCCCTCCCACCCATTCCTGGAGCTATACATACCATGAAAGAACCATACCGATCAGTACAGTGTTACTAACAAAGGAATTTTAATATGGATATAAATTGATATACACATACTAAGCAAAGAATATTCCATGATTACTTGGAGGCCCACAAAAGAGAAAATATAATAAAAAATCAAATAAAAAAGGGAGAAGAAAATTATCAAATTAACAATCCGGAAAATTTGGATCAAGCGAAACACATAAAGCTAGCCACTTCTTAGGGTAACTAAACATACAATCATTCATAGCAGTAATCTGATGTTCTATATTCAAAACTTGATGTATCTCCAGATGCCATTCTTGTAAATTAGATATAGTCTTATCACGCCAGTGGTGTAATATTATTGTTTTATTGAATGGGCCAGAGATCAAGTGACTGTGTCGAAGCTACATCCTGTTTCATGATAGCGGCCACATTGAGCTAGCCAAGCCATAGTAGTAAAATTTGCTTATTTTGTTAGTTTTTACGTTTATCTTGTTGCATTATTTTAGTTTTTTTGGTTATTTGCTATGTGAAATATCTGCTGGTAGTTGTCGGCAGAGATAGCAATAGTGCGTTGCTATTTTTTCACGTCATCACCCTTCGAGATTGAAAAGACATTCAGGAGTAAGGTTCAAGACTTTCTTGGATTACTCCAATTTAAGAACTGGGAAGTTCTTTATTGCTAATGATCCAGAGCTGGGAGTCTGCTGATCGAGACTGTGGGCTGACCACTGGTTTCGTGTCACCTCGGGACTGCACTACGGATTTTGTGGAGTGTTTGGAAGATACGGCCTGGAGTAGTGTTATCGAGACTCTAAGGCCGGATTTTGGGAGACTCAAGTGGTTTCTGTTTTCAGGCCTTTTGGACTGCAGTGTCTCCAGTGTTGTTTCTGGAGTGTTGGCCTTTACGGTGAGCTGGCTGAACCTGGTCTGAACCCAGGGTGGTTTACTGGGGCTGTTGACTGCGAGGGGAGATCAGGGCTGGTGTTGTCAGAGGACAGGTCCCAGTGTGCCCGTGGTCTCTGGGTTTTTTGGTGGGCAGTCTGGAGAGCCTGCTCATTGGACCCAGTCACTGGTTGACTTTCCTGGTAACGTCTCGGGGGACGACCGGGGTGAGAATTTTCTTCAGCTGGGTAGCTCCTGTTTAGTGGAAACCTGAACCAAGGTGAAGATTTGAAGTGATTTTTTGGCTGCAGTGGACGTCTGATTATGTCATCGTGGAACTCATGGAATAGTGAGAATGTCTTCCTTTATTTGAGAACAACCCAGGTCAGACTGTTCATTTTCTTTCCCTATGTACTTTGATGAAGCAGTGAGAGTGCTTTTTTTTTTCTACCAAGAACAATTTGTGTGACTGTTTAAATTTTACCCTGCCTATGTGAGAGATAGGTTTGGGAATTAAATCCTCAGGGGTGAGAGCTCTTAGGGTTTCTACTATCTTAAGTCTTCAGTGGTATATAGGCAGAAAAGTGACTGGTGCTCTGTGCCCAGACCATTTGAACTCTTCTTGAGGATTCAAAACCTGCTTGAAGGGGAAGGACAGTTGTTTTACTTGTTTCTTTTGTTAAGTGCTATCCCTTGCTATGTGAGAGGTGGGAGGGTTTTTTTTGGTGGGCTTAATTTAGTTTTAAAATAGTTTAATTATTGTTTTCTTTTTAGACATTTGTTGTATAAGTTATTTTAAATAAGCTAGTGGCCTTGATAGTGTTAATCAAATCTGTTGATTGACAGTAGTTTTTAATATTTGGCAGCATGCGTTGGGATTGAGCTTCTGTGGGCAAGTGTTACTCCGCCTCTAGGCTGAGGGACCTGCACCCCTTCGACAGCCCCCCATTGCAACGCAAGGTATATAGGTGTTGTCGTGCCTTGGGGATTGCACAGAGTAGGTGGAGGGGGGTTCTTTAGCTATGGGGGGAGGAGCGGAGTGGGCGGATAAGGGTGGCAAAGTCAGGAAGATGCCCTGGGGTGAAATAGGTCCAGGATAGGGGTTTATGATGCCTGGTTCCCATACCCAAGGGTTCCACTGATAGTGGGCAAGTGGCCCGCTCCTCCAAGGCCTGTCATCCAACCCGGGCGGTATTATGCAATGCCAGGTCTATAAAGAACAAGACAGCAATTATTGCTGATCTTGTAGAATCATCTGACCTGGCTTGCATCACTGAGACCTGGCTGAATGAGAATGCTGGTCCCATATTGGAGTCAGCTGTTCCAGCCAGGTACTCGGTGGTACATCACCTGAGACTGGATCGAAGGGGGGGTCGCTATTTGTTTTAAATAGGAATTGGGCCTTGCAGATGTTCCAGTGGTGACCCCTAGATCCTTTGAGTGCATCATGGGAGAAGGTGTGGGCAGCAGAATCTTACTCATCTACCATCCACTCAGTGGCGAGAAAGTTTTTCTGCAGGAAGTTGCAGACTTCATTGGCAACCTGGTGTTGGAGCCCTCCAGGTGATTGGTCCTGGGAGACTTCAATACCTGGGTCGACGATGAACTCTCACATTTTGGTCAAAACTTCCTCCAATTGATGATTTTGTTGGGCTTTACACTGGTTGTTACCACTGCTACCCATATTCAGGGTCACTCTCTGGATCTGGTGTTCACCCTGGGGATGGAGATCACAGAACTGGTGGTGGAACCAGGTGGGTGGTCTGACCATCACTCTATAAGGTTCAATTTCGCAGCCCCCCCATGAGACCAACCCGTTTGGAGATGGTCCAGTACCGCCCTTTGAGGGGAGTTACCCCTGAGGGTCTGATGGTGGTGCTGGACCTATCAAGTTGGCCTATGGAGTGCTTGGAACCAGATATCTTAGTAGTGCACTATAATAACTTGGTGCTGAAGGCTCTGGATTTCACAGCTCCTGTCTGTGTTCACCCCTTCTCCCTCCACCCTCTGTCCCCTTGGTTTGATGGGACATTGAAGGAGTTGAGGAGAGTGGGGTGAAGATTGGAATGCTGCTGGCAGAAATCTGGCCTGGAAGGTGACAGACTTAGATTGATGGCCCATTATACAGACTATCAATCAGAAATCTTCTGTAAGAAGGCAGAGTTCCTGTCCAGGGAGATAGCTGCATCAAAAAATTGACCAGCTCAGCTCTTCTGGACCATGGACAGACTGTACAGTCCAGCCTGTCTGTAGGGTCAGAGAGCTTTTTCACAAATAAAGTGTGATGAGTTTGCTTAGTTCTTTGATGATAAGGTGTCATCAATCAGGCCAGAGATCCACAATATGCATTCATATGAGAATGGCAGTGATCGATGCGAGGTTACAGGCTCTTGGTCTGTCTGAACAGATTTTGACCAGCCAGCAATCATGGATATCATGAAGACTGTCCAGGGCTTGCGACCGGCTTGCTGTAGTTTGGATCCTGGTCCTACGCGCCTCCTTGTGGGGTGCATGGATGCGATCGGACTAGTCCTTGCTGAGATAGTCTGGTGCTCTTTGGACCAAGAGGTGTTGCTAGAGTCTCAAAAAGAGGCTATCATGACACCTCTTTTGAAGAAACCTTCCCTTGACCCAGACTGTCTAGCTAACTACAGACCTATCTCTAACCTGCCCTTTTTGGGCAAGGTTATTGAGAAAGTAGTCGTGTTGCAGCTCGATGACTTTCTTACCACCCATTAAGTCTATGATCCTCTCCAGCCCAGTTTCAGGAAAAAGCACAGTACTGACACAGCGTTGGTTCGAGTACTGAATGATCTTCTAATAGCGAGCATCGGAGGAGCCGTTTGATCATGGTTCTCCTTGATCTCTCTGCAGCATTTGACACTGTGGACCATGGGATGTTGTTAGAGCACCTGCAGCTGCTCTGTGGACTGCCGGGGAAAGTCCTCAGATGGTTCCATTCTTTCCTCACGGGCAGAACTCAGAGAGTAGTATCAGGAATTTTTTCCTCTGCTCCCTTTGCTCTGCCCTGTGGAGTGCCACAGGGTTCTGTGCTTTCCCCCATGTTGTTCACAGTGTACATGCTGCCATTGGGAGACACTATAAGGCATTATGGGCTGAGTTTTCACTGCTATGCAGATGATACTCGCTCTATATGTCCTTTGTACCCGAACAGAATGATGCATTATTGGTCTTTAACAACTGCCTCACTGAGATTCAGGATTGGATGAGTGCTAACTGGTTAAGACTGAATCCAGACAAGACTGAGGTGTTGGTGGTGGACCCAGGTCAACGTGCGGAGAAGTTGACTCCTGGGTTTCCCTCTGGCCTTGTGTTATGGGGGTAACCAGTTGAGACCTTCTGAACAGGTGCGGAATCTGGGCGTAATTCTTGACAGCGAGCTGACGCTGAAGACACAGGTGTCAGCTGTTGTCAAGTCTTCCTTTTACCATCTGAGGAATATAGCCCTGATAAAACACCTTGTTCCACACGATGACATTCCTGTGTTGGTTCACACCTTTGTTTCTTTGTGTCTTGATTACTGTAATGCTCTATATCTAGGGTTGCCGGGGGTGGATCTCCGTAGCCTGCAGCTGGTGCAGAATGCTGCAGCTAGGTTGTTGACTGGGTTACCAAGATCTTGCCATATCACACCTGTGCTGCGCGAACTGCACTGGCTGCCGGTGCAATGGAGGATCACCTTCAAGGTCGCATTGCTGACCTATAAGACCCTACACAGTCAGGGACTGGACTACTTACAAGATCTCCTTCGACCCTACTGCCCTCTCCGCCAACTCTGTTCCACTGACAAGGGATTGCTAGAGATTCCCAGGGTTCGTCTTCAGTCATCTGGGGCCAGAGCCTTTTCTTTTATGGCCCCAACCCTGTGGAATTCTCTACCTCATCAGATTAGAGAGTGCCAGTCCACAGAGACAATCAAGGCCTCTTTGAAGAGCTATTTATTTGAATTAGCCTTTGAATAAGTTATCCGGTTGCCTTTTAATTGTTTTTATATCTGTATTTATTGTGATGGATGTTATTGTGTTATGTATTTGCACTTTGATATTTTGAAAAGTGCATTACAAATAAACTTTGATTTGATTTGTTTTGATTGTTTTAGCAGCAAGAGCCACCAATATGACATGACCCCTCTTTGGGCAAGTAATGTGAGAGGGGTAGTTACCTACCAAATATTTCTCTGGTGTAAAAAAATCATTTAACGCCAATAAAGGGTTTAAAAAATCTTTAATCTTCTGCCAGAAAGAAACACTCTTGATACAATGCCACAAAATATGCTTCAAGGATCCTTCTTCCATACCACATCTAGTACAAGCAGGGGAAGGCAATCATCCCACTGTAAAAAAATGTCTGGTGGGAAAAATATAGATAATGAAGAATTTGACATTGCAACAATCTATATTTATCTTGTTTAATGCAGGAGTATAACTGCTGCCAAATTGTTTTCAGGGTTCCAAAAGGTCCCCAAAGCTTGCTACCAATTATAACACAGACCAGTAGGTGCACCAGGGTCTAATTATTGATAATGGGATGTGATTGTACCACTAATGAGGTTAAATTATCAAAAGTTTATCCCAGTTGATGGGACCATGTACCACTACCCAAATGAGTTTCAACAGCATATATCAGCATCCGATATTTAAAACAAAAGGAGGGGAGGAACTTGGTATTTTTGTCGAATCCTAGGAAAAGACATAAACACCTTATCCTCCAAAATGGAATCTATTACTGGATGAACTGGGAAGGGCAAAAAAATGGGTACCTAGGAATTCTGAATACTTGTGTTAGGATTACCTACAAAAGGCTATGAAGTATCCTTTAACATTTGTAAGTCAAAATATCAATTAGCTGAACATGAGACCAGATAGACAAATGCATTGGGGTACCATGCAAGCCTACAGGCAAATGAGAAGGAATAATATATAGCAGACTATGTGGAATGACACCCACAACCCAATACAGAAATTCATTCTAAATTGATTGTAATTTATGGAACCAGTTTTGTGACAAAACAAGGTTCAATATCCCACATGGGTAAAGTAGCTGAGGAAGAACAGTCATCTTAATTATAGTAACATGACTCCAAAGGGTCAAAGGTAAGGCTCTCTATCTTTGTTAGTCCAATTTATGGGATTGTAAAAGATGAATTAGATTGCTTAATTAGGTGTGTCAGGTCTTTTGAGATCTTAACACCCAGGTACAGTAGGTAATATAATGTGAGTCCCAGGTAAGCACCATGTCCAAGATATCTTGTTTAGCAACCAATTTGTTTAGAGCTAACACCTTGAGCTTACCAAGATTTAATTTATAGCCCAAGGTTTTGGAGAAATGAGTAATGACAGCCAAGACCAACAATATAAACGTATGTGGATAAGCGAAATGTAACAAAATATCATCTGAATATGCAGAAATTTTATATGCAGTACCCACAAGGTGAATACCTTTAATTGCAGGATTAGAATTAAAGCTTCAGAGTAAAGGTTGTATATATAAATTAAACAGTAAGGGTGACAAGGGGCAACCTTGCTTAGTCCCACATTCTAAATGAGTAGAA
This sequence comes from Neoceratodus forsteri, assembly GCA_016271365.2. Taxonomy (NCBI): domain Eukaryota; kingdom Metazoa; phylum Chordata; order Ceratodontiformes; family Ceratodontidae; genus Neoceratodus; species Neoceratodus forsteri. Next base: position 965,743,885 of record CM057456.1, read on the forward strand.
TCAGAAAGTACTCCGTTACACCATGCATGGGTAGTGGGGCTGCAACAGAGAGTTTGAAACCAATCTATAAAAACCTCCGGGATCCAGAGCCTCCACAGGACAGTAAAAAGAAATAACCAGGGGACACGATCAAAAGCCTTTTCTGCATCCAGAAAGACAAGGGCAGTGGGCACCTTATCCCATCTGAATGCAGCAATTTTTGGAGATGATCAGAATAATATCTACCCAACATAAAACCAACTTGTTCCAAGCCTATAAGTGCATCCCAAACTGTTTGAAGCTGTGTGGCTAAGACCTTTACTAATATTTTATAGTCAGAGTTTAAAAGTGAGATAGGCCTTTAATTTTCCAGAAACTGATCATCTTTTCCTGATTTGGGAAGTAGAGTTATCGAAGCTGCTGAGAAAGAAGTAGTTGATACAGTTTCAGAAAGAAAAGAATTATAAATATGGATCAAAAAAGGAGTTAAAATATCAGAAAAAGCTTTATAAAAATTAGTCGTAAACCCATCAGAACTTGGTGCTATATTTGCCCTGGGCCACTTCAGTCTGAGTGATAGGACCACTAAGATAAGCCTTTTTTGTTGCTGAGAGAGACGGAAGTAAAAGAGAATTGAGATAGGAGTGTATTTCCTGCAGAGACACAGGATCGCCAGAGTCACCATGGTATAATACAGAAAAATAATTGTGAAAAATTTGAGCCATAACCCGAAGGGAACTAATTAATTCTGACTTAGGCCCTGCTTGAAGCCCAATAATAGTCTTGGCAGATTATTGGTGTCAGAGACGAAGAGCTAAGACTGGATTCCATATAGTGGACTTTGACACGAAAGAGTGCCAACTCTGCTTTTTTGGCCACAGTCAAGAATATTGGGCCTATAAAATATTTAAATGTGACTAGACCTCTTTGGGGGTATTAGAACTTAATCTACTTTCAATGCCACATATTTCTTGAAGAAGAACATCTACCTGAGATCTACGGGATTTATGTCTTTTAGAGGCAGCCTCCCAAAGAACCAACAAGGAATTAACAGACCTGTCAGTGGCAAAAAAATGAGAGTATATATATCTTAAGTTTTGTAAACATTATGGTATCATTCAGGAATTGGAAATTAAAATGCCAAACCTTGTTATGATCTGATAGAAATTTTGGGGAGATTTTTAGCAGAACTGCTGAATGATCAGATATAATGGAAAGGCAGATCTCAAAAATAAATCAGTTTGCAAGCAATTCTTTGTGATATTAAAAAAATCTATTCTTGAGAAAGAGTTATGGGAATGTGAGTGAAAAGTGTATTGGCAATCCTAGGGATGGAGTATTCTCCACGGTTCGATTAAGCCAAGTCCATCCATCAAATCCTGCAGACCTCTTTGCTCAGGAGAAAAAACTTTTTTGTATGTTTGTTCTGTCCATTTCGAGCTGTAGAGTAAGATTCAAATCTCCAGCTATTAAAATAGGAGCATTGACAAAAGGGGCTAATACAGAGCCTAAGGGCCAGATATTCAAAACTTTGCCCCAGGGCTAAATTAGCACTGCCCAGCAGGCAAACTTAGCCTGGAGCACTAAGCAAACCATATTCAAAAGGAATAGCCCAGGGCAAACAGCTGCTGAATATAGCATGGAAATGAGACCAGGCAAACTGGGCGAGAGTGCAGGGCAAACTTAGCCCTGGAATAAGATAGCTCTGAATATGGCAACCAGGAAATGCAAACTACAACAGCAACATAGTGCACAGCGATGTGAAGGTAGGTAGAGGTAAACTATATGGCCAATGTGTGTGCCAGAAAATGCATGGACCCAGTACAGCTCCAGGCAGCAGCGTATGTGAAAGTACAGTGTGCAAAACTGTAAAATATTCCCTGAACTGTCTGCGCAGTGCTAACATGTTTGCACGGGTTTAGCACAGGGCTAAACACGTTTGCCTGGTGCTAAACTTTGCCATATTCAAAAGTGACATGCGAATGAGCCTACTTAGGTAGTCTCTGGGCAAACATCCAGATTAGCATCTCATTATGCCCTGATTTGCATGCAGCTTGCACCGTGCTAACAGTTTTGCCCTGCGATAAACCCGTGCAAATGTGTGAGCACTGCGCAAACAGCTTGGAGAATATTATACAGTCTTGAACACTGTACTTTCACATGCAGGTCCGACTTCGTGTGCTGTGGCAGTTGTACAGCTGTGCGGTATGTGGCCAGGGGGGCATATCCAAAAGGCACACTCGTGTTGGGGTATTCCCAATACTAGCCCATGTGCACTGCATGATGTGTCCCAGCCTTGTGGCCACACCTGGTCTGTGGCACAGACTGGCCACCCATACACTCTCCCCTCAACATCCTCCGTGCCCACAGTGCTGCATGTGTGTGCTGGCATCTGTTGGTGTCCACAGAAGAGTGGTCTGCAGGTGTGTGCTGTATGGCCACACTGCCATGCTGTCCACTGGTGGCAGGGTCACCACTTACTGCCTGGCATGGCTTGGACTGATGGCAGATGATGGCATCATTGTGATGCCATCAGTTAGCAGCATATTTCCTCTGTTTGGCTTTGTCTATCTGTCATATTTATTTGTTAGGCCATGCAAAACTGCGCAAAAGCGATGCAAACACCGTGCAAATCCAAAGTGTCGTGCAAAGCTGATTGCCCAGGGTTAAGACAAGCTTTTCCTGGGTGGTAATGTGCACCACTCTAAGTGTCGTGCTAAGTCATGCAAAACCACTTTGCATGGCGCTAGTCCCTGAATATAGCATTGTGCCTGTATTCATGTCAGTTTGCCCCTTGCATACATTATGATTTTGTCCGGCGCTAATGCAGTTTGCCCATGCTATTTGGCCTTTTGAATATAGCAGACCCGAGCTAATCCCGTGCTAAACCTGCGCAAACAGTTTTTGCCTGGTGCAAAGTTTTGAATATCTGGCCCTGAATTTGCAAATCAAAGAAGGAGCGTTAATATTAGGCCAATAAACAGTAACCAAAATAACTTCCTGAGTTCCCAGCACACCATGTAAACATGATATTGCCCTTCTGGATCCCATATTTCAGTTTTAAGGTGAAACAATATAGATCATGCTAATAAAATTGCCAACCCTCTTCTTTGGGAACTTTTGCCTGCCCCATAAACTTGATCGACCCGTTCTCATTTCAAGTAATGGACATCATTCCTATTTAAATGGGTTTCTTGTAAGAAGACAATCTGGGTACATAACCTTTTAAGATGTTTAATAATCATGTAACACTTTCTCTGGTTGGGCACCCCTTACATTTAAAATAACAGAGCAATAATTAGTACTTAGTGTAGAAAATATAATGCAGCCTGATAGAGTAGTGTACAGCTCAACCTCCAAGAAATGCTGCAACCATTCTGGAATAAATGAAAACTCCAGGCCTCTCTCTCCAATTGGAGTACCCCTGAAAAAATTTGAAACTTCCAGAAACATCTACAAAAAAAGACACAATACCCCGCTCCAAACTATGTAAAACAAGAAGAAATCCCCCCAGCCCTAATGGCCGCACATCCCTTAAGATATGGACCATGCTGATAATAACTAATAAACCACCTAACTCTTATGAAGCTATCAGCACCTGCCTGAAAAAATAAAATAGGTAACAATTATACCAAAAAGAAACTGTGTACACTAATTAGAAACAGACTTGTAATCAGTTATAAACCCTTACATTTGTTGAAGAACCATATAAATGAAAACAGTATTACACTACCGAAGAAACATTAAGAAATACAAAAAAGAGTTATATTGACCAGTGAACACCCAACTAAGTCACTTTCTCATGATAATACAAACATATAGAATAAGAGTGTAAGCCTTAATGAATAATATGTGGTTAAAAGAACAAGAAAAGAGGTTTTATACAGCAAAGTCGTCGCTATTATGAAAAAAAAAGACAGACATATAACTTTGCCAGATGTAAAAAAAATGGAACTAACAATCTACTTCAATTACTGTATTAATCTAATAATTAAATGGAAACAAACATAAAAATACAGAACTAGAATCCTATTACACGAAGGAACAGTGAATATAAAACAGTATGACAAAATTACATTGTCTCGAAACAGAGTATATATAACATAAGTGAAATACAGAAGACAAATTATCTAACACTATAGTCCAGTATAATTCCCATAAGGAGTACAGGATCCAGCCAGTAACATTGAGGGACAAAATATCCCCGGACAGAACAAAGCGGCATAAACATTACCGCCCACAATATCAGCAGTATATCACATCGCAGGACAGAATACCACAGGATAGGTAACATGCAGGTAGAAAACACCACCTGCTGCAGTAATTGCCCCAACTGGTACAGCACAGTCTCCCCTGAATCCTGCTGTCGTCCTGTGAGTGGTCACAGAAGCTCCCCTCATGGCTGCCAATGGCCACTCTCCGTGACTCCCTGTAGTGGGCACATGTCCTCTCTGTACCCTGGGCACTGACATACCCAAATCCATCCTGTTTGCTGGGTGTCTGCATCCCCAACCCTGACCATACCGTTATGCCCTGTCCTTAGATCACCCGCTGCAACCATTGCCCTGTGCTGCTGTCACTGCCCCTTATGCCATCTCCATCCTGAGGACTAAGTTTGGCATGGTTCCACCTCCATTGCAGCATCTGTGTTGGTGTGTGGGTGCCACTGTGTGCCTGGCCCTGTGTGTCTCTGTGAGTGCTGTATGGTGGTGGGGCCTGCCTGGGGTGGGCCATGGCTGTTCAGTCCCAGTGTTGGCACTACTGGTGGGCCCCCAGTTGCCCACCCTGGTGACTCCTACATGCCACTCAGTTTCATGCATCGGCACATCTGTCTGCTGCTGCACTGTTGCAGTTTGTGGCATTACCCTTGGCGGTATTGTTGTCAGGCTTTATTTTGTGCACCATGATGTTGTGTCCCACGATGTTTCTTCTGCTATGTTGTTTCTGAGATATTCCTTCCGTGATGTTACTGACCCGAACCAGGGGTACAGACTTCTATGAACAAGTAAATGCACTCTATAGCCATGGAAGTAACTTATATAAATCTGGTCATTTCCTGATGACCAAAATTTTAAAGCAAAGTAAATTTCATCGATTGTTTAAATATGCCACAGTGAAATAATTAAAAAGTAAAAGTATATTACTTTAAAGGAGTAGTTCACCCAGAATTTAAAAAAAACATATGTTATGTAGAGTGTTTTGATATGTATGTTAAATCCTAGTGTGTCCATCCCTCTGTCTGCTATTTGGAGTTTTTCCTAAATTGTCTGCTAGCTGTATGGTAGTTTTATGACCCCTGGGGATCTCCATAATAAATAGTTTTATTGGTGTTCTTTCTTCCCAGGATGCCCCCTGTCTCATGTGACAGTGATGTAGCCATGCCCTTGGATTTAGCATGTGTATTGCTTTAAAATTAGTTTAGCAACAGCAGAGGCTTGTAACTTCTTATCCATGGAGCACAAATGGCAACAGTTAGTTTAGCAGATACTGTACATGAGAGCCAGCTAACCGGTGTTTCTGTAAGACAACAGCTACTAAATAGCTCTAATTCACTATTTTTTTTTTCTCTGTTCATCAGGTCTAGCTAGCAGGAGTGTTGTAACATCAAAAACACAAATAATGAATTAGAGCTATTTAGTAGCTGTTGTCTTACAGAAACCCCAGTTAGCTTGCTCTCATGTATCTGCTAAACTAACTGTTGCCATTTGTGCTCCATGGATAAGAAGTTACAAGGCTCTGCTGTTGCTAAACTAATTTTAAAGCAATACTCGTGCTAAATCTAAGGGCATGGCTACATCACTGTTACATAAGACGGGGGCATCCTGGGAGAAAGAAAGCCAATAAAACTATTTGTTATGGAGATCCCCAGGGGTCGTAAAACTACCATACAACTAGCAGGCAATTTAGGAAAAACTCCAAATAGCAGACAGAGGGAGGAACACACAAGGATTTAACATACATATCAAAACACTCTACATAACATGTTTTTTGCACATTCTGGGTGTACTACTCCTTTAAGTCCACAAGATAAATAGATAGATACATACATACTTTATTTTTATAGCACCCCATTCCAGGGACTCAGAGCACTTCACAATTAATGATTTAAAAAACACAACAATTATATAGCATAGACACAATTATATAACATATCCAACAATCAATTCACTAACAAATCCAGGTGGAGTTAATAGCATTACACCTAATAACAATCCATCCATACAGCATACGGTAAAAACAATACGTCAGAATATTTAGCCATTAAAAGCCTGGTTAAATAGCAACATTTTTATTCCTTTTTAAGAAGAAAAATGTGAATGATTGAAATCCTTAATAAGAATCATCAAAGTCAAGACAAGGTTAGTGTAGTTGTTTATATTCCAGCTGACGGTGAAAGTGATGTACAGCATGTACAAAGCCCATTGCCATGGAGAGTCTGATTCTGACAGACTATCCACACAAAAAAAAATGAGATGTCTAGCCAGAAGAGCTTTCAGTAAACTATTTTATGTATGATGACTGAGTCAGATTGTGAAGCCGCTGTATACCATCTGAATTCCAAAAACGTAACCAAAACAAGGCAAGTCCAGAGCGTCATATATCTATTGACCCCAAAACTGCAAAAGAAATCCAAACATCAACAAACAATGATCAGTTAAAAACAAATCCAAGGAGTCAAATTAAAAGCAAACAAAACTAAATCTCAGTCTGGCCATGGATAAAAAGAAAGCAAACAACAAACCACAAAACAATGCCATAGCACTATTTTAGGATTATAGATCTCATAGATTGTTATGAGCAAAAAGGCCAATGACCTATACAGTATATGATGCTTGCCCCTGTCATCAGGGTGAAGGGTTCATTTTTTAGCTAGCAAAGTAATTGTCTAGTCTATTTTTAAATTTCATCATATGTTTGCTACCCACCACCTCTAGTGGGAGACCATTCCAGACATTTATCACCCTTTGGTTAAACCAGTGTGCCCTACGCCTAGTATTACATGATTCCCCTTTAAGTTGGAGAATGTTGACCCTGGTGCTATGATGCTGTTCCCTAAGCTCTAGGCCCAGACAATCCCACAGATCGTTGTTAGTAAATGCTGAAAAAAGGAGTCATAGGTCCCCTCCAAGCCTTCTGTATTTTAAGGCATATAACCCTAGATATTTCAATCTGTCCTCCTATGCCAAGTCATTGAGTCCAGTTACCACCCTGGTTGCAGTACACTGCACTCTCTCTCTCTCTAATGTGTTCATTCCAGCTCTGATATATGGTGCCCACCCTAACTGGGCACAGTACTCTAGATGGGATCTCACGAGAGAAGTATAAAGGGGCATCACAACCCTTATGTCATGGCTTCTTTTGTGCCTTATGTGATTTTTTTAAGTAAATCAGGAACCATATGAGCCAACTTTTCAGAGGCTTGTTCTGGGGTACCAAATCTGTTAGTGACACCAAGCATGTAGCAAGATAGAGCATCATGAAATTAATTTGTGCAGCTATCAATATAGATACCAGAGGGTGATGAGGAGCCATTATTACTCTGACAGAGCTTGGTAAATCTTGAAACACCAAATAGAAGTTCCTTCCCAAGTTATCTCTTTATTTGAGCATAGCTTTTGCAGTGATTATCTATCAAAGAATGACAATCACAATCCTGACACCCAGGAGCCTGAGGCTGACATCCTGACGTGGCTATTCTGTGATGGGACACCATCCCAACCATGGAAGGCCTGACACTGGACTTATGCCATGTGTGCGCACTCCCCCACCCTGAAAATATTATAATCAACTCTGCATTCTAGCAAATTCCACTGTTGGGCTTTACGGGGTCGGGATAGTGTTCCATCTGGCAATTGCTGCATTGGGCTGTGGGGCTCGGGCTCCTGGGTGTTGGGATTGTGAATGTTAGTCTTTTGAAATACTCACTTTGGGGTAAATGCTGTTTACCTAGATAGTTTAAGAGCCAGAAAATGAAGGGTCAAGGCTTGGCACCTGCTGGAGGAGTGGGGGGAAGTGCCAAATGTACCCGTTCTATTATATACACGGCGCCATTTAGAGATGGGTCACCACATTTTTCTCAAAGTTTTTGAGCAAATAAAATGGGAGAGGAGCCTTCCATACCCTCCAGCAATCCAGTAATAACCACATTATTCCTCCTGGACCTTCCTTCCAGATCTTCTAATTTATTTTCAAATTTTGAGAGCTGCTGCCAGATCCTCACTAACTCTGGATCCAGTCTTCTCTGCCAGTCCTCCAGGGAACTTACATGAGCCTCTCCATCTCCAATTTGCCTTGTAAGCTCCTCCATTGTTTGACAAATTAGTTTGAGATCAGAGGATAAAGAAGCAATAATTTCTTCAAGAGGACGAAATTCTTATAGGAAGCACTCCTTGGTTAAAGCAACAGAGTTGGAAGATGATATAGTGGAAGAAAGAGTAGCTTGCGGTTTGCTGCATTTAAAAGTCCTTTGCCGGTCCAGAGTAAGTGGTGGAGTATGGCAAGGTCCCACTACTCTCATCTCAGTATCCATAGATAAGATTAAAATGACACCGCCGAGCACTACAGCAGGGGATGAAGAAAAGAATTACTTGAGTAAAAATTGGAATATAAAATAATAAAACCATGTAATTTAAGGTTTGAAAAGACCAGGGCAAGAGCAGTCCACAAACCTGTTTAACTTCGACAGCACATCACGTGACTCCACCACAATAGAGGAATTTGTAGTCCAATAGAGGAGTTGACATTGTGTTCACAATGTGCAGATATGTAGAGGTACAGCTTTAAAGCAGCCTTAATTCCTGTACAGGAAGCCAATTTTTGGGCCAAGTTTTTTTTTATTAGATTCTCAATGTTTAGGTTCTATCTGAGATGGGGTCAAGCCACATGCCCATATAGTTGTATACAGTAGTATACCAGAGCTTATGATAGTCTAGGGTAGTGATAACCATCTCTTGATTAGTGCATCTGAGTTTTTTCTGGGACCCAAAATCCATTGTTTGGGTTTTGTCTGTATTCAGTGTCAGATTATTTTGTACAAAGAAGAAATGGACCTTGTCAAACCCTTGCTCTGTTAAGTGAGAGCATATTCCTCCTCTGGGTATATAGGATAGTATCATCCACAAATAGGTGGAAGTGGACATTCTCAGACCCACAGTGAAAGTCACTGATGAAGAGTGAGAACAGGATTGGGCCCAGCATGGAACCTTGGGGGACGCCTGACACAGTGGGCTCACGTTTTGTTTTTATCCTTTCATAGGATTCATAGGAAGATACTGAGCTAAATGGACTTGTGTCCTATATGCTCACCATGATCGTCTAATTTCTGATCTGATACATATTCCTATCCCACTTGGATTTGAACTCAGCAATAGATTTGCTTACCACAATCTCCAAAGGCAGTGCATTCCAAGCATGCACCACCCTTTGGTTAAACCACCATGTAGTTCTCACTTTATTACATTTAGATGCTGTTAATTGCATTGGGTGGGACCTAGTTTTATACATACAACTATTAAATGTTAACCCTGTAACATCCCACAAGTCATCATTTTGCCAAGCTCTGTATACCAAGCACATGTCCCCTCACTTTCTACGTTCCTCCAAGGAGTACATATTCAATTCTCTCAATCTAGTCCCATAGTCTCTACCTGTCATACCACAAACAGCTCTTGTTGCCCTCCTCTGCACTCCCTCCAACAGGGCAATATCATATTTTTTAAAAAGTGACCACACCTGTGCTCCGTATTCCATAATTGGCCTCATGAGGGATACATACAGGGGCAAAACAACCCCCCTACTTCTAGATGATATATGCCTCAATATGCAATTTAGGATACTGTTTCCTTTCTGGGCTATATTTTGGCAATGAGATGAAAATGTCATATTGTCGGAAACTATTATACCCAAATCCCTTTCCTCATATGTTATTCTGAGCTGTACATTTCCCAATTTATAGGGTAATTTAGGGTTTCTATTTCTCAAATGCATAATGAAGCATTTATCTAGGTTCAGTGCCAATTTAAATTTATTAGACCATGTGGCTATATCATCTATTACATCTTGTAGTTTAGAAGTGTTTAATTCAGTATTTACTTCAGCTCCAACCCTACAATCATCAGCAAACTTTGCAACCAGACAGATTTTGTTTTATTTGGAGTGCTGATACATATAGATTGAAGAGGCAGGGGCCCAAGACTGATCCCTGGGGCACCCCGCTAGTCACCCCAAACTATCGGACAATTCCCCTCTAATACTCACTCGCTGACTCCAATCAAGTAACCAGTTTTGAACCCAATCTACTATATAAGGATTTATGTTCAGGTTACTCATTTGTTGTATTAATTCATGGTGAGGTAATCTGTCAAACACCTTAGAGTAATCAAGGAATGGCACATCAACGGGGATACCCTTGTCCAGTCTATCAATAACTAGATTATAAAAAGCCAACATATTTGTCTGGCACAACCTACCCTTTACAAAGCCATGTTGGAGATTGTCTGTAAGATGATTTATATCTAGATGTTCTTGTATTTTATCCGTAAGCACCCCTTCCAGGATCTTAGAGGGTATGGCAGTAAGACTTATAGGTCTATAATTAGCTGGATCCATCTTATCTCCCTTCTTATAGATTGGAACCACTACTGCTGATCTCCAACACTCCAGTACCTCTCCAGTATTCAGGGACTGCTGAAAAATGTATGTCAAAGGGGGGGCTATTGACTTGCTAGCTCCCTAAGTACTCTGGGATGGAGGCCATCAGGACCGGGGGATTTAATAGGATTCAATTTAGCCAATCATTCTTTATGTCTCTACAGGTTATTATTATACTTTCATTTGGGTCAGGAGTAGAACTTTTAGTGTGGTATGCAGGTTTATCCTTTGAAAAAACAGTTGAAAAATAATTATTTGCTATGTCTGCCATTTCTTTGTTGTCAGATGTACTATCACCATTTAATTTTCGAAGTGGACCTATAGTACTTGAATTACCTTTGATATTCTTAATATATGCATAGAAGGCTTTGGGGTTTCCCTCTACTCTACTAACCAAATTTGATTCATAATCAATTTTGGCCCGCTTGATATGTTTTTTTATTTGATTTGCAAGTTGTCTATATTGATTTCTAGTTATAAGGGATCTATTTAATTTCCACTGTTTAAACAGTTTATGTTTCTTATTAATCAATAATCTTATTTTGAAAGTCCACCACGGTCTTTTATTTTTACTCCCAGTATATTTTTGTTTTATGGGGATATTTTCAAGTTCTTGCTGTTTTATTTTTGTGTAAAATATATCCCAAATTTCATTTAGTGGTCTATCTCCAAACTCATTTCTCCATTTCCATTTGGAAAGATTCATATTCATTTTAACAAAATTTGCTTTTGAGAAATCATAATTTGTAGTCTTTCCCCTATGAATTAATACTGGTTCCACCAATTTAAATTCCACCGTAAAATGGTCACTTGTTCCTAGAGCATCAGAGATCTTGTACTCACACAGGGTATCACCCATATTTGACAAAACTACATCCAGTATGTGATCTCCCCTAGTTGGCTCTTCCACATACTGGACTAGGCCTATTTGATCACACACAATTTGAAACTCCTTCTCAAAAGGTGTATCCGCATAAGATCTTCCCCAATCTATTCCTGGTAGATTCAAGTCACCTAACATTAATATCCTAACTGTTGGATCTAACATATGGTCTAACAGGCTCCTATTATATTGTGGGGTAGATGATGGAACTCTGTAAATCAAGCCTAGAATGATTTTTGGAGCTTGTATAGGTAGTAATTTAATCCATACTTGATCCTCCATATCCGAGGGTGGTACCATTATTTCTGATTTTATATCATCTGTTATATACAAGGCCACTCCACCTCCCTTCCTGAATGCTCTTGATCTCTTATATAAGGTGTAACCCTCAATGTCCTGTCCCCAACTATCATTAACATCCCACCATGTTTCCGTCACAGCAGCTATATGTATATTTTTGGTTTCCAAAAATATCTCTAAATTCCCCCATTTTATTTTTTAGGCTTCTAGCATTTACCAGCAAGCAATTCCAAAGCTCAGATTTATTAGATTTGTTTTCCATATTATTGCTGCTTTGTGAATTTATACTAGCTAAGGTCCCATCCCCCCTTCCATTTAGTTTAAATTTATTTTTGTAGCTTCTTTGAATCTCTTAGCTAAGTAGTGAAAGATACAATCCGATGTCTGTCAGAGAAATGATTTTAGGGCCAATTCATTACAGAATTGTACCCTGATTTAAGTTAAAGTCTTTATTAAGGTCACATTTAGTAAACATTTAAAAAGAATAAGGACAGACACCCTATCAAGAGCCTTCTCAGTGTCTAAGCTGAGAAGGAGAGAGGGGATTTTGTTATGTGTGATATGATGTACGGTATATAGGATGATGTATATAGGTATACGGCTCTTTTGGCATTGTTCTGTGTCTGTCTTGTAGTTACAAACTCTGTCTGGTCACCATCAATTAACTTGGAGAGTGCTTTCTCTAGCGTCTTCATCATAACAGTTGCAAAACATTTGTAGTCACAGTTACAGACTGATATCAGACAGTAAGACTCACACCATTCTTCATTCATTCTACATTTTTGTTATGTAGGAGAAAAATAAATCTTTGTGTTGTTTTATAGAATTTGGCTATATGGTCATCTGGGCCATGACATTTGTTATTCTTGAAATGAGGTATGAAGGTTTTCTTACAGGAAATTGGGCAGGTCACTATCCTGTTCTATAGCTTGTGGCAATGTTAAATTGGCAAACAGGCTGTTAATTTTTTTTTTATGTGTGCTTTCCTCTTGTGCTGTCTAAAGGTTAGTATAATATGTCTGAAATGCTTGTAGAATCCTGACTAGTTTAGTGGCTAACACCACTTAATTCTCCCCATACTAACCAGGGAAACCGGGGAAAGGAATGGGAAGACTGCTGGGAAGGGTTAGAAGATCGTGGACTTACATAGGACCCAATGGTCAAATTTATGGATGTTTGGTCTTTTTCTATGATCACCGTCTATGTTTCTTTGTTACTAATCTGATTCAGGAATTGAATGGCACACAGCTGAGTCAGGTTAGTAAATGTTAAGCAAAATGGTGTAAATACTGGAGGTAACGTTTATGTTTAGGGCCTAATGGAGTTTTGAATAAACATTACACATAAAATATGTATGTTCTATTTAGACTTGTTTTAAAATAAGGATGTTTATTCTAAAATAAAGTTTACCTAGGGCAGTCTGCATTTCTGTACTAAAAGTACTATTTGCTAAAATGAGCATGTGGTCATTGCAATATATTCTGAGAAAGCCCACCCCTGTAGTAATCAACATACCCTATCAAATTCCAAAGCAGGCAAAATTGTGTGAATCCAAATACACTCAGGGCCAGATATTCAAAACTTTGCACCGGGCAAAAACTGTTTGCGCAGGTTTAGCGCGGGATTAGCGCAGGTCTGCTATATTCAAATGGCCAAATAGCGTGGGTAAACTGCAGTAGCACCGGGCAAAATCATAATGTATGCAAGGGGCAAACTGACATGAATACAGGTACAATGCTATATTCAGTGACTAGCACTGCGCTAAGTGGGTTTGCACGACTTAGCGTGACACTTAGCGCAGTGC